>SEMN01000275.1:0-702333 GCA_005408345.1 Macquaria australasica
TGTGCAACTTGAGCAGTTCTGCAAAGGTCAGGGAAACACTGTAGTCTCCACATGATTAAAGCTGACACAGACCGAACTGCTGTCAAAGATGCCTCTTCTAAATATTGAAAGCAGTGAATTTTGTGATTTATATTTCTAATTAATGTAGGTCAATCTGTATAGATTTGTTTGTGCTTCAACATAAAAGTCTTTGTTCTTGTGATTAGTATCAAAGAATCCTGATTACATCCACTGTGGGTCCATGTTTTGAAACATAAAACTTTCTACAGCCATGTTTATACCATAGAGAAGAAAGAAATTTCACTTACATATTTTTTCTTGATGATATTCCGTTTGGGTCTGTCTGTACTCATCTTGCCCAGCAGACACTAAGGGGCACATGAATTACTGAAGCCTCTGTCTTTTGTCTTTGACTGTTTTGCTTTGTTTTCTCTCCAGGTGTGGAAATGTAAATTCCACTTCTCTGCCCTGGAAAAGAAGAGTCAAGAAATATAATACAAAATATAGAGGAGCCTTGAAGTGTTCTAAGCCATTTTTCTCTTAAAATGTTATTTTAACCTGATGGCTGTGGTCAACAATAAAGACACCAATAATTTAGAAATATGTACAGCAATTAGTACTGCGTATAAAGTGTTATTCAGGTTATTCAGGCTAGTAAAGAACAAGTTAATATTCCCTAAACCTACAGGGAATATGTCTAATATCAACTACCCCAAAGCAGTAGCCAGCTTTTTATTATTTAACCATGACCAGCATCTTCCCTTGGTCTTAACAACCGGTCGAGGCAGATGACCGCCCACCTTGAGCCTGGTTCTGCTCGAGGTTTCTACCTGTTAAAAGGGAGTTTTTCCTTGCCACTGTCGCATAGTGCTTGCTCATGGTGGGAACTGTTGGGTCTCTGTAAACATAAAGAGTCGGTCTAGACTTGCTCTATTCGAAAAAGTGCCCTGAGATAACTTTGTTATGATATGGCGCTATATAAATAAAACTGAATTGAATTGAATTAACTACACATTCACTAAGTTGCCTAACCCCAACAATACCTGAACCATATTTCAGTTGGCATTTGCAGGTTTTGTGAAATGTCTAATTGAAAACACTGGAAGTAAATGTTCAAAAGAATTTAGAGTTAATTGAGGTTTTTTGTCAAATTACAAAACTGATCTAGCTATTACCTGACTTTAGCTAACATGAACTAGCTGCCAGCATGTTTCATGATTTAGATAATGAGTTATCCAGCTATCCTGCTACACATTCATAAGCTTCTCCACCTTCACAGTGGGAACTGCCCACCAGTCTTGCTCAAGAGCACCATGATGGCAGCTGATGATGTGGGACAGCAGAACATTGATTGCATTGTATAATAATCTATGATGATACTGATAATAATAAAAAATAATAATAATGAACAATCACTGATTCACTTCTCTGCTTCGACGACTGAACCTCCCATTGGCTACAGTGGAACTTGGTAGAAAAACTGCAGGGTGGTTATCTACAGTCATAGTTTAAAAAAAGATGGGAGCACCTTGTTCTCTATGTTATAGAGCCTTGGCAGGTTGCTTTAGAACCTTGTGCTGGTTAATGTGTATAATAGACCAGATTTATGTGTGTGTACCATCTCCCACCTGCAATATGCATCGGTGAGGATGTGTAACAATGAAGATACAGTATATTACAACGGACATTTAAATTCTATTCTTATTTAAGAAAGCTAATGTAAAACAATGAATGTCCATTCACTTGCAGCAAGATTACCAGTGTTCGAGAACAACATGTGATTAGATTAACTGGTGGCCATTGCCTGAATGCGTCGAGTTTAAATTCACAGAAAAGAATAACCTGATCATAACGCCACATGAAGCAAAATATATTGACTCATCTAATAATGAAAACACTGAAAATTTCATAAAGACCCATACAGGTATATGAAGTCAACCCTTTTACTTTTACTTGGCTGTGCTGCTAGTGTTCATGTGGAATAAAGTGGTAGTGTAATAACCTAATGTAAATGAATACATGGATTTTCCCATTTAGGTCTATAGGCCAATTAATTCAATTTGTACATATAACCCTCCAAATCAGGTGAAGGAGAAGCCCACACTTAGATGAAATTAATTGCCAACAGTGATATTTAGTAATCAGACACCAGAAGAACACTTGAATGGAACTGGAATAAGCAGCATTGCTTTTTATTCTCCACTTAGCACTCATTTGTGCCTCTCATGAAGTCACCCTCTTTCTGTAGTATTCATGTTGCGCTAAGGTCATGTATGGAAGCCTATAGGGGACTATATTAAAATGATGATGTAAACTTGAAAATGAAAACGTAATTTTACAATAGCATTACAATTTTCTACATACTGGTGTTGGTTTAGGTTCACATTTATCAGGGATCTGTGTAACAGAAGGACAAAAGTCTACAGTACCGCCGGATTCTGTCTTTTATCTTTATAATATTCTCTTCTTTTTGACGGCAGAGAACTCTGTAGCCATTTTTAAATCCCCCGCCAATGTCAGGCGCACCGCAGTAACGCCATCGCTTGCTCCTTTACTAACAAACAAGAGAAGCACATCCACTGCTTTGGTCGTCACTGAAGGAGGAAGTGACGTCCTAACTGAGGACCCGCCTTGATGAGGAGTGACAGACTGCATTTTCATTTTGACGTGGAAGAGTGGAGATGCTGTTTTGCTTATTGTATTTGAATACTGTCCACTGTACAGCAGGTTAAGTCTTTGAAAATAAAATGTTAAATGTCGTTTTCATTGTCAAATTGCATTTTAATTTGAATTGACTTAAATATGCATAAATGGAACATCAGGTTACATTGTTTATATTGGATTTTAATTTTCAAATTAACATTTGAATATTTCCCACTGTACAGTGACTTTGAAAATGAAATGTCAAACAGTTTTTCCATTTTCATTTTAATATGGTCATACCCATACCAGTGTGTGAAAATGAAAATGCAAATTGGATTATTGCATTTTCATTTTCATTTTTACTCAAATCACACATACATATGTGGAAAACGATAATGCTATTGTGGAATTATATTTCCATTTTCAAGTTTACATTACCATTTAATATAGTCCCCTATAGGCTTCCATACCGTTATCCTTTTTCTGTGAATTTAAACTCTGATAAACGGTGGCTCCACCGTGCATGGTGTCACAAGTTAATCCGACAGTAGGTCGTACAAATCAAGTGGCCAAGCGATGGCCTGTTCAATATGCAGGCTGCTCCACTAAAGGCCTGCTCCCACAGTGGTGAAGGGAGTAAATACTCTTTTTCTACTGACAGGAATGATCTTTTTTTCTCGACATTCTAAGTGCGGCTAGTGAACCCTGCTGGTGACACCATTGCACTCAGTTACACAGCTACAACCAAAAGGACCAGGTGGGAATGTATTGGAAATGTAATTGAATTAAGACAAAAAGCATTCAGGAAGACAGCAACGCCTCCTCTTCCTGTGTTCAACATCTGTCGTTACTACAAGCAACCACCGACGCGTTCAGTCGATCGCCACTGTCAGTTAATGTGATCCCAGGTTGATGTGGAACAGCTGCCCATAAACATTTAATCCATATAGCCTACCTAGTCTGTCTGTCTGGTGTAACGGTAAGTGTGGATGAAGGCAGCCTACATTCTGTGTGTACTGTCCTGACATCATTAAGGACACCTAACAATGCAGGTGGCAGAACATTAGGCCTACAGTCTAGTCATATTAGTCCTTAAACAAAGCAAATATGAAACAATAATCGATCACCCACCTCCAGCAGAGGATTACCGGCCTATATCATGAGCACACCGACAACCACGGACCCCCTCACACTCTTTATCAAACCCTGAAACAGCGAGGCACATGAAATACCCCACCGGCTCCGGCGTTCCGTTATTCACCTTGCTGAGCCGCCGAGTCGGTGTGCCGCTTGGAGTCGGCACCTGCACGGCTGGAGAGCGCAGGAGGCAGCACCACTGCGGTCATGTGAGCCGCCGTTTCCGAACCAAGGCCAGACTCGGTTATATTTTAGTGCGCGTGTATTCGGTGCATTCAATGATGGATTTCCACATTATGCGTCAACCACGTGACCCGGAAATCGGTCGAGGTCGACAATCATCCCCTGGGTTCTATATGCCAATTGCCCAATTTCATTGTCTGTCACCCCTCGATCCAGGCGTGACCCCGAAAATAGTTGGCTCTAGTGAGCCGTCGGTTGCAAAACTGTCACTCCAGCCGACGGTTAGATTCTAATGCGCGTCTATTCCTGCAATTAAGGTACAGGCGCTGCGAGCAGCCAAAAAGTATGGGCGATCGTGTCTATTCATAATCCATAAATGTCTAATCCATAGTTATAGAAAGCAAATGTAAATATATGAATGTAGTTTAATTAATGTCTGTATTATGATTATTTTCTTCTGATTGTGTTAATGTAACATATTGTGTTATAGTACATGGTTGTTCTACCTGGCAAAGCAGTACATAGTTAGGCTACATATTGAACAACAGATGTTATAGTATTCAAATACCACTTCAGACGGGATGCAACGAAGGTTCTAAAGAATTACTGAGCAGAGACAATCGTAGACTGTAGAGAGTCTGTGAGAGCAGTCTTGCAGTTGCATCACAGGTATATGATTTAATGTCAGAGTATTTTCACCTGACAATAAAGATGGATTCATAGCTAAATATATCCTATCATTATGCTCATAACTCCCAATTCCCAACTTGAACCAACTCTACTGCTCCAAGTATTCAGAAGCTTAAGTAATACTGTATGTCCTAATTAGAGGACCAACCGCCCCTCATAATATGAATGCATCTTGTTTATGTTTCCAGAGTAAAGTTTCTTCTTTTTTGTAATTGTATATTTATTTGGAAAAAGGCAATATCACAGAGTTATTCAAATCCTTTTAGGTATTTTTACATAAACCCTTTTCCAGTTTTTTATATACATGTATATATGCATATGTAAGAGCATAGTTCTCATATCAGCAGTTCTTGTGGGCTATAACTCAGTTCTCAGGAAAACTTTCCTCCTCCATCTTCACTTCCAGGAGTATATGTCAATGTATACCTTTCCACGTGTACAGGTTTAATACATCTACACATATACACATCTATATTCATACCTATGCACTTCTACTTCAATCTTTCAACAGTTTTTGTGTTTAACTGTCCTACATATGCTCATCTTACACTCTATTAAAAATGTAACTATATACATTAGAACCAAGGGAGCTTATTCTACCATTCCCATCAAGAAGAGGAAATGAAGGAAAAACGTAAGTGGAGTTCAACAAAGTCTGCTCGCACTGGGGATATAAATTCAATCCATTTATTCCAAATTTGATAAATTGTGTCTTTTTGAATCCTCAAAGAATAAGTCAGCTTTTCCATTTTAAATATTTCCAGAATTATTCCATACCAAGCTTCGAGAGTAAAGTTTCAAAGGCACATTGGGTCACACATGAATCACATATATCACAAAATAATTCATCATAACCTACTCATATGTCAAACTAAAACAGATGTTGGCCCACTTATCTCTTCCATCTTGTGAAGCTGCCTTTGTTCTTGACTCATCCATTAAGGCTTACAGGGACACAAAGCAGTCCGTTTTCTTTTCGGACATACAAATTCATGTTTCAGTCTCAGTAATATCTAAATGTTATAACCATCTGTTCCTAATAGTTAACAAGAATAAATCAAGATGTATGCAACATGGTGTCGAGAGCAGGCTGCAGAGGGTTCTGGCTGGTGGTCAGTGGCGCTGGCAACAAAGGGAGCCATGGGGGCCATGCCTTCTTTTGGGGGCTCCACCGAAAGGTATAGGCTAAATATAATTAATTTCTCTTTTCCCCTACATGCCCAATTGTTATTCCACTGTTTCCCATAGTCTGATTTTCATCCGCTGTATGCTACCTAGCCTACATTTCAGGAACCGTTGAGTATTGATATGGAGGCTTCTGATTCATATGATTACACTGTAAATTGCGGGATGTATTATGAAGTGTTACCATTTTTTATGTAAAATAACAGAATATGAAAGATGAATAGGCCTATGCTGTCATGATTAAAAGTTATATCATGATACATGGTATTTCAATAGGCTATTGGCTGTGTCTCAGAACAACAGTTAAACAATAGCTAATTGTTGGTGGCCTAGCCTACATTAGTGACTTTATCATTTAACAAAAAACAGCACTGATAAAAAGCATTCTGATAAATATTGTAACCCGGCTGTTGTCTCCACTGGCTGTGAGCCCAATCAGCAGGGCAGCAGGTGTGATAATGAAGTTGAGACGCAGATTGAGGTCAGGCCAGAGCAGACTCTCCACTGGTCGTAGTGGTTCCAGCACCCGCTTTTGTTGCTCCTGTGTTTCAAATCATGTGGCTGATCGCTTGGCTTCTGTGGACATTGTTTCGTGTTACACTGGCAGGTCCGGTTCTGCGCGCGGCATCTGAAGGAGTCAATCCGGGAAAGACAAACCAGGATGGAGTCCCCCGCGGCCGCCCTTCATTCTACCACCTGCCCCTGTTCCAGCACGCACCGGGGCCACTTGTAGCACCAGAGCTGTTGCGACCGGTTCCTCAAAAAAGACTGCTTCCCGCCGGACTGACTGCGTTGCTGTTGCCGCCAACAAGACAACAGCAGAGAGTCCAAGGGACAGGTGCGCGCGCTGTGGAGGTCTGGTGCGGTGTCGATAAAGTCTCTGTGCGCGTGGACCGTTCCGTCCCTGTTCTTACTGGGCTCGTGCCAAGCCAGCAGAATCAGCCCCCGCTTCCTGTACCTCCACTATGGACTGACTGAGTGCGACGCAGAACCTCATGACACGCTGAACATCAATAGCAAATTACAAACACACATATTTCCTCACTTACCTCTTGTGGTATCTCGCTGATAGATTTAGTATTACTGTGGCGAATGTTATCATAACCAATAGACATGATGGCCAGATTTAAAGATAGCCTAAACCAAACTGTAATAAACGGAATTAAATGATGGCTATAAAGTGAAGCATACGTACAGATATGTAAAATGACATGATGGTGAAGAGATGGTCTCATTTCGTTTATTTTCTTACAGGCCTACTGTACTTTTTTTGTCATCTCTCAAAACAATACATTGAAAAGAAAAACAGTATTTGCGACAATATAAGCAAGTTGACATGTTAAGAAAACACAAATAACCCACGATTTAAAAAAAAAAATAAAAATAGACTTAATAATTCTATCTTAAGACAAGTCCAGGCACATGTAGGCTATATTTGTTTTTCATTATATAACCATTTCTTAACTGAAATGTAATTTTCTCTGTGGTTTGAATTTAACTTATTTCTTTCCACTTGGATGCATGGACATGATTTCTGTAACCGTAATTTATTTTTAAGTTTCAAAACAAAAATCCTTAAAATTCTTTCTTATCAAAAAGAATAGATTTTTAAGCTATAAAAAAAAATTTACCCCCCCCCAACTTACATTTAGGCTGCTTCTAGAGCATTAGGCACTGTGTCCGAAATCCCTCCCCAGTTACTATCTAGTGCACTACATTTACTATCCGCCATTTTGTTTGAGTGTCCGAATTCTGAGTGTGAAAATGTATCAACTATAGTGCCCTCAAATCCCACAAGTAGTGTCCATGACATGTTCTGCTAGCAATCCTACAATGCAACGCTTCACATGTTATAGATGTGAAAATGAACGTGCGATTCTACAGTTGTTAGTGTTGACGCAAAATGATGGTGATTAGTGTCCAAAATCTCAATTCACTGCTCACTATTTAGTCAACTACTGAGTGAACATTATATAGATAGGGAGTAGTGAATGAGTGAACAAGGGGGTGATTTTGGACACAGCCCTGGGCTGTGAGGAATTTTTTAAAAAAGAAAACAAAATTTGCAAGATATCTGCTTGATTTGTCTAACACAGACTGTTGGAGCCTTGTGTTAGTTTCTGCTAAACTTTGGATTTTGTTCCCCATCACTCATATTGAAATTGATTCAGGAACAGATCTCTTCAGGGCCAATGGGAACAGGAGGAACGACTACAGCAAGCGAAACCTGTTTCAATGTTCATATGGGCACCTGACTATCGTTTTAAGACAGACTTGAAAAATTGTGAACCGACCCTTTAATTTTTTTTTACACATAAGATGGTTGAGTTGGTGTGCTGCGAGTGATGTGCCATCTCATCAAAATGACACGTTTGCGAGCGAGGATGTCCATCCTTGTGCCTCTCTTGCATCTCTCTTTTGCATCACAGACATGAGTGGGGCAAGCAAAAAGCCACTTAAGCCAAATGGAAAGCGTTATGTGTTATGGTTTGTGAGTACTATACATTTCTCATGGCTGCCCTCTGCAGTTGGCAGGGATATGTATGACGTCACCTGTGTGCTAGTGCTTGTACGTATGCGTCCTTGTGCAGTAGAGATAAAAACAAAATGGGGGAGACTGATCAAAACACTGCTCCATAATGCCACTAGTGGTCAAAAACTTCACAGGGAACATTTTCATTGGTGGCTTTCAATGTTAAACACTATGAAACACGTGAAAGTATTTCCTGGTTTCAATAACAAGCAGCTTAACATGGAGTGGAAAAAACTGCAGAGCAGAACTGAGTGGAATTAATTAGTGCAAGGAGCAACTCAAAAGTGGTGTGTGACTGATACTGAGTCAGTGCTGTGGAAATGTAGATTATTCAATATCAGTAGGTGGAGATAGAGGACGTGTTGAAATGGCAGCAACTGCAAATGAACATAGAAAACAAGCAGGTAATAAAACAGAGGCGGCTTACTGAAATGTGCTAAAATATATTTATAAAGCAGGAATTCGGTGTGTTTTCTTTAACTGGTTTGGAGCGAATAAACTAGGCTCGTTACAAAGTGCAGTTTGGTCAAAAGTTGGTGGTAAAGGCTACGCTTTATGCATGGCTGTAATCTGCCAGTGAAGTCGCCTTGTCCATCTAACCCATCTACGGGAGAAAAATGGAGAGAGGTCCTCAGGAATTAGTTTCTATAGGTTTGAATTGTTCTGTTATGTCAGCTAGTATTGGCCATGTTTCATGCTGTCCGGAGACGAACGCTTCAGCGGAAACGGCTGATAAGTCCTGTGAGTTAAATGTTCGCTATGTCCGAACTTATTCGGCAAAGGCGTTTCCCGCTTCATGCTAGTGTGCACTTGTTGGCTTGAACATGGTGAGGCTTATCTGGAGTATTTTCAGCAGCTTGTTAAATCATTGAAGCTGTTGCATTCTTTTATTTTTCAGGCAGTAAACAGCCTGACTTAAAGCTGGGGTAGGCAAAATCTGTGCAACCTAGGCAAAACCTTCCACCTCTCTCTCTGCTGCCTCGTATCACTCCGCTAAGCCGCTTTCTGAAGCCTGAAAACGGAGCCAAGAGGAGGGGCTGAAGTAGAGGTTTTCTCTCAGACCACTTGAATTACAAAATGCTGAACGGATTATTATGGATTTTTTGCCCAATGACACCAAAAAAATACTGCCTACCCCACCTTTAAGGATGGTGACATCTAGATAGATTCCAATAGCTTTAAATGTAGATGGATTGGGAAATGAACTGATATTGAATCTCTCTCTAACTCCTGTCTCTCAGGTTGTTGGTGGTCAGCTGGTGTATACATTTTCACTGTATTATACTCCACCTCCTCAAGGCTACGTCATCAGAGTTCTACCACTTAAACTTCCCATCCACTGCCTTTACAACAGGTAATTATTAACACCTCCCATCCACTGTCAGTAAAAAGGGTTGTCTGTCACTACCCATCCACTGTCTTACTGGGCTTTCAGCAGCACTCAGCCAAGTATGCTTTCTTGTGTTCCCGACCCAGAATGTGGCAGAGGTTTACCATGACTGAGACTGTACCTTAAATGCATATTAGGAGATGAAGAGGCTTCTATAGGAGCTTGAAGTGAGGATACAAGCAGACGTTTTTTACTGAACCTCTACTTGGACCAGTTTAGTTTGTTCTAATGACAATGTTTCTGGAAGACTTGGATCAGATTTATTGCATTAGGGGAAAAATCAGCCTGTGTAACTGCAGCCACTGATGGATGAAGAGGAACACCTGGTGACTCCACGTGTATCTGAGAAGACACGTGGCTGTCTAAAGGCTCAGCAGGAAACGTGTTCCTGCTTTTGGTCACAATCTACTCGCTCTGTCGGGTCACCTAATAATCAGTTTAAATCGATAAATGTAACACCATTATTTGAATGTCATGATTTTTGAAAATTGAGTATGTAATGTCAAATAAAAACAAGTCAACTAACAGGACACTGTCAATAACCAAGGTACAGTCTCAGTGGAAGTAATCACAGGCAGAGAATAGAATAGAACTTTATTGTCCACAAAAGTGGAAAATAGTCTTTGGGCCATCCAGCTGTTCACTAAAACATTGAACGATTCTTGAGAATGGTCTTGATATTGAATGGAGCTGACTTTGACTGACTCATTGGAATACAATAACCCTGGCAGCAGGACCTCAACAACATTTTATCTGATTCTCTGGGTTGAAAAATTGCATTCCCCAGATCAGCCAGCCCTACCTACTAACTCAGTTTGTTATGCCAATTCTAGGCACCATTCTGGTACTGTCATTGCTTCCTACTGATTAAAAAAAAATCTGGAATCTTAAATTATACATAAAGATGTGCTTTATAATGTAAGGAATGGGTTTGAATGGGTTCATTATACTACTGAATGGATTCTAGCATTCTTATTTGATATTGATTGCCATCTTGAAGTGAAAATGATTTCCCACCTTTAACAATGACCATCTGTTCTCAATGTGGGAATAGATATTTATTGTTTGAGATCAATTCCTATAGTTGTAATAAAGACACCATAACATTAGGTGGGTTCAGTCACTCTATTTGAGTGTCCAAAGCACAAAATGTCCTGTGACTTTGTGTGTCAGTTGGCCTCTGGAGTGATGTGGTAGGAAAATCTCATGGTCCAGGTTTCATTTCCTGTCATGTGAAAATCCTTTTTTCCCTCTCAGGTTTCATTACTCTTACCAAGTTGGCTTCAGACCTCAGGTTCAGCACACCACCTTCATGAAGAGCATCAGGAGAAAACTGAGCTTCAGTCTCACCGTCTGCAATGGTAACACACCTACAGTATCCTAAAAAAGGCGCTATCATTTGCGCTGGATGACATGTTAACTGTAAATATCTGAAATGATTTAAAGCTGGCATTATGTCTTGTTTCAGCCAAATCTAATGTTTGAAATTTAACTTCAAATTGGAAACCCAAATAGTTTTTTTAACTTGACTTGCAACATAATGTGAACAGTTGACATCAAGTGTTGTTACAGCGAATACTGTCTTCTGTATGGGTACATACATGCAGGCTGTTGTACAGTGAAATCCTACAGCATAGTTTGATCATAAACAAATAGACAAAATACAAAAGCAAATGCCACTTCAGGCCAGGGATTTGGTTTGTTTGCCTTGAATATGTGTGTTTGTGTGTTAACAGCCCAGTGGGAGCCCCTCCCTCCAGGCCACTGGTTCTTTTTAGGGGAGCCGGTGTATTTTGTGGCCCAGACAGAAACCCTGTTGGCTGGGGAGAGGCTTTACGTGGACTCATGCTATGCCACAAGCTCCAAAGACCCAAACAGCATGACCAAAGTGGATATTATTACTAACCATGGGTGTGTCTCTAGTAAGAACAGTCACACATTTTGTTTTACAGTAACTGGTTTGTAACTTTAAATGTCTTGATTGATGTTTGTGCTCTGATGTTTGATTGCAGCTGCATTACAGACAGCAGGAGGGAGGGCAGCAGCTTCCGGTTCCTGTTAGGAGGGGGCAGTGTACTAAAGTTCTCTGTGGATGCCTTCCTCTTCAGAGCAGTCTCACAAGTAAGATCACCATGTTTAATTTGATATCCAACCAAAACCCTCAAGGCCATGTACACTCTTAATTATTTTCACTTGTTCTGGCTGAGCAGATGTACAGGCGCATCTCAATGAATTAGAATATCGTGGAAAAGTTCATTTATTTCAGTAATTCAATTCAGAAAGTGAAACTCAACTATTATATAGATTCATTACACACAGAGTGAAATATTTCAAGCCTTTATTTCCTTTAATTTTGATGATTATGGCTTACAGCTAATGAAAACCCAAAATTCAGTACCACAGAAAATTAGAATAGTACATAAGACCAATAAAAAAAGGATTTTTCATACAGAAATGTCAGCCTACTGAAAAGTATGTTCATGTATATGCACTCAATACTTGGTCGGGGCTCCTTTTGCATGAATTATTGCATCAACGCGGCGTGGCATGGAGGCGATCAGCCTGTGGCACTGCTGAGGTGTTATGGAAGGCCAGGTTGCTTTGATAGCGGCCTTCAGCTCTTCTGCATTGTTGGGTCTGATGGCTCAGGTGGAAGTCTGGCTGAGCCGTGGAGGTAATTACCTCAAGTCACAAAACATCATGTGACACAAAGTTTATGTTAAGAGATGCAAGAAAACTAACAGAGTAAGGAAGACCAATCAAGCGACACAGTTCTCAGAAGAGATCTAATCAGGCTAAATAAGTGAAAACACCTGTGGTGGTGTGCCGAGGATATACACCGATCAGCCATAACATTATGACCACTGAGAGGTGAAGTGAAGAACGTTGATTATCTCGTTACAATGGCACCTGTCAGTGGGTGGGATATATTAGGCAGCAAGTGAACATTTTGTCCTGGAGGTTGATGTGTTGGAAGCAGGAAAAATGGGCAAGCGTAAGGATGTGAGCGACTTTGACAAGGGCCAAATTGTGATGGCTAGACGACTGGGTCAGAGCATCTCCAAAACTGCAGCTCTTGTGGGGTGTTCCTGGTCTGCAGTGGTCAGTACCTACCAAAACTGGTCCAAGGAATGAAAACCAGTAAACCAACGACAGGCTCATTGATGCGCATGGGGAGCGAAGGCTGGCCCGTGTGGACCGATCCAACAGAAGAGCTACTGTAGCTCAAATTGCCAAAAAATGCAATGCTGGTTCTGATAGAAAGATGTCAGAACCCACAGTGCATCGCAGTTTGTTGCGTATGGGGCTGCGTAGCCGCAGACCAGTCAGGGTGCCCATGCTGACCCCTGTCCACCGCCGAAAGCGCCTACAATGGGCACGTGAGCATCAGAACTGGACCACGGAGCAATGGAAGAAGGTGGCCTGGTCTGATGAATCACGTTTTCTTTTACATCATGTGGATGGCCGGGTGCGTGTGCGTTGCTTACCTGGGGAAGACATGACACCAGGATGCACCTGGAAACCTTGGGTCCTGCCATTCATGTGGATGTTACTTTGACACGTACCACCTACCTAAACACTGTTGCAGACCAAGTATACCCCTTCATGGAAACGGTATTCTCTAATGGCAGTGGCCTCTTTCAGCAGGATAATGCGCCCTGCCACACTGCAAAAATGGTTCAGGAATGGTTTGAGGAACACGACAACTAGTTCAAGGTGTTTACTTGGCCTTCAAATTCCCCAGATCTCAATCCAATCGAGCATCTGTGGGATGTGCTGGACAAACAAGTCCGATCCATGGAGGCCCCACCTTGCAACTTTATAGGACTTAAAGGATCTGCTGCTAACATCTTGGTGCCAGATACCACAGCACACCTTCAGAGGTCTAGTGGAGTCCATGCCTCGACAGGTCAGGGCTGTTTTGGTGGCAAAAGGGGGACCTACACAATATTAGGCAGGTGGTCATAATGTTATGGCTGATTATAATGCTTTTAAAGATTATAAAGAGATGACCTACTGGGTAACGCCAAGGTTTATTCCTAACCTCACTCATTTTATTACGTTATCATGAACATAAGCGTAACCGAGACATAAATAAATTCATCTTAAAGTTCAGTCTGCTGGCCTCACCAGCCTTGATGCCTCCCCACACACCACAGTGAAGAACAGTGAACTGGCTCCTACAGACTGGTCTTCAGTAGCCTGTTGCACACACTGAATGATCTGAGTTTCCTCTGCTCTGTCCCTTCCTGAAGAGGGTGTTAGTGTTGTGTGTCAAGTCCAGTTTTTTATTGATTTGGACCCCAAGGTACTTGTATGGTTCTGTCTACTTCATTTCCCTGGATGATGAGCAGGCAAGGGAGACCCCTTTTTCCTCTGGTAGTCCACCACCAGCTCTTTGGTCTTTTGGCCACAGCCAAGTGGTTACACTGCTTGGAGTTAACAGACAGCAAGACCTCTACCTCTCATCTTACGGCTCTGTTCTCCCTGTCCGCTCACACTAGCATGAAACTGGCCAGTTTGATTAGACTGTGTGGTATATTCCCATTCAGCTACATCTCACTGTAAGCCGGCTGTTAGTTCATTACATTTCTTGTAACACTAGCCTGTGTGTCCTCAGCAGCTGCTTTAGACTAAACATCAGCTGCTGAGGACACACAGGCTGGGTTTAAGAGACCATGTGATTTTGTTCCAGACAACACAGGGGTAAACCTGTCCTAGACCCTAAACTGCAGTTGTGGAGAGGTGAACATCATTATTTTATAAAGAATTTGCTACAATAAGCAGTTTACGTCATTGCTTGTTTATTTGTCTCCTTATACTCATTGACACATATGTTTCATTGTTTATTCATACATTTCATTTTATATAATTGTTTTAACAATTATTAAAAATGTATTCATACAGTTTTGTCACATTTAGCAGTGTGTTATGGCTTTTTACCTGCTGTTTGTGTGTAGGTGCTGTACCTTCATTGTTCAATGTCGGTCAGTTTCACCACTTCCCACACCTCAAAGTCCTGCAACTACAACAAGGCTGCTGGCAGGTAAGTAACCAATGTTATTAAAAGAACTTTCTCAACGAGTATAAGATGGGTGGTACTTTTATATAGTTTAATGTAAAATGTGAATCATAATAAGATGATATAAATCAGATTTAATGAATAACTGAAAACAAATCATTTAATAAACATGTTTTCTCTCATTTTGACTGGACAAATCAGGTACATTTGCACAACCATGGGTGGTGATCATTTTGGGGAGGTGGTGCCATGATTTCATGGTTGAATCTGCTTCTGTGGCCTCACTAAAAATTCTAGTCTGTCATCTCTCTGTCGACTCTGATAAAGGCATAGAAATGCCCCCAAAATACAAAAAAGAATATTCAAATGATACTAGTAACAATGTAGAGCCATATTGAGCACTACAAAGGATTTATGTTAAGCAGTGCTATTAGAGCGGTCTCTACTGCTTGCTCATGGTGGGAACTGTTGGGTCTCTGTAAATATAAAGAGTCGGTCTAGACTTGCTCTATTCGAAAAAGTGCCCTGAGATAACTTACTGTTATGATATGGTGCTATATAAATAAACTGAATTGAATTGAATTACTTACATGCCATTTATAGATATGTGATTTGGTTTTGGCATAGTTTGTGCCTTGAATGAAGTAAACCATTTGTACTAATGGTCATGACTGCTTTGATCTTTCATGTGTATAGGTGGGAGGAGCTAGAAGCCCCACCCTCAGTATGCTCCTGCTGTGATTCCATGTGCGCTGACATACAGGACTGTAAATTCTGACTGAACACGTGACACTAAATCACACCACAAGATACATAAACAGTAATAAGAAATGATAAAAGAATAACACTGAGTATTAGCTGTGGAGCATCTCACAATATGCACACAATGACTTATCTATGATAGTGATAGTATGGCAGTATATTTTCAGTTCTGTAATACATAATCTGGCACAATCATCTCCAATCCATCTGTCCATTTAAATCAAGATAGAAAAATACCATTACCAAATTATTAAAAACCTGCACCATCTCTGGCTTTAAATGAGACTTTTTTCATGGTTGTCCTTTTTCTCCTCAGCTGTCAAGAACACAGTCAGCAGTCCAGGTTGGCTCATTGGACAAAGGGATTAAGAGAAAACAAGGATAGGGGCGATATCTTTTCAAGCAGCGGAGGGAAGAGAATGGGTGGATCAAGAAGAGAAGAGGGAAGAAATACTGGATGAGCACCTTAAAAAAAAAGTCCAGACTTTTCCACAGGAGACTGGTCAGATTGGCCATGAGGAGGAGGAAGAAGAAGAAGAGGAGGCCATTCCTGAGAAGACTTTTGGGCTCCCTGCTGAGAAAAAAGAATGGAGGCACAGTCCTACAGGCAGCCAGCAGGGAAAGAAAGAAAGGGGGGAGGATGAGACAGAAGAGCTGCTTATGGAAAAGACAGGCATACAGCCGAGAGAATTAGCAACAGATGGCATCAATATGTCTGACCAGACTAGACCAGAGGAAAATGAGATGGTTCAGGCCAGGGTCCCAAGTTCCAAAATTGTTTCTGAGAGTGGTTTGACCAGTGAGAACAGTAGAGATGGTTCTGGTACCACCACCATTACTACAGGAAATTCCAGTTTTGGTATCGATTATAATCACACAAGTAATCATAGTCCTGCGGAAAATGTTTCCACAGCTGTAATTCATATCATTAAACTGTGTCCTAATAGTGATAACATTAGTTGTAGTGCCACTAACAGTGTGTTCAAGCAGGAAAGGGGTAGTAATAGTGCTGGACATGGTACCATGTACACTGCTATTGGTGCAGAGAGCTTTACCCCCCCCTGGTACCAGTGGACTTGGTTCTGTTTGGGATTCGAGAGTCCATGAGAGTCCGCTTGGCACTAGACTTGAGACATTAGCTGGGACACATGACGTTGACCCCCCTGGTTTTCTTGATGTCAGACAGTCCAGGAAGAGAAGGCTGGAGTCAGAGGAAGTGGACACTCTCCTGTGGTCAGAACAGGTCAAGTCTGCTAATACATCAGTGGACACCAAGATTGACGGGACACCAGGGCAAGCAGGCGATTCTGTTAACAGTAAAGGACCACATGGAGGTGATGATATGATTCAGTCTACAGATCAGAGGTTTAGAATCGGACCATTCTGCTCATCCACCTGGGGTCAGGGATCCAATCTGTGTAGACGGGTTACTTGGTGAGTCTGATTTTGATTCTGGAAATGAAGAAGGTGAAGCTCTTCATCACAGTCAGTTTTCTGGAGCAGTGAAGACAAAGAAAGAAAGAAGTCAGGTCTAGGAGTAGTAGAAGGTCATTGTGGGGTTTCATGCAAGCAGCACCAGTGGGAGGAAATGAGGCAGTTCTTGATTAGAACTCAGTCTCATCAAGCTTTTATCACAGTTGATTAAACCAACATTACAACCATTTCTTTCAAATGCTGGAACTTTCCTAGGTTTGTGGAACCTCTGAAATATTAGAACCTTTTCCATAAATCTCAAGGCCCATGAACAGCTTGACAGCATTGGAACTCCCGAATTTCTCACATGGAACATGGAGTACTTGAAATAAAAACCTGAACCCAGAGCGGACTTTCAGTCAGACCTCGTCAGGACTGGGGCAGAACAAATAGTTGCAGAAGCTGGTGTTCACCTGGCTGTAGACATGTTCTAAATAATAAACTCCTCTGACCAAGCCATTATCTACCTTTGCCTTGTTTTCATTCATAATATAGTTCAAACTATGAGATTATTTGGAGCTATCTAGCAGAGTTTCAGGAGCAGGACCACACCTCAACTGAGCCACTTCCGGCATTCCTATAAATACCCACCAAACCCTCTCCCCCTCTTTCGTTCTCGCATACAGCATTAATAATTCGTTTAAACGTATCTCGTTGATGGTGTGGTCCTTACTAGTGAATTATGTACTGTATACTGTATGGGGAAAGCAGGCTTGTACTCAAATTCTTATGTTCTCATATCAGTCAAGTGTTTGAGCCCAAACTGGGATTCACAGTTCACTATAGCCATTAGAGCCCTTATTCAATCTTTTCTTAGTCAATACTGAATCAAAACAGTTTTAAATATGTTTAGCTGATCAACAGAAAAAAGCTCTAAAGTGAAACAAATCAGTACAAACTGATCAAAGTGCAAATATGAAATGGGTATGAGTGTGAACGGTTGTGTGTGTCTACCTCTCAGCCAGTGAGTGCTGCGAGGCTGCAGCCCCCCACAGCCCTGCTCAGACAGGTATAGCTAATGGATGGTTAGTGTGTATAGAGATAGGTCTGGATCATTACAAATTCCCCCCACTGCTATTGTTCTGTAAAGCTTTATGGGGACTGTACATATACCAATTTTCAGAATTCCACATGCACACGCATAACATCGCTTATGCACCCTAAGAGTTAAAGAAGAGAGTAGCCTAGCTGGCTTGTTAACAGCCTGCTCAACAGCTCAGATAATTCATTATATGATCACATAATGTTAACCAGCAAATGCCAAAGAAACGTGAATTTGATGATGTAACGTTAAGTATGGTTCATCTGCACTAACGGTAGTGTTTCAGGGCTGACTTAATGTGTGTCAATAGATGTCAATCTATCAAACGGATCAGGAGCATTAAAAACAGTTTACTTTGTCAGCAGGCATAACACAGGACACCAACAGGTGAAACAGGTAATAGTTCAAAATCACAATTACAGCAGGCAGATCCAGGCACAACAAAAGGGCTGCAACACTACGACTGGGAGACACGATACACAGTGTGGCAAATTATGCAAAAAAGCAGGGAAATGTCCCTTTTTTGCATTTTCATAAATAGAATGAAGGTTTCACAAATCTGAAAGTGGGTTTCAGACAGCATTAAGGCTTTACCTAAAACGTGTAACACATTTTCACCACAGTAAGAGGTGCAAAAAAAAAAAAGTTTACAGTGCTGAGAGTCTGATCCTCCTAAGTATCCCTGACCTTTTGCCTTAACTGTTGAATTGGAAGCTGACTTGAGTGTTGTGGCCAGCAGCAGTATGTAGAGCCAGGATATTTTCACATCTAACTCTGAATGGTTCAGCCACTCCTTCCAACCTAGAACTGATCCAGCAACTTATAGTTCTCTGTGATACACCATGATGCAGGAGGTCTTCAGTGAGCTATAGTGCATTCAGTTTAACACTGAATACTGAGAGGAACAAATCTGCATCCTTTCATCTTTTGGAGGATCTGCCTACGTGTCACCCCCTGTCTGCTGTGATTACACACCTGCTACTGCTCCCTTTTCTTGTTTTTTTTTTCTCCCTCTTTTCACTCCTTTTTGTGTCCTCACACCAATTTACCTCTGTATTACGTCAATGCAACTATGCATCATTCTATTGTCTTTGCTTGACTAAAAATGAGGTTATATTGTCAATTAGAAGTACACACCCAAACCAAAACTATTTAAGAAACTGGCACGCTGCTAAAATATTAAGGCAATACATGAGACTTTAGTCTTGGTGAGAATTGGAGTGTGAGACATCCATGATCTAGAGAATATTGTTATATTTCCCCACACATAACATCAATGAGATGATTGGTTTAACTGAAACTCCTCAGTCAGCTGATTGAGTTGGAAGTGGGAAGAGCTCCTGCTTTAACATTTCCTGTAAATAACACAAAGATGACAGAGCAAGCTGAGTGCCTCAAATGCATTTATTATGAAAAATTAGAAATCTCAAGGCCCACAGATTACAAATAGAGACTCTGAATTGGTAGTTTTATCATTACACTGAATCAGGTGGAAAATGGAAGGTACAGAGATGTGTTCGAGACGCCGTCAGTAGTGTGGTCAAAGGATCCACAGTTCTCAAATGAATGGGATCCCTTCAACAGGTGTGTGTGTGTGACAGACAGCAGCAGAGTTACTCAGTACAGATAGCAGGAGCAATATAGCAGTCCAACGTCTCCTCTCAGCTGGTGACTGGGCTCACTGCATGTCTACGAATTTTTCTGTGGTACCTTGATGGTCACCTGACAACCCAGACAAAAAGGAGGCTTACTCAGGATTTCAACATGGAAAGAATATTTCATTAGTTGTTGTATGTATCTCAGTGTATAATCATTCATTACAATAAACACCAAAGTGATAAACGACCAGTTACTTCAATGTGTACTTGTATTAAAATGTGGTTATTAAAGCAATGAATCTGCATCTTTAAATTTGCTGTCAGTTATTTCAGAGTTCCCTCAGGATTGCTACAGTTCTGAGAGCTTTTTACCAAATCTCAATGACTGTGTATTGATTCTTCTTGTCAAATCCTACTGAATACATTATTCAGTCTTCAATCTAGGTTAGGTTAAATTTGATTTCTTCATTTTTCAGTCTGTTATGTCTTTAAATAGGTAGTTATAAATTACTTCATATTTAATAAGTATAACTGTAAATATTAAATTTAGACATGTAATAAGCTTTTCTTGGCCGATTAATCTCCACAACCTGTTGCAACCTGAAAATTAAATCTCACCAGTGTAAAATATGAAAAGTTAAAATAACACATACAGTATTTGATGCATTTTGTTAAATGAAAATTGGGTTTAATACACCAGGTCTTTCATTTAAAGTTAATGTTGTTGCACAAAATTATTTTGAAAAAACTAAAAAGATGTACAAACTTCTACTCCAATTCTGAGCCTAATAAAAACCTGAACCTAACTCCCTCATTGGGTTCAGAAATGTACTTTTTAAACTAAACTGACAAACCATTGCTTATATTTGACTTAAAACTTCTATTGAAAAATGTTCTGAACCCATCCCAATATTCAGTGTTTATTGATTGTAATAGGGACAAATCACTGGTAGATCATTAGTAGATGTAAAAGCTGACGATTAACTAAACTGACAATTCTACATCTTAGCAATTTAGTATTAGCTTTGCATACTGAGAGGAAGAGCTACATTCTCCATATCCTGGAGATCCTGATTCAGAGCGATTCATCTAATAAGCTGAAAATATTTATATGATGGTATACTTTCAGTAATTACCGTTTTGACTTCCGTATAGTTGTCCAGACCATACTCTCCTAGCTCTCTGCCATTACCTGAAGCCTTGTAACCTCCAAATGGAGCCTGAGCCCCAAACACATCATAACAGTTAATCCTGCAGATGAACACACACACACACACACACACACACACACACACACAGATGGCATTAATAATAAATTACCTCCAATGATGTAAAACATAAATGTAGTAAATGTGTACTTGTAAAGCTCATGGCAACCTGATCACACACTTCAAACAAGTTACATGGAACATATCAAGTGTCTCTGTTATCTCAAGTATTGTACTTCACTACATTTCAAGTCACATCCATTAGAGTCAGAACAAAAGTCCCATTATAAAGTCCAGATAAACTGTGACAGTGGAACAAAAGAAAGATGTCAAATCAGGAGGGCAGAGCTCCAGAGAGCTCCATGTCCAAAGAGAAGACACTCTGCACTCAGCTGACTCTCTGGAAAACACACGTTCTACATGTAAACGTTCACTGGCCGAGTGTTAGGGTGGGGTGGGGGGTGCGGTCGCAACCAGGCCGGGCGAGCACACCAAGTGACCCAATTCAAACACACCCTCGATGTTGTGTGACCAGCAGGTGCATGCTTGTTCTGGCTAACATGCTAAATGCTAAAATGCTCATGGTGGATCCTCCAGCGGTGACTTGTGCGTTCACTGAGGAGTGAGGTGGTTTTGATAATCCCTGATGTGACTGCAGAGCCTCTTTCAGCTCCACATGGTTGAAACTTTGAGAATGAGCGAGCAGAGAAGTTGAAGCCAGAGAAGATTGTGGAGGACTTTGCAGTGCTCACAGCTCACAGAATGGTGTTCAGACAGGTGAGTACAACAACATACTCAGTGATGGAATGTGTTCTTTTGCTTGAGTAAAATATTCTAGTCTTTCCAACCCTGTCGAAGAGTAACCGTACAGGGTACCACACTAACACTGCCTTCAAACGTGCAGCAACAAACAACAACAAAAGTCATTATCAATTGCAACTTAATCCACATGCAGGCATGCGGCAGAGTTTGAATGAGGACAGGTAAAAGGAGGAGAGCAAAAGTGCATGCAGTGGCACACCATGAAAGTTTCCTCCTCATGCAAATGTCTTTTGTGTCTTATGTGGAGCAGCGACCAATAGCCACAGATTTCAGCCAGCCAGAGGTACTGTCCCAGCCTTAAGATAGGACGCAGCCATACAAATGACACAAGGACTCTGCTCCCAGTGCAGAAACTGAAAGGCAATGCCAATCAGTCTGGCCGGCTCAAGTGTAATTATTGTACTATTATTACCCTTTCAGTAACATTACATATTGCAAACTAAGATTTGCTTACAAGACATATCCCTGCTAGAAAAGCAACTTCCTGGTTGTAACTGATTAGCATGTGTTTAACACTAAAAACGCTGCCTCTTCCTATCCATCTGTCTGAATGCACCAGAGCAGCATGCAGTAGAATGACTTCATCTGTAATACTGGTCATTTGATTTTCATAGTTTTGGACATGTTGCTCTGTTGGACTTCTTTGTAAAACTCAGCCTACTTGTGTCACGTATTCCCTGACCTGAGCAATGAAAATGGTGTGTAAAATGTAACATCATAGCTGATAGGAATGAAGGCCAAAAGTACACAAACAAAACCCATGCTGTAAAATGACAGCATTTTCCTGTGAACACTGAAGAGAGAGCCTTAGGGTTAGCCATGCATATCTGCAGCTTACAGGCTAATGTTTGCACAGTAATGATTTGAGTAAAACCCTCCTACCAGACTGTTCCAGCACGGAGCCCGTTGGAGACATAGTTGGCCTTATCAATGTCCTTAGTAAACACAGCAGCTGCTAGACCATATTTAGTATCGTTGGCTCTCACCACCACCTCCTCCAGTGTTTTAAACTTTAAGATCTGCATCACTGGACCAAAGATCTGCCAGACAAGAAAAGAAAAACAAAGATGAATCACTTAAATCAATTATATATCAATAACCATCGCCAGACCTGTTGAATGACGTACCCAAGGAGCTACTACGGCAATTCAGACCAGCCTCTCGCCATGCCAGAAAAATGAAAAACAATAACTGTTCAATCACAGCTTTAGGGTGGAACCATGAGCGGAGCTTAGTGTGAGAAGGGTCCGACTGTGGACCCCAGGTCTGCGAGCCAATGGGAAGAGGTGCGTCACTTCCGTTAGTGTCCCCAGAAGTGAGATGCGTCGCTTCAGTTAGCTGTCTCTGTTATTTTATTAAACCAGGTTTGAATACGCTCACGTTTCTCTGCTCCAGATTATAAGCAACGTTAACATAAATGTTTTTTGTTAGGTAAAAAACAAGCTAAATATTCTTTCTTTCAGTGTGTTAAGTGTGGAGGTAATACTCTAAATTAACTAAAACAAATACAACCTGGTTAATGTTCCATAAAGTGCAGGTGATGTTAGCCTGTTGGAGAAGCTAACATTGATGTTAGACCCACAAAACCATGTGAAACAGATTGTAATATAATATCTCCTCCGGAATCAAACCTCTCTTGTATGTGTCAGTGTTTGATTTTAGTGAATTATGTGTGCCTCAAATCATACTGCCTTGAAAAGGTATACATATAATATTGAAATTAAAACACGTTTTTCAGTATTTTCTAACTCCTTCCCTCTCAGGATAAAAAGGTAATGAAATAGTTACTTCAACAACAAACACTAAATCACCAAATACAACTAGCTAATCTTTAATTATCTAATCTTAAGCATATTAGTTGACTAAAGGTTAATGGTAGCATTAAGTTGGATCCTACTCTATCTTTCTTTATATCTCTGTAAATATAAAGAGTCGGCCTAGAACTGCTCTATATGAAAAAGTGCCCTGAGATAACTTTATATGGCGCTATATAAATAAAACTGAATTGAATTGAATATATATAATTGAATATTTATCTATTTGTTCATACTTAGAACTGCACTCAGTCACTCTATTATTTATTTCTGTCTATACTGTGTATAGGACTATTTTTCTATTTTTCTATTTATTTTTATTGTATTTCTATATATGACACTTTTGCTGGCTGCTGCAACGCTAAAAATTTCCCCACTGTGGGACAATAAAGGCTTATCTTATCTTATATTTAAAATGCTATTCTTAGTTACAAACATCTTGATAAAAACCTGAAGATAAAATATATTTGCCTAGTAATCCCCAGTAATAATAATTTCACTCTTTGTGTGGCTTTCTTGGATTTTCATTTCACTTAAAGCTGATTTTTTACACATAAGTTACAGTACTCTACAGTACCCTCTCTTTCTGAGCAGCAAGGACTTACATTAACCGTAAATTAACTGAAGTAGGCCTATTTGCTTTTAAACTTTTGTGGCAGAAAAGGAAGTGACACACCTGACTTCTGGACGCATCTCAAATCTGGAGACCCTAATCTCTTCCCATTGACTCATAGACCTGGGATCCACAAACATAAGGTCCCAATTGGCCCCTCTTGCTTAGTGTCGCTGACCAGCTGATGGCAGCCAAGACCGACAAACAGTTTACAAAACAGTTTCCTGAGCTAACTGGGCGCAAGGACACTACTGTCGACTGCGCTGTCGTCAGCTTGAATCTTCGACACTCTATGTTTTGAATTTAATTATGACACAGTCAATACATTCATAAAAGGAAAATAGATATGACAATGTATATTGTATTTCAATTTATTTCTTTGATTGATTTGTTTTTATTTAGGCATTTTAAATCTGTCATATTATCCTACCTCCTCCCTAGCAATGGTCATGTTGTCCTGGACATCTCCAAACACAGTGGGTTGGATGAAGTATCCTCTGTCCGCAGCCACTCCTCCTCCACACATCAGCTTGGCTCCCTCTCTCTTCCCACTGCTGATGTAGCCCAGAATCTTGTTGAACTGCTCCTGATCTACCTGGACAGGTCACCACAGAGTGTGAGAGTGCACGCCAGAGTACTGCAAGCACTGAATGTGCTCCTGAACACCTTATTATGTTTTCAAGCTGCACTGATCAATGTTAGTATATAAGTGTGTGTGTGTGTGTGTGTGTGTGTGTCTGTGTTACCTGAGGTCCTTGCTCGGTCTTTAAGTCAAAAGGGTTTCCCACCACTCGCCTCTTAGCTCGCTCAACACTGCGCTCCACAAACTCATCGTAGATGTCTGCTTGGACATAGGTTCGAGAGCCAGCACAACAACACTGGCCTTGGTTGAAAAACAGAGCAAAGTGGGACTGCTCCACTGCATCTTCCACTGCATGAAGAGAAATGAGGGAAAATATTGTAAAAAAGAAACAATACTAAAACACTCAGTCTGTGACTAATAATGCATGTCAGGACTTGTCTTGTTTATGCTGACCTCCAGTGGTTTAACTGGTCACCTTTCTGTAGTGATGTAGAAGTACACCGTGATCACTGTTACACCCAAGTGTAGTGTCGGGACATAGCATGTTGCATTTCATTTCATGTAAAGGGCATGGCTGCACGTATTCTCATGTAACAGTAATCACTGCCATTTATATGAGGTAAATATCCATCCACAATGCATGAAACTGAAGTCAAGATTTGATGGGCTGACAGTACGTTTAAATCATTTTGTTTGTTTAAAATAAACATTTAAATGTGTAATGAATTGAGCCTCAAAACTCACTTCAGAGTTTAACTCACTTGTTTTAGAGATGTCTTTTAAGAAAATTAGATGCTGCTCTTTCAGCTTTTGTTACCCTTAGTGTCAGCAGTGCAACGAGTAATCTCTATAACAGACCTCTTAAAGACATAGCCAGACAACAGCAAACAGCCATCACAGCCTTTGAGACACACTTTCTACATTTAAATAAAAAGGCCAGACTTTGTAAGGACAAATATTAATATTAGAATTATGAACCTGTTTGGGGACCCTATTCAGTGTGACTGTGGCAGTTATATCTGTAAAGCATACAAACACAGTAGTATACAGTCTCTTGCAGCTTTGGAAACAGACAAAATACATACTGTTGGCGTCAGACAGGATGATATTAGGACTCTTTCCTCCCAGCTCCAGAGTGACTTTCTTCAGGTTACTGCTGCCTGAAGCCTGCTGGATTAGATGACCCACCTGATGGACAGGATAGGGAGAGAAAGAGAGGGTGACACCTTTGCTTTAGCTGAAAGGATTTCATTGTTGGCCATTACCCAAACTGATAGATTGGAAAGCAGTTTGTAGTAAGGCCTTACAGCACAGACTGCGGGATAAGCTCGGTCTGGATGCTGTCTGTGAAGCATGTTGACGCTTTCACACACTGTGATATTTCTCTCTTCTTGCCTTTACACAATCACAGCACACTCATAGCAACACAGATCATCACTATGTGTTCTCCCACCCACCCCCTCCCTCCCCCCTTCCTAATTATGTACCATGGTAGTCCTTCCCTCTGCTTTTTCTGCTTGTCTGTTCTCTTTTATCAATTCAATTCAGTTCAATGGGATTTATTGGCATAAACGTTTCAAAAACAATGTTGCCAAAGCATCAAAATACAATGTGTCCAAATATTTGGACAGTAGACAATAACAGTAATATGAACATTAACACATCATTGATTGATATATATTAATTATATATCCTATGCATGTATTGGTGTGTGTGTGTGTGTGTGTGCATGTTAATAGAGTACTCTATTAACTCTACTAATGCTAGTCACATTTACAGTACAGTGCTTGCATTGGCAGGACTATGTAAAGTCACAGAGACAGTGTTAAAAGAAGACAATACAACAATCTACAAGCAATCAATGGATGAGATAAAGATAACTATATGTGTAATAGGCTATGTCAAGATAATTATTTGTCACATTCAGTGATGTTTGTTTCTGCCCCATCTCCTGGCTTTTGAATTTGTTTTAGTATGTACACACAGCATGTTATTGACCTGCCACTAATAACTAAAGGCAAAATAAAACTGAATTGTCCTACCTCTGTGGAGCCAGTGAAGGCCACCTTGTCAACATCCATATGCCTTGCAATGGCAGCGCCAGCTGATGGTCCCATGCCAGGCAAGATATTCACAACGCCTTCAGGAAACCCCACCTGTCAACAGAACCAAGTCATTATTATTGTACATCTTTGTCAAGAACATAATACGCTGAGGTGTTTGTAATGCAATTACATACAACAGCTGAATCAGCACCTGTCTGACATAATCTCAACAAAATGGAACACTGTAAGCTTCACAGAAGACATTTTTTGCATTGTATTGTATGTGTCAATTTATTCATGATATGGTGTCCATTCAAAAGTAAAGAAACCAAAGTTAATCAAATGCAAAAAGGTGCTTTAAAGTGTACTTTAAATGATAGGAACACAGGAGCACATTGGAAAACTAAAGGAAGTAACTTTTGACTTTGCACTTACAACCACCACAATGGCCTGAGCCTGATGACCTCACTATGTGAGGCTAATGAATGATAGGCTCCATTTTAATAAGCCTGTCATAAACTGGGGAGCAAAGTTACACAGGACTGTATACTGACAAAGTTGTTCTTAAATGAACAGGAAGACAAAGGTTCTTCAGATTGATGCAATGCGGCCATATTTGTTCTCGGTAAACCTGAGTTTCAAGCTCTGATGCTGCATGGGGAATTAAAAGACAAATAGTTTCAAGAATCTTTCTGTTGAACTTCTGAAGGTTCATTGCTTGAATCAAACCTTTAAGGTCAGAGTGTGTTTTGTCGTGGCCTAATATCTATTTTCTAGAAGAATTCTTATCACGTCATTTTTGCTTCATCCCATTCGCAGATTGTTTGATTTAATAATAACATATTTCTCTTGATTACACAACATTTAGCTTGTTTGTAGAACAGATTTTTTTTTTTACAATGTGGGGTCGATTGCATTAAGAGGAGGATAACAAAGAGATAATAATGTCAGAGAGAATGATGCTTCAAACAGTGCAGGTGAAAACAAACATCCTATAACAATTTGTTCTTCATGCAAAACACAACATCATTATCCTTTATTCCCTATCCAGCTTGAAAGGACGGTGCATGGTGTACAATGATTGCTAGTGTTGTAGGAGGAATATAAAACCATTTAAAATATTAAAACACAATATTAAACATTTTCATGGTCTGATAGATGAGTCAGAGGAACCCTTTCTGACATTTCTGCTCCTTAAGGAACTAAAGAAACGTCTGACACTTAACCACATTATGTATGCCCATAATACTGGGACTAATAACTGTAATCCAGCTCCTGATAAGCAAAGAGAAATTGTATAATTCTACAGGTTGAAAGAGTAAGAATTTGCTACTTTGATTCAATATCTTTTATCCACTGAAAGGTTAAGCGTAAATATTGTATTTTTAAAAGAAATTCACATTAATTGATGGGAATGTAAATTAAGAAAATAAGAACAATGTACCTCTTTAATCAGACTGGCAACATAGAGCGCTGTGAGTGGTGTCTGCTCTGCAACTTTCATCACCACAGTGTTACCAGTCGCAAGGGCAGGGCCAAGTTTCCAGGCCTGCATCAACAGAGGGAAGTTCCACTGCAGGGAAGAAGAACAGTGAGGAGAGAAACATCAGGAGGAAGGTATGGTCACATTACACCTCTGTTCTACAAATATTGGTTTCCCATTCACTTCTACCGAAGCCTGTGTGACGGACAAATTCAAGCAAGCGTTTCCTGCTACTCCAACTGTACTTCCTGGATGTATTTCATTGTCTCACTGGTATCTTAATCAACCCCCCCACCAACCCCTGTACAGTGTTAACGCAGAGCTGTTTTCAGTCTGAATGTGACAGTCAAAGGATGATTTTACAGAACTGATAAAAGGTTTCCGTTGTGCAAACATTCTCATACCACTTATTGTTAAACAGGTGCCCAATATGACCGGGGATGTGATCTAAAAGGGTTAAAAAAGCCTTTTTCATTTCATCTCGACTTTAAAACTTGTTTTTCTCTCCCTCTATCACACCACAACACTCTTGAACACACTTCTATTTTTGAACTGGATGGTTTCCCAGACCCTCTGGCCTTATATGACCCATTCCTCTTTCATTCCACCTGTGCTCCAGTCTACACTCTAGTTGTATATCAGTAAGTATACTGCAATGCAGTGGCAAAATGAAAACATATTAACAAACATATAATATGAGTTTGCAGGAAGTTTAATGTTCTTGTAAGCAGAGCAGTGATCAACTGACAGCTGCTTTTTACAATTATGTCCCTTACCAATTCACTGTGAGACACAAACAACTGAAAAACTAAAGATAAAGACCAATAATATAACTGAACAGTACAGAATGTGGGTAATCATGCTATGTATACAGTACATCCTACTACAGGGTGTATACAACTCCTGCAGAGATGTATGAGGAACACTGTATTACATAACAAGCTATTGGACTGTATAAATACAATCTACAGTATCATATCAGGAAAAACCAACCTCTGATGGCATGTGCTGGGTTTTATTCTTATGTGTGGGTTGGAGTAACTACAGCAGACAGGCACAGCTACTCTTACCAACTCTTCACAAGAAAGCATGCCTCCATAGAAATTAGTGAGGACCAGACTGGTCTCATCTCTTCCCACCCTTTCATATATTACACAGTGGGGAGTCAAGAATGTATCGGCTGTGATAAAGCACAGTGGACACTGAGAAAAGAGGCTTTAAGTTGGAGGAAGAGGCATACATATTTACATACAATATCACTACAATCCAGTGCAGACATAATTCTAGACTGAGCAACGGTCTTCCAACTAGTAGAAGATAAACTTAAATTTGCTTTTCAAGCATTCCAAATGGCTTAAAAGTGAGTCAGTTACCTAAATATTTGTAACATTCAACAATTTCAATTTGAGAACCCTGAAGTGTTTGAATACAGGCAGCAGGTACTCTTCAATGATCCTGACAATAACATACTTTTGTTTTTATTAGCGTTTAAAACAAGCTTGTGTTGTAACAGAGATCGGATTTGCATCAAAATCCAATGCAATGGCTAGATAAGGAACTATCAGGACCTCACTGCCTCTCTCTCTCTGTCTCCTTCCCTCACTCTGTAGTCTCTCTCCCTCTGTGTGTACCTGAGAAAACTGTGCTGCAGATTTTACACCCATTTTTCTGAGACGTTAAAGATGCAGTATCCTCTTGTGGAGTGGTCAGTCAGCTGTGAAAAATCAGGTGCAGCGGCTATTTGTATGTATTTCCATTCCCTCCTTTCATATTTTTATTTAACAGGATGCTCAATATTTTAAAGATGTGCTGCACACTTAAGCATGTTTTTTGAGCTGTAAACTAAATGATATGACTGTACTGCGATGAAACACATCAGTGCTGGTGTTAATATTGACATTTCTTACCAAATGTATAAAATGGGATGAACATGGCTCAACACACATCAATGGTTTTAAATCAGCCCTGAACCTGCTAGGCAAATGCTGACAACCAGTTGGGACCTATCTCCGTCATGAAATTTATATTAAAAAAGACCCTAATCAGTGTCAGTCAGTCTCCCCGTGGCTCCTGAACCACACACTACGTAGCCATGAGGCCACACCTCCTACAGGTGCAGTTTTTAAAGATGCAAAAGCCGGCAAATGCAAAGGGTGTGGTTAGCCTTTAATCTTTTTCTCCTTGCCTTCCTCCACCCCACCTCCCTCACCGGTATGATCTGTCCACAGACTCCGATGGGTTCATGTCTGGTGTAGCAGAAATAATCTCCATCGATGGGGATGGTCTTTCCCTCCCATTTGTCAGCCCAGCCTGCGTAGTACCTAAACACAACACGACTGGTTTAAACATGTGTTAGTACAACATCCGTGCTTACACCAAAGGTTCAACGCAGAGCTACTTTGTCTTCCTTGTGTCTTACCTATGAGATTACACTAAAGAGCTAGATGAATCGTCCACTCAGACCGAGGCAGCCGAAGGCATCGGTAAGAACTAACAAGGCAGTGTTACATCAGGATTGCATTTTGTGACTACACTGGCCACAGGGAAGCAGTACGTTTTCAAAACAATTAAGCTTTGAAATGCCATGAAACCCTGTGTTGTGTTTGTTACCTTAAACATTTCACCACATTTGGCAGATCCACGGTGTAGGAAACAGCGTACGGCTTCCCATTGTCAAGGGTCTCCAGTTCCTGTGGCAACAACACAACATCAGTTTGATGCATAGCAATTTTACATGCTATATACAACAATGAACCCATTTATATTGTGCAATATTATGTGATATGATGTGTTTCCAAACATCATAGAAAATACACACAATACTTCTATTGTTCATAAGAAGACATAAGAGACATGAAGTGAAGATATACAGTATTTGTATTCTATCTGACAGCCTGGGATATGTCCAGAGATTGGAGGTGGAGGGCTGTAGATGACAAAATTCAAGTGGTATACTAGAAACATAGGAAAAAAATTACATTATAAAAAGATTATATTATAATGTAATTATGACAAATGTGGATTTTGGTTCCCTTGTTGTAGATTGTCTCAACAGTTCTGCTTACACAGAATGAATTGATCTAATACTGATAGAATTCCTTTCAGTCCTCCAATAAGCTTAAGACACAGATATTACTTGTATGTGATCTTCCTTCAGGCCAGATATTTCATCTTGAATCTGGTGTCACTGATTATCATTAACAGCATATCCTTTGGTTTTATAGTTAGAATAGTGAAATACAGAAGCAATCAGGTCTGTTCTGTCTACATTTAGCACAGGGGAAATGAAGTGCACAAACGTTTCAGCGATGCCTTCTTCACTGTGCAATAGCAATATTTGTTGATCGTTCCCAGAAGTCTGTTCAAAAAATCTTACAGTATTTATTCAAGTAATTTCTACTCATGTAAGCGTTCTTATTCAACAAAAGAACAAGAATAAATATCATTCTTCATCCACAAGTTTGTTTTCATTCTTCATCCATTTTTTCTTTTTGACTGATGTGCAAAAAGAAAGTAAAGGAGCTGACCAAGAGAAAGACATAATAATATAGCAGATATTCAAATAAAGGATTGGGTCAGAGTTGAGAATTCTCTACTGGTCTATCCTGGGATTTATGATGAAACAGGTTAATTTTTCTTTTGCATGTTAAGTTAACTGAACATTTATATAAATAGCAAAATGTGTGTGTGTTCACGTGAATAAACCTGGTGGGGTAACAACATGATACAAATAAAAGCAGCCCTGTTTTTTTGACATTTAATAATGACTCACAGCGAGGTAGGCAGCATCCCTCTCAATGGCATCGGCCAATCGGTGGAGTAGCAGGCCACGATGTGAGGCGTCCATCCGTCGCCACGGCGACCCCAACCTAAAAGCATTACGAGCTGCTTTCACCGCCTTGTCTACATCTGCCTGGAAATATAACACCACAGCATAATGAACTTGGTGACTTGGTGCTTTTAAAGGAATACTGCTGTGAAAATGTAGCTTTGGAGTATCAAATACTGGAAAGGTTAAAGAAAAGTCAAATGACATTTACCAAGGATTCCAAAGGTGACCAAGAATCAAAACATTCAATTGTATCAGTATAGTATAGTATAATCCACTTCTCCTCTGTTGATTCATGTATCAATATTCATAACAACAGTTAAAAACACAACTTCTGTGTCATGCTATCAACACCTCATAGCTCTGAAGCTCCAATGGAAGTACCACGTTCCGTGAGAAACAAGATGTGTTTGGAACATACAGATGGACAGCAGAGATTATGCTGCAAGACAAGAAATATTTTTCTTGGCATGGCCTAGCAGGGCAATTTTCCCCACTGGATGTTTGTTTGAGAATCATTAAACAAGCTAGCTGCAAGGCAACACATGCCTTTGAGTGTAGAAAAGAAGGAGACAATATCTTTCTAGCCAACCGCTGCCAATGATAATGATCCAACATTTCAGCTTCAGAAAAAGTGGTCACTCAAATGAACTTGAATGAATCTTGTTATTATTTTATGGAGATCTTTGCTTTGATGGCCAAGTGAAGAACATAGTCCGGTCATGTTTTTTTTCAACTGAAGAAAATCTCTCAAATTAGGTCATTTCTGTTTTGTTTTTTTCCAGAGCTCCTTTGCCAGCTGCAGAACGCTGCTGCGCGAATTATAACTGGCACCAGGAAATATGAACATATTACTTTTGTCCTAACTAACTTAAATTAGCTCCCTATTAGCTTCCGCATGGATTTTAAAATGTTATTGCGGACTTTCAAAGCATTAAATGGCCTTAAATATCTCACTGATTTGCTCACTCCGTTATTGCTAGGTCCTGGCTGGTGACAAAGGGTGACCAAGCCTTTGCAGTTAAAGCCCACAGAACACTCTCAATGATTGACAATCTCATTGACATCTGTAACGTCTTTTAAAATCGCTTCTAAAAACATTTATTTTGCTTCTCCACTTTTAACAGTATTTTATTGTGTAACAACAGTGTCAACCCACAGAAACCTGAACACCCTCAGGCCTCTGAAGTCCCCTGTTAGTACAGTGTGGTACCCCATAAGTCTATAGTCCTACAGTATGTCCCTGACAACACTCTTTTCCCTGGACCTCTGTTTGTTCCAAAGTAAAAACACAAATGTACCCTGTAGTTATTTAGGATCTATGCAGTCAGCCTATCCTCATTCTCACCTGTACCCCTGCAGTGTAGGAAAGTAGTTTTATTTTCAAATAAAATGCTACACAGGACTCATTACCCAATCTTCCCCAAAAATTTTAGCTTTGTTGCTCAGTAATGGTCATACTGTACCCCATAATAATAGAATAGGTACCTATTAATTAAAAAATACTTACAGTATAAATTATTCCCACATTGTTACCCCCTTATTCTCTAACTTCACATCTTGTTCCCTTGTACCTACATGTCTGTCTCAGTACATTCTGTACTGGTACACTGTTAGTAGAAAGAATTACACCGTAAGCTTGGAAGAATTACGCTGTACATTGCGGGCCGTAATCTAAAGCATTAGTAAAGTTCTGCATCTACATACAAAGAACCAACAGTACTCTGACTGGTTAATGCATAGAGGGCGCCATCATTAAACAATAAAAAATGTATAGAGAGTATGGTTTACAGAGCACGTCTGCATGTGCAGTTTAATGTTACTTTCCAGTTCCAGTGAATGCTCCCCACCATAACTGGAACATGTGTGTGTGAATTAAAGCAGTCTGTATGTATCAGAAAGTTTGTTTACCTCATCAGCCTCTGCAACTTGACAGATGACTTCACCGGTTGCTGGGTTGATCGTAGGGAAGGTTTTCCCACTCGCTGCATCCTGCCACTGGTTGTTGATGAACAGCTGAAACATTCAAATGTATCATTTGGGTTTGTCTTGGAACTACCACTCCTAAGTTTTCCCTTTGAGCTAAGGTTTTAGGGAGATTGTTTTGTGTTGACTGGGTCAGGGTTATGGGTCATGTGGATCTAACAAAATAACGGCATTGTATGTGAGAGTGTCAGTAACTACTACTGATTGCAAGAGATAGGTAATAACAGTGACCTACAAGAAATCTGACAAAATACAAAAATAAGGGATGAATCATTTTCAGAGCATAATACTAATGGTTGCAGTGACATTTGAATAGGCCACAAATGGCCTTAAAGGGACAGTGCACCCAAATAAAGAAATGCATTTTCTCACGTACCTTTAGTGGTTTGGTTTTAGTTTAGTTCTGAGATTTCTGCCTCCACCCCAACAGAGTGGAAGTGAATAGTATATCATCTGTGATGCTCACAACACTGAAAAGTTACCTTTGAAAGATTCAACAGTAACAATTCTTTCCAAAAACAGTGTCACCATCACTCAAGATTGCTGCAAACTGTATTCCTTGGAACCACTATCTACAGTCAAACTTTTGGCAGTGTGTCTTTTTAGATGTTCCAGAGTAACAGAGGCATTCATTATGGAAAGCCTGGCAAAAGAAACCTAATATATCCGCATGGCAAGATACCACTAGAGGTGAATGAGAGAATATGTTTCAGTCAGTCGGGTGAGCAGCTTCATGTATGCAGGCTGCAAATGATCACAGAGCATTTCCTTAAGCTGAAAAACAAACAACTTCTTTAATCATGATTGCTTTGGGTGTGGAACTGTTTCGGAAAGAGAGAGCATTGCTTTCATTCCTCTAAGAGTATGTATAATAATGAAGAAAATAAAAAGAGATTGAGGACCCTGCATCTACTTCATTACCCCAATGCTTTCCCCCCTAAGAAGGAGAGTATTTGGGATTCGATGCTTAATATCTGTACTAATTATTAGCAAAATGATTATTAGCATTTATTAGCAGATATGTCTACATCTGCGCACAAACTGCATCCACATCTACATAAAGAAACGCCCCCACAATGCCATATATGGTCAACAACTTTTTTTAAAAATCCCAGCAGGATATTAAACAACTGAGATAAAACTAGACAAACATCACAGGCAATGAGGCTGAGGCGCAGCTACATGAGCTTCAGCAAAACCTTTCACCTGGCACCTTCACCAGTTGGTTCAAAAAAAAAAAATCACACTGCTGACATTGACGTGAACTGCTGCCACCTGTCAACAACACACAAAAGAGAAATCTCGTGCAGTCAATACTGACAATACTGTCAAGTACATATCAGTTAAACATCAAGCAAACCGATATCAGTATATGCGTATGCATTGGTTTGCTTGATGTTTACTTGACAGGAGTGAATACGCATTGGTTTGTAAACCCCACAAACTGACATGGCCAATTCATACATGGATTCATATTACAAGGACGCACTGTTAATAATTCATGTTCTATAACCTCACCTGCCCACGTGAAACTTATCTCTTCCCAGTAAGATTTCACAACAGGTGTTTGTCTGGATCCTGTACTACAAAGAGACTCCTTTCTAACATTACTGTCTCCTCGCCTGGCTGCTCTTTACCAAACCTGCACCACATTCAGGGTTCTACAGTGTGAGGAGTACTTCACTCGAGTAAAGATTATCCCCCCAATGTTGAATTCATTGTTATGCATGAATGGTTATGATTTAGTACTTAGAGTTAGTACTTAGCATTAAGAAATTAGAGACTAACCACCAATGTAGACCAATTTTCACAAGAATCTCATGAAGGAGCAAAAAAATTATAAATGTTGGTTGTGTAACTATTTCATAAACTGCTGTATTGTCCAATTGGAATTAATATTATACTAGTGGTAGGTTATAGGCCTATAGTATACTATTATATGAAATAATAATAAATATGCTAACTTTATATATTTAATATTATACTAACATTATACTATTATATTAACATTATACTTTTATTTAATGTTATAATATTATACTAATACACTAATTTATACTAGTTATTCATCCAGGTTGTGGCTAGTGCATCTACAGTGGACAGGTGCATTTTGAGCCAGAGGCATTGTGCCAATATGTGCTCCTTCTAGCCAGCCTGCTCCTAAGAGCAACACGTTCCCCTGGTTCTATTTTACATCTATTTGACTAAGTTATTGTTATCAATATTGTTCAGTAATCTTGTTTACATAAAGTGTGGTGTGGGTGGTGCTGGTGTATGGTGTAACCCTCCCTGGTTCAAATACTAACAGGGAGGGTAGTCCCACATTCCAGATGCCGCAATATGCCAATCGCAGCAGAGTTTTCTGTAAGTGTTTTCACTCTTTCACTAGATACTAGGGTCCTCCACTTCCATACAGCATTACATACAACATTAGCAGGAACTAGTTCAATAGAAAGTTGGTGCGTCAGTCTGGATCCTGGACCTCGGCTCGTCGCACGTCTCCATGTCAAAGCAGACCTTGGGACACCACTTGAAAAAATGAGTACCGCACTCACCTCACAGGTACCTTAATTAACAGTTTCACTGGTGTTTCGCAGCGCAATAACTCACACTTGTTGACTGCGCAGTTGACCAATGTCCAACGTCACAATTTAGCACGTGATAACTGGGCCTCACTATACCTTGTTATAATGGACCTCGGGTTGAGTGCTGGGTGCTGGGATGGCGGCCGCAGAGTAATGGCACGCCGACAGTCGGCTCAGTCCGGGAAGAGCCCTGGAAAACACGGTACGGAGCATGATGCTTCTTCTCGCACGCCAAACGCAACAGCTACGCTCTGCGTGAGATCAGGCCACAGCGAAACTGGCGACAAGCCTGGCAAGACAGATCCAGACCTCCAGTCCCGCCCACCTGCTCACGTCATCGTCCTCTCTGTGTAGAGGAGAGGAGAGACCACAGCTTTGTGTTATGTCACAACTTTTCACCACATCAGGATATAATTTGGAACAATGGTAATATTACTGCTAACAATAAGAGTATATATAAAGAGAACTGGATTAAAAGGGGTATAATCTTTGCTACAGCTTTGTTTGATGGTAAAGGTCATCTCTATAGTTATGAAAACTTCCTAAGAGCTGAATCTTTTCCGGTCAAATACAAATAATTTGCTTTTGTAATAAGGGCTATTCCCACAGGTATAATTGAGTTAATGAAATGTCACTTAGGCTATCAAAATGTAAATGTTCAAGTACCTTGTTTAGAAGTTGGTGGGATAAAAGTGACAGATATAAAATGTACATACAAACGTATAAGGAAAGAACTTCAGAACTATAATAAGATTTCACCCAGAGGGGAACCTTTTTATAGATAATATAAATTGGCGTAAGGCACGGTTGTGCCCCTTTCAATTCTGTGTTTTGAACAAGATCAGAGAAATTCATTTTAAGATCTTGCATAACATTTACCCATGTAATATAGTAATTTCCAAATTTATTGACATAGATATTAAATGCACCTTTTGTAATGCTGAGCCAGAAACAGTTATGCATTTATTTTGCCACTGCCCCTTCTCATCTGTGTTTTGGAAAGACAGAGAAATTTGTTTATAACAAGACTGGTCATTCTTTAACAATTGCACCTAAAGACATTATTACTCAATTCCAATCTGATAATGAGCCTTTGAGTTACATGACAAATCTTATACAGTATAGTATATATATAGTTTTTATGTTTTAATATTTTTCATTTACTTTTTCATATTTCATTTGCTTATTTAATTTATTGTATTTTTTCACACATTGGAATCTTAATTTGTACAAAGATGTTCATTTCATGTCCGCAAGCGGATTGTCTGTATGTTTATAATGTTCAATAAAATAAAATTTAAATTTAAAAATTTAAAAAAAAAACCCACAGCGATAGGTCGAAGAGCTCGCCGGTCACGTGACTGAATAGTTCCAAGAGAGAGATGGAGCCGTTGTTTTCTACCGAGAACAGCAGGAATTGCCTGCAAACAGCGGCAGCAAATGACTTGTACACCCTTGCAAACTTATTCTGTGTATTATAAATTCATTTTAAATGTTTGAAATGTTAAGTATTTGTTGAAAATTTCATTACTGAAGAAACAGATTAGAATGAAACATTGCTGTACTCCAGCTGACAAGATGGTATCACATCCTGCTGAAATCTTTCAGACGTTCAGATACCAATATGAATATTTATCTATCAATATATACAGATGGGTGACAAATTAAAGGAAAAGCCAACATGAGGTGTCTTAGTATGGAGCCTCCAGAACAGTTTCAGTGGTCCTTGCCAGGTCTGTGGAACTCTGTTGGAGGGACGAACACCATTCCTTCACAAGATATTCCCTCATTTATATATACCGCCTTTATTTAATTCAATTAAATTCAGTTTTATTTATAGAGCGCCAAATCATGACAGAAGTTATCTCAGGGCACTTTTTCATATAGAGCAGGTCTAGACCGTCCTCTTTACATTTACAGAGAACAGTTCCCAGCATGGGCAAGCACTAGGCAACAGTGGCAAGGAAAAACTCTCTTTTAACAGGTAGAAACCTCGAGCAGAACCAGAACCAGAACCAGGCTCTGGGTGGGCGGTCATCTGCCTCAACCAGTTGGATTGAGAAAGAGAGAGAGAGAGAGAGAGCAGCAGCAAAGAGAACATACAGCAGCACAGTACAGTTCCACATAGAGATGTAAAGTAATAGTTGTGGTAATGGTATTGATGTTAATATTAACAGAAATAATACTAATAGCAATATAATAATAGTAATACTAATAATAAGAGCAATAACAGTAATAGCAGCAGTGGGTGCAGAGCAGGAGCACGGGGGCAGCAGGTGGCTGCAACCATAGATCCAGACTCTACAGCTCCGGAGGCAGAAATACCTGCAGAAAGCAACAGAAGGGGAGAGAGAGAGAGAGAGAGAGAGGAGAGAAAGCACACAACTACAGGAAGAAGTTGAGTTAGTAACAAGCATCGATGGGATATGAGGGCGTACAGATGGAGAGGAAGAGGAGGAGCTCAGTGCACCATGGGAAGTCTCCCGGTAGTCTAGGCCTATAGCAGCATAACTAAACGATGTTTCAGTGCTCTAGTGGGGTAATAGGGTACTATGAGCTCTTTAAGATATGATGGTGCCTGACCATTTAGGGCTTTGAAGGTGAGGAGAAGGATTTTAAATTCTATTCTGGATTTTACAGGGAGCCAGTGTAGAGAAGCTAATATTGGAGAAATATGATCTTTTTTTCTGGTTCTTGTCAGTAAACGTGCCGCAGCATTCTGGATCAGCTGGAGAGTCTTAAGGGACTTAAATCAAGTAATATGATTGAGATCAAGATCTCTTTTGCAAGAGAGACCTGAGTACAGCAGACAGAAAGGAAAACAAACATAGCCAGACATAACAAAAGGACATATAGCATCAGAGACAGTCACAGACATCACTAAAAAGTTTATAGTATGGTGGTGGAGAGCATTGTCTTACACGTTGGTCCAAAATCTTCCATAGGTGTGAAACTGGGTTGAGATCTGGTGACTGTAAGGGCCGTATCATTTTATTCATGTCATTATCAAAACCAAACCATTTAGTGAGCCCCCAAACTCACTGAATGGTTTGGTGAGTATGAAAGTAGTAGCTATAAAGTAGCTACTGTGCTAGCTATAATATACAAACATAACTATGAACACAGTTTTAATATCCTGTAATTTATTGCTGACTCAAAAATATAGCAGTCATCAATGCTGTGAAAACAATGCAACCCCATAGCAGCGCCATCACTCCGTCCATATGTTTGGAAATGTATTGGACGTCTCCACGGCCCACCATTGCCATTGTCAGTGGAGATGTTGCCACTCTCTCTCTCAATCCAGTCTGGTTGAAAGAAGAGGAACTTTGGTGTTGAAAATGCAGAGTAATAGTGCTTTCAGTAGGATGTCACATGCCTCTTGATCTTTGCATGAAATTTTGCTAGATTGCTGCTATCAACTGTAGTGCAGTTTGTATTTATTGATTTTTATTTATTGTATGATGAGCTTGACTTCCAAACACACACACACACATACACACACACACACACACACACACACACACACGGCATCCTGATGCCTGAAGTCTAGTCTGGAAAAACAGGGTGTCTTACTGCTTGTTTTTCCTGTGGGCTCAGGGTTTTTGGTCTATGGAAGATTTCTGTTTTGCCATGTGTCTAGGTCTAAAGATCAGCACCTTGGATATCGGTCATGACACTTGAGGAAAGCAACAGTATACTACAGATTGATCCATTGATAGCCTCCAGCTATTCAAGTCCGGTCTGGTCCCTGTGGGTGCTGGTGTTGGTATGGATAATTGAGAGTAGGAAAAAAGTGTTGCACAATCATGAAGAATCCTGAAGAAGGCCTGAGGGCTGAAACATCATCTGAATTAAAGAGAAATGCATATGGACACTTTTTTCCTACTCTCAAGTCTACTTCCAGTGATCAGCACCTCACTACCCTTGGAGTGCATTACTTTTCTATTGTGGATCATTGAGAAACATCTCTCCAAATGTTATTCACCTCTACAAGGTGGAGGTGTAGATGCACAGCTTCTTGGATTCCAGTTCTTAGATTGAATTCATGGGGCAAAAATGGGGTATATGGCAATAAGTGGGAAGCCTCATTAAGGAACTGACTGACACAGATAGAGGACACTCCCAATTGGCTAGTTGCGTAAAACGACGTGTTATGATTTTTTGTAACAAAATGACATTCTGCACACAGTGTCTTCAAGATCTTCCAAAGATAACAATCATTCAAGCTGCGACATCAGCACCAAGCAGCAAGCTAGAGAAAGGCTTCAACATATACGTCTCCAGGTACATCGATAATTACTACTACTATTACTACTACTACTATTACTAGCTTAGTAGCTACCTAACAGCCCCTGAGAATTAGCGATCTTGCTAACCAGCTAACTTTGCTATCTAACATTGGATAATTTGACAGCAATTTGACTAGTGTGTTGATGATAACGTGATATTGTCCCCAGTATCAAATAAAGATCAACCATCAGGGAGAGTGAGCGTCCGAGCTACCTGCAATAGGTTTATGAGGAAACATGAGAAACCTCACAACCTCAGAGCAGGATGCAAAATAGTTCTGTTCCAATTGTTTTCTGGGGATTTGATGTGGCTAGGATAGGTTCTGTAACTATAACATTAACATAATTGTTACCTGCATTGTAGGTAGCATTCAAATATTTAGCCTTCATGAAAACCCCAGAAACTGGTTGTGGCGGCTGTTGTTCTTTACTGTATGTTCAGTTTCATTTATCTGCATGCTGTTCAGTATTCACTATTGTACATACTATATTTGAACGTTGATTTTAGTTAATTAAGACTCTAATATTACAGACTACTCAAACTTATCTATTTTATCTCTTACATTACAATGTTCCAAAAACAGATCAGAAATAGACTATTTTTGTTCTCTTTTTGTGATGACATTGATAAGGTTAAGCCTACTACCATGATTACTCAAAACAATCTGATCAGCTTTCTCATTTCTCTTTTTCAGTGTTATATTTAAGCTGCTTGTGTTAGTGTCAGCTATATGATTGTAACATGACAACACCTTTTTTTCAGATGGTGCTTGAGGACTCCTCCCCTGTGCAGATGAGTGATGCTGAGTGTTCACCTGTGGCTGGAACAGCACTGTGCAACAATAATGTTGCACTGCTGCACCAAACTGCACTCTAGTGTCAGCTGAACATCGCTGCTGTTCCCCCAAGTCCGGAGCTGTACAGAGACAAGCCAAGATGTATGCTAAGTCTGTGAGCACTATAAAACCACATTTAAGCAAGGATTTGCTGTGTATTTTTTACAGTATATCTTTGTCAGACAGATCTGAATTAGTATGTGTTTTTTTTTTTAAAGACCATTTCAGTTAAAGCAGAGGACTGGTGTAATGTAATTATGTCTTGTTATTTTATAACCTGTTATACAAAATGTGATTGTCTTTCAGCATAAAAATTATTCTTTCTAATTTGAATTATGAAACACTTTACAAAGCAGTGCGGGGGAGCTGCCTGATCCTGATGTCCTTAAAGTGGCTGAGGCTTATAAGGACTTTTCAGCAGACATTGCACCACTCATCACCACCATGGTCATCAGTGCTGGTGTCCCACTGGTTGACTCAGCGTTTGGGAAAGTTCAGGAAGGCAGTCCCATCTCTTACCAGCACACAGTGCCTGTGAGCCGGATTATCTTATTCCACTCAGATGCCCCTCCACCACCGCCTAGCAGCTCCAACCTGTACAGTCTCCAACAGCAGCTACATCGGTTGTTGTTGGTAGCAGTCCTGAAAACATCCCACACTCCACCTGAAGATCCTCCACAGCTTCACTGCTCCACTTCTTTGATGTCCTCACAGCAGGTTCATAGAGCTTTCATTTCTGCCTGTATGATAAGACATACAAGGTCTGTCCCAATACCCATACAACATGAAAATGATGAAGTGATCCAACTCACAACACAATAGATTCAGCTGGTGTTTAATCAAATGTTTATACATACATGTAATTCCTCCTAATGTTCACATTAACTTCATTTATACCAATGATCAAACATGTAATAAGTATTATTATGGCCTAGCTGTGAAATATAAGAATTTCAGTGAGTGTGAAAGAGCAACAATAAAGAAATGACAAATTAAGATTGTTCTAAATATATAAACTGGCCAGTATAAACGTTTCAAGGAAATTATTTGTTTTTAAGTCAACCCCATGTTCTCTGTTGCAGAAAACCAGAAATAATTGAATTGAATTAAGCAACACACATTTGATAGGACCTCCAAAGATTATCACTTGTATTTTGTTCTTTTCTTTAAGTCATTTTCAACTTTTATGAATAAACTCCCAAATAGCACGCCAGTTTATTAAAGCTCAGACTGATGTAGTCTACTACAATATATAAATGAATGCAATAAATCATACCATGAAGGTATCATGAAGGTCTTGATTCAACTTTATGGTCAAACGGTTTGCGGTGCTGTTGAACTATGTTGTGTTTTACTGAAAGGTGTTGTGCTGGATTATGCTGTTTACACTGTAATGAGCCAGAATCTGTTCAACGTGCCACTGGGATGTGGTGTTTATGACAAGGAGCTGAGAAGACCATCCTCGCCACTGAAGTCTTTTTTATTGAAAAGCTCCTGTTCCACTCCAGTCCAGTAGATGGCAGTCATGCTGACCTGCCAGCAAAGAAGAAGATGACGGACCCGCTAAACTACAACCTGGATGCTAGAAGAAGAACGCAACATCAAATAAGTGCTGTAGCTAGTTAACAATAACACAGTTTCAACATGTTTGTTCGTAGTAGTAACTAGGTTAACTAGCAGTAGCGTAGAAACCAGTAAGCGAATTTCACAGCGTTGGCGGTTAGCTGGTTGATACAGTAGAGCTAGGTTCATTGCTAGCTTAGCTAGCTTCTGATGTGCTAGCTAACGCTATTTAGTGCTCACATGGAAAAGCCTAGCGTGTCATGTTAACTTAATCAGCAAGAGGGAGCGATTCATATCGAGAGCGTCGACATCATAGATTAAGGTAAGTGTAGTAAATGATAACGTTCCCATCGTGATCTTCCAAACCGTATGATTCACGGTGCTTTAGAAATCCCAGTTCAAGCTACTAATCATGTTACTTTTCAATCTGAATCATTTGAAAGAAGTTCAAACCTATAATGTAGCGTTATATATTGAAGTACTTTTGTCTCGCGTGTCCGTGTTTTCAGTTGTTACATTGTTCTGTGACGTGTGGCCGGTCTTTGATCCGTGTTTCTGTCTTGCAGCATGGCGCTCAAGTCCGGAGAGGAGCGTCTGAAGGAGATGGAGGCTGAGATGGCTCTGTGAGTACAACCGCTTCTCCCAAGTGCTACTAACAGCAGCAGCAGCAGCGTAGCTAAATATGATAATGTAGGTGGGCACAGAGAAAATCAGGTGACTCGGGTACAGTATTTTGGAAAACTAGGCAACTCTTACCAGGAGCCCCATGCAGACTGAGTGACAGAGGAGGGTCATGGACACATTAGGTCCTGACTGTTTAACACAATGTTGCTGCTGCCACTCAGAAACCAAATGACCATTAAGTGGTAAACGAGACCCAAACACATTACACTTTTTATTTTCAGTTGTCACATAATCTAGAGAACATTCAGAAATGGTTATTGACAGGTATTCATTCATTCCTTCAGATTGACCCAGTGTGTGTTTGAAGCCTTGTGATTGGGTGAGCCCAGGCTCTGAGGCCCACCCGTGGCTACACGTATGCCTAGAGATGCAGATAGTTTGCCTTTAAAAACGGTCTCTTTGAATTTTATAGACAGAGGTCTGTGGGTTATGTTACATCAACCAACAGAGCCATTGTTTTTCTTTTGTTATTGTTATCAACATAGAGATACAGATAGCAGTTACTGCAGGACCTTTCAAATGAGATTTTTCAGTGGTTTGAGCAGCACAAATTCCATTCACCTCCGTTGTATTAGGGCAGTGGCACAGCTTTCAGACACAAACATCTCAAAGCCCCTGCACCTAAAACTGAAACTATCTGGCTTGATTCTATTAGCAGAAAGTGAGAAAATGTTTTTTTTCTTTTTGTCTTTGAGTGTTTAATAAGAGTAACATAATTTTGATGTCGCAGAATTAGTGCTCAAATGAAAAGTTGAATCAATCAGATGTGTGTTTTAGCCTGTGACATAATAGGCAATGTGGGAATTAATGATCAGCTTTTGCTATCTGCACCATTTTTTCAGTCATTCTTTGTTTTCTCTTTGTTTTATTAGTTATATACCCTTTTAAAAAATCTGCTGTTGTCTCCAGGTAAAACAATCAGTCTGTCTCTATACTTGCTGTAGTTTTGAGCAGGAGGTTCTTGGTGGTCCAGTACCAGTATCAGGGAGCCCACCTGTTATGGAGGCAGTACCTGTAGCTCTTTCTGTCCCAGCGGTGGTACGGCCCATTATAGGCACCAACACCTACAGACAGGTTTGTACTATTCGTGTAGTATCTGTTCATCGTAGAGTCATAAATGTACAGAAAGAGCTGTTTGTCTTAATGGCCAAATAGTGCTGCTCTCGCTCTTTGTGCCATCTCTCTTTCTCACTCTGTCTGTCTTCGTGTCTCTTAGGTCCAGCAGACATTAGAAGCCAGAGCTGCTAGCTTTGTTGGTCCTCCACCGCCAGCCTTTGTGGGACCAGGTGAACAGAAGCTTCCACATGCATACACTAACTAGGGTTTGGCAGTATTGTACTATGTAGTAAATACTCTGTTCTGCATCATTAAAGTTATTTAAAGTCAGGTGTAATGATAATATCATCTCATGGTTCAGTACTTTTCAATTCAATTCAGTTTTATTTATATAGCGCCATATCATAACAAAGTTATCTCAGGGCACTTTTCATATAGTACTATACACAATCCCAGGTTCATGGCTCAATACCCACAATCTTATATCTAGTTTCTCTAATAGTTTTTCTTATATATTATTATCTTTCAAGTAGTTGTGAAAAATACTCTTGTACCCATATATGCACACATCAATCCATTTTTGTTTTAAAAAGATTGTACATGCATTTGACATAAGTATTCAGACTCTTGAAGTTTAGCTCAGGTACATTCCACTTCTCTTGATCATCTTTGAGATAGGCACCTTGATTGGAGCCAGCCAGAGCGAACATCTCTGGAGAGGCTGCAACATGACAAAAAGTGAACAGAGTGAAGAGCTCTGAATACTTTATTTATTTTTTTATTTTTTTATTTCATACATTGTATGTGTAGACTAGCCAATGCTCTGGGGGGGCTTAAAAAACCATTATGGGGGCTCACAGGCCAGACCCCATTCTGCTGTCATGCTGTGCCTTTTTACATGTGTCATTTACGCTCACTGTGACTTGTGTCTGTCCCAGTCCCTCCAGTACGTCCTCCAATGTTGAGACCAGCCTTTGTTCCCCATATCCTGCAGAGACCCGGTAAGGTTACCATTAGACTACTGCTTTATTTACTTATTAGCAGTATTTCCCTCTTAAAATGGTGTCAATAGAAATGGTATGGTTAGGTTAACATGCAGTTGTTAAAATAATGCCAAGCAGAAAGTGTAGAGCTTGCCTGCTGCTTGGTGCACATCCCAGTATCAGTTTTGTGATTCGGGGCGTTTGCCAAGTGGATGCGAGGGAGCACTGCATGGTTGCCAGGTGCTGGATGTGATGGCAGCATTCATTCAGGAGTACCTGAAGCACTATGGCTGATTTGTGCGCACACGTGTACTAAATAGCTTCTGAATGTTAACCTGTCGCTTAGACCTGAGAGAGTGATTTATTCTTTCGTCTTGTCACTAAGAGAGTAAGATTGGGTGAGAAAGGACAGAGTCTTTTGAGAAAATTTCAATAATATTATATTAATAACTATTACTATTATTACTTACATAGTAATAATAATAATAGTTTAGGAAAAGAAAAGACAATGAAAGGACAAAAGCAGCATTAAAACAGCTGCATGAGGTAGAGAGCAGGAAACAGTTGTACAACGTAGAAAAAATAAAAAAGTAAACTCCAAATATAAAAATAAATGCAAAGTCAGCTATGTAAAAAGCTAACTCACAATAAAAAAAAAGAAACAATATATGACTGAATATAGACAACTAAATGACTTTGCTCTTATCTGGCTCCCTGCTTGATTCTCTGCCCTCATTCACAAAGTGGGCTTCTTATAAATGTTAATATCCTCTCACTGTGTTGATAGGCGGCGGTCCGAGGCTACAGATGATGCGTGGTCCTCCGATAGCGCCTCCTCTTCCCCGGCCTCCTCCACCTCCTCCCATGATGCTCCCTCCTTCCCTGCAGGGCCAGGCACCTCAGGGTGCTCCTCAGCCCATCCAGCACATGGCCGCTGCACCTCAGGTCAGAGCTCAAAGAGGTGTTGAGCCACCGTACCTGTCTGGGAGGTCTTTCAACACATCAGTCAGTGTGCACAGTGTTGCTTCATGTCTTACTGTGATACTGTCTACAGTGACTGTTCCTATACACAGATATAATACAGGGGTTTTCCATATTAGTTATCTTGTGTCTCTCTATGTCTGTTGGTGTGTCTCACTAAGGTCAGTGAAATGGTCTCCATGGTGTCAGCCCCGACAACAAGACAGGGAGCCCCGCCTCCCATCAAACCAACGCCGTCGATCATCCAGGCAGCACCAACTGTGTACTCGGCTCCTCCTGCCCCTGTTGGACACAAAAGAAACGATGTTAGAGCTCAGAGACAAGCCAGAATGGTATTTGCATTTTGACTGATATCTTACAAAATAATGGTATTGTGTTCTGAGAGCTTGTTTTGTGATGGTCTGTCTCTTGTTGTTGACATTTTATATTTTGCTGGTGTTGCCTGGACATGTTTTTGTGTTTGAACAGTAAGTTACAGCATCACCACATGAACAGACAGGGTACTTTAATGTACTTAAGAAGAAAATATTAGGTGACTATCTGAAACTGGGTAAGCTGTGCTGCTGTTGAACCATCACACTGCCTGTTCATGAGCCAGTCTGATGTGGATCTTTCAGGAGGAACTGGCAGCGCGGGTTGCAGAGCAGCAGGCAGCAGTGATGGCAGCAGGTCTACTGGACAAGAAGGAGAGTGAAGACAGCAGCACCGTCATTGGACCCAGCATGCCTGAGCCTGAGCCCCCCCACACTGAGGTATATTTAAAAGCAGCACTCTGCTTTCTACTGTAGGCTCAGGATTTTCCTCATACCTCAGCTTTAGAAAGGATTTAGAAAGGATGCAAAGTGCACCATATGGCCAAAAATATGTGGACATATAAACATTCCAGCTACATGTGAGAGCTGATAGAAAACATGTCATATGCTGCTGCAACAGCCTTCGCTCTCCTGGTTTCAGCCTTTCCACTAGATGTTGGAACATGGCTGCAGGGACTCTGTCACAGAGTATTAGGTTGGCCAATAAGGCTCTGCAGGTCAGTGAGCCCCACCAAACTGAGAAAACAACTTTTTATGGACCTGGCTTTGTGGAAGGGGTAATTGTCATGTTGAAACAGAAAAGTACACTGGTGTGTAAAATATCATTTCTGTCTACATACTTTTGGCCATATATACTAGTGTACTCTGATCATCAATGGTATCATCCATTGTCAGTGTGAAAAGCTGTGAAAACCTTTTCCTCCTGGGTACTAAGGACCTTACTAAGTTATGCCATAGGCAATTGATCACATTATTAATCATTTTAAATGCACTTACAAAGTAGCTGGACATTTGAAGTTATTTAAGGAATTAACATAATTTTGTATGGAATTTCTTTATTCAAGAGTTTTATCATGTGTGGGTTCGTTCTCACTAGCTATACTGCCATAGACAGACATATAGGAAAAAGATAGAAATGTTTCAACTTCTGAGATGCAGAAATGATCAGGAAACCTGAGACTCAACAAATACCCACCACAAGTAGCCAAATGTCAGCCATACACTGGTTACACTGATTCTTCTCGCTCTGCTGCAAAAGTCTGTTGGAAGTTTTCAATTCTGTTAAATTGCAACTGTTACGTTGCTGAATTGGAAATGAACTGGAAACGTGCTACACTATAACTGAGCAGGCCAGTGTCGATGTACTAAAAACCTCTTTGGTGTTTTTTTTTCTATGAAAGAAGTCTTTTTTTTTTAAGGAGCCCCAAAGGTCTCGGTGAAATTTCTTTTCTGAAATTATTTTGTTACCTTGCAGGAAATGTAGAATTACCCAGCAATATGTTTTGCATTCCCTCCTATCCACAGAGAAAGGCTGAGCTGTATTATGATATGGTATTATGTAGTAGACCGCCACTGGTTGGGACCACCACCACGTGAGTAATCGCGCCCTCAGCTGTGGTGGCTCAGGTGCAAGTCTGTATAATTGCAGATGGATAGATAACTAGCGGAGTTAGTGAACCTAGCTCTGTCACTGACTGCTGCCAAGGCTGATTGACAGACGACTGTATCTGCAGAATGTTTCCAAACTGGACCAACACACTAACTGGTCCTATGGATCAGGTGAATGCAGAAACGCAAACCTTAACGCGAGGGAATGCAAAACTACTCTGTACTTTTTCCTGTTAGCAGCACACTAACAACATTGTTATACTGTGTGTGTGTGTGTGTGTGTGTGTGTGTGTGTGTGTGTGTGTGTGTGTGTGTTCCAGCCAGTGGAAAGTGCTACAGAGGACAAAAAGAAAGCAAAGGCAGAGAAGGTGAAGAAGTGTATTCGTACTGCAGCAGGGACCAGCTGGGAGGACCCCAGTCTGTTGGAGTGGGATCCAGGTACTATAGTTTATAACAAACTATGATATGCTTCTTGAATAAGAATCACAAATAATGACATTTCAGCATTCTGTCAGATAGTCTCACTGCCAAACACAAGGGCTGCTGAGTGTTTACTGAATTAGAAGAAAAATGTACAAAACGACATGGATAGTTTAAGTATCCATTGTCTGACTCTTAAACAGTGTTGTTAGCATGGGTGTGAATCCTGTTTTCTCTCCCTGCTGCAGATGATTTCCGTATATTCTGTGGTGATCTGGGAAATGAGGTCAATGACGACATACTGGCCAGAGCCTTCAGCAGATACCCGTCTTTCCTCAAAGCTAAGGTTGGGTTGTTTACCTCCTGTACTCCCTTTAAGACACTGACTTCAAAGAAAACGGTACAACCGTGGGCTTTTGTAGTTTTTGTCATCAGTTCCTGGAACATTTCCTCACCAGTCACATGAGTTATTGTAATTACAACATATAATAATGTAGTTATACCTCTTAATAATCAGATAGCCCATTAATGACATTTGCTGCTTCTGGGTCTCCATAGTATTTATTTATTTATTTTTATTGTATTTTATTATTGTATTTCTATATATGACACTTTTTCTGGCTGTTGTAACACTGAAAATTTCCCAGCTGTGGGACAATTAAAGGCTTATCTTATCTCTTATCTTATCCAGGCTAAGCTGAGACATTTAGTATCTGATCATTAGAGATAATTGCTAATCATTCAGAAACAGGATATATAATGACCCTAAAATCTCTACAACCATGTGACAGCAGACGAGTGTCTGGGTCATGCTTCATTTGAGGATGTGTACGTTAGCCGCTTAATGTCCATCAGTGGACACTTGAGATCTGTCATGACAACCTGACATCATCCTGGAGACATATCCTGTCATACATGTCATCAACTAAAGATCTGCTTCATAGCTTTTTCCTGAGCTTTCAACCCCATCTCCCTGTCCACCTCAGCGCTCACTGAGCATTTAACAGCAGGTGTTATGTCTTGTCTCACTGGTTAAACAGCTGTGTGTGGACATTAATCATCACAAGAACTTTCTTTTGTCTTCAGGTGGTGAGAGACAAACGCACTGGAAAGACCAAAGGCTATGGCTTTGTCAGCTTCAAGGATCCAAACGACTACGTCAGAGCTATGAGAGAGATGAACGGTCAGTCCCTGCACACACTGTCACTTACCTGCTTTGTCAACAGATACGGGGTTACGTTTGTATGGATTTGTTACATCTTACACTTGGTGGTCCTTGATGTAGAAATGGAGCTGGTGATGTCCAACTTGGAACTGATAGTCTTTGATTCTTCCACCCATCCTGTGTCCTTGTATTCATGTTTCTTTGAATCTAACACTGGCTGATAATGGCTGTCTTTGTGGATCCCTCCCTCTTTGTGTTTGTCCAGGGAAGTATGTTGGCAGCCGTCCCATCAAACTGAGAAAGAGCATGTGGAAGGACCGCAACATTGAAGTGGTTCGCAAGAAACACAAAGAGAAGAAGAAACTGGGCCTCAGATAGTATTTATGCAGCAAGTGGCGCTGTGTGTGTCGTGCTCCCCAGTGGACAGTCATGACTCCAATTTGTTACTGTCCAATCAGGAGATATGCCGAGATTGTACAGGTGTTCATTCTTTTTTTCTTCCTCAAATAAAACCATCATTTCTAAGTCTTTGATTCCAATCAATTCTTATTGGAACTGTTTCTTTGTCTGTAGTGCCTCCCTCAGGACAGCATTGAAAGCAGTTCAGTCCATTCAAGTCAATTTTATTTATGTTCCCAACCTTTTTGGCCTTACAGGTTACATGAGTGGTACTTTTCTTGATCAGTATTTGAAAGATATTTACATGCTGGTGCTATTATTGTTATTGGTCTTATTAGAATTACTATTATATTGCTAGTAGTATTATTTTTATTAATATTAACATCAATTCCATTACCACTACTATTACTTTACATCTCTAAGTGGAACTGTTCTGTGTGGTCTAGACCTGCTCTATATGGAAAAAATAAAACTCAACTGAAAATATGAAGGGTTGGGAAGTCATAATTCCCAAAATCATAAATCTGCCTCAGAAGGCTTTATCTGTACAAAATACTTACCACTCCTGGATGCAGAATTCTATAAAAATCAGGTCATATGCTCATCAGTCAGTAATAAAGCCCTCATAAAGTCTTTGCCACAGAACAAACAGATGAAGCAAGAACGTGACAAACAGCTTTTAGGTACAATAAGGCTTTTGTTAATGTGCAAGTCACATCAGCAGGAAATGGGATGCACTGGAAAGCAGTAATAATAATGTCAGCCTCTTTGAACCAGATGAACCAGTGTGAAGTGGGGCTACCTTGAAATAAAAAAAGTTCTGGAGGAATATGGTGAGAACAGAAACTGGTGCCTGCACAATCTGGAGGCCATGACACTCAGACACTGCATATGTTAAAACAACCTATTATACTATTTACACACTAATATTAATACAATATTCATTATACACAGCAGTACTGAAGGAAGAAATAAGGACTTCACCATTCATTCAGAATGACCAGTCTTGACATTTCCAGGTAAGTAAGCAAGCTGTTCAAACCACTACAGCTGACCTGTGTAGCCTGCAGAGTGATGTTAGTGTCTGCACCTCTCCCCACAGGCTCATACCACAAGCCAAGATGTGTGTGCTTGTGTACACACTCACAGTATATAGATATAAAAATATCTATCTATATATATATCTATATCTATATATATATATATCCATCTATATCTATATATATATATATATTATGGGTGGGTGGGGTATCTATATCTATATATATCTATATATCCATCCATCCATCCATTTTCTATACCGCTTATCCTCTTAGAGGGTCGCGGGGGGCTGGAGCCAATCCCAGCTGACATTGGGCGAGAGGCGGGGTACACCCAGGACTGGTCGCCAGTCAATCACAGGGCTGACACATAGAGACAGACAAACATTCACACTCACACAGTCACACCTACGGACAATTTAGAATCACCAATTAACCTAGCATGTAATGATCATGTGTGTATGTGTGTGTGTGTGTGTGTGTGTGTGTGTGTGTGTGTGTGTGTGTGTGTGTGTGTGTGTGTGTGTGTGTGTGTGTGTGTGTGTGTGTGTGTGTGTGTGTGTATATATATATATATATATATATATATATATATATATATATATATACACACATAACATCTATCTATATATCAATAACTGATCCACTTGATGTTGTCATGTTCCAGTGTTGACCAGCTCCATCAAACTCCAGTTCCCAACAACTCCTCTACAGCTGTCCGTCCACTAAAGATGACATCGTTCACTGACACGCCATCATAGGAGGAACCAATCAGAGATAGCGAGAGATTCTTCTTCTTTATGAAGCCACGCATGGACTCTGAAAGGCAGACAGACACACCTTAAATGTTTCACTACACCTTGTAAATGTAGCATTTTTAGATGTCATGTATAAGTCAATACTCACCTACTCTCCGAAAGTGTCCTTGATAATACTGAGGTATACAGTCCTGACAAGAGGAACACATCAAAGAGTCCGTCACTAATACAACACAGCAACAATGTGGTCAGGATGCAGTATTAGTCTGTGGCCAGGAGACACAAATAACTGATATACAGTATTTATTAATAGATGACAAAGTTACGCCTACCAATTCAAAAATGAATGATAGTGAATAGTAACGTAACAGCCGAGAATTTGAAGTGCATTACTGACATGAATTAGTAACTGGTTTGGAGGACATTTATTCACACAGACAGTCCTGTCCTGTCCTACCTTCTGTAGAGCCACCCAACTCCAGCTGGGGGCCGTGGAGACTCCCAGGTGGCAGTGCACTGCCTCAGTGGCTCTTGCTAAAAGATGCTCCTCTTTTACTGCTTCTGGGGCCCCAAACACTTCCTGGAACCAGGCCCCACCCATCATCACCTAGAAGACATGGTGATGACCTTAAGTCAGAGGTGTGGACTACAGCCTTATGACTGGAAAAAACACGGTTCCTCACTGCATAGCACTGCACAACTGCTCTGTCACTGTATATTGTTTCAAGCAGTGGCACTTTGCTTTAATCAATATTTTGATATGAACAATGGATCAAAAGATTAGGTGTAATATGAAATGTGTCTGTCTTTCAGCTCATTGTTTTGGTTTTCCTGTGTTGTGTCAAAGTCTGGTTCCCCATCACCTTAACCTGAAGCCAACACAGCCCCAACCAGATCTCTCTGTAATTCCTAAACATAACTTAACATTTACACAAGTTAAGCCCAAAACCCAAGCACGGAGGACGGTGCTACGGGAAACACTATTTGATAGGCTTGTTCTGGGAGATTGCTATGGTCTGCTCTTAGATCCACTAGCCATTGAGCATTGGTGTTATGTGATGCCTCCTTCTCCCATATGCTCTTCCAGTATTGTTCAGTCTCAGCCCTGGACGGGTCTGTTCTTGTGTTATTGCCCTGCCACTGAGAGTACACTTTGGATGGTTCGGTGGAGAACATTCTGTTTATTCTCCAAGCTTCTGCTTCTCTGGTGTACCTCTTTAGGCGGGTGGCCAGGGCTGTGAGTCTTTGTTTGGCAGTCTTCAGGGCCTCAGGTATGGGCAGCTTGTTGTACTTCTTAGGCAGCCCTTTCTTCATCACACCTTTCTGTAGTTCTGATAGCTGGCTCACTTCCCTCCGTGTTGCCTTAATCCTGGCCTCCAGCCTCCTTCTCCATGGAGGATACTGCTCCTTATGGCTCTTATTCATCTTGCCAAGCATCTCAAGGATCACTGTTGCTGTGGTGTATGTCAGCTTATTGGTCTCAGTGATGGTCGCAGTAGGGATTGTCTGTAGTGCTGCGTTTATATCTTCTAGTAGTCTTTCAGAGGGTACTTCAGTTAGTCTTGCTAATCGGCCACGGGGGTTCCAGGTGTCCAGCTTGGTTATGATCTTCAATCTCAGGTCAGCAGCTCTTGCGTTAAGCCTCTCTGCAGGGCTCGTTATTGGGGCTTGGTACCCAATCTCGGGTGGGGATGATGATGATGATGATGATGATGATATCTCCCCCCTGACCTGTCGTCCTGGCTCCCCCTTGCCATAGCGTTCTTGTTGTACCTCTTCAATCTCTAAATTGTGAGAGCAGCTTCTGCTTGCGAATGTTGGAACACTGAGCTACTAGTTGTTTCTTAGTTAGTGTAGATGTTGGGTTTCGAAGAATCCATAGGTCCCACATCCTCTGCATATACCCCCGTTCACTGGGGTTACTTGTATAGTAGCATTCCAACAATTCCCAACTCTCTGCTCTTGTCCACGAATGTCTTGCTCTTGTTCCAGTAGCCCATCTCTCTCTCTCTCTCTCTCTCTCTCTCTCTGATTTTTTTTTAATAAATTGTACCTTTTTTATTATTATTTCTATTTTATTTTATTTTTATTATTTTCTTTATTGTTGTTACTATTATTATTATTATTTTAATATCATTATTACTTGATGCTTTGGCAATAAAGCAAACTGAATTGAATTGAATTGAGAGAGAGAGAAACCAGTAAACGGTGTGTGTGTGTGTGTACCGTCAGTCTAGTAGTCTGTCCATTAGGTCTGTTGTGTTGAGGGAAGACAACAGAGTCATAGACCACCCCTAGTACACCCCGATCCTCTGATGATGGAAGCAAGTGACCAAAACCCTGACAGCACACAGACACAGAGGTGGACGTATTAGTCTGAAAACATTATGACTTATTATCAGAGACAACATTATGTGCAATCGTTTGCCATGATGTTGGCACCTGAGGGGGGGTCAGTGGATCACCAGAGTTTGTTTTAAATACAGCTACCACTTTCAGATCCAATCATCTAATGGCCCCTCAAAGCCCCATTCAGAATCCAAAAATAAAGCGTTTGTGTTGTACTGTAATCCTCACCGTTACAGGCAGGACGGAACCCTCGTACTCTAGATTTACAACAGCAACTGTGACTGTGGAGATGTCCTGCAGCTGCTGGATGAGGGGCTGACAGGAGGAGGGCAGGGCTGAGGAGAGGGCTGGGGGGTGGGGGGGTGAGAAGTGACTTCATATAGGGCAGAGAGAGGTGTAATGGCAAGAAAAAATACTTTTGTTTTTCTTTGTTAGGATGAGCTCTAAAAAAGTTTGGTACTTCAGAAACCTGTATACAAAATAGTTTTAATTATTATTTTGTAAAATCAAGTTTAAGACATTTAGAATTTAAATGTTATGTTAAAATACTGATACTTGAGGCACATACTGAAGGATTGTAAACGTGTTATCAGAGGACACAGAGAAGAAGAAGTGTCTTCTGTTCCTGTCATATAAGACAACATTCCAGCCCTATTCTGTTAGCCACCACTTACCTTTAGCAGGCAGTGCAGAGATGATGTGATCAGCTGATACGACTCCATCCTCCAAATGGATCTACAAACCCACACATGTATCATGAAAGCAGCCAAATAAAACAAGAATATAAAAATCAAATAGTCAAGTATGTTTGGAAGCTCCACTCAGACATGCTGACGTTTGGCAGCTATATCACATTGTCATTTGTCCTTGTGATTGTTTGCTGACCGTCAGGCAGGTCTTATCTAATATGAGCCTGTCAGAGGGCAGAGGGAGGAGGAGGAGGAGGAGGAGAAAGGAGACACTAACGTCAGAGAGTTACTGTGCTGCTGACAGCGAGGAAACCTTAAGCATTGGGTTTAGTTTCTGTCTGTGTTCATATATTAACCTAAATGAACTGAAACCAATGCCAAGCTGTGAGCCATCAGTGTATGGGTTGGTGACGGACCACAACACACTGGGCCGGTCCCCATCCATGTAGCTCCAGTGAGTCGACACTGCACGAGACTACTAAAGCACGACCGCATGAGAGGAGTTGAACTCACCGGAGTTCAGTTTCAGATCGTATTTTTTCAGTTTCAGACTTTTGGCCTTGATCTGGTGTGGGGGGGGGGGGCGTGGCATCAACTGAGAGGGGCGGGAAATCATGAGTGACAGCATAACAAAGAAGGCTGAGGACCTTCCTCAGTCATGTTGCCTTCAAGAAACGTAGGTAGTGTGAGAAGTATGACTCAACACTTTATACACCATATACGCCACTGTTTAAGACCGCACTTGGCAACAATCGCAAATCAATTAAATTATGCCAGATTGTGCAGTTCAACAGCCACACTTTAAGGTTTGACATTTCCCACTTCCACACAGCACACAAGTAAGAAATGTTAGCTGTGTATTTTGAATAGATACTCTAGGAAATTATCCTAAATATTAAAATGGTCTTTTTTGTAACATAGGGACATGCATAAAGGGAAGAGACATCTTTAGTGGGAAATTTGCCAAAGATAAATGAATCAGGCTAGCATTAACTAGCTTTATGCTATTAGCTGGTGTTCATGAACTTTGCACTCCTTACAGTGTCCATGGTCCAGCTCAAGTTTTTGCCTTTCAAATGTATTGTTTCTTTTAACATCCGTGTTTACCAGAATGTTGACTATAATTCGACAGTGGCTGCAGCTGCACAGAGCCTTATAAATGTGCTCACACAGAAGTTAGCAGGCACAGGGCAGAAACATGAGCAAATCTGGCAAATTCCCCACTAAAGATGTCTCTTCCCTTTATGTATGTCCCTATGTTACAAAAATGACCATTTTAATATTTAGGATAATCTCCTAGAGTATCAGCTAACATTTCTTACTTGTGTGCTGGTGCCAGCAGGATGTCCTGACGGAGCAGACGTCATCGCTAGCGGATACTATGCTGTGTTCACAGTACTATGTGGAAGTGGGAAATGTCAAACCTTAAAGTGTGGCTGTTGAACTGCACAATCTGGCCTATTTTATTGCTTTTATGCTGTGATTGGTGCCAAGTACAGTCTAAAACAGCTTGCTAAAGGGAACTTTGTCACTGGCGTCAGTTTTTCCACTGCCAATCACGTGAATATGGTGTATAAAGTGTTGAGTCATACTTCTACACTACCTACGTTTCTTGAAGGCAACATGACTGAGGAAGGTCCTCAGCCTTCTTTGTTATGCTGTCACTCATGATTTCCCACCCCTCTCAGTTGATGCCACGCCCCCCACGCCAGATCAAGGCCAAAAGTCTGAAACTGAAAAAATACGATCTGAAAGTGAAAAAAAGATCTGAAACCGAAAAAATAAGATTTGAAACTGTAAAAAAGAAATAAGACCTGAAATATCAAAATATATATGAAAGTGAAAAATGAAAATAAATTATTTATTCAAAAGAATTCCAGAATTGAATCAAAATTATATTTAAACTGACAAAACGTTTCCTACACTTATTTTATTTTGAATAAATTGTTGTATTTTTCAAAGTTCAAGATCAAAACTTAACTTTCAGTTTCAGATATTCAATTACAATTTTTTTTTTTCAAATGATCAAAACTATTGACCCAGATCTAGCCCCATACAATAACAGAACAAAATCTTGCAGGTAATCAATGCGATCAGTCATCTTGCTCCTACTGTTTACTTCTGTTGTGCATTGTGCAACGCCCTCCATTGATGACTAATCCTTGATTACAATGGTTCCACTCAGAACTGGTGGAAACGCGGGCTGGTTTGCTAGATAGCACCAAGGTTCCAAGAACCCTGAACGGAAGTGGTTCAAGAACCAGAGATGGTTTGGTGGAAAGAGGGCAGCAGTCAGAAGTGCCTGTTGGATCGTTGAAGGGCTTCGGAGTATAACTTGGCCCTAAGGCTCTGTGGTAATTAATTCCTCTAGATCCAACAACAAATCATTTCTCCAGTACTACCTTGACACACTGGATAAGTGAAAAGTTTGACCTGCTGGTGGCACTAGAGAAAAAGTCAAAGTCAACGCAAGTAAGATTCATCGTCTGTGGACCACAAATGTCTGTACAAAATATCATGGCAATCCATCACATAATTGTCCAGACATTTCACTAAAGGTAAAGATAGTGTACATCATCCTCTGGGAAGAATGAGTCTTGGTACAATGTCTGGACTGACTAACCAACCAACACCGCCATCCCTAGAGCCAGGACGCTAGCATGGCTAAACATTGTAGAACTTGAAAGCTTACAGTAGAGTTATTAAAATGTATAATTTCTGTTATAACCATGTTCTGCAGACAGGGGTAAAAACACACCATGCTTATAGTCAAGTTCAGGGAAATGTAGTTTACAGTCTCCTCACTAACCTTCAAACCAGAGGCTGAAGGACTGATGTGTTTAACAGCTGCCTCTCTGTGAAGCTGCACTCTCCCACTCTGTTGTAGGTACTCAGTGATGGATTCTGGGATGGACTCCACTCCCCTGCTCAGGGACCACTGGGCCCACTTCTCTTTCATAGATCTCTGAGCCAGAGGGCCAGGGGGGACCACAGGACTGGGACCTGCAGGTTTTCACACATACAACTTTAGTCCCATAATAGCACACAGATTATAGACAACATGAAACAACCATTAATTAATTGAGACAGTGAATACGAATATGTCAGTGGTATAAGGACTGACCCTGTCTGACACAGCAAGTCAAAGTGCTTTACATAAGACAAAGAAATGCATTACAGCTACATTTAAAACTCAGTGAGGAGGAAACTAAAATAAAGCTCAATCAAATTAAAAATATCAAATAAAACAGAGTAAAGGAACGCCGTTTCAGAGTAGATACAGTGCAGTCATAAACGGCCCCATGTTTAATAAGGGAAAGTACAGAAACTTAATCAGAGGCTCCAAAGTTTGTAATTGAGATTTGAAAGTGGCTACATGGAACATTTTAGATAAAACATTTTAGAAAGTTGATTCCATCAGTGTGCAGCATCGTGGCTGAATGCAGCTTCACTGTGTTCAGTTCTGACTCAGGAAGGTGACATCCACCCACAAAGCTCTGATTGTTTCTCCAACCGGGGAAACATCCATCAATGAGCACAACACCAGAACTATTTGAATCACTGAACAAATCAGAGAGGTCTGGAACCAGGCTAATGAATTATTGCATATCCTAGCATAATGCATTTTGGCCCTGCAGCAGCACTAGCAGCAGGTGTCTGGTGCAATGTATGGTGTCTGATGGTCTTTTTGTGAGGACAGACAATTGACCATTGTAGTAGTCCTGTCACTGCTGAAGTTAAGATCTGAGTCCAATAGATTACCATGATTTGGCCCTTAGTCTTTATAGCCCTGGAGTAGAGTGAGCCATAACTTTCAGTCTTTCCTCCTTGTTGCCAAATTCAATGATTTCTGTCTTGTTTAACTACTAAATACAGTACAATACAATAGATTAGAGTACAGTACAGTACCCATACATACTACTTTTGTGAAGCTCACATTGTTTTCTTGAGACTTGATCAGAGAGGTGTGATTACTTATTTACTGGATGTTTTATGTTTTCATCAACTAAGGTCTGAAACATGGCCGTGTGGTTGACTCACAGACACAACAGTCAGTTAGTACTCGGATGCATACGATGTGGGAAAGCTCATAAGTTTACTCCTTTTGGATTCCAGTTGCCTCCATCCTCTCTGGCATATTGGATAGTTCTGCAATGGTGTTACTAAATGATGAATCAATCTTAACATGACAAGAGCTTCCTGGCAGAATTAGTTTCAGTGGACCTTTACCAAGTCTGGTAAATAACTCCTCTAATGTTTCCTGAGTAAACTGTCTCTTTAATCTGTTGTTGTACAGTCTGTAATGGTGGGCCGTGGACAACAAGGTCCTGTATATTCAGCAACAGAAGACAAATGCTATGCATATAGTAAATCTGTGCACATGATACACTAAGCTTGGCAGCTATACCAGACTCCTCCTCCTTTTTATCATGTCTGAAACACCAATAACAATGATAATAATAATCTGATTATGCTTTCAGTGTTTTTTTTTCTATTTGATTAGTTTACTTATTTATTCTAAAATAAAAAGGGGTTTTGTTGTTATTTGGATATTGTAAAGACCCAGCTGTTGATATCATCTTGTCTGTTTTTGATGAGACTGTATGTGGGGATTTAATGATGGTTTCTATGTTTGGTCTCTTTTGCGTTATGTTCCTGTTGCCCCACAAAATGAAACATAGCAGTTGGTCAGTATGGTAACTGCTGGAGTGTACCTGAGCCTAGCAGCATGCCCAGTGTCAGGGAACCTCTGTGCTGCTCTGCGTTGTAGAGGAGAGGAAAACACGAACGCACACTCAAATTCCTGCAGTCGCCCGCAAACACACCACGACACAAACTGTCCACAGCTATGTCTGCCAGCTACACACACACACACACAGAGAGAGAACATTTTAAAAACAGCAAGAAATTAAATATTTATGGTCACATTAGACAGACTACTGATGACATTAATAAATGTAATTTGTGAATCTAGTGTTTTCTTTTAATACTTGCAATGTTTCCTTCATGATCTTCCAGAGAATTGTTTTGCTTCAGAGTCCACTGCACACTTTTACACTTTATATATAAGTTTAGTTAAATTAATTAATAACTAAGAGACACAAACTCAACCAAACCAAACCAAAAAAAGGGGGAGGAGGGGGAGGAGAGGGGGCATAGGGATTGGGGATTGTGGGCTGGGGGGGATTCATCTTGGGCTTGATTGAAATAATATATTATTTTACAGAGTCTATCTTTGGGGTATACCTTATTCCATTTTTTGTGTGATCCCTGATTGTAAAGGTTAATTTTTCCATGTCCAAAATGTGTTCTATTGTTGATAGCCATAAATTTAGTTTTACAGCAGCTTCACATTTTTTCAAGTCTGTCTTAATACAGTACTCACATGCCATTTGTACATGGAAAGAGTTATTGGTCGCTTTAATCATCCCTCCTGTCCATACTGGCTGTGAAGAGATGCCTTCCAAACACAACTCCAAGCTAATGAGGCTTCAGCAGTCTGATTTGGACTAATCCAGTATTGTTTTGAAACAGACTTGAAAAAATGTGTTTAAGCATTAATTTATCATGACAGTACTCAGCAGATGCTACCCTATTCCCTGCCTTTACTGCCAACATGACACCCCTCACAGTCAGATGTCAGTTTAATGTAATGACTAGGACCGTTGTCCAGCACACACAGGATATCTATAATGCACCGCTGCCGTTCAGCTAATGCTTTGGTTCATACATGAAGCTTCTCCTCACCTCCTTTCCCAGCCTCCTGGACACAAATGAATGGACGGACTCATCGTCCTCCTTGCTTTTCTTCACTAGTATCTCCATGGCAACACTCAACAGGAGGGGACGAGAGAAGGGTGGGACAGTCTGCAAAAGTCCACTGAAAAACAGACAGAGTATATAGTAGTAGTTAATGCCAAAAAAGAAAAAGATCATCATATGGGAATAACTGTAGTTACAAGCCTATCATACTGATCTCACGTTCTACAGAAAATAAACAATGAAGATATTAGGTACACCTGTGCAATCTAACAATCCTGCCATAACATCTACCTTACAAAGCTGATAATGTTTAGTTTTGGTGACAGTGAAACATGTAAATTCAATGACGTGTGTATTCTTGAGGTTTGTGTGTGTGTTAAAACTTTAAAAAAAAACAACTTTAAAACTTGGACGGATTTGAACAGCACTTAGCCACACAACATAATGATGGAGCAACTAAAGGCAGAGTATGAGACATACTGAAAAATGTGAGCAGAGATCAAATGTGTGCATTTATTTACTGCTACAGTAACTAGCCAAACATTAACAGCATTTTCGTCTTACCTTATTCCTGAAGGCATCTTGTGGAGCTGTCTGTTGACATACAGATATCTGTTCTTGGAGGCAACATGACTGTAGGTGACTGGCAGAATCTCCCCCCCAAGACCCAGGTCATCAACCTACACACACAGACACATGCAAGGTGGATGGGGTAACTGTAGCATTATCCTCTGCTTTGCCTGGCACATTAAGAAAGTGAGTATTATCAGTTTCATGACTCTGTAGAAGGAACTCTTCACCTTGGTCACTCGTGTGGTTAAGCAGCTTTATCGTCTGCTTTCAGTATTTATATTTTCCCCAAGTTCTCCTACGGTCCAATCAACATCAAGCTGCCCAGTTCATATTTCCTAAGTCTGGTTTAAGTTAGTCTTTTTTTCAATTCCAAAACCTGCATTTTAAAGTCTGCTTTTGTTTGACATTTATTACCATTCAACCTACTGAGTGTACACTTTAAAGTCATCATTATTCCACAGCAACAGCCATCATTTTCATCTGTAATAATAACCATGAGAAATACACACCATTGACTGCCTACATCCTCATTACTATGGTAAAACCCACCATATTGAGTGTGTTGCGTCCCACAGGCCCAGCAGGTCGAATCCCTCTGGGTCCATGTTCAAACACTGCCCCGTCTGACCTCCTGGTGGACCACAGCCAACCTCCAAACCGACTGCTGGACTCCAATACAATGACCTGGAGGAGGAAAAAAAAAAAAGAGACCGACTCTGCAAAACTGCTTCAGCGGGATGCTGAAAGATAGTTCAGAGGTGAAATCTAGTAGAATGTAGTATTGTAGTGGTCCAAGTAGTTTCCATCTCACTTATAAGTTCATACATTTCATACATACATTTTCACTTGTATATTTCACATGTTTTATATCTCTCCTCCTTTTATTCGGGGGTGGGGCTGTCTGCTGCTGTGTTTGGACCAAACACTGCACTAGCTGCTAAACTGCTCTACGTATATAATTCTGAATGCTCCTGCTTCTGATTTCTACATACCATTTTCAAACACAGGCTTTACAGTTTTATTTTTTTGAAGTGTACTAGATACAGTTCCAGGTACCCATGTTAACTTCATTCCACCATTTAAGTGCAGCGCATTGCTGCTTTCCTAAGTTTTTCAATTGGAAGAACCCTGGAACTGTCTCCTGCGCAGTGGATCAGATGAGCTGGATGGCCTAAAGAATAGCCACGCTAAATATATGGCATTTGCTGTGTGAAATAGTACATATAACACTGTGTGGTTGTGTGTGTGTTACCTTGGTAACCTGAGGGCTCTTGCAGAGGTAGTAAGATGCTGCCAAACCCCCAATCCCCCCTCCAAGGACTGCAATTGTTCTCATTGGCTGATTACAAACACAAATCACATCCAATAACCAATCAGGAGAGGTGAGAGGATAGCAGAGTGAAATATAGAGCTGCTGCGCTGTGACAGGGTGGGTCTGGTAAATGAAGCCTGCTGATAATGATACGGAAAACCGTTTATCAGACACACGCCTCATTCTGTCAGTCAGCAGTCTGTCCAACTGTCCGCCTTTACAGCAGACACACGGTCAGCTTATTTTACACTGCAGAAATAAACTAACTGAAGCTGAAGCACTTTCTACTGGGTCTCTAGCTTCACTCTGCTCCTGCATATATCGGTTTCATTGGAGGCTTTTCATTTTCTTTTCTCAGTGTCACTCATATTTACATATTGGACCAAGGATGCAAGATCTCCTGTCTCCCTTTTTTTGGTCTGGCAGCAGACTCTCGACTAAACTAATTTCATTGCGTCCCATCCCACTTACATTACCTGACTGACTGTAATGGAAAAAGTATTTTAAACTGCTTATATCTGCTTGACCTATGTCCCACACCCTGTTGTTATATGCCAGAAGTAAAAGTTCTAGCTGACTCAGTTCCTCTATGTTCTGTGACTAGACACTGTGTTTTAGAAAACAGTAACTGGGGTCATGGCCCCTAACAGGAACCTGCAGTCAAGGTGAGAAAGCTACAAGTAACGAATTATCCATTTGTAACAGCCCTCCCGTAGGCTACATGCTCACTTGTACCTGTGTATAAGAAGTAGACACAGAGTTTTTTTCTTGGTCTTTGCTGTGGAGACCACTGACCTCTGTATGCTTGGAGTCCATTTGCAAATGCTTTGAATAAAACTTACAGACAGACAGATCTTTGTACTTTGCCTTTACTGATCCAGATTTCCACCACAGATGTTCCAGAGCCCCTGCCTGTCTGCAGCAAAATAACATTTCTCCACGTTGTTCATGATATAATTCACACATTTCCTCTGTGAATTTTGGTGCTTCTAAAAAAATATAAAGTGATGTCGGAATTTTTAAATGAAAGTTCACGGTTGAATTATATGAAGGAAAGTTAGTCCGTCACTTAATAAACCAACGCTGCTGTGCAGTTGTGCATCACCTTCTTCACTTTCGAGGGTTTTTTGAATTGAGGTTGGTGTAACAGCCAGTGAGTATCAGTCTAATGATGCCTATACAGTTTATACCGGCCAATAACCAGAATAATATGCTTATTATGGAACAAAAACAGCTAAACTTAGTTAGACTTGACTTTTAGGGCAGGGAGAGCAAAGACACGGGGCTATTTAACGGAGGCTCATTACCAAACTACCGGCTGACAGCTGGGAACAAATATACATCGACACTGACTTCATTATATTTAGCTCACAAACAATGAAACTACATAGAAATTGTCCGCTGTTACCTTTCTATTTGAAGCAACACCGAAGAGTGGGCTCCGTCGTCTGCGTGCTCGTGTTCCGCCGCCTCCAGCAACAGTAACATACTTCCTTCTTCTTCTGTAGAGTTTATTGGCGGTTGGCAAACCAGCTTAGAGGTGCATTACCGCCGCCAACTGGACTGGAGTGTGAAACAGGAGATTATGCAGAAAAAACCCCCCAAAAAAACAAATAAATAAATAAAATAAAATAAAATAAATTAAAAAACCTTTTAGCTAAATCTGTGTTTTTTATAAACTTAATAACGTTGTAGTATATCTTGCCTGCTGTTTTCCCCAAGAGACCTGACAATGAAAAGTCATGGTGATTTGCCTTCCTCAGTGACTGAAACAGATGACTCCTCTCGATATTGTATTTCCTACAATGAAGTATTACATGTTCGACTGTTTCTGGTTGGCTACAGTATGTGCATTTCCCGGTTGGGTGCTTGCCTATTTTATATAATGTATGATTGAGACCTGTATGACCTATTCTCAGACGAGATGATACTTTCTTCCCTTCGTTTCCAGCCCTCCATCCTCCCAGCACCAACAAGTCTTTGTATATTATATAGATGTCTTCCAGTTTCCTTATCATCCCAATACTCCTGCCATACTGATTGTACATATGTCCTAATGAATGTCTTAGCTTCAGCTTTGCTTAGTGGGACTTGTAGGTCTACATGCTGAATTCGGAGTGTTTGTTTGGCCAGAATATCCACCTGCTCATTTCCCTCCACACCAACATGAGCAGGAACCCAAAGGAAGCGAGTAGATATACCCTTAATTTCCATCCTGTACATTATAAGGAATATTTCATTGAGAATATCCATTCTAAATGATGATCTGCCAGATCTTATGTTTGTGAATGCTGAGAAGCTGTCAGATGCAACCACAGTGTTCATTATTTCCTTCTCCTCTATCGACTGCAGGGCCAATAATATTGCCAATAGCTCTGTGGTATATACTGACAAATGGTCTGATACTCTTTTCTTAATATATGACTCACTCACCGGAATATATACTGCTGCACCTGCAGCCCTGTATCAGAATCTTTGGAGCCATCTGTGAATAATCTGTCATCTGTCACCAAAATAGTTCTGGACTATGCGCCATACTGGAAGTTGCTCTAACTTGTCCTTCAATTCTTGCTGTATGTTGAGGTCTACACTAAGCAAGGGGAATAACCAGGGATGAATGGAAGAGATTGAGACTGTGGGGCTGTACTGTAACTGATGTCATCCTATGTTTCCTGCCTTTGCATCTCCAATCCACCCAAACCTTGTAAAATTTGTTTCATTATGTTCCCAGCAGTCTGTTAATATCCTCTTGGCAGGATGAGTATCGCATTGCCCCTGGAGATTAATCCAATATGCCAGCATTAACTTAACTCTTCTGATCCTTAATGGTATTTCTCCCATTTCTACCTGCATTGCTGATACTGGAGATGTTTTGAATGAGCCACTACATATTCTCAAGGCCTGAGCTTGTAATACATCTAACTTCTTGAGGTTTGACTCTGCTGCTGACATGTAAGCTACACACCCATAGTCAAAGACAGTTCTCATGAGTGCCCAGTATATATTTTTTAGAGATGCTCTACTGGCTCCCCACTCCTGTCCTGACAAACAATGAAGTATATTGATGACCTTTTTACATTTGTTCTTAACTTTATCCAAATGAACATTCCATGTGAGCTTTTCGTCAAACCAAACCCCAAAAAATCTAATAGCTTTTACTTGCTCAAGAGGTTGTTCATACAATTTTAAGGACATGGGTGCAATTTTATGCCGTCTAGAGAAACAAATTACTTGCGTTTTTGCTACAGATAGCTATTCAGCTATTGCAACTTGCATTTTCTTGTGGACATACGATACATTGCAGCCTCTTACCCACAGAGCCCCGTCATCCGCGTACAAAGATTTTCCTACACCTTGTTCAACCTGAGAGAAGATGTCATTGATCATTATGTTGAATAACAATGGACTACATACACTACCCCGCGGAGTTCCATTCTCCACCATATATTCACTGGAGTATTCTGCCCCTGCAGGGGCAGAGTATTCTGCTTACTTGTATTTTCCTGTCAAATAAGAAGTCCATAACCCAATTATATGCTCTACCGCCAATTCCCAATGACTCCAATTTAATAAGTAGCCCTTCTTTCCAGAGCATGTCATATGCCTTTTCCACATCAAAGAAGACAGCTATCACTACTTCCTTGTTAGCCTGTGCCTTCCTGATGTCTGATTCTAAGCACAATACAGAATCCATTGTATTCCGACCCCTACAAAACCCACTTTGCCAGGGGACAAAAGGGCTTTACTTTCTAGGAAATACGTTAATCTCTCTGTGACCATACGTTCCATGGTTTTACATAAATGGGAAGTTAAGGCGGTGGTCTCAGAATAGCATCTCTGCTCTTTGCGGACGATGTGGTTCTGTTGGCTTCATCGGCCTGTGACCTTCAGCATGCACTGGGGCGGTTTGCAGCCGAGTGTGAAGCGGCTGGGATGAGAGTCAGCACCTCCAAGTCCGAGGCCATGGTTCTCAGCCGGAAAACGGTGGACTGCCCCCTTTGGGTTGGAGGTGAGTTACTGCCCCAGACGGGGGAGTTCAAGTATCTCGGGGTCTTGTTCACGAGTGATGGTAAGATGGAGCGTGAGATGGACAGGCGGATCGGTGCAGCATCAGCAGTAATGCGGGCGTTGTACCGGACCGTGGTGGTGAAGAGGGAGCTGAGCCGGAAGGCAAAGCTGTCGATTTACCAGTCGATCTACGTTCCAACCCTCACCTATGGTCATGAGCTTTGGGTAGTGACCGAAAGAATGAGATCGCGGATACAAGCGGCCGAAATGAGTTTCCTCCGTAGGGTGGCTGGGCTCACCCTTAGAGACAGGGAAAGGAGCTCGGACATCCGGAGGGAGCTCGGAGTAGAGCCGCTGCTCCTTCGCATCGAAAGGAGCCAGTTGAGGTGGTTCGGGCATCTGACTAGGATGCCTCCTGGACGCCTCCCTTTGGAGGTGTTCCGGGCACGTCCAACTGGTAGGAGGCCCCGGGGCAGACCCAGAACACGCTGGAGGGATTATATATCTCATCTGGCCTGGGAACGCCTTGGGGTCCCCCAGGAGGAGCTGGAAAGCGCTGCCGAGGAGAGGGACGTCTGGATAACCCTGCTTAACCTGCTGCCACCGCGACCCGGCCCCGGATAAGCGGAAGAAAATGGATGGATGGATGGATGGGAAGTTAAGGCAATAGGTCTGTAGCTAGAAGGATCTGAGGGGTCTTTTCCTGGTTTTTGAACAGGCACTATTATTGCTTGTTTCCACACTGAAGGAAGTTGGCCAGTATCCCAAACTCTGTTAAATAGTCTTAACACTATGCTCAATGTGTTATCTGTCATGTGTGCCAACATTTTATAAACATACACCATCTTTCCCAGGAGCGGTCTGCCGGGCACAAGTAAGTGCTCTTCTCAGCTCAAACATATTGAAAGGTCGGTCTAACGGATCTCCTGACATCTCCCTTTTCTCTAATATTTTGGGGTTCTTCATTAAGATCCTATTTCTACACTGCCTGGCCTCCTCTGTAAGATTATCTGAACTGTGAATTTTCCTAAATGTTTGTGCCAGAAGCTCAGCCTTTTCTAAGTTGCTGACAGCAAATTTGTCCCCACTGTTCATCACTGGTAACTCATAATTCCCTCAGACCCCATTCTTCTGATCATGTCCCAGACCCCTGACAGCTGTACCTCTCTTCCAATACTACTACAATATTGCCTCCAAACCGTGCGCTTTTGTGTTCTTATTGTTCTCCTCACTATTGCCTGGGCCCTTTTATACTGGATCAAAGCATCCTGAGAATGAAGTTTTTTGAGTTCCCTAAATGCCTTATTCCTGGCTTTTATAGCTTTGTTACAGTTGCTATTCCACCAGGGTACACTCTTGGTGCGTCTAACTCCTGTAGTCTTAGGGATTGTGTCCTTAGCGGACTGAATTATTTCATTAACTATCACCGTTTAAAATGTTTACATCCATCTGGTTCTCCTTTTGTAATTTCATGCATCTGACAGCGCTGATCTCTTGGAAAGCATCCCAATTAGCATTCCCCAATTTCCATCTGGGAATTATCTGTCCCCTGTCATAATAAACCTTTGTGCCAACTTTTGTCACTACAGGGTAGTGATCGCTACCTATTGTAGTGTGTTTCATCACACTCCATGTGCTTATCTCTGCTATTGCACTTGATACAAATGTCAGGTCGAGTGCTGCTTCTGTGTTTTGCATGCTGTTATATCGTGTTCCTTCTCCATTATTAATACACACCAAACAGTGATCATCTATATATTCCTCAACAACTAAACCATTTACATCTGTGCTATTGCTGCCCCATAATGAATTATGTGAATTGAAATCTCCACACCATATTACACTGTCCTGCAATGGTCCCCTAACATCCTCTAGTAAATCTTGACTTAGCTTCCCACATGGATTATAAAAGTTAATTATATCTATATTACCTCTGTCAGTCCATACCTTAATCACAATTGATTCATGATCTGTGCTTACGTGTACAACCTTATGACCCATTCCCTTCTGAATGAATGTTGCAACTCCTCCACCTTTGCCAGATTCCCCGTCTCTTATAACTGCATCATATCCCTTTATGATAAAATCCAGCTGTGGTTTCAACCATGTCTCCTGTATACAAATTATATTAGGTTTCTCTCCTAAATTATCAATATACTTCTTAAATTCTTGGCCATTTGCAATTAGGCTTCTCGCATTCCACTGAAGTAGAATTAACACCATTAAGAGGATCCAGGTCTGAGTGGATTGTATATCTTCATCAAGAATTTCTTTAACTGTCCCAGTGCAGTCCTTTTACATCAAGGTACTTCTCAGCTGATTTAACAATTATTTTGATCCTTTCATTCCGCCTCTTCGACTGTGCCGAACAGTTGACTATCTCCGCCATAAATAGGACAAAATCATTCTTCCTCACTATCAGAGTGTCCTCCTTTAGTTTATCGCATCCTTCACATTTCCCTGTGTCTTTACTCCTAGTGTCATTTTGTCTTGACACCTGCATGTCTCCTGAAACCTTCTTCACTGCCTCTGCATAGCTGATTCCCTGGGCAACCTTGACTCGCTGCACCTCTGCCGCTCTCTTACTAACCTCACACCCACGGTAAGATGAACTATGTTTCCTTCCACAATTGCAACATTTCAGCTTTGCCCCCTCTGCACATTTGCCATACTCATGGTCTCCACCACACCTTTGCTTTCCCTTGCACACCGCCGCCACATGTCCAAATCTCTGACACTTGAAACATCTGAGTGGTGGGGGAACATACAGCCTCACATCATAACACATATATCCAATGAAGATCTTTCCTTGAAGCCTTTCTTCATCAAATGTGATCAGAACCGAGAGACTATCACATTTAATCCCATTTCTGTTTGCTTTTAACCGTTTGACCTCACTTACTTTTGCATTTGTTACATTTCCTTTAACATCATCTGCAGGTACATTTACCGGAATCCCTGTGACAACTCCCCTGAGCAATTTCCTGTCATTAATCAGAGCATTGCACTTTCTTGCCATTTATTTTATCCATTCTTTGCTCTCCCTTGTTGTCCTCCATCCTTACATATAACCAGCAGTGATCCATTTCTCAGAATTTTAGCACTCTCTGCCACCCCGATTTCCCTACTTATGGATTTGGTCAGCTGTACTGGATTCCAATCGCCAAAAGAAGCCCCCTCTTGCGCAAGTTTAATAATTACCTTGTAATCCTCTCTCCTCCTTTTTACTACAGCTGCTCTTCCATCGCAATCACTGTCATCCGATATATTCTTTTGCTTCTTTCTTAACTATATCCCACTCTTCATAACTCCCGCCACCTACTTCCATCTCTCCTAACTCGCTTCCTGATCCGTCACTTCCCTCTGCCATCTCCCGTCCAGTCACAGTCCGCGGTTCTGCCAACCCTCTCCCCCAGAGACCGCCTCTGCATCGTTACATACTTCCGACCTCACTCCTTCAGAATAAAAGCATCAGCGCCACAATTACTTTTCTGGATGTTTAATGACGTGGCAAACAAAGACATGGAGCATTATCGCCACCAACTGGTATGGAGTGTGGCTCGGTGTTATACATCTGGACTAATAATAATAATAATAGTAATAATAATGCTTTAGCCATCTTTACGACTGTGCTTAAAGTAAAACAGTCCTGAGACATTTGTTGGAGCTCAGGAGACCTCCTGAAGAAAAGCCACTGGTCTGGAACAATAGTTTTTTATTTATTTGGAGAGATCTGAGTGCGGATCTCTGCCAACAAGCCACAAAAATATATCTTGGTGCTTGTGCTTGTTGCGATAAGATGGTCTGATAGGCCATCCACTGACGACATGGGGTGTCGTCTCTTTTGTCCACCCAACAGTACCCTGGCACTCCATGAATTTGCCCTCACTTCCCTATGCCAGCAGCTGGCTCTGTACAGAATCATTGCCCAATTAATGAAGGTGGGGGACCCTTGGGGGCCATTGTCTCATGATGCGTCCATGGCAAAAGCTAAATAAATGTTTTCAGTAGTACAAAGGGCGTTTTTGTACTTTTTTGCTTTGTAATGAACACACTACTATGTGATACACTTACACAAGCTAAAAGTAATGTAAGGCTGTTTCTGCTGCCAAAGCAGAGAGGAGAGGAGAGGATAAGAAGAAAAGTAGTTGATGCCAGACAAGGTCTATCTGACCAAAATGATGCATTTATAATTTACAGGTAACTAATTAACAGTGCACAGATTAGTAGCCTATAGCTTCTGTTTCAAACTATCATCACAAAGATGCCTCATATGAGTCTGAGCTGCAGGGATGGAATAACAGTCGGTAATCCTTTAAAATGCAGCTATAATCACCATTCATATGTGAGGTATTTAGTGTCCCTCTGTTAGAAACTCTGTTTTACAACCAGAGTAGCACATGGAAAGTCTACAACAGCAAAGTGATTCTATTGACCTATAAAAAAAATATCCATTGCTCTTTATTACTTATCACTTTATTGTAAGCTCAGTAAATTTGTCCCTGTCAGGATCCTGTAGGAATGATGACTTGATTTTTCAAGTGATCAGATTTGATGGTCAGTAGTCAGGCTGTAGACAGTCCCTGTCAGGATCCTGTCAGTCCCATGTTGGATCAATGGACAACATGATCCCAACCAATTGAACATCATGTGACATCATATACTGCTTTTACCTTGATAAGCACTGTGCTTTAGCTAATAGTAGCCTTTTGGATTTTGTACCATATAACAGTGTGTGTGTGTGTGTGTGTTACCTTGGTAACCTGACGCTGCCAAACCCCCAATCCCCCCTCCAAGGACTGCAATTGTTCTCATTGGCTGATTACAAACACAAATCACATCCAATAACCAATCAGGAGAGGTGAGAGGATAGCAGAGTGAAATATAGAGCTGCTGCGCTGTGACAGGGTGGGTCTGGTAAATGAAGCCTGCTGATAATGATACGGAAAACCGTTTATCAGACACACGCCTCATTCTGTCAGTCAGCAGTCTGTCCAACTGTCCGCCTTTACAGCAGACACACGGTCAGCTTATTTTACACTGCAGAAATAAACTAACTGAAGCTGAAGCACTTTCTACTGGGTCTCTAGCTTCACTCTGAATGGGCTCCTCAGTGTCTGCTACAGAAAAATGATTCCATTCACCTATAAAAAATATCCATTGCTCTTTATTACTTGTCATTTTCTTGTAGCTCAGTAAATGTGTCCCTGTCAGGATCCTGTAGGAATGACGACTTGATTTCTCCAGTGATCAGATCTGATGGTCAGTAGTCGGCCTATAGACAGGTTTTGATCTGATCCTCTGAAGCGTGCAGCATAGGTTACCATGGTGATATACTGTACATCGGTTAAAAGTGAGGCAACTTCGTGATACCAGTAAACCCGAGTTAAGCCCAGATAGCTGCTCCGTAGCAGGTTAGCATAGCAGCATAGATTTCCATGTCGAGCTACCCTGGTTACCATGGTGATCATCTCTGGTTTTCACGATTAGCAAACTCTTTTGCATACCAAACAGTTGGGAGTTGACCTAAACTCAGTATTGATGTAATGTGCCAAGCAGTGTGTCCTTACTGTCACATACACATACACCACAACAACCTTTCTTTTGTAATACTAATACTTAACATGGTACACGTTTATGGAAAACTGGTCACACGTTTTGGAAATACATGATCTGTCTCAGCCAGTTATTTCATGAATAATAATCCGAGTAGACTCCTGCAGCTATGACTCTGAGCAAAGCCATGTTAGCCGTCTGTCTCTTATTCTTGGGTTTGCCAGTAAACCGGATGCTGTTGTCCCTCACAGTACTGGAGACACTACAGGAATCATTTCAAACAGAAATCTGGGGTTTGCATAATGAAAACGATGGACAACAGGTACTACAGGTGTTGCAAAATCCACCGAAACACAAATAATTGTTTGATCTTAGTCATTCCTGCATTGATGAATGTCACTCAGAAATTACCTGAAAAAAACGTTTTTTTTTTTTTTAAATATGACCACTCAAAGTAAAAGAAAATGGATTATTTGTATATATTGAGTCCAAGTTTTCTATATTAAATATAAATAAAGCCATGTTAAGGAATCAAGAAAATATGACCACAAAACTGTGAGTTAATCCATTTTAAAGCTCAGATCATTATGAAATGGTTTTCATCCTGTTCTTTTCAAATTTCTGTCAATGACATCACAAGTCTTTGCCTGCCAATCAAGACAAAAGCAACAGCCAATCATGGTTCATGGTTACATGATATATTTTGTGTGTATTTATTCATGTGATTACTTATCGTGCATCTGATTTATTTAATGAAGTTCTGTAGGACATTTGGATTTCCCATGATCTGAACTGTGCATGGTCCTGTAGGAGGTGTGAGCATTCGAGCATCCTGTGACCTGTGGATGAGCTTCGTCCTGACAAGACATGAGGTCATGGGGTCATGAGGTGGTGGATCAGATTAGGAAGAAAAGCGGAGATCTGATGTTTGTTTGACTTTGGTGTGCAAAAGTATACTCTTTATTCTTATTATATATCCAACTTTATTTTGCCCCAACCCCTCCACCCAGCCCCCACAACCGGTGGCATTCCCATGTCACCAGTTACTGTCACTGTTACAATAGCCAATCAGACCTCACCTGCAGAAAGAAGGCAACCAAACAAAGAAGAGCAGAAAAAAGGGTTACTTTCAGTTTGTTTTTTCTTGTTAAATAGTAATAAATACATTGAGATGCAGTGGTTCTTACTTTATCCTTTTCTCTTAAGCAGAAGGGTTAAAAAGTTTTTTTTTTTTTATTTCTGTTTCTATTTCTTTTTATTTCTTTATTGATCTGTGTTGGATCTTTAGCAGCAATCCGGACCAGTTGTCATGGTGATTAGCAGCACAGAGAGGAGGAGCTGTCTGGAGGAGAAACACAACAGGAGAAGGAGGAGAGGAAGAAGAGAGCATGGAGGTGGGGAGGATAAGGAGGAGAAGGTGATCCCTATGAGCGCCAGGAAGGCATCAGTGTCCCGTCACCTCCTCCTCCCTCCACCTCCCTCCCTCTCTCCATACTCTGTCACAACCAGGTGGAGAGCGACAGAGGGAGGATACAATCTCGAAGAAAAAGAGAAAAAGTGAGCTTAACACAGACAGGAGAGAGAATCCACGAGTCCTGAATCACACACGTTGGGGTTTTCTCCCTTTGAAACCAGCTTGTCTTCTTGATGTAGCAGTACATATATATATATACATACATATACTGCATATATGTGTGTGTGTGTGTGTGTATGAGTGTGTGTGTTAAGACTGCTCGTCTCTGTGAGCTGTAAATATGAATATACTAATGTCATAACTAACAGTGTGAACATGAATCTTTGCTCCTTCCACTCACAGCTATCATATGGAGTAAGATGGAAAAGCATGGCTCCTCTCTCTTTCCTCTTCATCCTCCTCCTCCTCTCCAGGCTTAAACAACAACCAAGTAGAACACACAACTCCTCAAACCGGAGAAAAATCAAATAATATTAAACAACAATAATAATATTAATAAAAACTTGTCACAATCATTCCTTTCCAATTACAGTCGCAACAAAAAAGACAACAAACTAAAACCGGATAAAAGGAGAGTTTTCCCAGCATCTTCCTCCTTCCTCCTCCTCCTCTCATGCAGTACAAACTGTCTCCTTCAGCACAAAGTTCACCTCTTTGTCTCTGAACTCTGGCTGTATGTGTGTAGTTGTAGTAGTTGTAGTTAAAATTGTATGGCTTTAGGGCATGGTTCAGGTTTTATCAAGAGTTGGCTGGCCCCTCGTCTGAGTCCGGCCTCCCTCTGCCCCCTGCAGCGGGGTTATTGTTGTTGGAGGCAGGGTAGTAGTCCTCAGGGGGCGGGGCTTGTGGCCCTGGGGCGGTGGGGGCCGTCCGAGTCCGGAAGGCAGACAGTCCGATTGGCAGAGCGAGGGGCAGGGAGGCAGAGCCAAACTGAGAGGCCTCCATGGAAGACACTGCCCCCAGGTGGTGCAGCCCTAGGGACACGCCCACATCCATGCTGTCACTCATCTGGGGCGAGGATCCCTGCTGGCCCCCCCCTCCACCAATGCCCGTCTGTCCCCCCTGCCGCAGGCCACGCCCACTGTTCCCGTGGTGGGAGTAAGTTGGGTGGGGGTGGTGGGGCGGGTCCAGGAAGTGGCGCTGGTGCTGTTGGGAGGCAGCCGGCTTGTGGAGCAGCAACTGGGTGTATGCTGGGTCCTGACCCCCACCTCCACCATCACTGCCTGGCCACATCCTCATCTGCTGCTGGGAGGGAGCCTAGTGGGGGAGGGGGGTCGGGACAAAAACACAGAGGTGAGATACAATGAACGCAACATTTATCTGTTGTCTCTGGTCTCTGACTGTGCTCCACCTGTTGTGGAGACCTGGAACTTGGCTCGAGTTCCAGGTCCCCACAGCGGTGGGGTTGGTGGCAGTGCTGTCGATGGGGATTGGTCAAGCAAATCACTTACTGTCACTTCCTTACTGCATCTGTATCAAGAAGGACAATCCATCCTTTAAAACACACAAGCACACAGTGCTGAGAAACACTACAGAGATCGACCACCATCAAAGGGAAACAAAGGAACCCTGTGCTGCAGTGGTTCACCCTGGGGGTTGCTGTTTCAGGCCTCTAGTCTATACTGGTTGCAGCAGGGACCTGGACTCTCCATCGGTGTATAAATGTGTCTCTCATGTTCACATTATTATGAAAAAAAATCACTAACAATGTCACACTGTTGTCTGTTCCACGACCACTCACTTCCCTTGCCTTCCAAACAGACTTTTTAATGGCACATATTCAAATATTTAATATAATATCAAATATAGTGGAAAGACAAGGAAGAACCTCACAGGGGTCATATAAAGACCCAGTTATGGGAAGCTCCAGGTTACAGGTTAAGTTCCTGCAGTGGAAACAGGTGGTAAGAACTGTGTTCAACATGGATGTGGTTGAAGGGAGATGGTTTTTAGTTTGCCAGATGCTTTTTTGTGGTTGTCTTGGACTTGAAAGCTCATTACTCTCTGGTCCATGTGAGTATCATATCCTAGATATAACCCAGTCCAGGATATGACTCAAATGTATCACCGTCATATGAGTGTGTATGTACGGCTGGTCAGTGATGCAGTGCTGCGTGTACCTGAGGGCTGGTCATCTCATAGTCTGAATGTGTAACAGCAGAGTTGTAGTAGCGGTTACTGTAGCGGTAGTTGCGGTTGTCGTTGGAAGAACCACTGGAGCCACCTGGAAACACAACAGAACAGCATTAAACCCCACTACTGCTGGCTGCATGGACATATTTTGCGGAAACACGGTGCATTCATGTGGAACTCGCACTTGACTACAGATCATGAAATGAAGTCCGGACGCCTGTTGGTACAGGGAGGAATCACTGCTGCTTTTTTTAGGATTCCTCTCACAGGCAGTCACACCTGAAGTTCAGTTCACTTTGAAAACAAATCATTGCTTAGTCGATGCCTGTTTAGTGTTCACACTGACTTACTACAAACAGACCAAGATGTGTAATAATGGACACATGTGGACAGACAGGTAACTGACAGTGTGGGTGCTGTGTCACCCTACAGGGTCTCAGTATCTGGACGCACCAGAGAAAACAAAGTGTTTTCCAGTTACTGACAGCAAACCCTGCTGCACTTCACTGGAGCTTTACTTATTCTCTCTGGTGAATTCATACATGTGTCACACACCATAAATGAAGTGCACTCAGGTACAGGTGTGTCTTTTCAATTGTGGGCTCGCTGTTTGCGGTCACATGCAGCAGCAGGTTGCCCTCCCTCTGGTAAAAAGGAATCCCCTCTGTTTTATGTATGTACAGCACTTTGTAAATAAATAAAGTTATAAAAATAAAAATATTCCTCTCCAGCTTCCCTCCTCATGGCACCTGTGACACCGCAGCAGCCCAACTCATTTTCTCACACATCATTGAGGTAAACGAACAATTCAGAAACCCAGGACACCTCATTCTTTTTGAAGATGAAGGATTTTCATGGAGCTGTTAAACTGTGTTGGAGGAAAAGAGAAAGAGGGGAGAGTCGGGGTGTGTGTGGAGCGTGAGGAGCATGTAGAGCTAGCTGTGCGTGTTTTACCAGAGCTAGAAACAGAGCTAGTAGTGGAGGTTGAATGGGAGTGGTCCATGGCAGGAGAGGTGGATGTAGATGAACTGGTGTTGGTTCCTTCATCTGTCGTCTTTTTGAAGAAATTGTGCTGCAAGGCGTAGAATGGTGTGATACGGCTTTTAGGGTCGTAGTCCAGCATGCGCAGGATCAGGTCTGGAAGAGGACAAACATGACCATGATAAGAATATTGCGGCTTTGTTGTGGCTCTTCACTGGGTTACATTGCTGGCACTTTGACCACATACTTTGAGCAAGAAACTTCATTCAAACTTTCAAATATTCAGCTTCTGTGTAAACATATTAGAGACCACCTTGTTCAGCCACAAACAGAATCAAAGAGCTAACACTCTCTGGACAGTGAGTGGTGTTTCAATGAGACAAAGTGTGTGCATTGTACATCATAATGAACTCACTATGTGAGACATTTCAGCACAGGCAATTCCACCCCAACCTTTATTAGTGAATTTACAGTATTTTAGGTGAATAACTGAAGACACTGTATGGATGGGATGATGGATTCTCTAGAACACCAACAGCAACTTCTTCTCAGTGTTTGTGATGTCCATGTAGGTCCCTTCCAGATAATCAGGGGGACTTTTCATTGTTATTTATATGGAATGTCTCACTGCCATATTGGCTGAATTTATATCCATGTCATTTTTTCCATTTCTTATTGCATGTTTGGTGAATTAGTAGAGTGTCTCTCCCTGCAGATCGAAAGTGTTGCTTTACCTTTAAACTTCAGGTAGTCACAGGGGGCGTGTCCTGGCTCCCCTGCCCTCCGCCCCCCTGGGCCCCCAGTCTCTACACCCAAAATCTCATGAAGACGCCGTGTGGCTGGGGGCTTATACTCCTGGAAAACACACGCACACATATTTAGATACAGAAAAACATCTGTAATAACTCCTTTAAACCCAATACACAAGCAGTGAGGGACATGCACCTTTTTGCACTTCCTGTGCACCCATACCGTTCTTAAAACCAAGTGTATACTTTATACTTTTTTGGTTTTGAACACGTTGCTGAATCCGCAGACTTGTTTATGACAGTTCTCTTCTTATTTTCCTGCAGCAGCAAATAGTTCCCAATGAAAACTCCTGTCTACTATTAGGAAAAGGGGCTATAATAGTTACATTTGGAATTCATAGTCTTTTACTAACTTTTACACTCTTTTCACAGCAACTTTTAAACACCTTTTCCCTTTTACTTGGGACTCTGACAATAACTAAATAATAGATCATGTCACCAGCAGGAGTTAAAATCAGCAAGCGCAATATCCAAAGACTGCAGCTAATTCAGAATGCTGCTGCCAGGATCTTAACACGCACTAAGAGAAGAGATCACATAAAACCAATCCTTGCGGCCCTCCATTGGTTGCCTGTGAGTTTCAGAATTAATTTAAAGATTTTATTGCTGGTGTTTACAGCCTTGAACGGTCAGGCTCCTGTCTCTATTTTTGTGACCTACTAATTCCCTATGAGCCTGATCGCTGCCTGAGATCTTCCAGCAGGGCCCTACTTACAGTTCCAAAATCTCGGCTTGTCACAAAAGGTGACCGTGCCTTTGCCGTCTGGGCCCCTAAACTGTGGAACTCCCTGCCGGAAGATCTCATGCAGGCAAAACTGACATCCTCTTTTAAATCGCTTCTTAAAACTCACTTTTATCGTACAGCTTTCTCTTGATGATGGCGTTTTAAATGTGTAAATTATTTGATCCTGTTTAACCTATGTGATTCCTGTATTATTTTATTGTATTATTTATTGTTGTGCTTTATTATTTTACTGCATTATTTTACTGGATTGACTGTACTGTTTTATCTGCTCTTATTGTAAAGCACTTTGTAACCTTGCTTTCGAAAGGTGCTATATAAATAAAGTTATTATCATTATTATTATTATTATTATTATTATTAGAAGACACGAGGCTAAAGGTGAAAGTTGGCTTCTGAATGAACAATGTAAATGGATGTGAAGTCCAATACCTTCTTGATATCCTTGTTCTTCTTCACTGTCCACAGACCGTCTGACAGCTTATCAAAATACTTCCTGGCTTTAGGAGCTGCATCCAGCATGTGGCTGGGTGGGACCCCCAGAACCTCCACAATCTTATTCATCTGGTCAACCTACACACACACACACACACACACACACACACACACACACACACACACACACTCATAATTAGTCTTGGTATTGTGTACATACATGTAGATTAAGACGCCTGCTGCAAACACACAACTCACTGTGACTAGAATACAGTTAAGGCCATTCAGGATGTTAAATGTGGAATATAATGATACCTCAGCTCATGTCTGAGCTGTTCATGAGAGAACACACAGCCAAGCTCTCAGGTTCCTGAACATCTACACCGTTAATTACAGCCCACAAACATGTTGAATCTAATGGGAATAAAGGATAATACTGAATCATTGCCCAGTCCTACTTAACTGATATGTTTATGGTGGTGTTACTCTTACCTCATTGGAGCCACTGAACAGAGGCTCTCCTGTGTGCATCTCCACCAGTATGCACCCCAGTGACCACATGTCGATGGCCAGGTCATACGGCATTCCCAACAGAACCTCAGGAGAGCGGTAGAACCTGCTCTGGATGTACTGATAGATCTGAGAGGAGGACGAGAATAGTTCATTTGAAGCTCTTCTTTCTATTATCCATGTCCAACCTATTCACCATGCTGTATCATTAACAACTCTTCATCACACTTCATCTACAGGTGAAATTAAGATGGCACTCAGGACACTGTGTTGTCTGCTGTTTCAGTAGCTGTCCACTGTGAGGAGCCATGTTCTGCTCATAGAGCAGCAGTGTCACCAGTCAACCACAGCCTCTTACTGCCGTTCAGGAAATGAACCCTTCATACATAAGCTTATTGTGGTAGTGCCACTGATTTCTTCCAGATACATGAAATGGTGCTGCCAGAGCGACACTAACCTAAACACTGACATACATATCAGATACATTTAGTCAATTCTAAGGCAATTCTAATGAATGGGTTTCTATGAAGTGTACTACTAAATGCTCTCTGACAGGTGTGTGTGTACTGTGTTGCTGCTCACCCTTTGTCCAAGCTGGCAGGATGATCCAAAGTCGACTATCTTGATGGCAGATCTCTTGGGGTTACACAGCAGGATGTTCTCTGGTTTCAGGTCGCAGTGGATGATTGACAGCTCTGGAGTGGCCAGGAATAATAACGCTGTGGAGAAAGAGGACATCATTCTTATTTTTATCATCAGGACCACCTTGTACATTTGTGACTGTTGTTATATATACACAGTATATATCCATATATATACAACATATATATATATAATACAGTATATATTTTAAGATTATTACATGTTTCTTGACATTTTAACAGCAATAAACCTGCATTCATTAAAGAGTTTCCACCATCATCCTGATATACATTTCCATAATTATTAAATCATGTCCTTTGTCTTATTGAATGGCATTTGACTTACAGTATTCTGCCTGCCTGATTTGATCATGTGTTGAAACTGCCTTGATGTGTTTTGTTTTGGCCACTTGGAGGCAGACAACAACAAGCTACAGATCACATGTAGTGTTTCCATGCACCCACCTGTACAGAGCTGCTGTGCAAATTTCCTGGTGAGGTTGAGGGAGACTCCTCTGAAGTTGGTGTTCCTCAGCAGGTCATACAGGTTGTAGCTCAACAACTCAAACACCAAACAGAGATGGTTCCTAAACATAAAGTGACGCTTCAGGTGGACTGCACAGAGACAGGCAGACAGACAGACAGACACAGAGACAGATGGGAGAGACAAGGAGGAAAGTTAAGATATACACTGAAACAAGAGGCGACATCATGCATGCTGTGTTGTCGTGCTATGTCTTAACCTAATATGATTGCAAGCTACATTAGTTTTATTTTTTACTTTCTGGAGCTTTCAACAGCATCTCACAGTCTTCACTAGTGGATGCTGTCAGTTGTCATGGAGATGGCTCATTTTTCATCCTGTGAGCTAAGTATGTTGATGACAACAGATCCATCACCATGACAACTGAACAAACTCCATCCGCCTATGAAGACAGTGAGATGTGGTTGAAAACTCTAGTAATAAGTAGTGGACCTTGACGTTTTTTTTGGTCAAATTTGTATTTCCAAGGTCGGGAACGAACTTTGACCTTTTGATTTGGCTTTAGAGGCTGCATTGTTGTGTGTACTAGTTTGATGAGTAGCTGAGCTTCCTTCCTTCAAGTTATTTCAGTGTCACCAGTCAACTGCAGAACATCATTCCTGTTTTCTGTTTATGTTTTCTTTATACGTCCATAATGAATCTGTGGCTCCAGAGTGATGCTGGTAGATATAGCTTTCATACTTTATTCTGTCATCTTAGCATGTTCCCTTTCTAATGAGGACCACATTGGAAATCAGCTTTCAGCTTCATTGTGTTTTTATCTGTGACAATTTAATTGTATTTCAGGACTTGCTACTTGCAGTTTTGTATTTACCTTTATTCCTGTCAATCTATCTATCTATCTATCTATCTATATATATATATATATATATATATATATATATATATATATATATATATATATATATATATATATATATATATATATATATATATATATATATGTTGTATGAAATTAGTGGGATTTGAATGTCTGCCTGACTGTGGGGTCTAACGTTCAGTAGCTGCACAAGAGAAAAAACTGAAGTACATCTGTGACAGATAACCAATAGCACTTCAGAGATGCAGCAGGGGACTATACAATACTGGGTGATCTGACACTGTGGACACTTTAATACTTTTTATTTAATACATCCAAAAGAAACCATACTGACTGGCAGCTCTAACTTGATCACTCTGCCCATGTTCATGAACAAACCTGTGTGAACACGTCTGTGAGGCTGTACATGTGTTATAGCTGACCCCTGTACTCCCCCACCTCACTGAAATGTGTGTGTGTGTGTGTGTGTGTGTGTGTGTGTGTGTGTGTGTGTGTGTGTGTGTGTGTGTGTGTGTGTGTTGTCCATCTTACCTATGTAATATTTCATCTCAGTGTCATGCTTGTTCATGAGCTCCAGCAGGCGTAGTTCGATCTGTGCCTGGTTTAGAAATGCCTTTTTGTTCTTAATGATCTTAATGGCAACCCATTCCTGCTCGTGGTGGTCGTAGGCCTTCACCACCTGCAGACAGACACCAACAGACGAGGCCATCACATGCCATGATATACACATAAGAGTTCTTCATTTCCTTCATTAGACAGCGAGTAACTTAGAGCCTGACTTTGTCCTGTCATGAGCATAGTATGTGTTCAGTGAGTCAACATAAGAATAAGAATCTTGATAAATGTAATTAAATCCACTCATAGATAAAGACTCAAAAAATAATTCCTGTGTGAACCACAAACTGTCCTTTTTTACATTTCTGTTTGAGTACCAATTAAACAAACAAGATACAACATGTTAATGAGAGAGCTTTAGAGGCGTTTATGCTAAGCTAGGCTAACCATGGGCTGACTCCAGCTCTGTAATGAACACACAGACGTGAGGTACAGAAACTCACTGATGGACTCCTAACGTATAACTGACTGTAGGAGCCACCTGAGACATCAAACAAATTAACATGCTTGGTTTTGTCTATTGATCAATTCAGAATGCTGGAAGGAGAAGTCTTTGAGAGGGTTTGTTGGTGTTTATAAGGATCCATGTGTGCGTGCGCTATGGCATTAAAGTGCCCTGAGATAACTTTGTTATGATATGGCGCTATATAAATAAAACTGAATTGAATTGAATGATCGTCTGTGAGGAAGATTTTAGAAACTAGCAATAAATGTGGATTCAGTTTTCATACTGAAGTTTCCTTGTTCGGCCTCACCTGTCCGAAGGAGCCCTTCCCGATCAGCGAGTCTATCTCATAGCGGTCCAGCCACTTTTCTCCATTTTTGACAATGTAGTCGTAGTTGTCGTCGTCATAGCCATCGTTGTAGACTTTTCTCTCCTTCTTGGTGCTGCTGTCCTCCGGAGGGACCTGCTGTGCCCGCCGCTTCTTCTTAGTATAGTACACCTGTGGAGGAAAAAACAGCTTTGTCTCCCAGCTCTGCTTTATGCTACATCCAAACAACAAACCCCAGAGCATCTGTTTACCAGTATCTATCTTTATAGTTTGAGGTGCTTGGAGCCAATGCTAGTTATATCAAGACAGCAGCCCATCCCCTCTATAGAGTTTAGGATTTTCAATTTAGCTGCAAATTACTCTTTAAACATATCCCACGTCTGCTTCCTTAAACTCCCTTAGCTGAGCCTTCAGACAAGTTCACGGCCTGACACACCTGGGACCACTACAGCTGTATCACAGAGGGGGGGCTCAAGATCAGCGCTAACTATTTTCTAATCATCTGGGACTTGGTCAGGTCGTTTAATCATTTTTTGGGCTGGCTGTTAGTAACAAAATCAAATATAATAATCATACTTTTTTAAACTAAATGCAATCGTTTATTCACTTAACACAAATATAGATAACAGACAGTACCAACAGAAAGTTGTTGCACTACTACGTCACGTGTTTGTTGTAGCTGACCTGCAGAGATATCATTCTCTTTGAAAGCTGCTTCAATGGGCTGACTCCAACAAGTGTCACCTGATATTATTCACTCCCCACGTGTTGCTCTGATTTCAAAGTTATTTAGTTTATGTGGGAGTCAACATGAAGTAAACCCTGTTACAGGGTGAATTTCCCCTTTAAGCCAATAATTTCCAAGATTATAAGTCAAACAGTTTAACTTTGACTTAATGTAAAATCTACTTGTTATTAAGTATATTTGAATTCAGTTGACATGGCTGAGCAGAAAGACAAACCTGCAGCTTCTCTACAGCCCTGCTTCCATGATCCCCTAACATGATTAACCCTATACTGGCATTGATTAACCCTTTTAACCCTTGGTGGTTGTCCCACTAGCAGCCAAGAAACAACAATGCTAACAATGCATTATCTCAGGGTTGACTCTCAGGATCATAAAACATCACACACGATGCAGGAAACCTGAAAAAAGTCATTAAAACAAGAAAAGTCCAAGACAAACACATACACAGGTGTGTGTGTGCGTGTGTGTGTGTGCGTGTGTGTGTGTGTGTGTGTGTGTGTGTGTGTGTGTGTGTGTGTGTGTGTGTGTGTGTGCGTGCGCTATGGCCTGTCTCATGTGTCATACCTCATTGATGTGCTTGTAAGTTTTGATGAGGTCAACAGAGAGTTTCCTCAGTGGGGCGCTGGCAGGGTCTCTGAAACTGGGGGGGATCCTCCGCTGGAGTATGGTCATATCAGACAGCACCTACAGAGAACAGCAACACTTCATACACATGACTCAGGATTGAATTATCTAGAATCTAGAAACGAGAAGGTGGAGTGTGGACACCACTACATTAACACAGTGTGCATAGGCTTTCAATGGGACAATAAATACATTGACATTTTGATGCATCAGGACGACATTACTAATGATTTTTAATATTTACTTTTTTTAAACTGAAAACACTGTGTATTCTGTGTATCAATTCAAACTCACATGATGCAGTTCACCTTTGCACCAGCAGAGTTTGCGCCAAAAATCGATAAAACTAATACCCTCTGCATTTAAGTCAGATACTACATTATACTGGCATACACACATAACACAGGCTAATTATTTAATCAGTAATCAAACATTCTCCTTTCAGGCCAAAAAACCCCCAAAAGGATATGGTACACATACTGCTGCACACTAGCTGAAAAGTGCTGATATTTTGGGGGAACACAGCACATCCTTACATGACCACACATGTATATCTGTACAGATATCTGTACAATCACAGGCACCGTACACTGTGAAGGTGACCGGAATAAACTTGCATAATGACCTGCTTATTCCAGTAGTCAATTAGGCATAATTTTTTCCAAATTACAACACATGGCATGGTCACTGCTGTGTCTGGTTAAGTTAAGAGGTGGAATTTAAACACTGCACTTATTGTCCATATTTAACTGGAGCTAATTCTGACTAGGTTCAGTAGAAACATTAGGAAGGATGAACTATGTACAACTATGACTATACACTTATAAAGACATTTAGAAATGTGGTAATGTCTCAGAGTAATTTATCAGTGTGGTGTCCCTTCTTTAAACGGTTTGGCTATATGAAGCAACAAGATGTATTGGATTGTATCTCTTCTCAGTTTAACCTGCTAACTGACACCCATTGTCTGCTTGTCTCAGAAGTTTACACTAAAGGATGTGGAGGAGGATTTCAGGTCAAAAGCAAAGAACAAAGATGTGGAGTCTGTCCTGGGCAACAATGAGGATGCTGACTTGTGCCATCAGCTGCTGATGGCCAGCTTCCCCGAGTGGAAACAAGGACTCATATTCCTAGTTATTATTTTACGTATTCCATAAGTTAAGCTTGGCAGTGTTGGTCAGATCTGGTTGCCTGAACCACCTTAATCTGCTCCTCACTCTTTCATGCACAGTGAGGTTACCTGCAGCTACCTACACAAAGACAGCAGGTAGACCACGTGCAGCCATGACATATTTCTCTTGGTCACTGCCCAAATCTTGTGAGCAGAGGTGAACATGGGAATAAGGACTGACAGGCTTTATCTTCACCACCACCACAGTCCAATACAGAGACTGCATCTAGTGAAGCCTATTTCACTAACCCACGGTGAACATCATGATCCTTTTAGTTGTGAATAAGACTCTAAGATGTCTGAGGCAGCTGCCCTCCCTCACCTAAAATTCATTTTTTCTCTGTTGTGGTTTTAGACTTCAGAGGTGCTGCTCCTTAGTTACAGTCTGATGAAGCCACAAAGATACCTTCCACAAATGGCAGACACCTGAATGCTCGCCACACCTCAGCAGCACCTCCAGTCCTGGCCAGACATACTGTGCAGTGCATCACAAACGTAACAGTTAGCAAGATGCAATCTTGTTGGGGTCAAATGCTATTCTTGACTCAACCCAAAGAACTTGAACACAGCTCTTGCTCCACATATTCAGAATGCAGGTCAACACAACCCTCGCACTTAGTACTCTTGCTGCACCTTCCATAGAATTCCTGGGGGAACATTGTCATTAGCCTTTTCCAGATCCACAGATCACATATTAATGGGATTAGCAAATTCCCATGACCCTTGCACTCTGCAGGTACTCTGCACACAGAAGGAAACTGGCCTTGTTCCTCTCCTGGTCCTGAGGTGCTACAGATGGCTTCTTTTCTGGACCGGCATGGCATGAGCTTTCCCAGGTAGCAGTGTGGTTCCTCAAGAGAACAGTCACACCTCTGCCTCAATCCAAAACACTTTGGCTGTTCCAGCTGTACCTCCTGACCAGGAGGCAGGACAGTCAGCTTCAGGTGCTCCTCAAAGGGTTCCCTGCAACTCTCATCAATCTCCCCAGTTGGGGAGGTAGTGTATATTCCTGCACTGCACTCTACAGGATGTATAGTACTGGTTCTTAAATATGTTAAAAAAATAAATATATGGAATGTAAGTGATGGCCAATTCCTCACACAGTTTGCACAGGTGTCCACGTTCCCTCAGTGCACTGACTCATGAAATGTCACGCTGATAGACCACTGCTAACCGTGTTAATGTCAAGCTGAAAGGTTATTGGCTGTTAGTTGCTATGGTTTTCAGAGAAAGACTAAAACCTGTCAGGGGCTGTTTGGGCAATGTGTAAGATTGAATTGATTGTTCACTAAACCCCTCCTGCGAACAGCGATTGTCCAATCATAGCCTAGCAACCATAACTAGACATGACAGGTCTGTCAAGCTTCGGATTCCTCTGCATGTTGACGTGGTGTGCACAGGGCTCTAGTAAGAGATATTCCGCATTTAAATAGTTTTAGTTTTCCGAAACCAAAAACACGTGTGCGTATGTGTAACGGTGCTTTCAGACAGCAAGTGGTTGCCGCCGCCTCTCTGTTTTCAATGTAAACACATCAGCAGCCGTGCCGCCAGGGTCAGTGGCAGCGGCAAGCAGAGGTAGGGAGGCTGTCGCTCTCGATATCTCGCCCAGCTCTTTGCCGCTGCATTTGGAACTTATGATGGTTAACCTTTTTCAACTTGCCACCTCTGTGTGACCATGGCAACCAAAGAAACCACAGCGAGGGAAACGATAGTTTCCGACAGTCATGGTTCCCAACCTTCTTCACCATCAGAGTAGACAGATCAATGAAGGAGCAACATCATCTTCAGAGTCACATTATCTGGTCTGCGTCAAACAACATTTGTGATAATAGTTAGCAAAACTTGCTATATTAATCATGTCATACTGCTAACCACTTTTTCTATTTTAAGCTACAAACCGCTCTTTACAGCTGTGAGATGAGGTTATACAAGATGGATAGTAGCAGCCTGTGGTGTACAGGCTGGTGGGATCGGAGGTAGCCGGGAGCCAAAGCGGCAATGTTGCGCCCTGTTGATACTCACTAGTCCCTTTTATGCTGCCTGTTCAAGGCGGGAATATTGCGCCGTTATTCTGCCTCATGAACATGGAATGGGTGGGGCATTGCTCCATTGTTGAGGCGGAGCGGAGGCAGAAACAGAGCTGAATTGACGTCTGTGTAAAATGGGGGAGCCGGCGACCCACCACCGGGGGATTTAAACAGCAGCTAGCAGCAGTTAGCAGCTAACTCAAAGAAGAAATGGCGTAATGATGGTCTTCTTTACAGCAGTATCGTGGGATCTCTGTTTAAAAAGGGCCTCTGTCTGAAAGCACCTGAAGTGTTCCCTCATAGAGGGGCATGGTGTGGGTGGAGCATTTGCATACTGATGTTGGCGTTGATTACCATGGCAATCAACAGAACTTCTGACTTCTAACTTCAAAGCATTTTGATTAGCTCTAATGGGTACATTTTCTGATTCACCTCTGTGAGGCTTACACAAAAAAGACTAATTTGGATGGAATATCTCTAACTAAAATTCAACAAGCCCACAGAGCTACGTTTATAGAAACTTAACTGGAAAAGGGACTGAATAAGAATAAACTGTTATCGGGTGGCATTTATGTATACATTTAATTATGTATGTATATTTTCACCACAGGTTCGGGTAGGCCATGCGTACAAGGACACTTACTTAGACAATGAAAGGGGGAAGGCTGTTCAACTTGTCATGTCACAGCGGGTGTGCCTTTAGTGGCACCTTTATGGAACAACCTAAGCTGGATTTATTCTTGTGGGTTAGGGGTTTAGGCAGAGCCTACAGAATGCTATGAATTGAAAGTATAATATGGTTTCATCCAAGCTTCCACTTTTGTCTTGTCTTTACAAAGTATTGTGCAACTGTACATTTCTAGCTGAGATGAGACATTACTGTAAATTTTAGCCACGATTTCTTGTGAAAAGGTCCCAGAATCAAATTTCTAGCCTATGGAGCTTCAGGTATGCATGCACACATTTAATGGATAATACATCTATATGTAAAGGATACAGTGGCTACAGAAATATAATGTGGAAAACTGGTCAGCTTGGCTGCTTGTGTTTTCCCTTAGACGTTTCTGCTATTATAAGAGATTGTTGATAGTGAAAATAACTTTAAGCATGTTGAACAAGGGCTCAGAAAACTACTCCTTTCCAGTAACACTAGATCTATTTTGTGATCTAGCATCTCTCCTCTGCAAACCTTCTGTTCACAAATGTAAACTTTTTTTTATTAATGATCTCATGGCAGTAGTCTTTCATGTTCAGTAGCTTGACAAGGCAAACATCATTGTTTGAATTGATATGAAAAATGAAAGAACATAAACACATCCCTCTAGTGTTGCAGTGCTGCTATGACAATCAACAGGTGACACAGCTGAACTATAAATCAGTTCCTGTGCCAAAGGCATGTACGGTAGATCCATAGGAACATTGTGTGTGTGTGTGTGTGTGTGTGTGTCTGTGTTACCTGCTGCTGCTCGGCCATGGAGTGGATGGAGCTGAAGGAGGGGTGTGTATGTGTGTGCTGGCTGGTCATGGCTGGCTCAGCGAGGGAGAAGCCCTGGGCAGTGGAGGAGGAGGAGGAGGAGGAGGAGGAGGAGGAGGAGGTGGGCGGACATCCTGAGCTGCTTACACCTGGGGAGAGAGAGAGATGATTAGAAAGGGAAACCCCAACGTTCTAATCCGTTACTTTGCCTCTATCTGTGGTACAACAAGGCTACAGCTGTCCATCACACCACAGTCATTGATTATTACTTTCCATACATACCATACATACATTTGTACATTTGTGCAATTGATATGAAAGTTTCCAGAACTGTAAGAAAAGTTATTTCAAGCTAGAGCCCAACTGATATTGGGTTTTTGAGGCTTATACCTACATTAATATCTGTTAACAATATATCCTATATTCATTTTTTAATATTAACACATAACACTAACAAGTCTGATAAAGATCCCTTACATGTGATATGATCTGTAAGATATGCACTGAGCGGGTTGTTTTACAGTGTAAAATAAACTTCAGTGCTCCCACGTGGACACACTATGTAATGGAGACACTGTTTATAAACCACCTCAAACATAACCTTGACATTTCCTGTTATTCATCAGCCAACACATATGCTACTGATTTACAATAGTGACATATCTGTGATAACCTTAAAGCAGCTGATAATGTCATGCTGAAGTAGAACATCAGTTAAATTCACAAATACGCAAAGGAATCTCATAAAATGTTTATGCTCAAGGGTTCATCTACTGATATTAGACATGTGCAGGAGGATCAGATGGAGGAATTATTTATTGATTTATTAGGTTTGTACAAGTCATAATCTATTTCACAGTTTCATTAACAGTGGGGAACTGTACAAGGTGGCCCCTCTTGCCAATGCACATCTCTTAGAGCACAACATAACTTAACATATCTCTCAGTTCTTAGGGACACTATTTATTTTATGAAAAATATGAATTGCAATCCATACAGTAATATGATCATCAGCTACTGGTTAAACAAACAGCTCATATGCAACTGCATGAAACACTAAATTCAAGAATGATCTACTACATGTGTTGCCTAATATTCAGAACCCACAAAAACTTTTTCCAGTGAGTGTTTAAAAACTAATATACAACAACACTGGGCCGAGCAAACTGTGCCGGACACACTCCAAAAGCTACAGCTGGTGGTCAGCATGACAATATGAAGGCTAACTGTCAGTCTCATCCTGTAGATGCAAAACCATAGACACCCAGCATGTCTGCATCTTTCTGTGGGAAGCTCCACAAAATATATTTACTATAGCCAATCAGAGGGAGCATTTGTAATAATGAATCAGTGTAGTGTAGTGCCCTGAGATAACTTTGTTATGATATGGCGCTATATAAATAAAACTGAATTGAATTGAATTGTAGTGCAGGATCAGTTGCTCTTTGACTTTTCAATGCAAACAAATGTAGGTAGACCATGGATGTCAAACACACACCAGGGAGAAGTGATCATCATGGCTCAAGGGTAAGCTAGCTACCAAAAAGTGTGGGTTAGAATACAGCTTACTGCATAATTAATGATGGTCACTCTGACTTATAATGGACAGTTCAGCTTCTGGGCTGAGAGGAGTGATGAAGGTCGCTCTCTCAGAATGAGGAACCGGTGGAATACTGTGAAAGTGCCTTAAAGTGTGGAGTGTCTGTTCTGCCAGCTGGGGTCTGAAACAGCCTATAGCCTGCTGTATGACATGGCAATCTTGTAATATAGACTGTTTTATAATGCGTAGAATGGCACTATTGTACAGTATGTTCATTGAGGAGAACTGATCTCATCATTTGTATCAATGTAACTAACACACATCGAAACAAGCTCACAGTTGTTCTCAGCTTGAACCCATCACTTGCCGTGCACCAGTGTTGAGCTTCTTGTGTTCCTGAGCTTTCAGTACTGTCACACAGAGAACTGGTAGAGTGTCCGACCCCACCATCCTGTGGATCTGGACCTTTTGGAGACTTACTGAAAGCCTCTGCAGTGAAGGTTTTCAAAAAAGCCAGTATTCTCCTGAGCAGGCCAGCGGTTGGACAAAATCCAAAGCTGAAGTTTGGCTGTTTAAAGCAATGCGTGTGACAAAACATCAAACTTCATTTTCTGACCCACCGAGAATGATGGGCTTTGTGTGAATGCAGTATCAGCAACAAGAATCCATGTTGTGAAAAACAGTATATGTAAAATAAGTAGCAAATGACCAGCTGAAGGCAGAAATGTAATTGCAGTATAAAATCTATCTCTATATGTATGTATGTCTAAAGCAGCAGCAACAGGAAATACAGTTAGCAATAGCAGTAGCAATAGGAGTACTGAGAGCTGAACAAAATGCTGTTTTCTCTCTATTCACTTGCACGACCACAGGTGGTGAACCAATCAGATCAGTGCAAGAGTCTGGCATGGGTTGGCCCTGCTACCAAGCAGGTTGACAATATGAGGGCAGTTAAAGCAGGCTATACTGGGTCTTTGGGTAAAAGGTCCTTAGGTGGCCAGCCTCTGATTGACATGAGGGAAATGCCAGTTGTAATGCAGCCTTACTGTGCTCTAAGAACAGGACTGCTGCTCTCCGTACCAGTCAAAGTAAAAGAGAGTTCAGGGCTGCAAAATCAGGTCGATTTTTATATCACTATAACATAATTCAGGGCCGACATTGTCAGGGAACATGTAAGAATAACTTTGGTAATTATAGGTAACTCACCACTATTATCGACCATATACAGTACTCAACATCTTCTTCCAAATGGCTCCCTGAGAAGTTAAATAGAGCTCTGTGGCTGCATGAGGCTCTATTTGTGAACTTGGAAAGACATTGAGCAGTTCTGAACCTCTGTGCTGAACTGCATGCGTACTGTGTCGTGTGATAAGCTAGAGAAAGTAATCCAATCACTGTTACTGGGACTGAGAGAGAGAGAGAGAGAGAGAGAGAAAATTTTACCTTTTCTTATTATTATTTGTATTATTACCCTTATTATTATTATTATTATTATTATTATTATTGTTTTAATATCATTATTACCTGACGTGTGCCCTGAGTGCCCTGAGATAACTTATGATATGGCGCTATATAAATAAATAAACTGAACTGACGCTTTGGCAATACTGTCGTTGTTACATTCATGCCAATCAAGCAAACTGAATTGAAAAAAAATTGAGAGAGAGAGAGAGAGAGAGAGAGAGAGAGAGAGAGAGAGAGAGAGAGAGAGAGAGAATATCTGCCTAGTACTGAGAAATCTGCACCGTCTCTTTAAGAGACTGAGAGGCACTCACAGCACTTCCTCAATCTGGCATCCCCCTTCTTACGCTGCCATTGGTCGGGGCCCCCTCTTTCTCTGTCAGCTGATTCGCTGTTGGTATCTAAGGGCTGGCTGGCCAGCACTCTATAAATAAACCCAGTGCTGTCTCAGCAACCAGCCTACAATACTCATTAGCTACTTCTCTCTCTCCTCTTCCGCCTCTCTCCTGCTAAGCAAGTAGCTTCCAATAGCAGGCCTGGCTCCCAGCAGCAGCAGTCTGACATACTCTCCCCTAGCAACCCAACCCACCCTACCAGCCGCTCTCTCCTCCCCATTTCCTTCATCATCCTTCCTGCTTTCTGAACCCTCTCTACCTCGGAATCGGATTCTCTCTTCTGTTTGTCCATCCATCATCCATACATCCTTCCATCCCTCATGTTTATTGTCCCTCCTTCCTGCTCTGCTCAGTATGTCTCAGCAAAAGACATTTTCTCTTTTTCTGCCAACTGTTTCATCTCTTCATGTGTTGATGCACAATGATGTAACGATATTTAGGGTGACAGTGAGGAGCCACTGCAGACAGCACAGCAGTGTACAGTAGTCAGAAAGGAATGCTTCCTGCTCACAACACGGTGCTAGTGGATGAAAAACATCCATCAGCGTGAACCAACAGTGTACAGCACTACCATGGAGAAGGCTCTCTTTACTACACAAATCTGTAGTCAAGACCACTGAAGTGGACAGCGAGTCCAATAAAACAAAACAATGCTAAACAGACCGGTTTTACTCAGAGGTTGTTATTCCTTTACAAATGTACATGTTGCATTATTTTCTAAACTCATGATGATAACTCCATAAAAGGTAATGTATCAAAACTACACAGACTGGACTGGAATATTAAGCCCTGCTTAAAACCCTATAAATTTATCTTTCCTCCAGACATATTTCAAAAATATAGCACTAAAGCTACCGTGGGCTTCATGCCTCACCCACTAACATGACAACTAGCTAATCCAACAGCACAAACCAAAAGCATTATCTCAACCAGATGACTCTAACCATTGCGCGTGTGTGTTTACAAATGACTGTGACATACTGAGGCTGTTACAGAAAACTTAGTGACCTAGCTGGGCAACACGTATACTTCCAAACACAACGTGCTTGGTGTCTGCACGTCACAACTGACTGAATTATTACACAATAACATGTCTCTCTCTCTCACACACACACACACACACACACACACACATCCAATGAGGAATATAAGAAAAGTGTTATTGCCGCTTGAGTTCTCACCCAAATCACATTGACTATCAAAGGCCACCTACACAGGGTTTTCCTTTAGAGACTACTCCTGCTCACGTTGTGGTCCAGATAACTGCTCAGCAGAACTGACATCAGGTTTTTACAATCCACTTGTAGTCATTCCTATCTTAGCGAGTGAGTTTACATGCACACGAGTATCCCACTTATGTGTTGCACATGTAGACAGACATCATATCCTGGTTTCAGAAACCTGGATAAGGCCTTATCCTAGTACAGCTCAACTTCAACTGTATTAGTGTATTAGAACCAGAGCATTCAGTTAGTAGTAATATATACTCTGCTATTACTAAAATTGTTAAGTATACAGGTTTTTACTCTCAGAGCTCAGAGTACCATTTTAAAGCCCCAACAAAGAAAACATCATCATTTAATTTCCTCAGCTAAAAATACATGAGCACACACAGAGCTCCAGTCAAGACCATGATCCACCCACACTGAAACCTCTGCCAAGACCAAAGTTAAAGTAGACTTTAACCAGCACCCATTGAGGATTTCTTAGCCATGCTACCATTGGGGCTCTAGGGATGGGAGTGTTGGTCCGTCAGTCCACCACTTTGGTCGAGACAGAAATGTCTCAACAACTATTGGATGGATTGTGATGAAATGTGGTTCAGACATTCATGTTCCCCTCAGGATGAACTGTAAGAACTTTGTGATCATCTGACTTTTCATCTAGCACCATCATCAGGTCAAAGTTTTAATTTGTCCAAATCTTTGGTTTATGACTAAATACCTGTAAAACTACATTCCCACCAACGTCAGATGTGCTTTATGTTTGGTGCTAATTGACATTGTGAGCATGTTAGCATGCTGACGTTAGCATTGCGCTCAGAGCACCAGTGTGCCTAAGTACAGCCTCAGCAGTGGAGACGACAGGCAGGACTGTCAAAGTTTCTTGATGTAACATCTTCAGACATCAGTGAGTGAGTCTGTGAAATAATGTTTAAACGTCTATGTTATATATACACAGCACTTAAATTCATTAAAGCAAGTTATCAATAATCAAAACATGGAGCACATGTACTGTATGACAAGCTAGACCACAGAACAATAATTTGAGTGCACCTTATCCAAAACCAACAGTCCACCCTTACTGAAATAAATGTGGTCGACAAAATATTAGAAACACTTCTCAGTAGACGGTATAATTCAGTAACTCTGAATTATATTAACTCTGCCAAAATGACCAGAAAATTGGATCAACACCTCTCTAAAACAGTTTCAACAAAAACTGCAAATTAGCACCTTCATGAAGGGAGGATTTACTGCATTAGACAACATTACTGTTACACGTGTACCTAATAAACTGGTAACTGAGTAGTGTAGATATGAATCAAAGAGAGCAGCACAGATATCTGATCATCTGTGTGCATAAGTTAAAAAACTGTAGTTTATAGCACACTGGGACCGACTGTAGGCTGAGGCCACCCTACACATCATTGTCACATACTGTTCCTGAGCTACAACCCCGACCCAGCCACCAACTGACCACAGCCACTGTACAAAAACTGTTCTGTTAGCGCGCAAACACACAGAACAACAGCTAAACATGTACATAGCTGGATAAATGGAGTCAGGCTAACACCGTGTCTACACAGGAGGAGTAGCTGAGCAGCAGCAGCTTCAGTCTTCCGTCAGTGTCCACACAAGATGATGCATTCAGGCACAGAATTGAGTGTAGTCCACCTGCGTTTTGGCAGCACTCAGAGCCCAACACACAATCACTGTAGTCACGCGCATAAAACGTAAGAAAATGGACTTCAAGCGTAAAAATATGCTTCGGGTCGCCTTCATGCTTGAGTGAAACCCAGGGTGTTCTGCTGTGATGATTAATATAGGAGCGTATCTGTTCGTCGGACGCGCGTGACAAGGACGACTGAAAAACACACCAAGTGATCAAACTAACAGTACTGGCAGAGCACATGGCAATCATCCCTCAGTGTACAGCCACTAACAGACTGCAATAACCAGTCACCGCCACAGTAGCAAACAGCCAACAACAGGTCAAACTACTGGAGAGAAGAACATACACAGGTCTCATAATGAAGGAGGGGGACACCCAAGGTTCAACTCCTGGCCAGAGACCCTTCTAACAGATGATGATGCTAAATGAACACAGATCAGCACAGATCCTATCTTTTATTAGAGAGAACTCTTCACAAGAAGAGGTTAAAAACTGCAATAATGTAAAACACCAAGAAATCAAGTCAAGTCAAGATGCTCTCTCTGATCAAACTATGTTGTTATTTCCCCGGGGAGGCAGATCGATCCAGAGCCTCTGGGACCAGAAGACAAAGGCTAGGGCTCCTTCCTTTTAATCCTGGACTCTAAAACAGATGAAGACCTGTGCACAGGCTCATATGGCGTTGAAAGGTCTGAAATATAGCAAGGAGCCAGACCATGAAGCCTCACAGCTGATCAATAACATGTTGAGATCCATCCTGCTCTATACAAGGTTGATATCAATACTGACACTTAAATAACATCACATAATATCATCAGTCAATAATTGTTTTTTAACACATAACATTAACAGTTTTGGTAAGGATCCCTTAAATGTGGTTATTAAAGACTTGTGACCTAGATATGGAGTGAGCTTTACAGATGATCAATAACATGTTGAGATCCATCCTGTTGTATACAAGAAGCCAGTATAAAGACACTAACAGGTGTCATGTGGTTCCACCTCTTAGCTCTGATTAAAGGCCTGGAAGCTAAGCTCTGTACAATCTGCAGGGGCTCAATAAAAAAAAAGCAGTTTTAAAATTTGATCTCATTTTTAAAATATTTCTGAAGTGATAAAAACAGTATTACACCAGTCCTATGGCATGATGCTCAAAACTTTTTTAAATTAAATTACTATAAAACTGATCAAGAGTTTTTTGCAGCAGAAAAGAGAGAAGCTGAACTTTTTATCTGACAAATGAGAGGTAAATGTCGAAATTAAAGATACATGCTATATTTTAAGGAATGATTGAGATGAGTGACACAAGGCAGGTCATACTGATCATGAAAAACCCCTACAACAAATAACTACCAACACAGAAACCAAGACTGAGGCCAATGATGGCTAAGAGAGGGGGACTGAAGTACCTGGACGTTACATAGTCATACAGAAAGTAAGAAATATCCAGCAACAAGTGAAGTATAATGTCAGCTTGACAGAGAGAAGTACAACAAGACTGTATTCATCAGGTGTTTCAGAGCCATCACTAACAGTCCCACTGAAAGTTAGAGCCATCCCAGAGGATGACATAAGAGATGCTGTAAAGTTTTGAGACTAGTAACTGAAATGAACTATGATGTCTTGGAGTTTTACTCAGTGATTCTGATCTGCAATCATCATATTCAACAGACTGATCCAGATACTATCTGATGCTTCAGTAAGTCAAATCAGAACATATCATCACTTGTATGACAAGCTAGTTACACGCAGGTAAAAACAGGAAGAATTGTATTAAACTATTAAAACTGACAGCATTTACACTGCATCAGGCTGACAGGAGTTGACTTTATATGTTTATGAAATCAGAATAAATGTGAACATGCCTTGGCTACAAGAATAATTTCAGCTCACAGCAGGTCAATGATTATTATCACTGACCTGCTGTGGAGCTTCACCTCTCTTTCAGGTACATTTTCAGCATGTCCTGACCTGACGGCAGAAAGACCAGCACTTCCTACACGTCTAACACATGCAATAGGCACAAGTTTCAAGGCTGCCTAAACTGTGAAAAACTCACAAACCAGAATGAACAGATGAGCTGCACAACTCCTGCTTGAAAGTTTAATTTTTTTTAACTCTAATGAAATCTATTTCATCCTTCATCGCTTCAAACTGGTGAAAAACATCTAAATCTGTTTTTAAACTAACCTTTTGGTAACATTTGCTAACTGCCATCACACTGTAGCACATTCACTGAGCCTGCAGGAAGCTCCAAGTTTGAATCAACAATGCCTTTATGTATAAGAAATATAACAAACATTGGTTTACCACAGAAAATGAGCTGGGGCTCCCGCTGTGACAGACAGGCCCAGTCCCCATGTCCCTCCTTATGCACTCACACACTTTGGTGCTCAAGGGCTCAGGGCTGGCCCACTGTGAAATGACCGGAAGTATTTGAGGCCTCTGTCACACACGTTCAATAAGTCCGCACCTCTGCAGACTTTGCTTAAGGCAAAACCCCACAATGCGTAGGGCTGTGATGTTAAAACAGCAATGACAGTGGGATTGCATACAACTTCTAGTTTCTTACTGTGTTACACTGGCAGGATTTAAGATTAGAGGTCTGACAGAACAGTTACAGAACTATGTCCAACATAAAGCCAGCAACAAATAGTCCACAACTTCATTAAACTGCATACAGTGTGAAATATCTCATCTCTGTCCAGGTAACACGAAGTTCACAATGTGCTGCCCCATCCAGACAGTGTTTGGAACACACACACCCTCCTGCACTCACACACTAACAGTGATGTCACAGCTGACGTGGATTCAAGTCTGTGAGGGTTCGTTGCTCAGGGCTTAGCAGGGACTCTGGATCTGGGCCATGGACTTCTGAAAAACAGTTTACATTTAACTAGGGGGGTGACAACTCCCATTTTTCTATACAAGTCCTAGATTTGGAAAGTGGGTTAATAAACCCTTTTGCTTTAATCTACAAGAGGAGTCGGTATGAGCTGTGTGGATATAGCGTAAGAAACATGTGTTGACCTAAGGTTTACACTCTGTACACAATTTCTGAATCCTACAGGTGAATTTCCATCAGCTGTTGAGGTAAATATACGGTCTACCTGAGCACAACGTTCCGTACTGCTGTTGGGCAGGTTCTTTTGTTTCAGCTCATATGAGACCATGTTTGCTTTCTGAAGCCAGATGATGACAGAAAGGTGCCAATAATGAGTCTCATGATGTATAACGGAGAGTCTCCCCTACAGGTACAGCAGTGTGTTTGACAGCTCTGGGGAAAGTTCTGCTGGAGATCATTTACAGACAGTCCTTTGCTGCTTCATTTCCATCTGTTTGAACCCAGTTTACAATTGTTTTGAAATGTAATCAGACCAAACAGCTGATGTGTCATGTAATATTCGCTACATCATTATTTATTTGCCTATTTGTCTCATAAACTTTTTATGGACAAAAGGAAAAAACAAAACAAAGTGAGAGTAAAATCTTTTTTGTGATATTGTGGAAGTTTTGTCGATTTTTAGCTACTTCCATCCAGCTTTTCTAACTTTGGAAATAAAATCAAGCGTCCCTCTACATTAATTAACTGTCTTGAACCAAGTATTGGTTCCATTAGGTCGGCCTACACAACAGTTTTAGAACAAGCTATTTAAAATAAATCTATGTGAAGCAGAGCGAGAGGTGAAACCCCGTTTCAGAACGCAAACTATTGACACTCGTTTTGGTGAGCAGCCATTGAAATGAACAACATGGATTTCGGCCTGGTTGCAAAGCCAAACACGACAGCACTGCTGTGTGGCATAATATGAACAGAAAAAGACAATGAAATTGTTAAATCCAATGAATCGTCAACTAAAATGTACTGATTGTGACAGCCCTGACGGCAGTAATTAGTGAGCAGCAGTGACGGCAGGGAGAGCTGAACAAGAGTCAGGGCTCAAACTCAGCTCTGTTAAAACAGAGCCTGGACATGAGGGATCCCATACTGACTGTAGGGAATCAGAGTCCGGTGTACCTGTACATCAGGCAACATTCACCCTGAAACATGCAGCACATATTAAAGTGGTACAGGCTACAACAATAATAAGTAAGTAATTACATCAGACATGCACAGGCCACTAGAAACATTCTTTCATTAAGCATGAATAAGCATCTTAATAACAATAGTCCAAATAACACAGATCTGTTTTCCACTGAGGTAAATGAGGACAAGCCTTGAACCCAGATCTGTCAGCTAGTGCAAAGACCACGTACAGATGACCACTGAGCACAGCTGTAAACTGGGTATTATTTCCCAGTTGTTGTTCTTTCATGTTCCTTCATGCCCACAAAACAAAACACACTGATATGAACTACCAACACTGACATGTCTTTACATAACAATAAAGTCCAGTGGAGAAAACTGGAATGGAACAACACCAGCTGGTCTAGCCCACGGGTCCACATTTTCCCTTGAACTTCAGGTCACCGTCCACACACAGTTTAACTTAGCAATTGAATATTATTTGCATCCATCCATTCTGCCTGTCAGTGGAGTTGAACCAGGACTTGCGAAGTGTTATTATTATTATTAATAATATTTCACTGAACAAAAACTGAAATAAAAACCTCTGCAACTGAGTTTACCCCCTTTTTGTGTTCAGAGTCCGAGTTCAATATATTCTGAGTAGACTTGTGTTGGTACTGTTGTGGAGTGAGGTAGCTTCTTCTCAGTCTCTGCTGTGAGCAGCGTAGATTATTGAAGGACCTCGACACTAGAGGCTGACATTTTTATGGGATTCCTGTGGATTCATCACATGACTGGGCCAGGACAGGAAAAAAAGTCAACGGGAGCGGACGGGACGGGAATCATAATAAGAAAAGGTCATGAATGGTGATGAATGGTGTGAATATAAAACTGTAAAAAAAGAAGTAAGGATGGCAAGAACATCAAATCAAAATCACCGCATTTCCTACAGACTACCCCCCCCAAAAAAAAACACTGAAAAAAAAAAACACACCACACAACACAGGAACGTTACTGACAGAGTATTTGTTGCACTTTGTAGCGCCACTAATTCAAAGAACCTTTGGATCATGACCCACCGCTTGGAAACCACCGGCCTAGATTAATATTGTGAATGAAAGCAGGAGTACTCAAACAAAGTGATATCTAATGTGTGTCGAGGCGTCACAGACAGACAGACAGCATCCTCACACTCCGTCCCTTGGCTCAGTGTCTCCGACTGACTGACCACAAAAGAAAGAAGCTTCAGGTCTATGGAATATTATATCATTCAAAAAGGCGTACTTGAAAACAGGGGTTTGTATCTGTAAGCGAAGTTTTGCAAACTTGTACATTTATGTTTGTATCTGTAAGCTTAATTCTGCAAACTTGTGCATTGAAGTTTGTATCCGTAACCGTAGTTTTGCAAACTTGTACAGTGACGTTTGTATCTGTAAGCTTAGTTTTGCAAACTTGTACATTTTGTTTTCTGTCTGCAAACTCCGTTTTGCGAGTCTGCCGGAGTCCATGTTTCAGTCATCAATAAACTGACTGAGCGCTCCCTCGATCAGTTTTTTCTTTTGGGGGGTGGGGGTGGCTGACAGTGTTGACTAGCCAATTGCGTTGTGCTTAGTGATTCCAAAGACACTGATTGGTCAGAAGCTGGAGGTCCCGCCCTCCCTCCCTTGCGGATACTCTGTTTCTTTTGCGAAACCCTGTTTACAAAACATGACCACGTAGTAAATGTGTCAAAAGTCCGTAAGCTTGCGTGAGCACAGGCGCGTAAGAACTTTTGCCGCCGCAGCTGTGAAAATGACTTTGCAAGCCTGTGTCTGAACACGCAGACTCGCAAAACGGGGTTTACAGACAGAAAACAAAATGTACAAGTCTGCAAAACTAAGCTTACAGATACAAACGTCACTGTACAAGTCTGCAAAACTAAGCTTACAGATACAAACGTCACTGTACAAGTTTGCAAAACTTCGCTTACAGATACAAACCCCTGTTTTCAAGTACACCTTTTTGAATGATATAATATATAATATGATATAATATATATAATAGTCACACTGACAGGAATGGAGCGTTCGATTCAAACCCAGACCGTTCAAGTTCAGGCTCAAACAATGCAAACTGTCACACACATGCATGAAAAACAGTGTGTGAAATACAATCGGGGGATCTCGTGGCATGACCGGTAAAAAAAAAAGAAGTGTATACACGTATATATACACATGAACCACGCACTATTTTTCATTCTCAGTGGAAAAAATAAGAAATGTTATTAAAAATGTTCTCACGATGTGACCTGGTCCGATTAAAAATGTCGGAGTGCACAACGAGGAACGTTAAATGAATAAATGTTAAACAAATAGATAAATAATTAAAAACAGGCAGAAGCTCCACGTTTTCAGTAAATAATCCTCAGACAAACTCAATGTCACAGACATACACTCACACCTCTCCAAAACTATGCGTAATATTACACACAGCTGGCACAGTGTGGATATCTTCATTAATTTACCGGGATTTAACTGTTAACTGACCTTGTGTGCTTTTCTGACGCCGGTGAGCTGTTCTGAAAGAGTCACAGTTTATACAGCGACATCATGTATAGAATAGCAGCAAATCTCCAAACCCCATGTTTTATGACTTTGTTCAGATTTAAGGACTGTTTAAAAACTTCTTCTGTTGGATAAATAAGGACTTAAGACATAAACGGTTTTTCAAATATGGAGAAGAGGAGCAGAACCGCTGAGTCAGAATGTATCATTGCGCCGCACAATTACAACCGGCACCGGTAACCATGTCAGAAGCTGCTGACTACATCAGCTGCCTGTTCACTGTCATCAGTTGCATTTTCTATGTTGCTCCTCACCTTTCAATATTAAACATGAAAACAAATTTTACAATACAGATAAATAGTAAATAATTAGCTTAATTTTGAGATCCCCTCAAAAACACTCAACCTCTATTAATTACTGACAGAAACAAAAACAATCATATACTGACAGACACACACACACACACACACAGACAGCATCAGTATCAGAACACCATGACAGTAGACTGACACACACTTCAGGCTGTACTATGAAGTAAGGAGGAGTGTACACTGTTTTTGTGTGTGTGTGTGTGTGTCTGTGTGTGTGTCTGTGTGTGAGACTGTGTACTGACTCTTGTTCTTGCGCAGCAGGGCAGAGGTGATCCAGGGTTCTGATTGGACCATCCTGCATGAGGGCACAGTCTTGTCCTCCACGGATGATGACGTGATCACCATGGAAATGCTTGGCAATTGTTCAATCCAGCTGGGAAATGCTGTCAATTAAAACGCTCTGACAGGCGCGAGGAGGGGCTTGTGGGGGTTTAGGTGACTGTCATCAGATGTGTTTTCAATCCCAGAGTTCACTTCAACACTTTACATCCAACTAAATCAATGGATCTTGAAATGGTGGGAAACCAACCAACCAATCAAAAGGCACCGTCTTCTCTGGCTTGTTTCTTTTTTTTTAATTGTTTTGTGACTGTGGTTTCTAAGGCAACCAACTGGTGTACAGGCAGCTTGTCTCTCTGAAGTAAAAATATAAAGGATGTAATCTCTGTCTTCTGTGGAGTTACACTATAGATATAGATTTCTCATTCTACATATATATTCTGTTTCTCTGTGGGTCTGGGAAGTGGGGGGAATAGAATATTTGGTTAGTCAAGTTAGCTTTTTGTTACGTTGGTTTCGGCAGTTTCATGCATTCTTTCTGTGTGCTGGAGGTTTGTACCACTCCAGATCGCTGGTGACTGATACTTTAAGCAGTCAAAAGTAAGCCTTTCTTCTATTACAGTATGTTAACAAGTGGCTACTCAGATTAAGAGTTTGAGCTAAAGGTCCAAAGGGTAAAGGCATAGACTCTACTTGCTTATGATAGGTTCACTTAGTCCAGGGCAGCTTTAACCAAAAGTACATAGCAGTAGTTCTTCAGACATCTTAGTAGTAATCCAGTACAGGGTGTATGTGTCCAGTGCAGCCTTAACCAGTAGAATACAGTACAGCTAGTATTCCCAGGTCACTAAGACTCCATGGTCAGTATGGTTCCAAGACATCTCCTATTATTCAGCACAATAAGTTCATCCAATGTTTATTATTCTTCCAGACTACGTGTAAAACGCATGAGCTAGTAAGTCAAGTCTGTGCTAACCAGGCTCGCCCAGCATACTGCCAGGTGGGCTGAGCGAGGTAGTGTGATAGAAGGGGTGGAAGAGGAGGTGGAGGGGAGTTGGGTTTCCAGCTGCCTGCTTTTACCCCATCCCTTATGCTAAAAATAGCTCCAATTACTGGTGCTTTCTGGGGGGACTCGTCACTGGACAGAGTAGGGCAGTGTAGAGTGATGTTATCACTCAGATTAATCCTGTGACACAAACAGCCCTCCACTGGCAACGTCACAGAGACTGTACAGCCAGAGCTCCACCAAGTCTGTGTGTGTGTGTGTGTGCAGTCCCTCAGCCCCACTTCACCTGCTTACAGCAGAGGGTGGCTGGCCTCTGCCAGGGTGAAAAGGAGCCCTTTTAAAAAGCCAGACAATAATGTAATCCCCATACACTATACAGGATGTCTCTGTGACAACATGCAGTTGCACAAACACATGTAAACAAACCAGTCCACTGCAACGTGTTGCTTTCACAGAGATGGGTTGTTCCACAGAAAGTTCCTCTAACTGCTTATCCGCACTCGCGGGTCAACAATGCTGTTCGCAGGAACAAGCAGGGACTCTGCACCTCAACTGCACCTTTTTTCCTTAGGGGTAAAACTGGGGAAGGAATCCCCAGATCCAGTATCTGGGGTTAAATGCCAAATGTTTCCCCGTGTTGCAGAAACACACAGGACAAGCCGCTGACGGCTTGCATTTTACTTCCAAACATCGACACTGTCTTTTGTTTACCAGAGCATAACTCGATACAGGAAGAAGTCAGCCTGTGAGGTAATCACACAAGTAAAATCACAAGCAACGTCTGAACTGCAACGAACCAAAGTCTCCAACTAAAGAAACCAAATCCAGTGAAGTTCCTGAGCTTGCCGTCAGACGCATTTGATCGCTTCTTGACGCGCCTCTTGTTCCGTCTGCTTCCGCTCTTTTTTTCCCCACACTTAATGTCCTCCTTTACTTGTCCTTCTCAGACCGTTTATTCCTTCAAGGTGGAAACCTTCACAAGGGCGATTTCGACTCGTTTTTCGCCCGTTTTCCTTTCCTTGCTTCTCCGTTAGACGGAATCTGTGCTCCTCTCCCTCACGGCTCCCCCACCCTGCCACGGGGACTGTACCATGTGCCTGTGGCGGGGGTCGGAGCCGGTCTGTCTGGCGCAGCCTCACATAGTACTGGTAAAACCAGGACAGGTACACATACAGGACATGAGAACATGACATTAGCGAAATGTCACGAGGAATTTCACATCAACCACCACTAAGCGACCGACTGATTATAAGGAACCTTATCAACAACCCAAGAGAGTTAGCCGGACAGTAACCTTCCATCTGACCGCAGTGGTCTGTTCCGAGCAGACCTCTCCTGTCCTGTCCATTTATAGTAACAGTGGGATATATATACTGGAACTTTATATACACGCACACATAGACAACCTTTACTTAAACCCTTAATACCATTTGATGGACAAAGTTCTGATAAAACACGATTTGATATAGAATTATAACCACTTCCTACGAGCGCAATAATAGGTATCGCTTTATATATATATATATATATATATATATGCTACTTATTAGTCTTAAACTTGACAGAATAACATTCTAATATATATTGAAAAGTCTAAAGGTTTACATAAATATAGGTATAATTCTAACTTAAATACAGTTCAGGATCTGAAAAATAATATTGTGGTCTGCTTACACCAAGCTCGGATAAACGCCATTAAAATGTGCCCGTTTCCCCCTTATAAACAACAGTCTTAATACTCAGGCTGCCCTTATAACTGCAACGATCGTTATTCAAAAAAGAACTAGTTTTCAGTGGACGAAGTTTAAGACAGCAGACACAAACGTTGATTATGGAAGTTTTTAATATTATAACCTTTTATGTGACAGCCCTGCACTAACATTGAGGTATTATTATTGCTACCATGTAACACATAAAAGCTCATTTTGTCCATTCATCTTTCACAATGTTTCAACTTCTCTGTACTCGGGTGAACGCAGCCTCTACCCTCACTCAGCAGGCACCCTCTACGGGCTCTGTTGCTACCCGACGCCATGGCAGCTGCAATGCAATTGGCTGCATAAAGTCCCATCCCTGGCTGTAATTGGGTAGAGGACGGGTCTGTGGGAGGGGCGTTCGGCTTAGATTCCCTGCGTCTCTTCAAACGGCGCGAGGCAGGAATGACGCGGAAATAGTTTGAAGATGTCAGGTAGAAATGGAAAGAGGGAGGGAGAGAGTGTGGGGGTGGGGGTGGCGATACAGACGGGGAACGGGCGGGGAGAGAGAGAGAGAGCGGGGCAAAAGGCTTCCATAAGCACATGGTCACTGAGTGACTCTCTACAGCTGAGATGTGTGACTTCTCTTCACAACCCAGCCAAAGCTAAAAGTTGTTACTGTTGCTATCCGAGCATTCTGGCTAAATCAGGCACAATGCTGCCTGGGAACAGCTCAGCACACAAACAGTGTCATAAACCAGCCGACAGCTCTTAAAGGAGAATTCACCCTCAAATACAACTCACTGAACTGAGAAATCTTTAATAGTCCATATTGTTTTTGTTATGGTGATACAAGCAATAATACATTAATACTGTACATACAGCCTTATAATGGCAAGCTGCCGTAATAACACATTTGGTTCAAAGTGAGCAAAGTATAATTTAGAAATCTTAAATTTATTTCTAAATGTATTTAGTGAGCTAAATTCCAAAGCTCAGCAAGTGTAGTTACTGCATTCTGGCTTTCTAATGTCCATTTGATTGAGTTCCTGCAGCTTTCCTTGGTAATCTACTCAAGCTCCAGAACCCATGGTTCAAATCACTGCACTCCCACACACAGAAAAACAGCTGACCAGTCACAGCTAAAATAAGATAGCATGGCCTAATAACATGCTATAATTATAGAGCTTGCATTCAAATTATATTTCTCGGGGATAAGTCATAAACAAGCAGGAGGTAACATTATAGAACAATAGAATACATCAGCAAAGGACGGTGATGTGGTAATACCATGCAGATGTATCACTACAGGTGATCTGCTTCACAAAGGCCTAATGCCCAGCTCAGGGTGACTGGGTCTGTCTGGTCTGGGTGGGAGCAAGGAGGAGCATGTCGCAAAGAAGAAGTGCATGATGCCACAGACACACAGCTCCATAGAAAGACAACGGATGGTGTCACGTTTTAGTTTTAATCTCTGTGTGATTGACACCCTATGCGCTCCACTATGATCTAAATGAAATTGAACTTGTCGTATGTTGATGGATTTAAATACAGTGCTTGGTGCAAATGCCAGCAGAGTCACTGGATGTAGAGGTCCGTCCATCCACACCAAATGATGATTTGATACCATTTTTTACAGAGAGAGAGATGGTTTGTACCCTAAACCAAACAATGAGACAGGATGGAGAGTTTTTCTCAAAACACATGAGAAGTATGAAAGAGGAGGTGCGAGTGACAACTTTCATTAAACAAAAATCATCTCCCATCCATCGTATTCAAAAAGCAATCCATCACATCTTCACTTGCATCACATTGATTTCAAATGCCACATGGTGACTGTTTAGTTGATTCAGGCCCAAACATAGTCTTACATACTTCCCTTCTAATAAAATGTGCTAATCTTCCCATTTAACTAATAGGGTCATAAGTACGGAAAAAGCTGGACTGCAGTTAAGTTTAACGTGTGCAGAAATTTATCCTGACAGAACTACCACTAACAATAAGAATCATCTTGTAAGTAGTATTTTTACATAATGGCCATACAGCAGTGCCTGCTACATCATGTTTACCTAAACATTTTGAGTTAAAACTTGATTTCATGACTAGAATGTGCAAATTAGACAATGACAAAGAAAATGCTGGCATTATTACCTTTTCATCAACATATCACAGGGAACAACGTAAACAAAGTAAATAAACTGGAAATGTGTGGATCAAAGAACACATAAAACCTAGAAAGCAGCAGTCCTGACCAGGACAAAAAAAGCTGTGGACACTGATCTAAAACTGAGTCTTTACATTTCAAGACAATTTGACACATTGTTTAGGCCAAAATCAGGCCATTTCACCTATGCATGCAAACTAATTTGGATTTTATGTCATCATTTGATTTTATGTCAGCATGCCATAAGATACACAGGACACAAGAAGGTGGCTGTGCACACAGAAATACAGAAAGACAAGGAGACAGAGCTTAAATCTACTTTCAGTCAGCTTTTCACTAGCCTACTGTGTGCATGTCTGTTTGCACTGAGGAGAAACATGGGAGTGTAGCACATTTCTACTCTCATCATGCCATGCATACCCCACAATTATCTCAGCTCCACAATTACAGACAGATGAGCAACAGGTGAAGTGTGTGTGTGTGTGTTTGCTGGGGATGACAGGACATTCATATAGTACACATACAATGGCTGACCTACACAATTGTTCTGTAGTTTCTCTGCTAGTTATAAGGGGGTTTGTTCACTAAAATGATTATATTAACTGCTACCCAGCAAAGGCCCTTCAACACAAATTACAACACAAAATAAATTTTTTGAGACATATCATTAACAAACAAAAAGACAAACAAATGGGACTAAAAAATGAATCCCCATAGTGGAAAGAATAAAGTGCAACATTTATATCTATAGTTTAAAAATAATTTAGCTAATATTTTGGCACCTATCAAATAATTTACTGGAATTTATATTCAAAAAGCCATGTTTTAATTAAATATAAATAGTAGTTATATTGATAAATATACTGTCAAGGACAGCTGTAATTTGAAGCAATAAATGCACATTGGTGTACAAGTTTAAAGCTCTTTTATGTAGTAAGTTGTCACAACATAAATCATCAGTATCTAAATCTAGTTATCTTTTTTACCATACCTGAGTTTTTAACTTTACATTTTTAATGCTCAATAACGTTTTATTTTACAGCAGTTTCAAACTCATTCTCAGCTAGAGTAGCTTTGTTCAAATGGCTTTATTAAAGATTTTGGGGTTTTTTCAACTATGTTTATTGATTTGGGCTTTTTTATTTAAAATCTGATCGCTTTTAAACCTCATTATAACCTCAAACCCTGCTTGAGTACATAGTGATACAGCATATTGCATTGGCAGAGAAGCAGCTCCTATCAGAGGACTTTAACAGGCTGTGGAATTAGATGTAGCCGTTTCCTGTTGTCTGCTTAGCCGATTTTCTTTCTGTCTGTTGATAGTTCTGAAACGTATTGCTATGGCTATATTAGTGAATATATGAATAAACGTCAGCAATTCCCTTAACAGAGTTACTGACTGGCTTCCATTAAAGCACGTTCAGCTGTACTAACGACCAGACAGCGGAGATTACAACAGCAGTGCGAGGAGGCAAGCAGACTCTGAGACTCACGTGCCTTGCAGCAAAATTCCACCCGGCAACTATACACTGTACCATGGCAACAGCCCTGCCATTGGTCCCCGGTGCGTTTTCAAATGACCAATGGGATGGCCAGCCGCGGGTGATGCTTGTTGCTAGGTAAACATGATGCAGAGGAAAGATAGAGGAGCAGAATTACCATGCTGCTACTGCAGGGTGCTTTCAGCAAGGAGTGGAGGAGCACTTCACACTCGGAGATACCCTTCTCACTTGGCGGTGCCAGAGAGACAAAAACAAAACGAAGCAGCAATGACACAGGCAAAGAGGAATCAAATATAAGACTGGGTTCCAGCCTGTGGGAATGCTCTTGCCAATGTTCTATATGCACAAATGCCATTAATGTACATTAAGCTAGCCAGTAGGGAAAGTTAGCTTCAAAATCAAATGAGCAACCCATTTGCCATTACTTTCTTCAAAAAAACTTGTGTGTATGTTTAACTGACACACTCAATTTCAATAAAAAAAAAAGCAATGTTGAGAACTATGCTGCCTCGACACTTTAACTGAGTGAACACAGTTAAAAAATAATAACCTACTAATGTAAATAAATGTAATAAAATATCAACAATGGAGCAAAATAGTTTAAATCATTTAATGCAAAAGAACATTATAGTCTGTAGTAACTTATTAATTATAGTTAGCAGCATCAGTCAGCTATAAGACAATGTGCAATCAGCCTGCCAGACATCATGATACACAGTAGACTGTATGGGTGACAGTACTGCCATGCACGCTCATATGACCCTCCTTTGTAGCAATGGTGATTTAGTTAACTTCAAAGTCCCTGTCCATGAACTGTCTGTGTCTAATGATTGTTATAAAAAATTATTCCGGATTTCAGACTCCTATCCAGACCAAAAACTATTCAATATTCTGTTTCAACTGTGGGTTCGTTTCTCAACCTAACTGCCCATGACCTCATTTCAAGATCTTACAATTCTCATGACCCCAGCAATGAATTCTGAAGTCGTCATGATCATTTGGGTAATGGCATATTTTTGTATTCCATTTAATTTATATTGGTTTGTTAGAAACTTATATCAAAAATCTATATATTTATATACACACACATGTTTATATGGTGAATTTAAACTTTCAAGTGAAATCCATGTATTCTCTTTTTAATTCAAACGTCACTTCCTCTGGACAGCAGCAAGCAAGCCCTCTATTCAGAGAAAGCTGAAATACCAAAATGACAACTTCTGCCTCTCATTCCTTTGGTCTGAGATGTGTCAGGACTGTGTCACCTCACTGTATCACACCATACATACTGTGTGTATACAGTATACACTTATATAGTGTTTCCATCCCCAGTTTTCTCTCACTGCGATGTGAACCTACACACACATTACATCCTCCTGCTGGACATCCTCAGTGATCAATGAAAATAAGTGGCTGCTGACTCCAAATTGATCAAAGCAGACATGTGGCTGTCTACAGTGGGAGCTAGCAGCGACAGCACAATGCAGAAGAAACTGGCCATTACAAACTGGGAGAAAAAGGGCAAGTGTTGCAACGTTTCACCAATTGATATCAGGCTTTGTGCATACCAATCCTTAATCATGATGAACAACATTTCCAAATGCCAGCCACTACCCAGTAGTAGAATGTAACTAAGTACATTTACTCAAGTACCTTATTCTGTAATTCAATCCTGAGGCACTTGGAGAAAAGTGAGCGAAACCATAGGACCACATATTAAGTTCTGAAAATATGTATCTGTTACTTGATTCCAGCTGTCGGTTGTACTTTACAATGAACCAAGTTACCACTAGCGTTAGCTGCCTTCCCAAGTTAGTTAGGTAAGCATTAGCACAGCTGGCTTTCCCAGCAGATTTGTCTGGCTTAGTAGCTATTTAGTTTCAACAGTTCATGTTTACGTGTGGCATACTCGCATTGGCTGTTAAGGGCGAATATTCGTGGGTTGCAAAATACTCCAAAAAACACTCCAGCGACCATATTCACAATCAATTTCTCCACTTTTCGCACATTTATTGTGCACCAGCATATTTGAATCAATACTTCAAATTATGTTTTTCACATATTCCTTATGTCCTTCATATTTTATAATGAAGTATCAACAGCATCTACCATGAACACATTCCATTATCCATACATCATACCTCTAGTAAAGAAATGCAGCATTACTCAAACAAAAATGTGTGTCTTTCATGGATTCATAAAGCCAAACTAAATCTGGTCCTCATGATGATAGGCAACAAACAAGCCAAAGACAAACACAAAGAAACTATGGTAAGAGATTACATTACATTTATGATTCTTATCTAAGCATCATGCACGTGGTCAGCCAGCAAACAACATTCTCCTTTAAGCATGGCGGTTCATTCTTGACTTTTAGGAACAGCACCTGTAACAAAATAATCTAAACTCAAAGACTCACTTACTAGCATTCAACCACATCCCACAGTCTTCATTCAGCCAATGGACCTTGGTCCCATGATAACAGGTGATTTTATAAAGGGGGAGATAGTGATCCCTGCCTCTGGCTTTGGGTGTTAATGTCACCCTTGATCTTTCTCTTGACGTCCACTCACTCCTGGGGCCAGATGTATTAAACCATGTGTACGTCTTTTCCTACACATAAACTGGTATTTCTAAAGGAAGAATATGGGGTGAGAATGTGCATACATCACCCATACTTCAAACCAGGCATACACGCGGTTTTCAAGAGATAGCTGTGGGAGATATAAGGTGAGAGACCTAACCATACAGTAAAACTTTGTTTGCCAACTTCACTGATTGTGTTTTTATTTTTGCAGTCATTCTGAAAATGTCAAAGGTGCATTTATAAACTTAAAAAGATTTATGAGTGATGATTTTTATCACTTTTTATTTACATTGGAGCCATTATTTCCCTGTGTCAATAATCTTTTAATTTGATCCTGAATTGTGATCACTTTGTAAAGTCTGTTTCAATATGAGGGCTATAAATTCATCTTTAGTCATCCTTGTGACGTTTAAAAATGATGAATGAGATATTGTGCAATACCACTATGATGGTTTGCAGGTAGATGAATTAGAGGTATGGGCACTACAAATAGCCACCGCCGCGCGTAATGGTCGCACATAATGACAGCTGTTCTGGTGCTGCTGGAGAACCTCTCCAATGCGACACAATTGGTGAAATTGCACTGCCACTTTGCTGTTCTTTTCATTGACAGGTCTATTGAGTGGTGGAGTGGGCACAAGTATCCATATGCAAACAGATGTCCATTTATATTGATTGAGATTTATAAAACAGAACCATTCGTACGTGCGACTTTGTAAATCTGACGAAAAGAATGGGTCTGCATATTTCTGTCTTTGTGCGTATAGTTTTAGTCATGAATCTACAGTTTTGTAAATCTGGCCCCTTGTCGATGACTTTTGACTGATTCCCAGATGATCCTGTGACTGGTTTTGGTCTGATGAAAGTTCAGAAAGCTGGCCTGTCAGACTGGGAACAATTTTGCTCTGGGATGAAGATCTTCAAAACCTAATCCCCACGCTGCAAAGTAATGTAGTTTTTACTGTGTTGCACTGAGTACATGCTTGTAATTTATTGTCTTGAAAATAAGCAGTGAGAAAATCCTATTTCAATCACTATAGACAACAACATGTCAATTCCATATATGATGATGTATCGAACTACAAACCTAATTTGGGACTAAAGCGTTTTTATTGATGACTGTGTGCCAGCATTTCTTCTCTCTGGAGGCCAGTCTGGATGCCCTCATGTCTTACAACAGGAAATTGTGGAGACGTTACCCATCCACCATCTCAAATGACTTAGAACAACTAATCACTGACATTTTATTATATGCTAATAAATATCTGACATTGCATTGGTGCCGCAAGTGAACTGTTCCACGTTAAGAGTTGTTATTGTTTGAAAACTTAGAGCTAACCAGCTGCTGATCAATTACCTTCCATTTGAGCCGGGCTCAAACTCAGAGCGGCAGTGGTCAGTATTTTTACATGGACAATGGACCAAAGGACAACATGTAATATGAAAGGTGTCTTGTAGTGATGAACTCACCGATTTACAGACTCTTTCAGCTCATTGTTTTGGTTTTATGGCCCCACAGCTTTATTGTGTTGGTTCACTCTCGCTGTTCCAGTGTGGGGGATTTAAAAAAGAAAGAAAAAAGCAGAAAAATGCATTCTTGAATTTATCAGTGGCAGGGGGTTCAATTAAATGAATGGGAGACGGAGCAAATACTCTGACTGGCAGGTGCTAGTGTGACAACATCTGAAGAGTGAAAGAATCCTCGTGGCTACTGTGGAATTAAACCAGTGACCATTAAATTATTCAACATACATAATAACTAACTGAACGTTTAAGACATACACATTTTTGTAGAGTGTTGGTTAGTAGATAGTAGTTTGTAGTCATTTTGAAAAAACAAAGTAAACAGTAAAAGTATTGTCTTTCAGCAGTGACTGAGGTTTACATTTGGAGAATAAATGAACTTGTACAGTTTCTCTGCAGACTTCCACTTCTTGGAGGTTTCTAATGTTAAGGACTCTTTATCTGTGTTGCAGGGACAACTGCTGCACATACAAAGCATTGAGTCTGGCTGGCCCTCTACTGGAGGTGTATATAAACAGACAGTTGGGATATAAATACTCTAGTAACCCAACTCTCAAATTAGTAAAAAAAAGTTTGCACATGGAGACCAAACCATCAATAATACACGGTTCAATATTACTGTACATGGCATCTCAGCTGCCTGTGATCAGAACAGACTTTAGTCTACAGCTACCATTAGCTTGACCCTGGCATTTCTTTATCAATAATCTCAATAAACTTAAGGAACACTTCTTCAGAAAAACTCTTGACTTTTCAATACTACCTAAATAAGGTTGGTATATTTACAATTGTTATATATATACATATATATATATATATAATTTGTAAAACAAACAAATTAGCTATCCAAATCTTTTCTACCTCACTTGATACAAGCAACACCAATCCAACCACCACAAGTCCACGCCATCACACTCCAGCTGTAATCAAGACTGGTTTTGCTGTTTTACATTTATTAAACAAATGTAGCCTAATATTCAACTAAATGAATGTAATTTCAACAAACAATTTGTAGGGTTGTAGAGGTCATAAACAGGTGAAACCACAAGAGGTATACCTCTTTTACTGAGAATGACTAAGTCATGCTTTGATTGTTGATGAGTTTTGAAGTGCATTTAGTCCAACTATTTTCTGCATTTAAAACATCAACACGAGCAAGTGATGAAAAAACCCAGTGTATCTGAGACCGACAACATGTCACGTTCATTAAAGCTGAAACCTGGTGCCAACATTAGCTTCATCCCTATTACAGCAAAATGTTTCAACTAGGTCACTGTTCTGCTGTTACAGCCGCTCCATATGAGCCTATACAGCTTTGGTCCAGCTGTAGTTGAGACTGGAATAACACATGTACACACACACAAAGTGCATACATATATATACAGGCACTGTTGCCAGGCGAGACATAGTCAGAAATAGAGTCCTAGTAAGGACAGGTGGAGGGGCCACATGCAACAACCCTCTCGTCCAAATTACCACAGAGAGAGAGACAGATTGACAGACCTGAATTGAAACAAACTAAAGCCACGCAAGGCGAGAGGCTTGACCAGAAAGTGGATGTGAAGCCTATTACATTATTGTGCATGTAGCAGGGCTGACTGTTAATGTAGTTTGCCTTTTAGTTGTAGATGTTTGGATGAAATGAAACATGTTTGTGAGACAAGAGACAGACGTGCACGTCAATATTTTGTTTCAGAGCATGAATCATTCCTCATAGTTTGAGTGTCTGTGTATGTATGAGGTTACATCACCTAATACTAGACTTTGCACTAGTTGAGTGGAGACATTTTGTCCAAATTGGCAAAAACTGAGACCCCCAATTTCATTTCACTGGACTTGCCTTAGTGGTTAGGATTAGGCATTGGTTGAAATGAAGGTTAAGCCTCTACACAAAAGGATTCTCAAAAACAAAAAGACAGATAAATTGACAAAATGTCTTAAATCATGGTCTACTAACTAGCTTTTCCAGTGCTCTCGACCACATCTCAGTCTTCATCAGTGATGGAGTTTGTTCAGTTCTCATAGTGACGATGACAATTGATTAAAAATCTGTACAGGAGATTCATATCAAACACTGTAATACTGAACATACTATTCAGTCATTTTGATATCACCATGGTGATGGTGGCGCGCGCACATGCAGCAGCCAGTAGCTCCTTCAAACTTCGCTACATTTTTGTTTTAATTTGTTATTTTTTCGCCTTTATTGCTGAAGCACGTATTAACTATGACCGAAATACACTCATGAGCATTGGAAAAGGAAGTGCTGGGATTGGATTAAGTGCAGCGGACCCTGGGACGATCACTGCCCACAGCTTCAGCCAGACCAGCCGGACCAAGTACCGCTGTGGGTGATGCGACTACCACAGGAAGACATGGAAAAGAGCCGGGACTCTGACAACTGACAGATTAACTGCTTTCATCTCTAACACAATTGACAATTGACATTTCAACTTCTTACAATGCTTAGTGGGGAGTCAGACAGAAAGCCCTGCGTTAAAACAGCGCAAGGGGCTGCATTGGTGTTTAAATTTGTAACCAAAAAACTGCACAACGGTAATGCTCAGATACATTTTACAACTCTTGAAATTTATCACAGTGGCAACTATTAAATCTTTCGTCACGACTATTGCGGGGTAAAAGTCAATGCTTACACAAACTGACTTGACCAGCTTTTGCGCTTTCACTTCAAATGAAACATCAACTGCTTTAATTGCTTACATTACACTTGACAATTCCTTTTGATACATACACTTCCAATAGCATTTGACTCTCAGAGTGCTTCAACTTCAACAAACACTTCAACTCCTCCAAGTGCTTCAATTGCTGCTACCATACAACATTAAACGAGGAAAGAATTAACATTTGCAGACATTTTAACCTGCAACTGCAATTTTCAGCATAAGCAGGCACTCATGTCATTCAATATACATACAGACCCCCACAATAAACCTCAGATGATATGCTTACAGTATAGTTACTGTAAGTTTTCAAATGAAAACAGTGTGTGTGTATATATATATATACATACATACATACATACACACATATACATACTACTATACTAGAAGAATAAATGGGTCTGAACTTTTAACAAAATTTAAAGAAGACGACATTTCTAATAGAAAGCCAGGGTGTGGACTTTTACCAGGTGAAGGGTCTAACAAAAGACAATATTGAGTTGAGGCAGATGACCGCCCACCTTGAGCCTGGTTCTGCTCAACCTGGTTTCTACCTGTTAAAAGGTAGTTTTTCCTTGCCACTGTCGCATAGTGCTTGCTCATGGTGGGAACTGTTGGGTCTCTGTAAATATAAAGAGTCGGTCTAGACTTGCTCTATTCGAAAAAGTGCCCTGAGATAACTTTGTTATGATATGGCGCTATATAAATAAAACTGAATTGAATTGAATATGGGAATTGTAGGATCCAGTGTTTTTGGAGCTTGACCCACTAGCAACTAATGTCGACGATGTCTTGACAAAGTTTAACAAAAAAAAAATGAATCCACTGATAGTAAGAAGCTGATTAAAGATACTGGTTTTTAGGGCCTTTAGGTAAAAACAGATAAATAGATTAAATAAGATAAATAGAGAAAATAAATAGATTTTAAAAAATCTGATGTTACTGCATCATGGCTGTCTGGCATGAGAAGATGGCACAGAGGACGGCTGCCGTGTCTCATCTTGTTTGATTTTGTCATTTGTTTATTTGTCTTTTTTGCATCATGTGCACCGCCCAAACAATATGATGAACGTCTGCACATCGTTGGTGGACAACACTTTTTACCTGGAAAACAGAGGACACAAATGAAACAAGGGGTGCGGCCCTGGGTCCTGGTCAGGCTTTGGAAACCGGTCTCTTCTACTGAGTATTCTACTAGCAAATGTCCAGTCACTGGCTAAAAAGGCAGGCAAGGCTAGGCAAACACTACTCAATGCCTTCCCGCAACTATTGTTCATGTAGTGCAATTTGTTCTAATGCTATACACTAACTTTAAGTGTAGAGCAGCATTTGATGCAGAAATGCAAAAAATGCATCACTTTGAGGCTGAACTGTGGAATCACACAGCCTAACAGTCTGTTTTTATCAGTACTGTCTTTATCATGAACAGTCTGAACCTATAGACTGTGAGGGTCCTTGAGGATCACACAGGACTAAAGCAGACTCTTACCTGCTGGAGACTGGAGGTAGAAAAATGGTTTGCTAAAAACAGATCTAACATTGTGAGAGCAGTCTCCCTTCATAACTGGACAGGGCCTCCATTAGCGTTTCATGCAGTTGCATATGAGCCGTCTGTTTAACCAGTAGTTAATGATGATATTACTTGTACTGTCTGCATTAAGACAATATGGACTGCAATTCATATTTGTGCATTAAAAAATAGTGTCCCTAAGAATTGTGGGAGAAAATCGTGATCTCAATTTGAACAGCTGCTAATGTTAGCAAACTTTTGATATTGCTGTGTAGGGCCGTGTTCAGACCAACATTAGTACTGCTTGAAAAAAGAATTTATTTCCTCCTGCACTGGGGGTTGGAAGGAGAGGTAGTAGTAACCCCTCCTCAGTGTCCTGTCCAGCCAGAGGGAGAGGGCCCGCAAGGACGCACCCACTCTGGGTATCCATTCCGAAGTGGAGGTGGGGGGAAATCGGTATGAAGTGTTGGGAACGGGCCTGCTCGTCGTTTTGAAAAGAGGCTCTATAATTGCAGTATCTGCATGGCGGTCGCCATCCTGTGTGAGAGACAGTGAAGTAGGCAAAGGCCCACAATCTGGGGTTGAGTGCGCATCGCTCTCATCTCTGACGTCACTGATAGACACGGAAGTGGCCGGGAATTCATGGTGTCGGGGGAATAGAGAAAAATAATTCAACTGCTTCTACGGGGCAAAAACAGGGCAAAAACATGAACCTGAGAATGGACGCTACGCTTCGGTAATAAATGGGTTATCGAGAGTTTCCACATGGGAGCATCGCTGTGCTCTTGCCTAGCTGGGCACTCAGGAGCCTGTGTGTCAGTGTTAGGTGCCTTACAGGAATACAGCCTTTTAGGGGAGGTGTAAGATGTGGGCAACAGCCTTTATTAGGAATGAAATACATTTTTGTTTGCTCAAATACTTTTTTTTTTAACTGAATATAATTTATGTGCATGAAAAAATATTTGCGTTCAAGAATGATGCACAAATATAACTCCACAGCGCTGCCCCTAAACATCAGTGATCCCAGAGTCAACTCTCATTTTGTCAGTTAAATCAATGCACTTTTTTAACTGCACTGTTGTACACAGAGGAATGCAGAATAACAAAGTTGCTGACTATAAACTTTTACAAACTCTCTTCTCACGATGACCTGACTACAAAACTAACTATAGTGGAAAGAGACCAGTTGACGCAAACGTAGGGCAGCATGAGGTTGAGCAGTGTGAGGCTAAGCAACAGGACTCGTTTCAGTTCACTGCTCCGACGCTCCCAGCTCCGGTGCTGAATGTTAGCAAAGTTGACTAAACTACTTTTGAACCAGATGCTGGTACAACCTCCTCTACTGCCGTCCAGTGAAAGTGACCTCGGTTGACAGCGCTGTCAGCAGCCAGCCAGGAGAGATGCTTTTCTTTCTCTGACTGTGTGGATATATAATGTTCTTGCGTCCCCTTCTTCTATTTGGAAGAGGTTTTCGAACTATGGTTCCCATAATTTGGGGCTTTGGTGGATGAAACCAGGAAGTATAATGTTGCCATGGAGTCAGTGAATTAGCTGTGGACATCAACTTGAGCCCCATTTTTTTAGCCTATATTTGTTTACATTTTGGCAATTTGACAACATTAAAAGTATAACGAATTAGCTATTAGAAGTTCCTGTTTGCCGTGTACTCATGGATGTCCAGACAAACATCACTGAGTGACTTTGATACTGAAGAATCAACTTAAAAATGTGATGAAAGTCCTGGAGTTACAAGGAGTATCTTAATCTATAATTTCTTAGCAGATTTATGGATGTTCTTTCATGATGGACATCTAAGATAATGGATGTCCATCATGCTGCTGCTGCTGACCATGCTGATAAGCAGGTCTAATCAACAGGCCAAACTACAATAACTAACATCACATTGTTGTCAGAACACCAGCATGCACCTGTCCCTTTCACCTCATGCAGTACAGTCTCACATCTGTCCCTCTGGTCTGCAGACCAAACTCATGGGTGATATTGAAAAGCATGTAATGATAACTGACATGTTAACTCTATCCTCATTAGACAATGTGGATAGATGGAATGCGGCTGTGGTTCGGTTACATCCATGTTTTGATCACCTTTTCTGTCCATTTATTTACACAACCACCCCAAAACAAAGCGTCTGCATGACAGGAAAGAGTACCGGGTGTGTGTCTTTCTCTGTGTTCGCTCTCTGTCTGTCTGAGTCCTCTCTGAGTGGTAACAGGTACTTCTGCCTGTACAGCAGGAGGGAACCACGTCCCCTCTTTGCCCCCTGCCTGCACTCAAACACTCCATCCTCCCCACAAAGGTCTTACATTTAACTTTTTTAAGTATCATGGAATCACTGTGTTAGAGAATAAAGGTGCTGTGAGGATGGGATAAAAAGGGCTGTATGGCAACTTAAGGCCAAAAGTTTTCTGCCTTCTCAAATTGTGGCTACTTCCACATTAATTCATAAAGAGTGACAGCATGCCATGTGATTCATCAGCCACACCATTATTATTTTTTCATTTATAATTTCACTACAAAGTTTTGTTTTCAGCATTTTCCCTGATGATGTCCAACCACACACAGCTCTGTTGCAACCACTCTAACTTTTCTTTTCGACACCATGAGACATGGACCTGTCCCGTGAAGAGAGCGAGTCCAGAGAAAGGAAATCAGATATAACACACAACAGGTACATTGACAGTCGTACAGTGATGTAAAGAGAGTGATGTGTCTTTTCACTCACAAACAATTTTTGGCTGAACACAGACAGCAGCTGCAGAGAGCTCATTAACCAGAGAACAGCCAAAGTTTTCATTTTAGCCATTACATAATTAACATGAATTAGCTGCAGCTGATCTAATCTGATGCCACTCAGGTCTACCATTTTAAACAGCGACTTTAAAAGTCGGCTAAAAGATGAGAAACCTGCTACCTATAAGTTTTCTATTGCTCATTCTAGTACAAAAGTAAAAAACATAAAAATCATTTGATAACTAGGTGTTTTGTCTGGCTGGGAACAGGCTATGGATACCCATCCCCAGCTCTTTCCACACATCCTGTACTGATCAGTACTTCACTATGCTGCATCATTGGTTGTGGTCACAAGTGCAACCGACCACACCGAACCATGCTGGTCGGTATATCTAATTAGTTTGATTAATTTGAATTTGTTAGCTGCATTAGCTACCTTGAATCACAACAGTCCCATAAACTTATGTGAATATTTAGACTACATGCACACCTGTTGTGACTCCAGGTATCTTTGGACTCAGGGTGGCTAGCTGCTCTGGCTATCTCGTAGCGAATCTAATGGTCGCATCTCTGAGAGGGACAAACTGAAAAAAGAGGTTCGAGTTTGCTGACGGGGCATTATGATTACGAAAGGTGAAGCCACAAACAGCAGGCGAATAAGTGGGCAGACTTGTCTGCGCTGAAATTGATAATTCAAGTGGATGTCTGTGCTCTACTTAGTTGAAGCATCTGGTGCTGACTGATAGCTATGTGGGATAGCCTGTATTTTCTGAATATCCATAACAAGTTCTTTTATTATTTTTGCTCAACTGCTTTGCATATGAAGATCAAATAAATATGATGACCTATCTTCATTTTAGCTACTGAACTGCTTGTCAACCCACCTTGGGTTTCACGAAATTATGACGGACATTTTTCAGAATTTTCTGACATTTTATAGACTAAACCATTAATCAAAAAAAAAAAAGATTAATAAATAATAAAAAGGGCAATTTAATATCAATTATAGACGTTTAAATTGTATCATGTGATACATAGTGTTATCATTTTACAAAACTCTGTCCAAATGAATGTTCCAATCTCATTTTAATTAAAAACTCACTCAATGAGCTGTTGAAGTTTTGTTTAACAGTTGTGGACAGTTTTGGCTGATTTAATGAAGTACAACACATTTGCCGTATTATGACGTAATAATAGAAAATTTAATGTTCATAACATGTAATTTAGTTTCTATTACAAAGTTATTTTAGGTAGTTTCAATATTCCTTACTCATATTATCCTTTTTTTTTTAAATCTGGTGTATAATTCAATTGGTGGCATTATTAGTAATAGTAGTAGATGTTACAAAAAGTAATGAGTAAACATTTATAGAAAATTGCACACTAGAAAATGCTAACTTTTCCCATGCACCTTTGCCGTCTACAGGGAGCGTTTGATTCTAAAACATGCATTTTAGGTGTTGTATTACTTTACGATAAAGAGCAAATGTCTGAACATGGGTGTACTGGCATTCTCCACACACTTAGTCAGCCACAAACCTCAACTTCCAGATGAAAGGTGGTGAATGCTGCCATTCAGTTGCATTATTCAACATGATAAATATTAAGAGGGGGCGTGAATGCATGCACTGGACAGATGTGAACAGATCCACACTAGGCAGCAGCAGCTGAAGCAAAGACACATCGGCTCAAGTTGGAAAAGTTTCAGCTTGAAGAACAGAGCCATTAGGTCAAGCTGACTCCACGAACGTAGAAAGACAGGAGCAGAGAGGGACAGGACCAGGAGAGAAAGTAGAGGATGAAGAGAAAAATAAGTGACACTGGAGGTCTTGGTAAGTTTTGGTGTTGGTGGGTTAGAGCTGTCAGACACACAGTCTGAGTTGTCACAGCTGTGCTGTCAGTCAGGGAACTGGTCCATTGGCTGTTTGTGGCCAAAAGACAGCCTGGCCGCAAAACCACTCCAGCAGTCAAAGCAAGCCAAAAATGTACTTAACATTGTATCAGTGGGATGGAGTGTTATCTAGGAGTGAGAGAGTACTGACAAAAGCCACTCCCACTGTGCACCCAGTCTGGGATCCAATTGATTTGACTTGATATTAAAATCTATTTCTGAGTAGGTGATGAATATCTTCATTTGCAGTATTGCAAAGTATCATGCCACAATATATTGTTATACCACAACTCACAAGACATCAGTTCAGGCACAATGTAATGAAATTAAGTCTTAGGTATTGCAACAGCTTTGTTATTATATGCATCTTTGTGTCCAATTACAAAATGTGGTGACAGCTACAGATGGTAAATGTAATCACAGAAATCTATGCATTCATATGTGCTCGGGTGGTGGTGGGGATGGTTAAGCTGTGGTGGCACACTGACAATGTTGTGGAAAGCCTGGGGTTAATCCTCTAGCTGGGCACAGGTGCTTTTCCCACTTCTACCTACTAGTAGCTGACTGAAACTAGGCAGTAGGTTCAGCTGGAACAGGTTTCATGATGAACAGAGCTCAACGCCTTAACGGGCAGTCACAGTATATCGCATATTGAGTACGCACATCCTCACTGCTCTGGAAGACACTTCTGAAAGAAGCTTTAGGAAACGTGTCCTTTCTCCCATCTGCCATCTGAAATCTTCCATTATGACCTATATAAGTGGACAAATTACCGAATAATCATGCCTACAAGTGGTTCGTAGTTCAATATTAGCAAGATGGGATTTGAGAATATAGACAGACAGAGAGGAGATGGCAGGTCCTGATTCTTTCAGCTGTGCATCAGGACTGGTCTCACCATCATAGGTCTGTTCCTCGCCGAGGAGCAGCCATCTCCCGGCAACCTACTGCTTGTATCCCTCTACTCCAGGGCAGGGATGGGGCTGGGGCTGATGCGGTAGCTAACCTAGCGGCTAGCTTTAGCTGCCATAGCAATGAAATGCTGCAGATCTACAGAGGACAGTCGGAGTTGCTGGTTGGCTGCTTTGACACCTAAAGCCATCGCCATCCACACCATGCCATGCCACGCCAGGATATGACCACCTACTGTATACTAGGGGCTATCAACACGTTTCGACCATGTAGCAACACATCCATTCATCTCCCATTTCACCCTCCGTTTTGCTCCGCCGGCATCCTCTCCCATTCTATTTGGTGTCGTGCGTTAGGCAGGTCGCGATACCACCGCTACTGAAACTTGCCTAGATACACACACACACACACACACACACACACACACACACACTGATCGCATCAATCATTAGCCTCTTTATGACCTACCCAACACTTGGTGAACTCGCCAGATGGCTAGCCGTTACAACAGACTCAGTCACAAGGTAAACTAGAAGGGCAGGGGGTTGATAACGCTAGACTTGGAGGACATTGCATGCTACTAAAACGGGGTAACGTTATTAAGTCCATCTTCATAATGCACGCCTCAGCTACTGTACATGCGACAATCGACCCTTAATTGTTCCACACGATCCATTGCCCAACACCGACGGTAACCCACCTATTTTATCGAAGCCTGCCTCTTGCCCCATTAGCCATGTTACCAGCAGTGGCAGAGGAATGGGGACACGAGGCCGGGTGACAGGGACGAATAACGTAGGCAGGGGTAACGTTATGCTACAAAGCACTGTTACCACTGATTGACTGTCATGCCTATAACACACTTGCGAGAGACAAGAATCAACTAGCCCCAAATTCATACATGAACGCCGAGCAGCTATTTCTTACCTCAGGCGGTGTGTCGAACCAAGTTCCGCGTAGCAGCCATGTTCGGAACCCCTATCTCCCTTCGTCTGCGCGAACCGAGCCCCCTCCCCCGGGTCAGTCGTCCCTCTTCCACAGCAGAAATCCAAATAATGTGTTGTGGAATTGTGTGCCTATAAAATCCCGGTGAGTTTAGTTTCCAGTAAAATTGCGTTAATCTCCGGAGCTCAAAGAGTGGGTTGTCGATGGGGACTGATTGCCGGCGCAACACAGCTAGCCGTGCCGAAGGAGAGGTGGGCAGCCCGCCGCCTCAGCCACGGACACCTCGAACTCAGTCTTCTTTCTATTCAGCAAAGTTTATTTACTTGTTCCGAGATTGGTTCTCGGATATACGGGAGACCACCTTACAGGTACAGCGTGGGCCAGTTGGATTAGCAAGCCCGTCAGCTTTTTAAATTAATTTAAAAGGCAATAAGCTAACATTAGCTAGCTAGCTATTAGCTAGCATGCTAGCTGTCTAATAAAACACTGCCATTGGAATTTGAAGGAAGACAGTCCGCACACTGCAGGCTGCTTGGCGGACAACGGTCAGCCGATGGGCCGCTGTACAATACAGGCAGACGCTATGAAAAAACAAATATATTTTGGCAGGCACAGCGACAGCTAGCTCTATGCTGGCCAGCCCCTCCGTGATGTTAATATCGGTCAAAGGAGAGGGGCTGCATTGAGAGCGCACTCCCGACACTAAGCAAGTACGGCCCAGCGCGTTCCAGAGACATTTCCCACAAAATGGCTGCCAAAACAAATCCACCGCGGACAGTCACACAAGTAACTTCCAAAAGTTAGGTCTTTAAATCAAAACGTTGCATGATTATTTTAATATAGTAAAAATGTCTACCTGAACGCACATCGAGGCATTTGTTTACAGGCTTCGAAGAGAAGGAGACGCAGTTTGGCGCGTGCCGAGAGTTAATACTGTATGAAACCTGGTCGATTTCCTCCGCTTACGGCTACATTTAACTAATAACGTCTACAGCCAACACACCGTCAGTCTCAGAGGTCTGTATCCCCTAAAACTGAGGACTGCAGCCATAAACGTCTGAGTTCTAAACCTATGTTTTACTGACACCAGTACAGGACAGGAGGGCGGTCCAGTGCTTTTTAAGAACCAAGAAATGTTTGTCAGGATGACAGTTTGTTTACAGTGTGAAGGTGCATTTCCCTATTATGTGGGTAGCTATGAAGGTTATTTAATCAAAGACTGTAACCAATCAAAAACAAGAATGATAGACATTTTATTAAAACAAAGTTATGTCAAACAAAATACATATAAACTGTTTCAAGCATAAATTGTTGTAAATTACAACCATTCCGCTTCATTCTCTGCCAACACAAAAGGTATACTACTAGTATCAAATTACTAGTCTGAGTGAAAAAGTCATCTATATTTGTCTGTACAGTCACACAGGGTCAAGTTTACCACCTCACCACTAAACAGATAAGCATTAAAAAGGTTGCTTACCTACAGAGTGGGTATTGTGCAGACTTGAAGCTCTTATTAATATGAGCTACCAGAAGTATACACAACATAACATACATAAGTTCTGACAGATAACTTATTTTACACTAAAAATACTAGCCATCTGGGGTGTATGATGATCGGATACTTGGAAGATCCTTAACAATGTGGCATGTGCTCTCTGGAATCAGAAGCACCCAGATAAAAAGGCAGTAATCAGAAGAGCAGGGGACCAGAAAAACAGTCATTTAAAGAGACATTTAGTAAGAAAAGGATCAGGAGCACAGAGAAGCAAAAAAGTATTGAAATAAAAGTACTGACTAAACAAAAAACCTCACTGGAGCCAAAATCAAACCATTTAGTATTATCCAAACTTGCTTAACTACATATAAGTGTTTAAACAAAGCTTTTTAGATAAACTGTGTATCCCATCTGTTGAAATACTGCTCAGGGTAGAAAGTAACTTGTTTACAGGGCGGCGGCAGGTGAATTCAGAAATTCCCTGACAACTTATCCAAGGCTAGGGACACACTACACAAGTATGGATATTTAACACTTGACCACTGTAATTTCCTTTTTAATAATCCTCCTGGTGTGTAGTTACACAGGAACACAGACCTGATAAATAAGGGTGGTCCAACCAGATGTGACCCTTTACTTTTTGTAAAACCTAACATGTCGCTTTCTCCAATCTGGCAACCAGCAGATGACAATATGTGGCTGAAATGACCCCAAATGTCATGTCATGTGCTCCCAACCTTATCAATAATAGAAAGACCCTCCAGCAGGTGGATGGTTGTCAGTTAACCATCAGACGACTCAAAAAAAGTAAATAAAAAAATAAAGAAGGAAAGCCAGCCACATTTACCCTGACTGCTAGTCATGCATTCACACTACAGGAATCTACAGACAGGCATGCAGGTGGAGGTGGAGAGGAGGGCAACAGACAGCAGTGACAGTTGGAAAGGTAGTTGGTGGTTGAAAATGGTAATCCATTTCCCTGAGCTTTCTTCCACACCTCATTTCTTCTGTTTAGGTGGAGGTCTGAGGAGAGGAAGAAAAGAGCATGTTAACACAATATATGAAAAAGAGCAGGCACTATATATGTAGAGCTGACTGCAGCAGTGGGGGTCAACCTGTCACCATAACTCAACTTTGGGAACATTAGTAGGGAGGGAAAACTGCTAAACCTCACAATCCCAGTCATGAAGCTCTGGAGCAGTACCATGACGACTTGTTCCTGTCCATTAACTCCTTTCAAATTCACCGTAATGTAACTCACTGCCTCTTGATTTGAATCCCACACAGGTCACTGTACTCATGACCTGGGTTTTACATGATCCCACACTAATACAAGCCATTACTACAGTTTACCTAGAGAAACTCAAACTTATTTGGAAGATAAAACAAAGGTGATTGGTAAAATTATTACCCAAATTGTTGTAAACATCCACCCAATTTACAATGAAGGCTTTTTAGCGGCATTCCAGGTGTGCTCATAGTTTTAGTGGTTTAAATAACCTGGCTATCAATCAAAATTAGCCATTTCATTTGAGGTCATGTGTCATATGTGGTGAAAATGTGACTTTTTAAATAGTCCACCAGATGGAGCTGTTTAACCCAGTTAATGCAGCAGCTGTATGCAGGTGCTGGCACTGCCACCATATTCAACTCAAGCTGTACTGTAATGATCTTTTTCAGTCAAAGAAGCCGTGAAACTTCAGGAACTAAAACTCTTGTACATTCCTGCTTGCGTTTCCACCACATCTGAAGAACTGTGAACATTAGGCAAATTAGTCCCAAATTTTATTTAAAAACCATGACAGCAATTACCAGCTAGGTTGGGATGAGAAGACCTTGAAATACTTTTTACCTAAAGATTCATCAAGACTAGCTGAAGTTACTGGACCTCTCAATAAAAGATTGTTTTAGGCAGCAGGGCTTTTAATTTGTTGGTGTACACCTAACTATAAAGCTAGATGGAAAGAAATTGAGAAAGCGATGGGAAAAGGATCACCACTTAATACAATGATGGGAGATCTCTCACTATCCAACCTACTCTGAGAGAACAATAAGACTTGGGTTATTAGTTCACGACAGACATGGAACAAAACACGTAATTCAATTTGAAGAAGGCTGCTGACATTTTAAAACGGTTCGTATAGGACCTAGGATTTACACCTAGTAAGCATGATTTTAAGGTTGGACCTCCAGTGGAGTCACAGCATACTGCACTCAAATCAAGGTAGAATCAGGAGCTTCCAGGAGATTAAGGACAAATTCAATGTGCAGAATCAAAATTTTAGATACTTGCTAATTACACAAAACATTTCAGAAACCAATAGTGGAAAATGAGCTACCTCAGATATTTATGGGAGCATATGAGGATGGACCTTAAAAAGGTAATTTCAAAATTATACTTGGGCCTCCAGCCACTGCAGAAATATTTGGGTTAACAGTAAAACAAAGGAGCTCTCCTTATTGGAGAGAATTTAGAAGAATGTTATTTGTAACTTCTGTACCCCTGCTTAAACAAGTAATGTAAATCAGACTGACTGTTCTTGTGGGCGCAAATCATTTTCATATATTTTCGAGTTGTCCCTCTATGGCTCCATTTAGGGCTAAAATGCATAGCATCCTGGAAACTGTCTTCCAAACCAACATTTATCCCCTGATGAACCCAACTAAGTTGGAGGAAGTTGAATGGAGGAAGGAGGATAGATACTTAATATTGGTGGCTTGTAAGAACTCCCCAACTACGAAATGGCTGAAGAAAAATACCTAGTGCTGAGGAATGGATTGACCTAGCGTTCAGTATTTATGCAATGGAGAGAATTACATATAACTTGAGATCCCAGGCTACATTTATTGAGAACTGGACAAAATGTTTTATTTCCATTCCATTTTTCAGACCAGACTTTGTATTTCTGAAGCATATTTACACGCAGTTCAGTGTCATTTTTAGTCTCCCATTGTTTGTAATGCATCTAAGCTTATTTACACATCGTCATATTTTAAAAGCCCCCCCAGTACATATGGTGTTGGTTATGTATTTGGTGTTCATTCTCTTTTAAAGTCAATAAATAGAGAATTAAGCACATGGTTCCAAGCACATTGTTTGACATATGCGTTATACAACTTGTGTGGGGATGGATGACGCAACAAAACAAATTCTGCTGCCTGTTTTATAAAATCCAACAGTTCACAAGCACTGACTGACAGAACGCTAAGCTGGAACTTATTTCTTATTAGCTCACATGCTGTATGTAGAGCATTTTGAATTATCTCCTCAAAAACTTTAAATTGGCTCTTAGGTTTTCAGTGTTTCATAGTTTATTAAACTGATTTTATTTTATTATTAAGATGATCACTGCGATTATAAGTGAATTAAAGTGATCTTAGAAGGCAGTACAAGACACATTTATCTCTCTGCAGATTTAGCCTTTACATTAATCTGACGCCATTCAGCTCATGTGCCAGTGGTACAGAAATGTTACTAGGATCAACCTCGCCAGATTGCCATTGTGACCAAGGTGCTTATTCAGCCAGGAGACTGACATGTTAAATTGCCATCAGATAAGCATGTATGACTGAAAAGGGTTACAAATACACCCGAGGTCTATGAGAATGAATGCAGTGGAAAGGTTAAATATTCACCAACATTTATACAACTCTGAAATAAACCAGGCATGATTGTGATCAACAAAAATGTCTGATTGTCACTGCGGCCTCAATTTTGGAAATATGTCAAATATTTGAATAATTTTATCTCCAGAAACAAAACCAATAAATCAATTTGTGACATTTGAACAAATCCTTTAGGAGTTTTAGTTAAGTGAATTGATTTTTCAAATTTTCTAAAATATAGTGATGACTTCATAACTGACCATAGGTTACAATGAAGCCAAGTTTTTTCACATTTTCCAAGACTTTAGGACCTTCTCGTGATTTGACACATTTCCGAGTTTCATTTTGACCGTAAACTCCACCCACTTTCATCAATAACAAGCCAATTTTGATCATGTTGATTTAACTGCAGACATGAACTTATGTTAAGTTATGAGATGTAAACTGAGATTGTGGCATCCCCTAGAGGTCAGCGATAGCTGAAAGAAAAGTTGATTTATGAGACTTTACCTAAAATAGGCCACATCACAACTTGAAATATGAATTGAGGGAAAACGGAACTACATATTTAAACAAATATATACGTTCTGTGCAGCCCAGTCAAAGTGTTACTGTGTGAAATTTAGTAAATATTGAAACAAAAAGTTTTGGACTTTAATCAAAATGAAGGGGAACTGCGTGGGCAACCTACTGTGGCCTACACCGAAAGATGAGCAACGGATCCAGGCAAAAAAAATGTATATACGGTTCATAAGTTAATCACCAAACATAAAAGTGGCTGTTCTAGCGCCACCTTGATATGGTTTTTGTTATCCAAGTAGCTGGTGAGACTCATGTGTCTGCCATGTTTAGTTGCCATAGGTGTTGAGGAACATATTCTTATATAATAATCTGAGCCATTTCAAGAGAAAAAATGATGGCAGCAACTGACAAACATTTTCCCAATCCAAAGAAACAAAAGCAAGTTGTCAGACTGTTCTTTGTCTGCACACAGATGATATTTGTTCCACTTATGTGATTTCTAACAGCTGGCTGCACCAGTGATCATTTCTGTGTCATGGTAAAGGGGGTTGATACTTGTGAGCTGGTCAGGGTGAGCAGTCAGATGTTGGTGTACCTGTAGACGCCCACCACCACAGCGTGGTCCCTCTCATAGGGCTCCAGTGTGAGCTGTTCTTGTGGTTTCATGTTCTCCGAACTCATCTTCTTCACTTCTGAGGCAAACACTGCCTCTGGAGCCGCCGTTGAGTCTATACAGTTAGCCTAAAGGTAAAAAAAAAACACATCAGAGTCTACACAGCTGACCACAGACCATAGTTAGACGCAGCATGAACAAACATCAAGTGATCCAAACTAGTCAGAAGCAGCAGTGAATTCAATCAGGAGTCAGAGCCTGTAAATGAAATTATACTGCAAGCAGCAATATCCCAAACAAGTTTCTGGCCCCTAATTCCATTCAGTCCACTGAGTAGGAGTCCAACCTGTTGGTCAAACAGCGTCTAAGGCCGGCTTCAGACAGAATCAGGTGGTGTGGGAGTGTCTCATACTAACCAGCAATCCCAGCTTGAAGACCAATACAAGCCAAGCCACTGCACAGCGATTAATGTCTTTGTACTCCCTTGTGGCAGGGCCCATCGATCAGACTCTATTCCATCTTCACAGTTGCTAAGTAAACAGTGGAATATTAAGGTAAACAGCTAAGGTAAACAAGGTAAACTTCTTCACCTGGGCGCCTGCCGGTCTGATTGGCTACTGCAGAGTGGCGTCGGGTTTTGTTTCTCCAAAAGTTGACTCCGTTTTAACTTTTTATCTGCAGGCCGCTGAGTTTTTTGCAGCCCCCACCGCCCAGCCTGAACGCAGTACTCCCATTCAAATGAATGGGAGAACCAGTGTTTTTCTGTCTGAATATGGCCTAAAACCCTCTCCTCCCACACGTTTTAGAGGTCACGCTTGTGGGGGGACTGCGTCAAACAATTTCAGTAATATTTTGAGACAGACTATCAGAAATGTACGCCCACTGCCACGCTGAGTGGAGATGCAAAAGTTGGCAGGGTTTCAATGTCTCCTGTTTTCCTTCTTCAGCACTCTGTCACAACAACACTACGAACAACTTCCAGATGAGTGGCTGAAAATGTGTGCCTTTATCCCAGCATCTCTCATGAAGTGATTTTTGTTTGTTTTGACATTTGCTCACGCTGCTCACCATCAGTAAACGCTAACTGGAGTTATTGCTTCATGTGTAAAAGGTTGGATCAGCATACCTTGATGGAGATCACAAAGTGTCCTCCATTCTTCAGGAAGTTGTGAGCGTTCAAGGCAACAATCCTAGTCTGGTCAGGCTGGGCAACATCAGCAAAAATCACATCCACCATGCCTAGAGGGGGACAGAGCATTAGTGTCTGGAAACACAGCATCTATTTCCACATATATGTTGCTGTGGATCCAGTCTGACTCCAGATGTAGATGCTGGAGATGAGCCTGGTGACTGCATTAGGCTTTTCCGCCCACTGTCTTTTGGTATTTTCTATGAGAACAATAAGTAGATCTGTCCATCAAGCTACGTGACAATGATGTTAAGTAAACAATAGGCGTACAAGATGTTACATTTCGTGCCCCAGCACTGTATTTAGCCAGAGCACTGGTGAGCTTAGTTCAATTTAGGCTGGTTTAAGAAATTCTAACAACCGCCACAACCACCGATAATGTCATCAGCCCAAACTATGATAAAAAAAGATTCGACTTTTTTTCCAGTGACAATTTAAAAAGATCAGTCAAAAAACAAAAACTATGATGATATGTAATATGAAAGAGGGATTGATGGAAAATGAACATTACCATTTAAATGCAAAGTCTAGTTCAACAACCTGCATGCATCTGAAATCTCAGTGTGTTCCTGACTGGTCAAACATCTTTTTCAGAAGTTCATTTAGCTGCTTGACCTGTTGCAGTACCTTGCATTTCTGGAACTCTGCCAGTCATGTTTGCTGAAGTTACAGTTTTTGGAATGAAAAAGTACATTATGGACTAAATGTATCCACTATACCAATATAAAAAATAAAATAAATTTAAAAAAAAAAATCAGACAAAAGGGCTTGATATCTACAAAAAAACAATTTTATTTATTAAATATTAGCCGTATATCGATACCGTGAGGTCAAGTTGGATTCAATTTAACACTCATCCTGGCTAAAAAGAACCGACCGGTATTTGAACCATGACGTGTCTTTTGCAGTGTTCCTGCTGGGGCTCAGGGCTACCTACCAACCAGCATGCGATATTTGTGTGGGTGTCGAGCATCTTCGATGATTGGAATGATGTTGGTGCGTTTCTTTGCCACGTTGAGAAGGTCGCGGCCTGACCGATGGGAGAACTCCACAGCGTAGACCAGCCCTTCCTGTAACACACAAGTTACTTCAATGAAACCTTAAAACTTAGAGGGTCCCTTTAAACTAATCACACAAATCTTTTTTTACTTACCATCAGGAAAATAACACCAAGTCATCATTAACGTATTGTGAGGCTCAGCTTACATTTAGGTTCAACTGTGCCTTTCTCATGTTTCTCATTTCATTCTCATCTCAGTTTCATTTAGTGTTTTTTCCATGCAGAGATGTATGGATACATCATTTCAACACTGAACCCTTGGCTGTTTTGAGGATACCGTCAGTGTTGGAACCACTTGCTGGAACATTCTGCGCTTTAATCATTTAAAAAATGAAACTGATCTTGTAAAGTATAGTGTAAAGTTCCTGGAGATATTTGGAGGAAAATATGGGGATTTCTGAGGGCATGGCTTGTGGATGTGTTGGATTAGGTCATTGAACCCCTTGAGAAACACTGAGGGTGTCTAGTACTCACCGGTCCAACAATGTCAGAAACGTGGGACACCGTGGTGCCAGAGGCAGCTCCCAGGTACATGACTTTTGCTCCGGGCTTGATATGGATCTGGTCTACTCCTCCCAAGATGGCTGCTGCCAGTTTAGAGCGGAACGGATTCCAGGCTCTGTATTCAATCTTAGTCTCTCCTTCCTAACAGACAGAGAGAGAAAACAGTTTAGAATAATTTTACAAAGTCTGGCCACAACACTGAAGACCATAGCTGCCGATTTCACCAGACCAGGACTCTAAAGACTTCAAGACTGATGCAGGGGTGTTGTTCTTACATTTGACGGATGGATCATTTACCCATTATTACCAATAGTTTTCAATGCAGCAAAGGGTGGCAATGATGATCATAATGCTATAAAGACTACACTGTGTGTGAAGTACAGTCTCACCTCCACACTGATCCTCTTCTCTCCGTACACAGACTCTCCTACCACCATGTTCTTGGTCACCAGGGCATCCTCCTTCCCTCTGCAGATGAACACTCCTGAGTAGACACACACACACACACACACACACACGAGTCTGTGTCTAGTGGACACTAGTGGAGTAGGAACAGTCTATCTAAAGGTGGATTTATGCTTCCTCTGGGTTCTGCATTACTACATCACTTTACATCCATTTGAACAAAACCTCCCAGAAAGAAACCACCTATGACAGAAAACATGTAGAATGAAAGCTAGTGAAACAAAGCCTGAAGCTAAACATCTAACCCAAGCACTGACAGGGTTCGAGCACACCCAAATAATCATCCAGACTAATTATACAAAGGAGTAATACAAACCTTCATGTCTGTGTGGCTCAACCAAGACCTTACTCCCTCCTCCAAAGCCTCCTCTGCCACCCCTCCCTCCTCTCCCTCTCGGGGTGCCTCTGCCGCCACCCCCCCGACCCCGAAATCCTCCACCCTCTGGGGACCTGAATCCACCACCTGAAAAACAAACACATTTTATAATTTTAATATAAACTCAAAATGTGTTGAGTTCACAATGGTAAACTGATTTCCTGTAAAACGCAGCGCAGTCAGAGTTTCACATGTTCACCGATGCACGCCAACATTATGCACATAATGAAAAACATCTTATGATGTATGTATGTAATTGTTACAATAATGTGATAATACAGATGCCACTGGATACTCTATCATCCCACTCCTCCAGTCTCACCTCTTCCTCCTCTGAATCCTCCTCGTCCTCCCCGGTCACCGAATCCTCCTCGTCCTCCCCGGTCACCGAATCCTCCTCGTCCTCCCCGGTCACCGAATCCTCCTCTACCTCTTCCTCCACGGTCCCCACGAGGACTAAATCCTGAAAAACAAAAACAGATGATAGGGGCACTTCTGCTGAATTTATACATGTGGGGGTTACCATGATACCACACGCAGGCTATCACCCACCAATTGAATTGAAAGATGGCTGCACATGTTACTCTAAAGTTAACCCGGAGGATCGGTGGATATATTGTTTATATCCTTGAGGAAAAAACATATGCTGAGGGGATTTCATAAACAGAAATGCAAAGTCCATTTTCCGAGGATGTAGACATTCATCCATGTTTAGTAGGTAGCAGTTTTCTTTATCCCTCCTGTTAGCTGGTTTAATTTCTACACTACATCCACCAACTGTCTACAGTGGAATAACATGAAACAACCAGAATGGACCTGCTGATGAAAACATTTCGCCATAGTTAGGCCGTTTTCACATAGAATCAGGCGTTGCAGCGATTCGCTGCAGGGTTGTGCGGCAGTGTGGGAGTGTCTGATACTAACCAGCAATCCCAGCTTGAAGACCGATACAAGCCAAGCCACTGCAGGCGATTAACGTCTTTGTGCTCCCTCTTGGCAGAGTTGAACAGCTGATGTACAGTAATCACGGAACCGATCGATCAGTCTCTCTTCAATCTTCACAGTTACTCGGTAAACAGCTAATGCAACAGTGCTACAGGTAAACAAAGTTCTTCTTCACCTGGGCGTCTGCTGGTCTGATCGCCAACGTGATTGGCTGCCGCAGCGTGACGTCGGGTTGCGTTTCTCCAAAAGTTGAATCAGTTTCAACTCTTTCGCCGCAGGCCGCTGCGTTTTTTTGCGGCACCCCCTGCAGCCCCCACCGCCTGAATGAAGTACCCCGGTTCAAATGAATGGGAAAATCTGCGTTTTTGCTGCAGCGCCTGATTCTATGTGAATTCGGCTTTACAGCCTATGCGGACCTGCTGCAGTTTACGGGACTGTCGTCAGGTCAGGGTGGTTAGCCGACTGGCTATCTCGTAGCCAATCTAGAGATGGCATCTACGAGAAGGACAGAGTGAAAAAAGAGCTTGCACACTGATCTTAGCTCTTGGTTTGTGTTGATGAGATATTATCTCTGCTTCATCCACTTCCACGACTTGACATCTCGTAGTCAGTGTGTGGATTTCTACTTTATTCAGCCTGTCCCTGCCGGGGACTAACCAGCTGTCAACAGATATCAGGTTTATGTCTTGTCAACACAAACAATGCAGATGAATTAGTAAACTGTCTGTGCTCAACGTAATAATTAAAGTGACTATATTTTGAGTTCTGGTATTGGGCTGGTTGTCTCACACAGACCTGGCAACCCTGTTAACATAAACGCCTCTGTGCGCGCACGGTGTCTCGCGCGAGTATAACCAAGTTTTCTACGTTATGGCTACGCTATGGATCTATTCAGGTCCCCACCTCGCGCAGAGCATGACAGTCGCAAACGGGGCTTGGGTATACCAGCCATTATTTGACCTACATCCCAGAATGTAACTAAAGCTCCACTAGCATCGACTTCACGTCTTTCTGTGGCGTAACGTTACACAGTCTAAATATTCCACATCACACGAAATGTGGAACTAAGTTCTACTAAGATCCACCCCCGGGTTTGAGTGTGTGGAACACGGACCTACCGACTCCGATAAATACAAACACACGAGGTTCCGATTCATGCTAATGTTAGCAGAAGCTATCGTTCACTTTCCAGCGTTAGCCTCGTGGCACAAAGAGGGGATCACCAAACAGCTGCAATCTACCCCGTAAACAATACTAGCAGATACAAGTAATAATTTTACATTAATTATGTTTTTATGGTTATGTCCCGGGACCCGTGGCTAGCTTGTCTGTGTTGTGTTGCTGAAGGGAAGCTCAACACGTGTGTTTGGCAACGAGAGGGCTGCATGGCGTGCTGGGAATGAACGGTTATTTGTTCCCACAGTTAGATCACTAACCTAACCTAACGCTCACATTACATTTTAGCTGTCATGCCAACGGAGAAAGAGTTCACATACTTGGCAGCAGTTTTCTTTCTAGTGATAACAGTTTACTGGAAAGTTAGCTGGGCAGCCTGGCGGTGTAGGCCGAACACGCATCAGCACCTTCAACTTCACGACGGACTGGTAAAACAAGTATAAATACTATCTAACGTAAGAAGCGACGTGCAATCGTATCTACTGTACCTGGCCTCATGGTATCTGGTGTAAGGCGTTAACTCGCAGCTGCCGGCGGGATTCTTCTCCTTCTCGTCTCCTGTGGCTGACTCACTGAATGGACGCAGTCAGTGTGGTGTGACCACGTGTACAGCCCATGGATACACTAACGTTACTAGTTCTACTGCCGTCTGCTGGAGGCTTCACACAGAGGAGGCACTACCGCCACCAACCGGTCTGGAGTGTGTGTGGATAGGTCCTATAAACAAAAAGCCAACAACAAATCTTACCGAACGGTGCAAGGACCTATTGAAATTGTAAGAATTGTTTTTTTTTCTTCCGCGTCTTTCAAGGCAAAAATGAGGGGCTAAACGTGCTCGAAAAGTCATGAAAATTTGCACACACGTCAGGCTTGGCGAAAATAGTGCTCTGACATGGGTTTGGAGCTGGGGGGTTGGCGCCACCTAGAGTTTTCAAACCAACCCCCCCCCCCTTTTCACTTTGAGCTAGATGCACCAAATTTGGTATGCATATGTATCATGTCCAGACTTAGAAAAAAGCCCTACCCTAAACCCAACAGGAAGTCGTCTATTTTTAATAAACCATGAATTTTATGTGCAATTTATGCCATTTCCAGGGGGCCTACTTTGACGAACTAGTCATAGAGATTTCATCGGATCGTCTTCAAATTTGGCCTATGGTCTCTCAACACCTTGGGCATGAAACGATACTCGTCCAGAATCCAAACGGTGTGCCCGTGGGGTGGCGTGGAATGTAGGTGTTTCGCTGTCAAACAGGAAGTGGTTTATAACTGCACTGTACATTGTCCAAGAGGCCCCAAACTTACCATGTTTCATGACCCCCCCACCCTGAACACATCTATATGCTCATTTACAGCCACAGTCATAACGCCACCTACTGACAACAGGAAATGACACGCCTTATAGTCCGACATGTTACTCTGAGAAGGTTGAGCAGAACAACCTCAAAATTTGCCACTAAAGCCTTAAGACCTTGATGATGCTGTACAGTGAAAATTGTGAGTTTTCACTGGAGAGAAAACTCACAACACCCGGTCATGGCGGTGCAGCGAATTTCGATGTTCCATCATGAAAAATCAAACTGTTGTAACTCGGCTCCAAATGTTCAGAACTTTTCCATATTCCTCATGTTTGATGACATTCCCGCCCTGAACACATGTAGGGGTCAATATTTAATCAAACTCATAGCGCCGCCTAGTGAGAACAGGAAGTTACAGGCCATGTACTTTTAATCAGTACTCCTAGCAGGTTAACCAGATCCACCTCAAATTCACTCAGCATAGTCTTAAGACCTTAATGATGCTTCACTGTGAAAATTGTGAGTTTTCATCAGACGGCGTTGCCATAACAACGCGTTCTTCGCCATAAAACAGGAAGCAGTTTTTTTAGGGGCTAAAGATGCTTCAAATCTCATGAAACTTGCCACACACGTGGGGATGTATTTTCTAGTATGATATGGGTCAAGGACATGGGCATGGCAAAATGGCTCAATAGCACCACCTACAATATTTCAACGGAGTAGCCCTCGCTGTACGTTTCACCTAGAGATACAAAAGTTGGTGAGCATATGTATCATGTGAAACTTACAAATAAGCCTGTTGGAGCCATACTCTAAACCCAACAGGAAGTCCGTTATTCTCAATAAACCTTCACATATTAGTGCAATTTATGCGATTTGGAGGCTCCGTACTTTGACGAACTAGTCCTACACATTTTATCCGATCCACTTCATACTTGGCCTATGGCATCTATAGACCTTGGTCATGAAAAGATACTCGTAGATCTCCACACTTTCCCCTCTACTGAGTCATTCATCGGTCCAGACATCCAGACGATGATCGAGAGCCTGGATAACACTAGGAAGGCATCTGAACACCTCGGCTCATGCCTGCGGCCCCAGCAGCCTTCCCTTCGCCAGCTGCAGCAGCAGCCACAGCAGTACCGGCAGCAGGGTCGCCGGCGTTATCGCCCCGTGGAGGGGTCCAGCCGGGTGGCATCCACCAGCGTGGATCAGCTCCATCCTTCCCGTCACTTGGCCGAATGACCGTGGACGAGGCAGGGATGTCGGGCCAGTGTGGGACTCTGTCTCTGAACACAGACAGTGCCAGCAGCAACAGCCATATTTTCACTATGAAATGTAATGAGTATGGTCTCTGAAACTCTTCTTACTCGCCCTGCACACATTCAGATACAGAGGTTCAGATGTTAGCGCTGTTAGCCATGACTTTCTGGTATTAGCAAGGCGGCTAATAGTGTGTTGTGTCATTGGCTTGCGAGTCGCTGCCGCTCCAATCGGCACACTACCCTCTCATATGTTATAACCGCATCTCTGAATGTTTTCTTACTCGCACTGTACATTCTGATGGTCTCTGAGAAGTTTTCTTCTAGCACTTCACATTCCGATACACAGGTTGGTTCAGATGTTAGCGCTGTTGGCCGTGATCTTCAGTTGTTTATGTGTCACTGGCTTGCTAGTCACTGCCGTTCTGATTGGCACATTACCCAGGCAGGGAGTGTGCCGGAGAATGGCGCTGCTTATATCTGAGCAACCACGGCTGACGCCGTCCCGACCCATGGTGGCGAGGTACATAAACTTCACACAGTGGTTTCACCACGGCTTCATAAGCGGCCTCAAGTTGAGCCACAAAACCCCAGTAGCATGGCTTGCGCGGCTAGCGGTGCTTGGTTTGAGCCCCTGTGAGCTCTTCACCAAGGCGAGAGGGTGGGAACGGGTGGGCCCGATCCAGCTCTCCCCACCAATCCTGTTGCTCAACCGCTCTTGGACCACTACTCGACGTGGGTGCGGCTTTGCGGCCCTCTCTCTGCCTGGATGGATGGAACGCTACTGAGGGACTGTGCGTTGCACGTCTGCCACAGACCCCTGGCGTTCGGCGGCATCGTTCAACCTCGCTTACTGTTTAAGAGAGAGTGATCTTGTAGGAGGCGGTAGCCGCGCTCCTCTGGAAGGGAGCGGTGTCCCCTGTTCCCCACTCAGAGGCACGGGAAGGGGTTTCTTCTGGAATGCGTTCAGCCAGGCGACTGGGTGACATCCATCGATCTGACGGACGCGTTTTTCCATGTCCCCATCCTGCACCATCACAGGATGTACCTGCGCTTCGCAATGGACGGCCAGTGTTACCAATTCTGTCGCCTCCCGTTCGGATACTCCCTGTCCCCGCACACGTTCTCCAAGTGTGTGGAGACGGTACGGGCACCGCAAGGAATCTTGACCTATGGATGACTGGCTGACTCTCGCTGCATCCAGACAGGAGGTGGAAGCCCATACAGCGCTAGTCATTCAGCATGTCACGCGGTTGGGCTTCACTATCAACCCCAGCAAGAGCATCCTGTAGCCGAGTCAGCGGGTGTCTTACTTGGGGCTCCTCCTCGACTCCCGCACCATGACAGCGCAGCTGTCAGAGGCACAGGGGGAGGCGATTTTACAGCTGGCCCGGCGGGTGAGGGGCACGGCTCTAATCCCGGCAGGCAGCATCATGTCTCTCCTTGGTATGGTGTCAGCAGCCCACCCGGTGGTGCATCTTGGGCTGCTACACATGAGGAATCTGCAGCACTAGTTTGTGCAGCTCCGGCTGCACCCACGTCGAGACAGACGACGCCAGCTCCGTGTACCAGCACTAGCATGAAGGGACGTGATGTTCGGGGATTCACCCGGTTGCCTCCGCGAGGGGTGCGACTGGGGTGCGTTCCTCATTACATCCAGGTCTTCACAGATGCCTCCCTGGCCGGTTGGGGCGGGACCTTCAACCAGGCCAGTGTGGGGGACATGTGGCCGAGCTCCTCCCATCACATCAACCTGCTGGAACTGGCTGCGGTGCAGAAGGTGCTGCACCACTTCGGAGCGTTGACCTACCTCAACAGACAGGGGGGTGTTCAATCCCCGGCTCTGCACAGGCTGACGGCGTTGATCCTAGCCTGTGCGGATCGCCATCTGTTTTCCCTAAAGGCTCGTTATTTCCAGCGTCCCTCAATACAGGGGCGGACAGAATGTCCTGTGGGGATCCGTCCGAGAGAGTGTAGTGTCTCTCCGGAGGTGGCGGCACAGGTTTGTGAGCAGAGAGAACGCCCAGTACCTCCTGTGGTTCTCCCTGAGGCTGACGGACACCCCCCCACCCCCCACTGGGGGTGGATGCATTTACCCATCCAAGTTGGCCCCCCAGTCTGCTGTATGCCTGTGGCTGATGATGCAGCTGCTCCACAGGATCTGGACGCAGCATTTGTCTGTGATAGTGGTGGCACCAGAGAGTCCTGGGGCTGGGTGGGTTTTGGTTCTGGTTCAGCTAGTGGAGGTGGGCCCGTGGCCAGTTCCGGATCTGCCCACGGCTCTGTCAGGCAGGGGGTGCCATCCTCTCGTGCCCGGTTCTGGGTCCAGCTGGGGGGTACAGCTCATCCCTACGGCCTTCGCCTAGGTTTTAACCAATAGTGAAGCCCGTTAGAGAGCAGAGCACGTACGACATAGAAATAACGGTTACCTGGTGTAACCCCAGTTCTATGAGTACGTGCGAGGCCCTCTAACTACCAGCCCAGCTGGCCCTGGTGGCGGTTGCTGAGTCTTCAAGGGAGAGCCCTGAAGGCATCTATATGCTAATTTTTAGTCACAACACTTGGATTGTATCCACATGGTTGAATGCACTTATTGTAAGTTGCTTTGGATAAAAGCGTCAGCTAAATAAATGTAATGTAATGTAATGTTGTCATCATGAATAACCATGAGGGAGGTTGCAACAGTGGGGCTTATCTGTGGGACTGTATTGTAAATTGGGCAGACATACATTCTGCATTCTCTATCCTCCCAAGATGTCTGAAATTTGATTTATTATACACTGAAGCTAATCCTGTGGCACCATAGCAATAGTTTTCCTGACTCCAGTGGTGGAATTTACTGAGTACATTTACTTTTTGAGGTAGTTGTATTTTACTTGAGTATTTCCATTTTATGCTACTTTATACTTCTAGTCCTCTACATTCCAGAGGGAAATATTGTACTTTTTACTCCACTACATTTATCTGACAGCTATAGTTATTAGCTACTTTGCAGATTAAGATTTTACAATACCTTGATGAGCTTATAAAATATGATGCATTATTATAGATCAAACTAAAAGTCAGGACTGGATTAACCCACAAGGTCATAATCCACAAGGATAGTCATCTTATTTTGGAATTAGTGACCGCTGGTGCTCAGGCATACTTTTGCTTTTCCACTGTTAATAATTATTACTAAATATGGACAGATACAGTTTGACTCTTTTGTGCCCAGAGGGGCCGCAAAACCTTAGAAAATAAACCCCATTGTATCATATAATGTTCCCATTCCATAATATGGAAGGTTTTGCGGCCCCTAGTTTAAAGTATATTATACTTTAAATCCTTTAAATCCTTAAAGTATATTATACTTTAAACTATCGCTCTTGAAATAAATAAATAAAACATGATGTCTGAACAAAGCACTATTATTCCATCTGGAGTCGTCGTGGGGACTGGAGGTTTGTTTGGGACTCCTGCATGGCAGCAGCACCATCTAGCGTCTGTTCGCGGCAGTCTGCGTGTTGACGTTTCCCCACAGCTGATGACGGAAGTAGCCGGTGTGAGGCTGACACGTCACTGAGGTCAAACGGGAGGAAAGATGGCGAGCACCTATGAGAGTTTCAACTTGTAAGTGCAATGGATCAATATCGTAACATCACGTAGCTTTATTTGATGTTCACAGTGAATGGAGAGGCGAGGGCTCTCTGTAAGGACTCCATGTCGTCAGGCACACTGGACCACGGCAGCGCAGGCATCGTGTTTTGGTCCCGCAACCAAAGCTATATCTGATCCTAGAGAAGTTTCCTTGACAAATGATCCGTTTTAATCGAGTTGGATTTGATAGCACGGAATCATTAACGTCACTTTAACTGACCAGGATCCCTTTGCTCCTGAGTGGAGCTAGATCTGAGAAGAGTTAATGGATGGCGCCATGTTCTAGAAGGTTGTAACGTTAAGCAGCTGCTTACATTAGCTCAAACAGCTAACAAGTCTGTTCTGTTGGTGCTCTGTGTTATCTGCCTCCAACTGCCTCTGGTTCATGTGGCATTAACTCTGCTGACTGTTGCTGATGGTAATGTGGGTTTTGAAACAGCTCTTGTCAGGGACTCTGGAAGTGAGGGGGCTGCAGCACCCCTACCGGCGGGGGGCTGTGACTGCAAGGCAAAAAAGTTTACTAAACAAATCAATAAAAACATTTTTTTTGAGAGTAGCATTTTAGCGTAGGCAGTCTATAAAACATTGTTGTTCGGTAATTGGTTGAAATCCACCCTTTTTCTAAATTATTTTTATGGTATTTGATTTCATTTCTGAACATTCACTATATTTTCTGTGTATCTGATGCACAGACTCAGAGCACGTAGTTTGGCATGAAGGATCATGGATATTAGTGACCGGTAATGGTGGGTCAGGTGTCATTACTGCGCTTCACCATGTCTCAAAAAAGAATCTGTGTTCTCCGTTATTTCTTGTTTCTGTCACAAATCTGGTAGTGCAACATGCTTCGAATGAGAACAAGAGGACGTCTCTGTAGTGTGGAGTTTGGGAATGTGGCCTTAAATTAATTCTGTTATTATTGTTTTCGGTTGCTGTGTGTGTGTGTGTGTGTGTGTATTATACAGTTCAGGTGCCTTGTTCTATTGCTACCCGTATGGTGTGGCTGTAGCACAGTCAATAATAAATCTGCGATCCATGTGTGAACTGTCCATAGCTGAATATGATATGCTGCTTTGACATACAATATGTTGGTTTGCTGTCTGTTGTAGCGTAAAACAGTTCTAAAGCTGGTGTAAAATGCTGTTGGCCAGTTAATTACTTAATTTAATATCACGTCATGATATAGACTTTCTCTCAGCACCCCCAACTCTGAATGACTTCCAGCGTCCCTGGCTCTTGTCTCTGTCACACCAGGCGCACCACACCAGAGAGGTTTTACATAGAGGCTCGTGATGATGGTTCCGTGGATGTCCTGGCTATTGACAGAGTGTCAACTGAGATGACTCTCACAGGTAAGTGCACATTAAGTGATTGAGCTCCAGCACATATATATTTGAATGAGGCTGCTCCATGCTCAAAAGTGTGACTTTAGCAGTAGTCAGCTCAGGTGCATGTAAAGAAACTGCTTATGTTCCTCCAGACAATCCAGAGCAGTGCCACAGTTACATGTGCAGTAGCTAGGCTGGATCAACTTGTTTGGAGGCCCAGGGCAAACATTTGCTGTTGGGCCCACACACACACACACTCTCTCACACACATTCACTCTTGCTCTCTAACTCCAGGAGTTGCTCCAGTCTGCTGCTATTCTTGCATAAGTATGGAGTTTCATCATGCATGTTGGCACAAAGTGTGACTGTCACAGTTTCGATCAATCAGTTGTGTTAGTCCTTCAGTAAGTAAAAGTGCCAAACATGTTCTAGTTCTACAATTATGAGGACTTTGCTATCTTTTCTCAGAGGATCATCAATAATAAAAACCGTCATTAGTTGCTGCCCTAGTTCAGATGATTCTACTGCTGTTTGTCTTCTGAACACACTTGCATGAACCATTGTTGTGTCTCTGCTATGGTCCTCAGTGAGGAGGGATATCCCTGCATCTGCTGAGACCAGGGCAATATGTGGAATCATGGGGACTATACGTTTGGTGGCAGGTAGGTTCAGTATGTAATGCAGGAAGATCATGTTCCAGCCAGCCATGGAAAACACGGCAGCCATTAGAGAACGGGGAGGTTTCAGCAGTGTACTGGGCTCTGCTGTGCTTTCTCATTTCCACTCACCTGTTTGTGTTAGGCATGTACCTGGTTGTCATCACAAAAAAGAAGAAGGTGGGAGATTTGCTGGGCCATGCTGTGTGGAACGTTCTGGACTTTGACATCATCTCATATAAGAAGACAATACTACACCTGACAGACAACCAGGTAGGATCTTATGTCTTGGAATGGTATGCCTCCTGGTTGTACTTGTGGCAGGTATGCCTGGATGATAAAGTACATTAATTACCACTCAAAAGTCTCTAACAGGTTATCTCCCTGCTGACAGTGGCTAAAGATGCCAAGTGGTCTGTCCATCATCCAGCAACTCTGGTTCTGAGCACCTTTTGTACAGGTGTTGTTGTACCCAGAGCTAAAAATATCTGCTCTGCTATGTCACTATTGTTGTTATTAAAGCTATGCAAAAATAATTATTGAAAAAAAAATCAACACTTACAATGAATGAATCACATTGTTTTTGTCCAATGAATTGCTTGTGTAACAGAGTCTTTAGACAGTGTAGTGCAGGTCAGTTGAACATGGAGCAGTTCTTTCAAGAAAATTCCTCTGAAATGAACAACAGCTCAAAAAGTCAACACAACCAGCTACACTCTAATAATGCTCTCAGAACCGTCAGTTCAGTTCAGCTCTGTCAGACTCAGAGTCCATTAGAAAACATACACACATACAACACAAACAAGGTACAATACATACATAAAAAAGAGAATAACATTGCCTTTTTTATTAAAGACAGTTATAGCAGTGTTTCCACATGGGTGACTGATATTGTACAACCCTAAAACTAGGGTTTGACAGCAGTATGATAATGGCCTTCTGAGAATCATTCAGTTTACAGCTACATCTGTACATCAGACTTCTCAGTGGAGCCTGGAAAGTGTTAACACCTGCATTACAGAACAAGTCGCTTGCACTACACCCCCTAGGTTTTTTAAGTAATATTTAAGTAATATTGGCATACAGTTAATATAGGCAACCTGAAGCCTATGTAAGCTTGCCTTTTTAAACTTGGCCCACAAGGGGGCAGTATGCTCTAAAGAGACTTATGTTAACATGGTCTGAGCACATGTAGAATTTTCTTGCCAAGATGTTCACTTGAGCATATAATATTCAGCACATGCATTGTCATTAAACATTTGATCTGTAATATGTTTATAAAACCATAACACTATGTGATCATATCATCATGGTGTAACACTAGAGAAAGCTGTTACACAAATAAAATGCAGGCTTTGTTTTCGAAGAACTAATTGAGGTTGAGTGGACATGACCTAAAACATTTTTAGCAGCTTCTGCATTGCACATTTTGCAGACCAGGAAATTACAGCTAGAATTTGAGCATGAAAGTTCTCAAGCAGGGGAACAGTAAGTGTGACAAAAAGGAATGAATGTGACCTAAATATGGAACTCGCATGATGACAGGTGGTTATGTACTGTATGTGGAGAGATGGTAACTCCTGTCTCTGTTCAAAGATGGTCTCAGGAGTCAGATGTCACACGTGATGTCGTAATGATGTCATACACCCCTCCTCTGGGGGAAGTCATTTTTTAAAGTCAATTCATAAGGCTTTAAAACACTTCTTGTGACTTGAAGACTCGACTTGAAGGCTAGATGTTCTGACAGTTGTTCAGTTATCAGTGGAGCTGCCATCATTCACTCCTTGTACACATTGGCCCCGAGTTAAAAAGATAGTGAGTGGACCTTTGAGTTGAGATAATTGAGTTGCGATTATTTTGTCACACAAACAGTTGGAATGTTCTAGTTTATAGGCTAATTAGTTTCTCTAATGATGTAATAAACAAAATACTGGCTTATGGAAAAAAAATACATGCATGGACTCACCCTGCGAGCTAAGGTGCACGTCAAAGGAGACATAATAAAGACATCTTCTTTTTTCATGGTTCGTTTGTCATTCAGACCAAGCTGGGTGTGGTCAGAAAATTGAGAGGACTTAAACGTCCTTCATGATGTGGACCTGATTGATTTCTGGGTCATGTCAGGGGCTAGGAGAAAGTAGGTATGAAATGAGAGAAATGAGATGCACCTAAGGTGTTGCCAAAGTCACCTGGGTGTGCGATCCACTGGCAGTAGCTTCTTCTACTGGCTGCATTCTGCGCTACCACCCTTCTCCAGTCAGTATTTTTTATCTCTCTTTCTCTCCTCTGGTCCTGGGTTTGTCTCTTGTTTCAGATGCAAGACAACAAGACTTTCCTGTCCATGATCAACAATGTGCTTCATACAGACGGCTTCTATTTTGCAACAGACTACGACCTGACTCACACCCTACAGCGCCTGGCCAACACCAGCCCTGAGTTTCAAGAGATGAGCCTTCTGGAGAGGGTAAGATATACCTTATACACATGTAGTCCAGTCTCAAGTATTTTTGTCCTTATAGTCATTCTCATCTCCAGGTGTAGGCCACCCCCATGTCTGCCTATGTATTTGGCTTTGTATTAACATGTGGTAACTGTCCTTGTTCTAGGCAGATCAGCGCTTTGTCTGGAATGGCCATCTGATGAGGGACTTCATTGCACAGCCAGAGGTAAGGCAAAAGGACTCTTCTCTTTCATAGCATTTATTTGACTTCTCATTATGGGATACGTTCCCCTGAGTATGCTCAGGAACACTTCTGAGAATTATGAAATTACGGTCTGGAACTGTCTTCAGGTCCAGCTGCCTTCACCATAGTAAGGACACTTCCCACTTTGTATCCTGTTGGCTACACCAACGTGCTCGAAGCACCAGGAGCCTGCAGCAAATATCTGTCCATTGAAACATTACGTTTCCATTTGGATTCAACCACTCAGTTCAACCATTAATCAAGCCAACTCATCAACACTAAACTACTGAAGTCAGTAGTGCCCACGTACAAAGAATGTATACCATACAAAACCATCATGATTATCAGCATGTTCCTATAGGCTGGTCAGATGTACTGTATGTATTACTATTACAACATGTGAATAACACTTTTTCATTGTCTCTCTCTGCTGTTGTCATTATCTTTGAATACTTTCAGCAGTATGGAGCCAGTACAGTGACAGTAATATTTGGCATTGAAAACAAAAACTGAACTGAAAAAGGAAACATTGGCATTGAAACATTTGTATTGGAAAAAGTTGTACTGGCACTGAAAGTTTCATTGAAAAATAAAAGATATGAATTAAAAAGTAAAATCATTTTATTTTGATATTTTTTGTATTCTGATGTGTTTTTCAATGACAATGTTCAGATTTTTTCTTCATGTCACTCTTTTTTCAGCTAATAAAAACTTTTACATTTTTAAATTATCTTTTTTTCTTAAAAACAAACAAAAAAAAAAAACAAGCCAATCCTAATGGGTCATTCTGCTTTAAACTAAGTGCTGAAACCCAGTACCCAGTCACTGTTGATGATAGCTTGTCTGCCAAAAGTCTCCCTATATCCCATAGAGAGACACTGAAAAGAATGCTGTGAAAGAGAGCTTAAGGTTACTTGTGTAACCCTGGTTCTGTAAGTATCACGATTGAATTGTCTCATCAGAACAGGCTTCTTCCAGCAGCATAACTTGTGTGATTGAGAAAACAGGGAGGGGACTATCTGATTGTGAGACATCTCATTCTATTCAGAGAACCAAGGTTACATAGGTAACCTTAAGTTGTATTACAGTAGAGCTGTACACAGAATGATAATAACCAGCATGGCTGTAAAGCATTTCATCGTCTAACACTGCTCTCATCTTACAGTTACACAAGTTTGTGTATCCTGTTGTCCACGGTTGTATCCTTTCCTGCCACTGTTTATGCCTCCCCTCAAAAAATGTCAAATGGACAATACTTTTTTAGTGAATGAGTGTGAGCCCTTTCATGTCAGGCCCATCTCACCATGTTATCTGACTGAAGCATTAAATAAGATGTGTCCAGTTGATTGGAGCCTTTATGGCTTTATTTTTAGATTCATGACTTGTAAAACTGCTCCATGTGTTGACAGGAGAGTGCTTTTTTGTCCTTGACCAGGATGATTATTAAGATGTAGAAAAACAACAACAGTCTACAATACAGTGCCTTAAAAGGTGCTAAAATATTCAAAAAAGTTTCTCATACTGATCCAACAAAAAAAATTTATTTTTATAATATGTTCTATTTTAATGTGTATAGCACTGACTCCTCACTATTCCATGTTGTACTGTTGGTTTCTTAACACATCTGTTGACTAGTCATCACCATGAAATCAAGCTGCATCAATGGAAAGGTGTTTGAGTGGAGTATTATCTCCAGGAGGAGCTGTTTCAGAGCTGGCGTCCGCTACTATGTCCGAGGTAACGCTACTGTCCACTCCACTGTGCTCTCTTTTCCACTGGATGCGGCTGCATCACATTCTGGTTGCTCTACTCTCTGTCTCTGTCTCTGTCACAGATCTGATGTCCACTTCAGTCTGTCCTTCGGCAGACACATTTGCAGCCCATTTATGAAAATTAGTTATGCTGTATGTTCGAAAAGACAAAACCAGCAACAAATTAAATGCATCATTACATATTAGTTTCATGTCAATTGTCAGTAAATATAGGCATTCAAGTGAGTTTCATGTTTCTGCTTCTGGCACATCCAAGGGCACTAAGTCAATGAAAAGCTAATTGTCTCTGCATTACTGGGACATTGAAGCCATTAGATGTCTAACCTCTCAAACTGTTCTTTGTGTTTCATTCTGTAGGCATTGATTCAGAAGGCCATGCTGCTAACTATGTGGAGACAGAGCAGATAGTGCAGTACAACAGTGCTAAGGCTTCGTTTGTTCAGGTGAGCCAAAGCAATAATGCTACAGGAGAGATTCAGTCGTCTGCCATTCAGACTGGCTATAAGGAAGTCAGTTATTCTCAGCCTAGAAATTTCTGCAATGCTGATGTTCTGTCAACTTTCTGTTTCTGTAAATGCTATACAGCATTAATGCTTCAAATATAGTTAAAACAATTTCAGCATGTTTTCAGTTTGTTTACATTCAGTATACCCCCCACAGTTGTGTCCACTTTCCTGCACAGATACCTCACAATCGACATTCCTGTTGTGGTCATATCCACATTGGAATGTGGACTCCAACGTGGACTGTGCTACATGACTCTGACAGGGGGATGAAAATGGTGCTAAACTCACCGCAATTTGGGGCTTTAATAGGCTTTGTAAATGTTGTAATGGAGGAAGGAGTATTGACAGCAGGATGATGGTATGTTAATGAATTATACCCTTTTTCTTCATAGACAAGAGGCTCCATGCCCTTCTACTGGTCCCAAAGGCCCAATCTCAAGTACAAGCCAAAACCACAGATCAGCAAAACAGTCAACCATGTAAGTTGTCTGTACATTTATAGACTTATAGACAAAACGAGGCCCTCTGTTTATTAGTAATCTCATTTGTCTTCATTTCTCATGGAGTCTTCCTCTTCTCACTGTTTATCTCTCTAGTTGGATGGATTCCAGAGACACTTCGACTCACAGATTATTCTCTATGGAAGACAAGTCATTTTGAACTTGGTAAGACGAAAACGTCTAATTATCACATCTGTTGATTCTATCACCCGTATTACTTTCATTTTATTAAATCAATGTGCCAGCTGGATGTTGATTTCACTCTGTTTAGTCTATGATATGACCTGACTAGAAAGAAGCTGTCAGAGGAAATAAACACCATGACAATGGTAACTACTCAGTTATAGTTGTTTGCATTCTTTTTAGATAAGAAAAGTTCATGGCATCCTTTCTTCACAGATCAACCAAAAGGGCTCAGAGAAGCCACTGGAGCTGGCATTTGACAAGATGGTGACCAGTCTGGGTAATGGCATGATCAAGTAAGATTACCAGCAGCTCCATCCTTTAGCCCTTGCATGTGTCTGGGTTTTTTTAGTGCCTCAGATTTACTCCACCTCAAATGTGGTTGAGGTGATTCTGTTTTTTGTAAGTGCTTGCTTTTCTGCAGGTATATAGCCTTTGACTTCCATAAGGAGTGCAGTCGGATGAGGTGGCACCGCCTGCAGATCTTACTGGACATGGTTGCTGAAATGCAGGATGAATTTGGGTCAGTGTGCTTTTTGCATTGTGTGTGAGCCAATATACAGGTACACCAGGTAGATCTCTATGTACTCTACATTAGAAGTAATGGTGTGTATGTGGATTCAGATATTTCCTGGTGGATGCAGATGGAAAGGTGCTGATGAACCAGGAGGGAACGTTTCGGAGTAACTGCATGGACTGTCTGGACCGTACCAATGTCATCCAGTGCATGCTGGCCCGACGCTCACTGCAGTCCCAGCTACGGGTAGGATCCCAGAATCATACAGGTGGTGGACACAGTAATAAAAAAAAGTGAGCATAGAGAGCAGTGGTTGTGCTCAGCTTGAATTCATGTCAGTTACAATGGATTCCAGTGGGGACATGTTGTATAAAATAAAGTGTAAAAAACATAGAAATGTCTCAAACCACTGCTGCAGCCCAGTCCACTTCTCCATGCTCCACGTTTGCTCAGTATGGATATTAATAAGTCCAACATAACATTTGAAGTTTAACATTATTTCCCTGCAAGTCATTGCATGATTAATATTAATTAGAGGAACATTTAATAAAATCTGTATTGTTGCGCCGTTTGTGATTCTTATGAACAGCATTGATATATTTACTGTAAGTTCTCAAAGAAAATCTGGTATTAAGGTAATCTCAAATACTAGCTTGGGGCATGGACAGCACAAAGGCTGGCTGCAAAAAACTGAGAAGGGGTGGAATTTACCTGTATTAAAAAGGCTCACATGATTTCAGCATAATGTCCAGAACTATAGCAGTCATGTCGTGTTCACCCATCTGCTGCTCTCAGCGTGTCCCTGTTGACTGTTTTTTCCCATCAGTGTTAAACTACTGTCATTGAAACTCCACACTTCCTGCAGATGTTTCACATTAAAGTGCTGTGAAAATGGACATTATATTGAATTTATTAAGACAACAGGTAAACATGCAGGAAGTGTTGCATTACCAGCAAATTAAAACAGGAGCAGATCAGAAAACAGGGAGGCTCCTTACTAAAATATCATGAAATATATTTGACCTTCTTAAATTATATTCTGATGTAAAAATTGGGTCCAAGTGACTGGATACACCAGTCAGTAGTAGCTTTTAGCTTAACAGCCTTTGACAAATGAGTCACAAGGTTAATTTTGGACTTACTTCTCAGCTGAAATGTGTGTGTGCCTGCAGAGAATGGGAGTCCTCCACATGGGCCAGCAGATTGAAGAGCAGGCCGACTTCGAGAAGATGTACAAGAACGGTGGGCTCTCCCTGACACAGCAGTGCCCTCAGTAGTTTCCTTTGAACCAATCACCTGGCACGCCTACATTTAAGGTCATAGATGTTAATTGGATGTGTTTCCTCTATTTCTCTTTCTGTTTTGTGTTCTGTCCCCTCCCCTGTCTGCCCACATGCAGCCTGGGCAGACAATGCTGATGCCTGTGCCAAGCAGTATGCAGGTACTGGTGCATTGAAGACCGACTTCACCAGGTCAGTTTTCACACAGCAAACAGCTAGCATCCAGCTGAACACTAACTACCGGCTAGTGACAAAGGTCTATGATGGAGATGTTGACAAGTCTGTCTATCCAGCCATTTGTCCCTCCCCCCAACACTTTGGTGCAGAGCAATATGTTTGAGCAAATAATGTCCAGATGTCTTGAAAATGTGCTGTGGATATTCATGGTCCCTAGAAGATGAATTGATGAGGATTCAGGAAAAACAAAAGAAATGCCAAAATCTAATCCCCGTATGTCACACTAAATGGCTATTTCATTAGCAATCCACTTTTCTGTCTGACATTTACACTGCCATCTTGTCAGTCATTTTCCAATTTAACTGACCCTGACTGATCGCTACTGATTGATGTATCCAGTCACCTGGACCCAGTTTTCACTTGAAACAGAAGCAAGCTTTAGTGTGAAGTTAGAATACAGTTTAAGCAAGTTTACAGAGAACAGTAGTCAATATTTAGAATACACATCATGGCTGTGAAACCTGTCTATCATTATGAGCATAAGGTTCACATGCAAAAAGAAAGCTCATGATGTGTCTAGAGGGGTTACTCTCTGGGGAGCATGAATGTCCTCAGTAAATGTAATGAGTTAGATTTAGATAGTTTTGTATGTTAAAGTGCACAAGTGTAAATGATGATGCTTAAGGAAAGGTCAAGGGTCACCAAAATGTTTTGGATTCATCCTCTGGGGACATTAGTGATTTTCTTTATGGTGTTGAACTACATGTTGGTCTTTCAGGACAGGGAAGAGGACTCAGTGGGGGCTGTTGATGGACGGCTGGAACTCCATGATCCGATATTACAAAAACAACTTCTCTGATGGTTTTAGACAGGTGGGTCCAAACCTTCATGGATTTGTGTGCTGCTGTATCTGTGTGGATTAGTGATCTGTGTTTTACAGTCATATTAATACAGTGAGTATATCAAGTATTAGAGGAATCCTGCCAGATTAAATTTAGTGCAAGGTGAAATGAACCTGCTACCTCTTGATTGAAAGGATGGGGCTGCTGCTGCAGTGACTTTACCATTACAACATAGTCCATGTGGTAACCAAATTACAAGTCCACCATGTTGACTAAACAACAATGAGTACTCAGTCTGTTGTAATCATCTTTTCTGCAGCAACCTTGCAGAGCTACTTCCTGATTCAACTTTGACCAACCATACATTGTTTTTGTTGTAAGTGTGTGCACAAGCAGTTTTTCAATGCTCTGCACAATTACACTGAACATTTCAGGCTTATTCACTTTTGTTTTCATTATCAAATAATATACCGCATGTCTAGCAGCGTTGCTGCATCCCACATCTCAACAATGACATTAGTAAATGCTAATGACCACGATTCTTGAAACCTATCATGTGCTGGCACAATGTAGAGACACAATTTGAAATGTAAAAGATGTTAATGAATGAATTATATTTGAAAATAACCAAAACTAAACCTGAAGCTTTACGCAACAAAACAGCCGGAAGCTGATCCGACAGCTGTCGGAAGCTGATCCGACAGCTGTCGGAAGCTGTCATGTAGCAGCAGTTTGGGCAGCTGAGTAGTTAATGCTGGGTGTTTAGAGATGCTCTCAAGTGTAAAAACATCAACTCTGGGAAACAGTTGGTCTGTTCAGTGTAATTGTGCAGTACATTGAAAAACAGTCTGTTATACCTGACTACATCAAGTTCTGCATACCTACCACCATACCCACAAGAACATTCAAGAAATACCCAACTCCAAATCCTGGATCACCTCCCATATTAAGCACAACCTCAGAGAAAAACAGAAGGTATTCAACACTGGGACTGTGCTTTCCTTAAAGCAGTCAACAGACAGATTAGAAATTACATTATCAAGGCCAAACCAAGACAGACTGGAGCAGACTGGAGTTCAGAAACATGAACAAAAAAGACAAGCCTTCCATCAAGGAAAAGCCTTAACTGGAAAACATCCACCATCATAACTGTTGGGTCTCTGTAAATATAAAGAGTCGGTCTAGACTTGCTCTATTCGAAAAAGTGCCCTGAGATAACTTTGTTATGATATGGCGCTATATAAATAAAACTGAATTGAATACCAGTACCCAAGAAACCCCGTTCTTCAGAATCCAACCACCAAGGCATCCTCTACTCAAATGACTGTACTGGCCCTTCAGCCATCACTACATACTTCAAATACTCTGAAGACTCTGCCATACTCTCACTACTCAATGACCATAACTCTGTTACAGCCATCAAAACTCTATTTCTCACTTCACACAATGGTGCACTGATTACTACCTGCAGCTGAACGTGGACTAAACAAAAGAACGGGTCATTAGCACATCAGACACCCACCACACTGGAACCCCCACTCCATCCATGGTTGTTTTGTCGCTTCTGCTATAGCAGACCTGACAAACTCCCCCACTGACACTGTGACCTGGGATCCTGGAAGGGGCATGAATGTACACATGAAGATTTGATGTATTGTCTACATCTGTTTGTTGCTGTGCTGTACTGACTATGAAAACAAGGGACAGTAAATCTAAATCCAAAATCTTTAATGCAGGACTCCATCGATCTGTTCCTGGGGAACTATGCTGTGGAGGAAGCTGATTGGACCACCCCACTGCGTGACCCCAAAGACTGGAAGTTTCTGACAGTAAGAAGGGTTCAGGAGGATTGATGAGTTTTCCTTTGTCCAAAGTCTTTAACTTGACTCTGGTCTTCTTTTCCTTTTCTAGTTGCCTATCATAATGGTGGTAGCATTCTCCATGTGTATCATCTGCTTGCTAATGGCCGGTAAGACAAACTGCAATACACTTTCATACCCACAAACAAAACAACATTAGGGTTTACTTATCTTAAAATGAATTGATATCAGGCTCTTACTAATTTTGGAAAGTTCCCCTAATATTTTGACAGAGGATGCAAAATTAGTTGTGAAATGTCCTCCACTGACTCCATATGACCTGCTGTCCCCTGTCAGGTGACACGTGGACGGAGACTCTGGCCTATGTTCTGTTCTGGGGAACCGCAAGCGTGGTGACGAGTGGCCTTATCCTCTTTAATGGACTGGACTTTGTAGATGCTCCCAAGCTGGTCCAGAAGGAGAAGCTGGACTGAATGTGTGTGTGTGGAAAGCAGCTAGGCCCTGGCGAGCTCACCGCCTCATCCTCTAGCTCTTCATCACTTTACCCCCAGCATCAGCAGGCCTGGAGCCTCTACTAACAGAGGGTGGAGTGGAGGAGGGTGGTGGGCACCAGGGCCGGCCTCGTGTACTACAATGGTGGAAAGACAGAGACTGGGCGTGCAGGGGCCTGCTGCTGTCCACACTGCAGCGACTGTCATGTGGACAGGACTGTCTGTCCACAGGTTTTACTGGACACTGAACCTCTGGAGTTTGTTCTAACTGGATGTTATTGCCCCTGATTTCAGAGGAATGCTGTGGGACCTGTGTAAAATTTCAGTTTGTCCCATTGCATTCCCTTAATGGATGCCTGGGGATCACATTCAAAACAGCTGCTGGGATGTCACAGCACAGCTGTAAAATAATTCCTGTATGTACTGTTAATTTGCCTTTTGTCTTTCTTTTTGCTGTTGCCAATATATGTTTCCCCATGTACAGTTGCTCTCTCCATGGTTAAACACTGCCCGTTTCGATGTCTGCATTTCAAGACCAGTAATGGGTCCATAAGGCTGTCCTGTCCCAAAGGATCCAAGAAATCTGGCCTTCTTTTGCCACAATTTAAATTACACAGCCAGTGTATCATTGGAAGTCCTCAGTATCCCACATATCTATTGGCAACTTGTTGAATGGTGCATTTGAGCGGTCTTTATCACTTCATGTAGTCAGCAAATACATCAGGTATATATTTAATGTGTGTGTGATTAGGTGGTCACTGCTAGTTATCAATACACAGTAAAAATCATCATATGAAGTTGATCAATGAAATAGCCACTGCAGAATGCAAATCACACTGTAGCAAGCAGACACAAACTCCATGGTATGTCCCTGTCAGTACCCTGTTCAGCACTACATGGAGGCTGTTAGGAAGAAATGAAAAGATTTGGATATATTCACCAATAACCTGCCAACATTTCTTTCCAGTCAACCATAATGTATTGAAGCGTATCATTACAAATGACTAAGTTTAGGTGTCATGGAACTTGCCACTCGGAGTTTACGCCTATTTATTTACCATAAAAAATAATTTGTGCACAGAAATTTGTATCTCGTGTTCTCTATTTACTTCATTCTTGCTCTCAAATAAGTAATTTGTGTGCAGGAATAAACAGAACGTATTGTTAAACTGTATTGTTAACATCTTAACATTTACTTTATTATTTAAAGGGATGTCAAACGTCAAAGATATTAACATGCTAAATCTGAAGCAATATCAAGTAAGTGCAGCAGTAGGAAATGAAGTTACAGGTTGTTGTTTCAGCAGTACTGCTCAGCTTTGGCTGCTATCAGTTAACTGCTCATGGACAATCTGAGCTAAATGACTGCTTAGTTTGATGGAATAAGGCCTTAATCTGAATTTTTGTTTTAAATATGATACTGAAACTAAAATAAAATATTGAACTAAGACAAACTAACTGCAAAATTAATATTTTGTTCACCAGATCACCATCATCATCATGGCTGGCCAATAAAATAGAGTTTTTTTAGATTTATTATTACATTGCAGTAGTTGCTCTCTCACTCTGACAGCTGTGTCTGGGTCTTTCTGTAGGTGTCCATCCAGCATCATCCTCTGTTGCACCCAACATCACTTTAGGCTAATATTCTCTCCTAAACTTTTGGAGAGAATATTAGCCTAGCTTACCCTTGAGCCATGATGATCACTTCTCCCTGGTGTGTGTTTGACATCCATGGTCTACCTACATTTGTTTGCATTGAAAGGTCAAAGAGCAACTGATCCTGCACTACACTACACTGATTCATTATTACAAATGCTCCCTCTGATTGGCTATAGTAAATATATTTTGTGGAGCGTCGATTCTGCTCATGATATCTCACAAACACACACTTCCTGATGAACAGGTGACATTCATCAGGCTCAATGGTGGAAAGTAACTAAGTACATTTACTCAAGTAGGCTACTGTACTTAAGTACAATTCTGATGTACTTGTACTTGAGTAGTTCCATTTTATATTACTTTATACTTCTACTCCACTACATTTATCTGACAGCTATAGTTACTGGTTTCTTTTCAAATGAAGATTTTACATAACAAAATAATGACAAGCTTATAAAATTCATTGTTCAATATGAAGCCAATGGTTCCCAACCTTTTTGGCTTGTGACCTCTTACAAAAAAGGCAGTGTCTAGTTGGGGCTCCTTGTCATGTTTCCGATGTCTATGAGTTGTTAGTTCCACCAAAGAGACATTTCCCATCTTTTCAGATGCTTTCATTTAAATAACTGTTCAAATTATCCAGAATTTCCCAAAAAACAAACTAGAGGAAAAAGTCAGAAAAATGAATACAGATCCCATTAATCACCTCATGACCCCTCAGATCTATCTGGTGCCTATGTAGGTTGGGAACCACTGGACTAAACTATCTGTACATAAAGTAGTTAAAACTAGCTCCACCTTGAGCAGCTACAACAGTAAAATGCTGCTTACACACTTCAGTATCAATCTAATAATGTCACATGGCGACAATTCCTTACAGAACAAGTACATTGATACCTTAAGTACATTTTATTGATAATACTTCTGTACTTTTACTCAAGCAGGATTTAAATGCAGGACTAGAGAAAAGGAGAAGCCTGCAACACTTCCATGGAGAAGCATGAATCTGCCTTAAGGCCGAGACCCTGTCATTTTGGGAGGAGGTGCAGGTTTAACCCCCTAGACTTCAAGGTTACACCTTACTGTAGGAGGCAACACATTGGTTGGGACAGAGTATAATATTCATCTTTGCCCCTGAGTGGAAACTCTGTAGTGCTCCCCCGCTGTCATTCTGCTGTTGTAAGTCACATTTAGCATGTTGGAGACTCCACACTCCGCTGTAGAACAAACAACAAAATCCAAACATCAGATTTGGGGAATTTTTTTAATCATTATTTGTAAGTACACTAAAATATTATTAACTTCTGAGATCCTGTCGATCCTAATTTTCACTGTCCAGCCTTAATAAGTAGTTCCCTAAAAGTCACCGGGTCAGTATATTAACAGTCCGCTTCATATGTGACTGTTAAGTTGAGTCAAAATTAAATATTTACTCATGGTCTGTTCCAGTAAAAGTTGCTATACATATTTAAAAGATTTAAAATGTCAAACAATCAAGTTTCAGAAATGTAGATTCTGATTTCAAGCTCTGCTGCAGGATAAATCTGAGAAGTCGTCATTCTATAGGATAATTGTTGTAGTTTTCCACCCTGTCTGGAAAGATTCAGATGAGAAAAGTCACCTCATGCAGATAGTCTGAATGATCAGGTATCTGAACACTATTGACAGGAACAATTGTTGACCACAGTTGTATCTGTGTCTGAAGAGGACCAAGCTTCATGAGTGTACTACATTGCATTCCATTCAGTATCATCTGATTTCACAAGCTCCCAGCTTGTATGCAATGATTTGCTGCAAGAAGAAAAAGAAAGAGAAATGTAGACACCCACAGGATTGATTTAGTACAACAGCTAAAATCAGCTAGCTCATTTACATAGAGCAATTTCTAAATCCTTTTTGGCCTGACTCCACATTTAGGTCCCAAAGTTGTCATACCGCAGCAATTAGACAGGTGTCATTTGATTTGTGATGTGAATACTATTTTCGGTATCGTGGAAGGAGCCCCAAATTAATTCATAATGTTTATTTTTAATTGAACATGTATCAGCTTCAATCATAGATATCTCCTGTTTTCATGTCAGACATCATACAGGTGTCCCCCAAGGTGAAGGAACTCTGACACAGGAAGTTAGCAACTAAAGCAAAATAATGTACCTGTCTCATGGGAAAAGATCTTGACTCTGCAGGAACTTATAGGATCAGTAGGTGTTATTCTATATTTTTCTTTTTTGTTACCAAATTCCATGAAAAGACCAAAACCAACACTGTGTTAGTCTATCTGTCAAGACTTTCTGACTTCCTGTCTGTGGCTCTCAGCTCCAAGCCCATCGGTTTATACTGAGGGCAGAAATCTTTAAGAAAACCTAACAAGTATATAGTTTCTTTAAAAAAAAATTCCTATAAGTTTTTAGCAAATGTAACTCAAACAGAAAGAGAGTGCATTTGTTGGGTACTATTTTGAGCAGCGGATGTATCCACATTTGGTGCTCTAGTGAGTATTTGGGGCAGCAGGACAGTGTATGTGGGATTGAGTCCAAATAAACAACAGTGTGTGTGTTCATGGTGATGAAGGAACAACAGTGTAGCTCACTGATGTGTTTGTAATAGTTTTTTATGGCTCAGAGTAAGAAGAGATATCAGTACTTGTTAGTAGATACATTCACTGCTGGTTTGAATCTGCACATGGGATTTGTTGAAATATAGAATATCATCACCAGGCTTATCCTATGTGTTTTGTGCAGTTATTAAAAACACACAATGCAGAGTGTTTTGTTTTTTTCAAACCCACATGGATCAGAGCTTATTATTCCACTACATTTGCCAGCAGTAACAAATACCAAATATAAATGGTTTATTCATATTTGTTGGCAATTTCCCCTTTAAATGTAAACTTCATGTACACTCTACTGTATATGTAACATACTATGTACAGTGTGCAGGGGAGGAAGTAACAAATTACATTTACTCTTGTTACTGTGTGACGGCCCTCTGGCTCTGCTACGGCCTGTGTCTTTGTGTCTGGTCTGGGCTGCTGCTTGTTTTGTCTCCCTTCAGGTCCTGGTAGGCGGAGTTTGTATTAGTGCAACTGGGTGCACCTGGCCAGCCCATCCAGAATGTATTTAAGATCAACTGTCCCCATGCCTCCTGTCTCACTCCATCACTCACACCTCTCCCTCTTGCACCACATGGTTTCTTTTGTTTGGTTTGGTTTAGTTGTACTTCTCTTTATTTTACACTATAAGAAGAATATAAGTGTGTGTGGTGTGTATGTTGTAGAGGAGTGTCAGGAAACTTCTGTTTTGTGTAGACTGTGTATTGGATGAAATGAATAGAGAGGTGCTATGCATTCTTTAACAGGAATTGTTGATGGGAACTCAAGTCTACAAGTGGTAACAAAATGCCATTTGATTCTAATTCCCAGCCAACAAATGGAGAGAGCCTACAGACAGGTATTGGGTAGAGAGCAGGTCATAAGGGTGGTGAATGTTTATTGAAAACCAAATGGTCAGGAAGGTGTGGTCATTTGTTAATAAACATTTAGTTATAATTAAATGTTTCTATTTATCACCAAGTTTTGTCTGAATGTTTCTTCAGAGCAGAGATCAAGGATCAATACACTGAGATTTCACCTCTCAGGTAATAAGACTGATCAATCTATTTCTTTTAATTTTCCTTCGATTGAAGGCGGTGCCACCAAACAGCAGGGACAAGCTACAATTACCTAAATGGCAAAGACCCGAAACAACCCCAGAGACAGAGACTCCACCGGCCAAACTCGTAGGTCACAAGGATTCTACAAGTGCGTAGCACTCCTATTGTGATTCCCGACACCCAGGACTTGAGAGCTGCAGCGGATTGATAACCCCTAAATACAATCTTCTAAATCCTGACTCTACAGCCGAGGAGTCCTCAGACTGGACTGGACGGACGCGTAGATACAACATTGGGACGAGAGCGGTTTCCACTTGGATGAGGTCCAACCAACAATATATAGTAAGAAACAACACAACACACCATTGGTTCAGAGAGTAAGAGTCAAACAGCCACTTCAAAACCAGAATTATATTCACAAAATTAACAGGAAGGTCTGAGGTGTGGTAAGACTCAGCTACAGGTGTGTAGGATAACAAAGGCTTTGGTTGTAGACAATTCAAAAAACTAGTCAGTATTGTGTTAAAACAAGTAAGAAAATGCCATAAAATTTAAAAAGCGCATTGATTATATAGCGCCAAATCATAACAGAAGTTATCTCAGGGCACTTTTCATATAGAGCAGCTCTTTATATTTACAGAGACCCAATAATTTTCAGCATGAGCAAGCACTAGGCAACAGTGGCAAGGAAAAACTCCCTTTTAACAAACAAGTCTCATTAGAAAGTCCTGATAAATTGACAGTGGAACAAAAGAAAGATGTCAAATCAGCAGCTGCAGCAGAGAAGAAGCTGTAACCGGGCTGGGCTTAGCAGTTTGTGAAACGTCCAACAATGCAATATCAAAGTTTCAAAGTTTTATTTGTCACGTGCAGTCACACAAGTATAACAACAGTGAAATGCCTTTTCTGGAAGGCTCCTAGCCTGTGCCCCTACAACATATAAAATATAAAAGACAATATAATAAATATGGATAAAAAATAGACATATTGTAACAGACCTTTGTAATATATTCCTACAGTGCAATCAAGTTTGGACAAAAATAGGTACATGGTTCCTAAAAATAAATATATATATGTATTAAAAGTAGTCCTGTGAGTAGTGCAAGATGCCAGTGTGTGTGGGTGTTTAGAGTTAGAGAGAGCTCTCTGAGAGGTGGAGAGGGGTGTGCAAGAGAGGTAGAGAGGGGCAGAGGGCAGGGGGTGGTAGTAGGTAGTCCATCATGTGTTGCTGTTTAGAAGTCTGCTTGCTTCAGGGTAAAAACTCCTCGAGTCTCTCAGTCCTTGCCTTGTGGCTACAGAGGTGCTTCCCAGACCTCAGCATTTTGAACAGGCTGTGACCTTGATGGTTGGGGTCTTTCCTGATGCTGACAGCCTTGGATTTGCACCTCTTGTAGTAAATGCCCTGCAGGGCTGGAAGACCTGATGATGCGCTCTGCTGAATGTACCACCCACTGTAGACCTTACTGGTCCTGCACGTACAGTTCCCATACCAGATGGTGATGTTGCTGGTCAGGATGCTCTCGATGACTGAGGTGTAGAATAGCTTTTGAATGAACTGTGATGCTTTGAACTTCCTGAGTCACCTGAGGTGGTAGAGGCGCTGTCTGGCCTTGCTAACCAGGAAGTTTATGAGGGTGTGTGTGAGGACCTCAGTGATATGAACACCAAGATACTTGAGGCTACTCACTCTCTCCACCGGGATCCCTCCGATCTGTAGAGGGGTGTAGCTTCCTCGCTGTCCACCACCAGCTTCTTGGTTTTGTCGACGTTCAGGGAGAGGTCTGTCCACCTCATCCAGGTAGGTCTGCTCGTTGCTGCCGGAGATCAGGCCCACCACCACTGTGACGTCTGCAAACTTCACAATGGAGTTGGTGGCGTGTGTTGCCACAAAGAGGTGTAAAGAGAGTACAGTAGAGGACTCAGTACACACCCCTGTGTTGAGTGTGAGTGTGTTGGAATGTGTGCTTCTTCCACTGTCTGCAGTCTCCCTGTTAAAAAGTCTTGGACCCATTTGCAGAGGGAGGTGTTGAGTCCCAGATCTTGGAGTTTGGAGGACAGGATGTGGGGGACTGTGGTATTGAACGCTGAGCTGTAGTCAATGAACAGCAGCCGTGCATAGTTCCTGCATCCTTTGTCAAGGTGGCTCAGTGTGGTGTGCAATACCTGAGCTATGGCATCAGTGGTGGATCTGTTGGGTCGGTAGGCAAACTGCAGCTGGTCTAGGGAAGGGGGAAGGGTGGAGAAGATATGCTCCTTGATGAGCCTCTCGAAGCACTTCATCACCACAGAAGTCAGGGCCACTGGACGATAGTCCTTTGGGCCGGCAGGGTTGTTGTTCTTAGGCACGGGGGTAATGGTGGATTTTTTAAAACATATGGGGACTACAGACTGGGCCAGGGAAGTGTTGAAGATGTTGGTAAACACCGGAGCTAGTGACTTCAAAATGGGATCAGGTAGCAGTAAGATAAAAGAGGGAAAGAAGACGCAAGGCAGGGACAGGAAAATCTCATCTATGTCTCAGTGTCTCAAAATGCAGGACTCTGACCTCGACTCAGCTCCACCACCATACAACTCTGCTCAAGTCCCAGTGCTCCTCCAGCTGTACAACCAGATCTCAATCTCCTGTTAGCAACAGGGAGATCGGACAAGGACCTTCCCCTATCTCTGCGCTGCACCCGATCAGGACACAGACTCGACAAAGAATCAACGACAATCTCATCACCAATCAGACCTGACAGACGAGGAGAAGTTCATGAAGTGGTCTCTATGCAGAAACAGCTTCATCAATGGACTGAAACCTGAAATTAGCAACGTGCTGAAACAAACATGCATTACACGGGATTCAGGAAAACTGTCTGTCATCAAAGCACATGCAGTGCATACTGAGAAAATCGTCAGAGAGACCAAGAAGAAGAAAGACAAAAAACGAGAGAAAGATCTACAAACTGCTGTGATGATAATGTTCCAAAGTCACACCAGAGGACGTGCACGCGACAGAGGCATCAGGGGCGTGGAAGAAGAGGAGGACATGAGTGCTCCAACGCAGGCTTTGTGTGCGACAATCATGGACATTGGGCCAAAGCTAGTCCTGAGAGGAAGGACAGAAATCAAGCAGACTGATGCCAGGTGGAGCTTGAGGACAGGGAGGGGTCGGCATCAACTGGTTCACTGACACACAGTGAGGAACATCCTACACATCAGGAAGGTGATAACACCCAACACACACTTTTGAAGAAGGCAAGCACATATTTAGAAAAGAAACCTGAACAACAATCCACACCACCTGTCAGTAATATGTTAAATACATATCAGAGGCCTTCATAAATATGCCTACACACACACTTTAGTAAACAGGCGATTGTGCACACTGAGGTTAAACAGAATTAGAAAGGTCAAAAGGAGGGAACATGCTAAATTGGGTCACGAAGCATATAAAATCAGGTTAAAAGTTAATACTACAGATCTCAGGGCAAGCAGTCACATTTTTAGTTGACTCCGGGCTACAGAATCAGTAATTATGGGAAAAGAATTTGAAATAAAACCAAATTAAGTGGTAAATATATGAGAACAATGGGTGCCTCAAGAACATCAGTCTTAGAAAAATATAATGCCCCATTGTCCTGCCATGATGAACTAAAAGTAAACATTCATTGTTGCTGTCACCATTCTGCCCCATTAATCTGCTCAAAGGGATATGCTGTGTAGATCAGGCATAGTTTTGACCTCAGAACAGAACTAATGGTTAAATATAATATCGTCCAGATATGTTGCTTTACGCCTATGAGTGGTGCCGGCCTGATGCTGCAACAGGTTCTATTAATATCCAGTTAGTGCAGGAAGCACATGAACATCACACACACGCACACACACACAGACTGCAAACCACAAGACCTGCGCTGCACAACACACATATCTGAAGGGAGAGATGAGAGTTTTGAAGAGCAGTTGTCTGAAGGAAAGGTTCATTTTGAGTTGTATGTATTGACATTAAACCAGTTTTTGAATGTCTTGTTAAAACAGGCATTATTGTTTGAAAGCTCGGACAGTGGGAGAAAAGTCTCCTCCAGCTGCCTCTATGGGACACCCTACACGCTTCTTAATCATCACGATGGATTCCAAGCTAACACGAACATCGAGGTGCTGGTAACCTCTCGTGTTAGTGGCTCTCAACGACACGCAAAGTGCCTGGGCTGAAGACAATGAAAGCAACCATATAAACTTTTACTGTGATCATTTTTACTGCCAGGTTATTCTTTAACACCTGAAGAGAGTTTAATGTGTGGTTTGATGCCAGGTTCCTTTATAACACCTGCAGGGGTTTCTTCACACCCATAATTTTGATCTTCATTACAAGCCAGGATTTCTTAACATCCTGATGCCAGATTTTCAATAATCTGAAGAGGTTTCTTAACACCTAAGCTGTGTATCTTTAGACAGTGGATATTTTTCTTATGAAACCACTAACATTGTTTTAAGTAGCACATTTTAAGAGTATGTTAAATGATCATACAGATGGGTCACAGATTAGATAATACAAGGTTTGAAGCTCCAGGTCACAACGGATGACCTGTACAATGGTACGTGACTGTGACAGTGTTCAAGACACATTGCTGCAAATACATGCTAATAATTACTAATACACTGAATGTTTGTGAAAGATTGTACGCTGAGGCCTAAGGGTTTTCCCTCTACTGACTAGGAGGTTTTCTCTTGGGTCTTGGTAAGGGAGATAGGTACAACTTGGCTTTTACTCAGTCCCTGCAAAACAGGGAGGAGAGGTTTTCCAGGCTGTACTCCTGTGATGGTGGATTTCACTCTGGATCACACCCTTATTTTGAGCGTGTGACTAAAATACCCGAGACTTGTTGCTCATGGGTCGGAAGGAAGAGGGATGCTCACAGGAAGAGGGATAAGAAGTGTCCTGATGTATTCGAATACTGTGTGTTTACAATATAAGAGTGTGCCGATATGTTACCTCCAGACTGTGTGGTTTTCAAAACTATCTAACCTTCAGGTACCTCCATGTATAATTCAGGTACTCAGTAACGATATATGTATTTTAGCCTCCCTCTATGGGATGATTGGGACTGTTTCAGTCCCAAAGGGGGGATTATGTGGGAAATTTTATTCACCAAATGTGGTATAATATTGATGAATCAGTATTGAATTAAGGCCGCCACAAACGATTATTTTGATAATCGACTAGTCACCGATTATTTTTGCGATTAGTCGACTAATCGGATCATACCTAAATTGCAGCGTATTGCACCAGCATGCAGCTGCTCTTATATAACCATGATTAGCTTCCAGCTTGAAGTGTTTAAGGTGTGTGCTAACTAAAAAATAAAGACAATTAAGACGACAGTCCATTCAACTTTTAATGAACTTTGCAGCTTGTAGCAGCTTCATCTCTAACCATGGACAGGGTCTCATGTCCTTCACCAACATGTTCCAGATTGCTTCAGTCAGGACATTTACCTGCCCAGGTGTGCATGTTGTTGGCTTGGTAACAAAGGAACGTGTTTTTTAGCACTGTAACGTAGCGTTATAAAACATTAGCGTTATCACATGTCCTATTCAAACATGACATCACTGTTATAACGTTACAGCAAACACATAACATACGTGTGCTAAGGCTAATGAAATCGTCATCGTTAATGTTAACGTTTACAGCTATCAATATAAGTAAGTAGCTCACTGTTGACGTTAATGTTAGCAGCTAACTGTCCCTCTTCGTCAGAAATTGAATCGGATTCAGCTACAACAACGTGCTTTCTTTTCAAATGCTCGTGCATCGCTGTAGTGCTCCCATGGAAGGCAAGTTCTGCCTTGCAGATTTTGCATTGCACATTCTTTTCATTTCTTTTGATAAAATGCTCTGTTTGCGGCTAGCCATAATACTGTTAATACTGGGCACAACTTTTCCGGTGACATCACGGCTGACCCCGATTACCACTACTGCGCATGTGCGTCAAGGACAGAAAGGCAGACAAGGCAGCGGAAGCTACAGCGGCAGTTTGGAGAGAAAAACAAAGCTTCAAAAAATAAACAACGTCGATTATTAAATTAGTCGTCGACGATTTTGATAGTCGACGTAATCGTGACTAGTCGACTAATCTTGGCAGCCCTATATTGAATCATTGCAGGGTAAGGTCAGAGAGGTCAAATAAGTCATAATCAATATTACAGTATTATGTATAAGTCAATCAAAGTCAATTGATAATGGTCAGGTAAAGTCAGGTTCAGTCATAATCATGATGTAGTCATGTGTTGTTGGATGTGGGCATAATCATAGAAGTCTTGTATTCTTAATTAAGTGCAGCAGCTGGCAGTGGGGGGTTAGAGTGTATCAGACAAAGGAGTATTGTTCTGAAGACAGTGGGGAAAAAAAGGAGGAAACCGTGGTGTCTGGCTCAGAACAGGTTGAAAACATCACAGAAATTAGGCCAAGGTCAGCAGGTGGTTATACAACTTTGGTCCCACAGAAGGAGGGTGAAGTGGCTATAAAAGAAGATGTGTGCATTGGATTGTCAGTTGCTTCATGGACTGACTCAGGTCTGTGTGTGCTTGTACGCTTGACTGTTGGTTGCTCTATGAACTAACTCAGGTTTGCTGTACTTGTTGAATTGTCAGTAAACTCTATTCATATTAGAACTCTTTTGACTCAGTTGAATTATTTTTGAGTATTGAAGTGCTTATAGTGTGGGGAAGATCCTGAAGACATCTGGCTCATCTTTGGGATTTTTCTCCCACACTAGCTGGTCAGCACATGCCTTAAACGTGTCCAGGGATGCCTCTGGTCCAGCTGCCTTCCTGCAGTTCACTGCTCTCAGAGCTCTCCTCATGTCGTGCTCCGAGAAGAACAGCGGCTGCAGCTCGGCGCTGTCTGTTACTGTAGCAGACGGAAGGCTAGCGTTAGCACCGTTCACCTCAAAACATGCAAAAACGTCATTTAGCTCATCAGCTGAGCCCGGTTCAGCGCTTACCCTGTTCAGCACCTCAGGCTATAAGAGGCTGCCTTTTATGCGCACGTGTCGGCCAATGTATGCCCCTCGTTGTAAGCGGCGGTCCGTGCTTTGAGAGCGGAGTGCACAGTTCGCACATAATGAATTATGTCGTTAGGGGTTAAAGTTAGCATGATTGTACCTCGGCATAGGTAAAAGAAAAAAAAAAGGTTGCATCTATTTTAAATAAGTAGTAATTTAACGCACCACCCAGCGAGCACACCAAGTGACCCAATTCAAACACACCCTCGATGTTGTGTGACCAGCAGGTGCATGCTTGTTCTGGCTAACATGCTAAATGCTAAAATGCTCATGGTGGATCCTCCAGCGGTGACTTGTGCGTTCACTGAGGAGTGAGGTGGTTTTGATAATCCCTGATGTGACTGCAGAGCCTCTTTCAGCTCCACATGGTTGAAACTTTGAGAATGAGCGAGCAGAGAAGTTGAAGCCAGAGAAGATTGTGGAGGACTTTGCAGTGCTCACAGCTCACAGAATGGTGTTCAGACAGGTGATGGCTGTAACCATAGATATAAAACAGTGGGAATTAAAGACAACTGCGACGAGTCCATCAGGAGTTCTGCTGAAGACATTAACATTACGCCACAAAGTAAATCTTCCCAAACAAAACTTGCTTTATCAACAAAAATAACTTCTCATTTACAGTTAGCAAGGCACTTCAACCTCTTATCATCAAAACAAACTGTGTGTGCGTGTGTGAGAGAAATACTGTATATATTTGCCTTATGTACAATTTATGACTAAATATATTGATATATTACAGTAGGTGTGTTTTTCTCATGTTTCTGATTGTAATTACCTGCTGATATAGGCCATAATACTGAATCTGTTTAGGATTTCTACAAAAGATATTGCTTAATGTAGTATATTACCCATTCAGAATACCAACGACAGTTCTTACATATTAAGTTCAGGCAAAATTGATTAAATAAAATCATTGTCTGCAATATAAGTGCACAATTAAGAAATTATCTTCATGATTGAAAGCATGAATTGCTCTCTTGGAGCTATAATAATCAAATTTCTACCAGAATCTTTATTTTTCTGGTTCATTCTGGTTCTTTTAACAGTAAATGTCATAGTGACCGTTTTAATGAATTGCCATTCTGGGATGGAACCATATGGCAGCCATCTTACCTGCACTGTTAGAAATTGCTATAAATTTACCTCAAAATATCAACAGTATTATCCTGTTATATTTAAATGCAGTACATTACTGTTAATTGTGGTTGGTGAAATGACAGACGAAAGATAACGGTATTTTACAGTATTAATTGCTCAGAGGAGAAAAACAGTACTTTACAGTATTTTTTGCATTGCATTTTGGGAACAGAAAACTGCATTGAGCCCACACGTGTTCAAGTTGTGATTTTTCATCCATCTTCATCTTGTGAATTAATAGGTGAGTGCCTCTTTGCTTTGCTTGTTAGCATAGACAAAATACATAACATTTGCAATCAACTCATATTGTGCTGTGATAATGATTTGGTAGCCTCCCTACCATCAGATCCCAACATCAATAAAACATTTGTAACGTTATATTTATGTCTCTTTATGTTTGGGATTCTTTCACTAAAACTGTTTTCTTTAAGTGAATTGTTGTCAGACTGAGTAATGCACATTGGACTTGAATTAGGTTAACTTGTAAGTTTTCAAGTCAGATTTGAGATTGGAGTCTGAGCTGACACAAACAGCAAACCTCACTCAAGCGGTCAGTGTGGCCAGCTAAGGTTAACTACTTGTACAGTTGCTAATGTTAAGTTTTATGCGGGGATGCATGATATTCCTTCTCTTCTAATCTGCAACACTCGTTTCAGTGGGAAGCGAGCTGTGACACAGCGGAGTGGAGCTGGGTTTCTAAATCGGATCTTTCAAATTACAGCGTGAGTTTCATCCAACGTTAGCTACTAAATTCTTCTTCTGCAAAGTGCAGCCTTCAAACAACGTTGCAAATTTTATTTAAATACTGTTCCATTGCTGTCACTGTAGCGCGTGACTAACAAAACAATTACAGTAATTTCCCGAAACCTGCAACGTTAGTCAAAACGTTAATTTCCATTGAAGTGCCCTTGTGTTTCCAAATTTCTCGGTATATGTGTAATCTCTATCCCTCTATTCATAGGGGGAAATCTTTTCTGTAAGAGTGTTGTGGTTATTTTGTTTCTTTAATGTTGGTTGTATTTTGGATTGTGTCGGTCCAAATTGGTGATAGACTATTCAGAAAGGATAATTCATATTCACAGTTTAGCTGTTGCTGGTTTGTATTCTAATGTTATTTTGCCCAGCACAGAATGCTAATGGACATTTGAGCTGGTGGAGATTTTTTGTTGAGATCGAGTTTCCTTTCATCCCAAGGACTACCCAGACTTGTCAGCATGTTGCAATAGGAACTTCATAAAATTAGCAGCTTTGAAATCACATCTTTACAGATATCACAAGGAGCGTGTAATGGAGCCAAGATCACATCTGTGCCCTGCAGTAGACCTAGCATGCCATGTTGACTTGTGTAGTGCCAAATGTAATGCACTGACTCAGTTTTATTCCCATCTTAAAGTGCACATTAAAGAGGGACGAACAGTGGCATGTCCCTTTAAGCAATGTGATAAATCATTTGCAGTAATATCTACATTTACCTCTCACCTATCCAGAAAACATAACAATTCAACAGAGGTAAACCTAACTGCATCCATTGTTGCCACATCACTTGTGACAGAGGCTGGAAAGCTCTCAAAATAATAGTGATATGATATCAGATGAACATACTGATGTAGTTGGAAATAGCGAGCATTTGTAGGTAAGCCCAGAAAATGTTGATGAGACCTTATTTTTGAAGAATCTTGCTCTGTTTTATCTGAAATTACAGGCAAAGTTGCTGCTTCCATCCTCCATCATTCAGACTATCATTGAAGATATGCAGTCAATTTATGATGTAAACCAGTCACACTTATTTTTTAAACTAAACGAGAAGTTTGTTACTCTTGGGGTTCCAGAGGCTTCTATTAATGATCTTATTGACGATCTGATAGCTCTGATAGATCTCTTCCGAGCAGGCAATAGCGACACATTAAAAACAGACCAGCGCAGGAAAACAGTGTTCAGGATCAGTTTTAATTATGTTGAACCTATGCCCGTTTGTCTAGGACAGAATGAAGCTGGCAAGGAGTGTTTTTCTCAGTATGTCCCTATAAAACAGACGACTGAGGCCCTTTTTCATTGTGAGTCTGTGAGGAAACAGTACAGTGAAGTACACAGCCGACAATGCCTAACTCCTAAAAAGATACTAAAATGTAACATTACCTACACCTAACGTAGTAAAAGGCAGTGTTCTTGATACAAGAATAGACTTTGCTGTATTTATATTAGTGAGCAAACTTTGTTCCCACACTAATTCTGAACACACACATTTGTTTTTCAGGCGATTCATCGGGATCAATCCTGAGAGAGGCACCAAGGCTGAACGAGGAAAAGTCCTGTCAAAGCAGACGGGAAAGGTCGCCCAGAAGAAGGTGACATCAGTCAACCCTCGTGTCTCCAGTCTACTAAAGAAACTAATGGACTTTGAGTGGGACTTTATATAAGACAGTGAGCCCAGTCATTCACACACACACACACACTCTTTTAGTCTCTTATTTTTTTTCAGTAAGTCATTCTTGGTCACTCAGTCACTCACTCAGTTATGCATTAACTCACTCAGTCAGTCTTTGTTCGTGTCCAGAGTTCAGTTTTGAGACAGACTACAAGACTTGTTAAAGTACTGTATTTATTATTTATATGGCTGAAATTTAAGTTTATTTACCTGAATGAACTTTGGGCTTTGTTTTACCAATTACCTTCTAATTTTAGAAGAATGTTTTGCAATTTCATTCACTTCAGTCATTCACTTGGTTTCTCAGCAACTGATTTTGATAATATTTTATGTATTTATTTGTGTTCAGTGTTCACACTGACTGCACTTCTTGTTAAAGTTTATTTTTTAAATGGCTGAAATTTTAGTTTTTGCCCTAAACATGCCTCAGGCTTTTATTTGTTTTTCAGGAAAGCTTTTCAAAAGTTATTCAAAAACTTAATAAAGAGAGATATGTTTTGACAAGACACTTTGAAGCTGTATTATTTGTCTTAAGATTTTTTAACTCACTATTTCAAAAGCTATATTTATACACTGTATTAAAACATGGCATTTTTATAGCAAGACTGCTAAGCAATAATTTAACAAATCACAAGGTTTAGAAAAGAAATGTAAAAAAAATCATTGTAGTCCTTTTTGCTAGCAGTTCATTACTCAATAGCTTATACAGTAGCATGTAGTTTACAGTAAAATCCTGCAAATATACCTCTTGTGAAAAAGTGCAAATAAACATTAATTAACTGCTAATACGTTTGTTGGCATTTTACTGTAAAGGTAGAAAATAACAGCTTTATGCTGTATTTACAAAAACAGTAGCAAACTGAAAATTTCAGCAACAGCAAGACACCGTTAATTTTACAGTATCTTGCTGGCAACCGTGCTGCCAGTTCTTTACTGTTTTTTGACAGGACAATCTCTAACAGTGTGGGCCCAGTTTTGAACTGTTTTTTATTCAAAGTAATGAGTGTAAGACAACTGTGCCTGTCTAGAATGAACCAAAAAAATGGTTCCATCCCAGAATGGCAATTCATTAAAACGGTCACTATGACATTTACTGTTAAAAGAACCAGAATGAACCAGAAAAATAAAGATTCTGGTAGAAATTTGATTATAGCTCCAAGAGAACAAATCATGCTTTCAGTCATGAAGATAATCTCATAATTGTGCACTTATATTGCAGACAATGATTTTATTTTTTAAATTTTGCCTGAACTTAATATGTAAGAACTTTCGTTGGTATTCTGAATGGCTAATATACTACATTAAGCAATATCTTTTGTAGAAATCCTAAATAGATTCAGTATTATGGCCTATATCAGCAGGTAATTACAATCAGAAACATGAGAAAAACACACCTACTGTAATATATTAATATATTTATTAATGTCATAAATTGTACATAAGGCCAAGATATATTTCTCTCTCTCTCTCTCTCTCTCTCTCTCTCACACACACACACACACACAGGGTTTGTTTTGATGATAAGAGGAGAGGTTGGAGAACCTTACTAACTTAAATTAGGAGTTATTTTTGTTTATAAAGTTTAGTTTTGAAAGATTTACTTTGTGCCGTAACGTTAATGTCTTCAGCAGAACTCCTGATGGACTCGTCGGAATTGTTTTTCATTCTCATGGCAAGGTAACGTTATGGACATTATTTATGATGATAATGCAGAGAAATCGCGGGAATTTTGCAAAATTGCAAGCTGGACCTGAACTGCTGAAGTACAAATCTCCTTTCTCCGACTGGATTACTTTACCTGATCAAGACATGGATTGTTTGCTTTACTGAAAGGGAAATCGTGTAAAGGCATGAGGTAAGGTGACAACACGTTATGTTAATATATGATTACTGATGCTGGATTCAAGGCGGCTAATTTTGGGTTCGCTAGATGTGGTGAACATGCAACGTTAAGCGCGACACCTCGAATAACAATAAACTGGCTGGTTGTGTGGTTGGTTAGTGTTCTGTGTTGCTGTCAAGGACGTGGCTAACGTTACTGTTGTGTTGATTTGCCTGGCGATTTATGAAATGGGAATTCGTTTACATGTTGTGTTTACTTTAACGTTACACTTGATTGTCATGGACTCAGCTGCTTAGCGATCAAATGTTAGGGTAATATTAATAATTTTGTTATAACGTTAACGTTACTAAACGTTACATTTGAGCTCTAAGTTAGCATAGCTAACAAAACAATGTTTGCTGGTTCTAACTTAACTGTTTAACTAACTTATCAATGCTGTTGAGAGTTAGCAATCAGCTAGTTGACCCACATGTAAAAAATAAATCTCTCATCTACTCTTTACTGACGTGTGGAGTGATGCCAGCCTCCCTGGTCTCTTCGGTCCTTTTAGTAAAGCAATTAAATGCTGCACAGCTGACAAACATAGTTGTTGCCCATAGGTGGTGATTGTAAACAATACCCAGCTAAGATGGTGGACAGTTATGCCATGAGTTATGACGTAATGTCACATCTACTGTTTTATATCTATGGTTTTATATATCTATATGATGTTGATGTAACTCTCTCCAGAGGAGAACGTCAGTGATGCTAGGCAATGTAGTGCTGTGTGCACCACACAATGTGCAACAGCTGGGCATCTCTCTGTTTGCTTTAATATGTAGTGGCAAGCATGGAGCTAACATGCAGGCAGTATTGCTAGAGTGCAGAGTGACAGACAGGCAGACCAACAGGTAGACAGGCAGTGATCCTGAGGCAAGAGAGACAGGGTTAGTCAGGAACCAGGAAAATACACACGAGAGCAAAACTTGAATGCACAATTCAAGGAGCCAGAGAGGCGATCTACCAACTAGGCTGCAACAACAATCTGGTGATGAGTGGATAAAGAACCAGGGTAGTTGTACTGTGAGGTGATGAGCTGATGGATGGTAGGTGTGCAGACTGGAGCAGGTGAGTAGGCTCAATCAGGGAGCCGTGAGAGTGCGCCACGCACGCACGCACAGAGAGAGAGAGAGAGAGAGAGAGAGAGACAGACAGACAGACAGAGTGATGCCAGCCTACCTTATAAAGGTTTAACAATGACAGAATAGGTAAGTTAGTAAGACTCAATAAATGAGTTTCTAATGCTAATGAAATTCAAAGGATTTGATTAATGTTCTTAAGGACCTTAATATAAAGTGTTACCGAAAAGGGTAATATAAATAAAGTGTATTATTATTATATATGTTCTTTCATTTCAGGATCCCTTTATCAGGTTCTATTAGATAAAAGATCTTAAAGCTGGGGTAGGCAGAATCTGTGCAACCTATGCAAAACCTTCCACCTCTCTCTCTGCTGCCTCGTATCACTCCGCTAAGCCCCTCCCACCAAACCCACAACTTCGACAGGCAGCAGAAGGAGTCGGTTCCCCAGTGAAACTGTATCCCTCGTAGGGCTCGCTCTCCACGGCGTGAGCCTCACTGAGACCGCGGTCCCTCCCGCCGTGACTTGTCTTCTCAGAGACGCCCCTCCAGCACTTCGCGGCCGCAGAGCAGAGCACCCCAGGCTTCAGAGGCAGCTGCAACGCTGTCCAGCAGCGGGAAGAGAGGCTAGTACACCACACACACACACCACTGTCCCCCGTCAAAAGTTATTCCCCACTGTTTGTCATCATGCCTCTTTGCCACTCGTCGTTGTCAGCGTCATGGCATTGAACATAATGAGCCTGAAGCTCCGTGTGGAGCTGGGACGTGTTGTTTTGTACTATACACCGCTGCAGGCAAAGGAGGTGTTGGAAATTTATCACAAGTTTCAAGATTTTCGGCAGGATTTTCCACCACTGAATCAGGTTTTCACCGTCTGAAGGGACGTGTACACACATCTGCTCTTTTAGCTTAGTCAATACGAACGCACCATCTCTAAAATAACCTTTGATAGGCTAAAGTCTACCGTCACGGGATAGATTTTCTGAAGCCTGAAAACAGAGCCAAGAAGAGGGGCTGAAGTAGAGGTCTGCTCTCAGACCACTTGAATTACAATATGCTGCACAGTTAATATGGCATTTTTGCCCAATGACACCAAAAGAAAACTGCCTACCCCAGCTTTAACAGTTCTTTTATTTATCAGACTGGAAACAGTAATGACACTGTAGTACTTTGAACAGCCTTGATCTTACCGCATATAATGCACAAAAGTGTTTCCGCCATTTATTGTTTTATTGTATGTATATTGCTTCTGAGCCTGTTTTTCTCTGTATCTGTATTTGGTGCTTTATTGGTTATATTATTATATGAGTCTCAATTTAATTTTCTTTTGTACTTTGCATTGATATAAAAGTGCTTTAACAACAATGTTTATCATTAGCCTATTATGTGATGCTCATTTAAACCAGAGAGAGTCACTGTGTGTGTGTGTGTGTGTGCGTGTGTGTGTACCTGTTTTGTAGCTGAATTACTGGCTCTACCATGAGAGGCTCTCTCAATGTGTGTGTCTGTGGGGAAGTGTCAGTACATAGCCATAGCCCTGCTATTTATTATGGTTAAAGTTACTGTTCATCTGCCCGAAATATTTAGTTAAGCTCTGAATATAGCAGTTATCGGCTAGCTGGTGTTGTATTTACTGCCACTGAAGAGGAATAAATCTTGTTCATGTACGACATTGTTTTTCCACTGGCGTTTATCAGGCTTGCTAATGTGAATGCTGACAGCAGCTATGTGTGAGAAGCACAAACTGGGGCTACAGTTAGCCAGTGTTCTGCTATTTATACTTGGGACCACAGCTGACATAGAAGGGACAGAGAATTCGGCTGAACCAAACTTTCAAATCCAAGCAGACACATACAAGCTAATTTTAAGCAGAAAAAACACACAATTTAATATTTACACACATTATGTATATTGTTGGTAAAATCACCAGTATTAACATCATATGCCAAGTAGAATCTATGTGATTATGTGTACAGTGAAAAAAAAAAATAGTGTGCAGTTCCTCTTTAATGTGGTCGAAGGGTTTGCTTTCATCAATGAAACTGGGAATTGTGTTGCTGGGGGCAATTGTTCCTGGTAGGGTCTCCCAAGGCAAATTCCCAGGTGAGGGGTCAGACTAAGAGCCATTTTAAGAACCTTTGTGGAGTGGGACAAAGCTTACCTGGACTAGGGAGAGCCAGCTCTCCTGGAGCCAGGACTGGAGGGGAGCTTCCCAGCGAGCATTTGGTGGCTTGGCCTACCTCCATGGGGCCAAGTCAGACTCAGCCTGAAAGAGTGATATACCTGCAAGGCTAAGCATTAAGGTGGTGGAACACTTTGAGGACTCCTGAACCTGATTGAGTTGGCAGTCTCCTTTTCTGGCAGAGATCATTGAGGTAGCCAAAAAGCACTGTAGTGACAAGGTGCCAGGGTTGGATAAAAAAAAAACCCTGAAATGCTAAAGATTCTAGATATTGTTTAGCTGTCTTAGTTGAAACACCTTTGCAATGCTGTTTGGTGGTAGGGAACAGTGCCTAAGAACTGGCCCACATTTAACTATGTTCCTACCCAAGAACTGGTGAATAGGTATAATCTTAGCTGGAATCTACCATATATTAAATACCTTGGGGTCTACATACTCAAAGATATTGTCCTCCCTGTGTGATATTGATCTCTGCATTAGAATAAGGTCAATCAAAATGAATATTCTTCCTAATTACATCTATTTATTGTACTCCCTCTATAACAGTGTAGAGAATGGGACAAGCATATTTCTAGGTTTATATGGAACAAAAAGAGAGAGAGACATTGAGTAAACTACACTACAACTTATATAACTTTCAGAATTTGTGCCAGTCATTTCAACTTGTTAGACAGGATTTTTATACATACTTACAGGTCTGCCATTATTTTCTGGGGGAGATCACAGGTTGCAATCCAGAGAACCCCTAAAAACTGACTCTGGAGCTATTCTGGGCACATTCAACTGGGAGGAGACCCAGGGGCAGACCCAGAACGCAGTATAAGGATTATATATTTCATCTGGCCTGGGAACGCCTCAGGACCTCACAGCTCAAGTAGGTGGCTGGGGAGAGGAATGTCTGGGCTACCTTGCTTGCCTTGCAAGCCTTGTGGGTGCATGAAGTAACATGTAAGTGTGTAGCAAATGACTTTTTTTGAGAGAGAGAAAGAGAATGATCGAGAGAGAGACAGAGGATATTACGTGAGTAAATACTCAGAAGAGATGTCTTCAAGCATTTTTTTTAAAGACAGAAAGGGATTCTGCTGACCGAATCGAGTGCAGGAACTCTTTCCACCACTAAGGGACCACACAGGAGAAAGAGTTTGGATTGAGATTTCCTTCCTCTCAGTGACAATAGGACTAGTTATCATTCATTTGCAGATCGTAGTGAACGAGAAGGCTCATAAACCTCCAGGTAGTCCAGGTAGTAGTGGCAGTACATACTAAGTAGTCCTTCATAACTTCATGATAGTAGCTACTTAGTGTTTACTGGGGAATTCACTTCATTAGTTCCTTAATAACAAACCTGTGACAGCAAGAAAAATCTTTTAATCATCATATTCAGACCACATATAGGCTACATAAATATTCCATTCATGTCATATTTGTGGTGGAAATTGTGTATTTCCTTTGAAGAAGTGAGCAAATAAAATGAAAATCCAACAAGTCGTTGTCTTTTGTATATTTAATTAAGCAAAGAATAAAACAATAAAATAAAATGGTAAATAAGAATAAAAAGTAAATGAAAGGAAGAGCAAGCGAGCACACAGAGTCAATCTGATTTCAGCTGAAAGGACAGAGATCATACACTAAGTTGCATATGAAGAGTCTGACACCGAAGGGAAGATGCAGTCACATATTTATACTCTCACAATATATAGCAGACATAGCAGAGAATGGCAAGGATACCAGAATCACTTCTAACCCACATCGTCTGTCTCTAGTGTTCCTGCCCAAGGCTGGAGACCCAGGAGAGACTGTCTTCCAAACTGCAGGTGTCCTCCCTCCCAATTGCAAACAATTTGTCCTTCAGTAACAACACCCAACCAAGATACCAATGTACCTTATGACAGAGATGACCCAAGACAGAAATTATCTAAGTATGTAGAATGCAGACTAAATGACTAGAAAACAAGTTTTTACACCAAAACGTATCTAGCAACGGGAAAAGAGAAATTTTGCCCTTACAATATTCTGATTAGAGATGCTGAAGCATTCAAAATAAATGTCATAAACAGAGTATGTACCAGTGTAAATAAGTTCAAAGATTTAACCACAGTGCTGTGTGGAAAGGCAATAACACAAGCTGCTTTCATAAAGAATATTTTTACAAAACATCTAGCAAAATAATAAATTGTCTGAAAATAAATTGCCTTCAAGGCTTTCTGGCAGAAAGTCTTTCTAACACGTGGTTAATGTTGTGAAATGGCTGCAATTTGGTTAGGTTTAGGAAAAGATCATGGTTTGGGTTCAAATAAGTCAATGTTGACTTTTGGTTTCAACTGCAAGACTAACAGCGGACTCCTGGGTGAAAGTCCAGTGTTTGACCCATCCATCCACCCTGACCTCCTCGCTACATGGACTTTGTTGCTCTTTATACTACGTCACCTGATTTCCTAAAGCCTTCTGGCAAACCTCTCCCATATGCACAGACTTTAGCAAACTCTAAAAAATGTCAATCCTGAAGTTGTTAGCTGAATAGTCCAGCAAGTTTTCCTTCATCTTTTTAATTTCCTCCCAAGGTCCATCGGGGCTTGCCAGAGTTGTTTGGATTAGGCAAACAAGCAGAGGGTAAGTGTAATATTTCTTGAAGTTTTTTTCCACAAAATGAAGAAAACAATCACTGTTCACCAAAGCTCAGCAGAAATAAAGCTTCATTCCAGCACTGCATCACATCTCTGGTTGCTTTAGTTCCAGGACTGTTGCACAGATGATTACAGATGACTGAGTTAGCATCATGCTATGTTAGCAGAGCCACACTTGGCTAGCATTAGCATGCAGCAGCAGCCAAATTATGTCAGGTCGAGTATACAGCTTTTGAGTACTGAACGTCTCAGCAGTGAGCGCATACACCTACGGTGAGCCCTGAAGGGTACATTGAGAGCAACAACAACCGGAGTAAAATTCCTTGTATGTGTACACACACCTGGCCAATAAAGCTGATTCTGATTTTCTGATTCTGATTCTGATATGCTTCCATTTATATGACTAGCAGTTAGTTTGGTAACATGTAAAAGTCGAGAAGACTGGACAAGGTGAGAGTTTTTGTCATGTTGGACTTTATAGTGCGAGCATATGGCTATTTCCTGGAGGCCTGCAGACCCAGTACAAATCAAACTTCCAAAAACAAGAGTAGAAAAGAATCGTTTGTTCATTTTTGGCCAGCACAAGTATTTGTTCACCTGCGGAACTGATCTGTGGAAGACCCGTTACCACCCTTTTATCGAGTTGAGCAGACCCAGGCAAGGAGGGGTATCGATTGCACCTAGAATGGAGAACAGCAGACATGAAAGAGCATCATGATCGTAGCAGCCGCAAAGAATTACCTCCACTCTGCCCTGGACAGCATGTGGAACATGGCACCCAGCAATTGTTCTGCAAAAGTGCAATGAGCCAAGAAGCTACATTGTCCAAATGCCTAATGGAAACAAGATCAGACTTTGCAGGAGCCATCTGCATGAGCTATACAATCCACATATGCAGAAAAGCATAAAAAAGATCCGCTTTGCTGAGCCACATCTTCAAGATGAAGCTCAGAAGAGTCACAGTGACCTAGCGGAAACATCTACCACACCACCCTGTGAAACAAACACAGACACAGAGGCACTTAAGAGTCCAAAGCCAATACGCACAAGATCTGGAAGGATTATAACCACGCCAGCCTGCCTGAGCCCCAGACAGCCCTGGCCCAATTTAACCACTGGTTGTAATACTTTTTGCAGCACCTGTAACTCACTGAGTTTTCAAACTTTTATACAAAGTACCCTCATTTGTTTACTGCAAATGGCACTAATTCAAACCTCTTCAAGAATATCACAAACCTTGGCTGCGTTTCATTAGTTGTTCAACTTTCCCTTGTTGACTTCCCTTTGGCACTTGCCCTCCAGGGAATCCCCGCCACCATCGTAAGTGTCGTTCCATTTATCTGACAAACTGAAGTGAACTTAGTGAGTAGGTGAATCGACCCTCAGAGGGCTGAGGGAGTGAGTCAACAACAATGGTCATTCCAGAGATGTGTATCACCCACAATGCATTGCAGTCATGCATTTGGTGCAAGAAAATACATCCATGGTTAGGTGGCAGTGATGTATGTAAAACTCTGGTTATTTAAAGGTGGGGTAGGCAGTATTTTTTTGGCATCATTGGGCAAAAATGTCATAATAACCGTCCAGCATATTGTAAATTAAGTGGTCTGAGAGAAAATCTCTACTTCAGCCCATCCTCTTGGCTCACAGGTTTCAGAGAGACGGTGCGTTTGTATTGGCTGAGCTACAAATGCAGATGCCCGTGCATGTCCCTTCAGATGGTGAAAGCCTGATACAGTGGTAGAAAATCCTGCTGAAAATCCTGCAACTTGCGATAAATGTCCAATACCTCCTTTGCCTACAGCGGCAAAACAACACATCCCGGCTCAACACGGAGCTTCGGGCTCATTATGTTCAGTGCCATGGTGCTCGTATCGACAAGTGGCAGAAAGGCATGATGACAAACAGTGGGGAATAACTTTTGAGGGGGGACAGTGGTGTGTGTGTGGTGTACTAGCCTCTAATCCTGCTGCTGGATGGCGTTGCAGCTGCCTCTGAAGCCTGGGGTGCTCTGCTCTGCGGCTGCGAAGTGCCGGAGGGGCGTCTTTGAGAAGACAAGTCGTGACAAGAGGGACCGGGGTCTCGGTGAGGCTCACGTCGTGGCAAGTGAGCACTACAAGGGATAAGCTTTCGCAGGGGAACCGGCTCCTTCTGCTGCCAGTCGAAGTTGTGGGTTTGGTGGGAGGGGCTTAGCGGAGTGATACGAGGCAGCAGAGAGAGAGGCGGAAGGTTTGCATAGGTTGCACAGATTTTGCCTACCCCAGCTTTAATTTATTTATCTATTTACCAGGGCCAATGCACGTGAATCAACATTTCAGTTTACACACCAATGTAAATGTGCCGGAGATACCTAATGAGCTCATTTTCATCCGTATGAAAATTACAGATGCTTTTCAATTTCAATTTTTTTAATATACCTTATATGTCTGCATAGGTAGACTTATGTGTGTATAGGTTCACTCGCTTAGTTAGCAGATAGTTTCTTAAGAAAATCTCATCACAGCTTGATATTTTACTGAAAAATGTCATATAACTTATTGCAGTTAATATTTACTTAGATTGTTGTACTGTTCAGTTTGTGTGATTTCTTTTTCCCCAACATTACCTGTAAATGCATGGAAAAATTTGCCTAATTGAAATGAGTCTACAGGTATTTTTGATCTATAAAAAGCAGTTTAGCGCTAAGCCTACAACTGGCGGTCGATCCATGTAGTTTGGGCTGAAAGTACGTTGGACCTGAAGGTCAAAACACAACAACATTTCAGATTACAGAAAGGGAGGGACAGCACTTCTTGTTTGTGATTGAGCCAATCTAGCACCGCCCTCCTTAACACATCCACTGAATAAACTCTGAATTGACTTGGGTTCGGTCCAATCGGAGGGACGATCTAAACTCTACTGGTTGTTTCTCTGCCAGGCAACTGATGACACTCTGGGCATTTTTAAGACCAGTTCAGACCAAAGACTGGCGAAGAGACAAAAAATGTGCAGGGAAAAGTTGCAGTGGTGTGATCTGGCCCGTCTCAGCTCGACTCAAGCCGGTTGATGGCGCCGCTGTGACTCAGCTTGTCAAGTCGCCAGTGGCTGGTTTTAGAATGTAAGGCACGTTACCTGTTTCAACAGCCAATCAGCTCGTAGAGAAGCCAGCTGGTCATCTCAACCTGCTCGTTTTATAATGTTTTCGCCGTTTATCAATACTAGAAATGCAACTGTAGCAAGTAACTCACTATCACTATCCTTATTCATATTTTAAGACGCTACGAATTATGTCCAGTTACATAAAAGCCTGAAAAGCTGGGAGTTAGAACGGATGCACAGAGAGTCGTTGCTATGGAAACGATTCACCGTCACGTCAACTAGCAAGTTTCAGAATGTTGCAGCCCGGTGCATTGCAAGTAGTAATAGTAGTTGGTTCGTGGTTGTAAATAGAACTTTCGGCCCTAATTCCGTTTCCCCCCATTGTAGCAATCCACAGACAGAAAGGAAATGACAGAGAAGTGAAGGGACAGTCAACAAGAGAGAGAGCGAGAGGTAGTTGCAAACTGTAAACAGCTGTTTCTACGCACCTCCCCCTGCTGATTTTGAGTGATTATAGTGAATGCTCCGATTAACAAATGTAAATATGTAATGCTTTGTTTGTGATGACAGTTTTGTTTAGTTTTAACAGGCTTGAGTCGAGCTGAGACTGGCCAGATCACACCACTGCAACTTTTCCCTGCAATATTCTAAAACGGTTTCTCCGGTTGATCCAATGACCGCATTGAATCAACTCTCAACTGAATCATCAATTGACATGGGTTCAGTCCAATCACAAACAAGAAGTGTTGTCCCTCCCTTTCCGTAATCTGAAATGTTGTTGTGTTTTCTGAAATATTATTGTTTTTTTGTGAAATGTTGTGTCTTTACCTTCAGGGCCACCGTATGAAAGTGAACAAGGGCAGATGCGTTCCATTTTCCCTCTGCTCTCCAAGTGGCCTCCGTGCAACATATGCTGTCACGTAATACCAAGGGCTGAGGGGAAGTGAATGAGGCGAAGTAGAACTACTAATGAAACGCAGCTCTTGTGAGTTGATGTCAACTACCCCACTACCAGGGTAGGTTGCAAACTGTAGAGTACATGGTCTTACAGGTTTTGACCACTTTCTGGCAACTGACACGTTGCAGGGGGAATTGGCGAACAGGTCGCAGATTTCACAACCCTCATTGAGCCTTGTGATGTCATCCGTGTGGGATGGCATAATTGGAATGACCCAGTGATACATACGGTTTTCCTAAACTGCGGGTGAACAGGCCAACATCAAAGTACAATTTACAACGTGGTTGACTGCACTCATATTGCAATATGGGCACCACTTCTGGGCACAAAAATGGTGTGTTATGGTTAGAAAATCATTAAGTAATGAGGGACTACTAAGTATGATGTATTACTTTACATGAGGGTGCACAAAAAGAGTAGCCTAACTAATGTTTAAGTAATTAGTGATGAATGAGTTGTTACTAGTTTTGTGCCGCTCAGCGGCTAGTTCAGAGTAAATCAGGAACAACTCATGAAGAAAGTGGTCAGTATATTGATTCACAGATTTATGGGCTAATCATTACCTAATGATTCATCACACATTACACATTTTGACCTAATGCATCCACTCACTGTGAACCATTCTTCACACTTAGTCAAATACACCACATCATAGGGGAAAGTACTGTGAATACTCTTATATACATTTATTTGCATAAACTTTTGAATACATGTGTTTTAATGTAGTATTAGTCCACAGTGGTGTTAATTCTTGTATTCATGTAAACCATTCTACCACTGGCATTACCATAATGTTTTGCTGGCTTATGTTGCTGAGATGGGGATCAGATGATGAGGGAACAACAAGCTTAAAATTCCAGTTCAGATTAGCCTCAGTGAGCAGGAAGAGAGACCTGCTGGGTGAGCTGCCACAGGTCAAACCTACAAGACACCAAGGAATTTCACTCCATTCATTCTACTAAATTCCAATAAAATACTGTATCCAAATGTCTTCGTAGAAAGAATAAATTTTTCATGAAGCCTGGAGGGACTGGTTGTGCTGCAGCAGTTGGTAAAGGGTTATAGTAGACCAAAATAATAGCATATAAATAATAATAGCATATAAACCAAAAATGTGGGCACTATACATTCTTGACTGACAAATCAAATAACATGCTTAAAAGCAAATGAACTTACAAAACAAATACTGAATGTGCTTTATGTGCCCGTAGAAGCTGAATCAGCATAGCTTACTGTAGTTTGACAAAATAATCATAACTCAAGGTCCAGTTACAAATAGCTTTCAACTGCAAATCTCACTCTGGACTGGAATTGTCTCAGCTGCCATCAGCCTAGCCTAGGCTGGGATGGTAACCCCTGTCTCTGGTTTCTGGTGTCACATGTGAATGTCTTCCTTGATCTCTCTCCGGCAGTCCACTGACTCCTGGTCCATGACCTATGACCTTTTCATAGTGGATGCTGTTAGTGGTTTTGGTCTGGTGTTGTACCGTTGTACCCCATTTACACCTGGCATTAAAATGCAATCTGTATCTGGATACATTATCTGGATAAGGAAAAACACATGTTAATGCCAGGTGTACATACACACAGAACGCATTGGGATCAGAATGCAATCGGATCAGCCACACCACATTTGGAGGTGGTCAGGCTAGGATTGCCAGGTGTAAATGTAATCCGTACATTGTGACCACATTCTTAAGAAAAAAATCTGCCCAGCAAGTTGAAAGGTCATCTAACTCTGCCTCTTCCTGCTAGCCCGGCAAAAGCTACAAATAGTAGCAGTAGCTAATAAGTCTTTCTTTGCAATGTTATTTAGGAATGAATGATGTCCTTCTATGGCATTGCTTCTCTTAACCTGGGATGCAACATGTTTATTGACAAGTCCATCAGCTCAGCCTAACTAATTTGCATATTGAGATCTGATCCTGTGTAAATGCAAAGACCCATGGATAATGTATCCAGATACAGATCTCGTTAATACCAGGTGTAAATGGGGCCATAATGACTGTTTCTGGTGTTCATTCAGTCTCTTGTCTAGTGTCCTTACTGCTTCACTGATAGAGTGATCCCCACCATAGCTATCACATGTGATGTCATAATGATGTCATACATCACTCCAGTCTTCCTCTCCTGTCTTTAAGGTGTCCCAGCAAAAATCTTAAGGTAATGGTTTGTGGTAGTCCAGCTGCGTAAGGGAGTCCCACTGGGATTTAGCCATGTCGTGAATTCAGGTCAGGATTCTCATCGTCCACTCTTTGTACCTGAAGTGTTAAGTATTAAATTATTGGTCTGTGTGAGTGGGTTTACTGTACACTGTGGTTTTTATGCTCCCATCAGTCTTCACATGAACACAGGTGTCTAGAAACAGCAGCTTACCATCCTCTTCCTGTTCACCAGCCAACTCAATGCATGGGTTGATGGCTGTTGTGTTGGATGAAGCTCTCCATACTGGGTGTAACGGTGCAGTTTGGTGAAAGTGTGATCCATGTACCAGTGCCAGATGTCAGATGGGGTAGAAGCTGCTGTCAGGGTTTAAATTGTTCCACATACAAGTTAGCTTCAACAGGTTAGATAATGAGAGAAAACATCAAGGACACCATCAGAATCAGAACAACTTTATTGTTCGTCGCAAGGTGATGGAATTCTGTCTTTGACGTGACCTCACACAAGTACACATAAAACAGGAGTCACTCCAGCAGAGGCGCTCCTGTCCAAAGGCCATCCACATCACATCCAATGCCAGAGACCATCTTTGAAAAGAGACAGAGGTTGCCATCTGCACACATATACAACCACCTGCTATCACGTGGCCAAAGATCCATACTTCGGTCATATGAGAATTATTTTTGTCAAGCTACTATGTGTGTGTATATGTATATATATATATATATATATATATATATATATATATATATATATATATATGTATATATATATATATATATATATATATATGTATATATATATATATATATATATATATATATATATATATATATATATTGTCCTGTATCGCACTCCAGCAAAGTCCCACCGATGGTACCTGGGCATATTTTGGCAGATGGTTGACATTGCTGTCAATAACGCATGGATTCTCTACTGGCGTGATGCAGCAGCACTGGTGTAGAAACACCAGTGTCTGAAGGTCTTTAGGTTGGATGCTGCCAAAGGACTCATCTACCCCGAAAAGCAGAAAAGGGGACGGCCCTCCAAAGGAAATGAAGACAATACACCACCAAGAGTAATCAACCAGCCGAAAGTTCCCAGGTCTGTGGGTGATATGACGGGATTGACCACTTCCCTGTCCTGTCAATTAAAGGCCGATGCAGGATGTGCCAGGATGGAGAGACCTCCATCATGTGCCAGAAGTGCAAAGTGAGGCTTTGCATTGTCACTGGTCAAAATGATTGCAACTGTTTCCTCAGCTTCCACTGCCGATAGCATATTGCTAGTGTAGGGGCACCACAGGGAAGATGGTAGTTAAAACAGGAATAAGATGTTTCATTCGTTCGTCAATGTTAATAGCTTGTTGTTTATTCAAAGATTAGATTTGTTTCCAGCGTTCAAAACATACGTGAATAACTATTGTTCAGTTTTCTTACTTTTTTAAAACTTGGTATGCAAAACATGAAAGAGTGTACACTGGAAAATAAAGGTAATATTTTGAAAAAACTCATGAAATTGTGTCATTTCAGCCTACATTAGAAAATAGCAATGAATTAATTTTCCAAAATATTTATGTGCTTGCCAATTTAAGGTTTAATAAAAAATGGATCCCCATCCGTTATTCACCATGAAAATAAAAAGCTGATAAGATAACAAAATGGTTAGATTACTTCTCATGAGATGTTATATGTTAATGAAACTTTTATTTGATTTTAATTGACATTAAACTAGTTTTAATGGCAGTCCATTGTCTATGGTAGTTACTAACATCTCATTTAGCCAGTGGCACAAAAAAGCAAAAGTCACATATTTCTTGAGTATTCCAATCATTAGATCATTAGATGACACACATATCTACAGTATGTACACATCTGACACATTTGAGGGAGCAAATATTTCAGTATTAAAATTATATTTGACACAGTAGATCTATTACTGGTTCATACAAAGGACTTTATGTGGTCTCTGTTTAACATTCATATCTTATAGAGCATGTATGGTAGCAGATTCCAGCCCCTATAAAACAAATGGAAAACTAGTTATCAAAAATACTTAATATGTAGGATAATTTTCATTTACAATCTTTTTACAAAGAGCACACATATAAATCCACTTACCAGTCAATTCAATACAAGCTATTGTTAGATGACTAGACTGTTAAAAGATCTACACCTTAATCAGTCTATTACAGAGCCCAACATCTTATTTTCTTAAAACAAGTAAAAACATTCAGCCACTGTGGTAAGATATTTTTGCTGGCACTACATTCAAATACTTTCAACTTTCTAGAATGTTTTGGGTACTAGTGATGTAAACTGCCCCTTCTCTCATATTTCAAAATACTGACACGTTTAGAAAATTCCTAAAACATGGGGAAACTGCAACAACAAATGCTACTACTAGGCAGTAGTGCTGGCCCTTTTATAATCCTACTGCTTGACTATAATCCCATTGGGGGATTTTGTATCTCTACAATTTGATTTGACCCTGAATTAGCTCACCCTGTTGATAAGAGAAATTAATATTTAAGGCTACATATGAAACAACATGACTTAAGACATTTTTGCAGTGTATAAGATCTAAAAAAAATTGCTAACATACTCAAACGCCACATGTCATAACCCACTGAGTAAGTTGTATATTTACATAAATCATATTATGACCATTTAGTAAACTAGCATCATATGAAATACTGCATTATAATTATATTTGCTGTAAATGTTCCACAGTTAAGCTGTGTGACTGAGTGAGAGAGGACTTTTTCACGCTCTGTGGAATGTGATGAACTTGAATCTCTTTCAGTGCAGTTCAGAGTATTGACTGGAATCTGGCTCAGAAGTCTGACTTTAATACTGTGAGAAATTCTACAATAATATATTCACGAGAAAATACCCACATTTAAAAAAAAAGGACTAGCAAGGTTTAACACCATTTTCATCTGGATTTAATGTCCCCATGCCATGCTTCTTTGTGTTTCTTGCTGCCAGAGGGCATTGTTCACTGTAGTAAAATAGGTCCTCTTGCAGGGAGAACAACTCAAAAACTGCTTTCAATAATGTGAAATTTGGAAAGAAAACACAAATGACCACCGATCATGTGACTGATCAAATGACACTGACCCCCAATTAATAGATGACAAATGACGTGGTGTTGCTGTGTTCAGCTGGAGGACAGAGATATGGGGGTGTCTAGGAAGGCAGGTGATGGTGGGAGGTTAGGTCCTGTCATCGTCTGGTCACTGAGCAGATACTGTGCTGATGGTTTGCTGCCTTTTAGGATGCTTTCCATGTTTCCTCTTCCTGCAGTAGACATACAGAGCTGTGAGGGGAACACAGCTGACTGACGACACCAGCAGCAGCCCGATGAAGAGCTGACCAAAGACAGGATACTCTGTCACCACTGACTTTCCCTGAGGAAACAACAGCTACAGTTAACATCTGTCTTCATACATGACAGTTAATTACTCAGACATTTTAGCAGAATATCAAACAATGTGCAGCAAGGGCAATTTCATTGCTCATTTTGGCACAAAATTGCATTTGCTTTAAAACCTGCTCTCAAATGCAGACTCAGACGCAGGGCAGTTTTCATGGCTTCAGGCGCAAGCCCACAGATCTCTCCAAAATCACTAAACACCTTTTTGTTTGGCCTCTTTTAGTTTACCACACATTTTTTTATTTGCTGCAGATTGATATGTGCATCAAAATATTTTTTATGTGACTGAGATATGCAGAGGAGGAGCAGAACTACATAGTTTAAATGTATTAATTAGCCTTTATTAACTGTTTGCACAACTATCACCAGCCACGCTGCAGCACCAACATACAGCAGCTGCTGTTCCTTCTACCTCTGACAGCATATTTGGGGTGATGTATATTAATATTTGAGATGTTGTGTATTTTTTATTTTGAAACTTCTGGAGTTTCATGGAGAACTTTTCTCTCTCTCTCTGAGACCTCAGCCTCTCTCCCATTTCCCCTGTTGCTTTGCACCCTATTTTAGGATAATAAAGCCCTAAAAGTCTTCAGCCATTCTTGCAGCTCTGTGAGGCTGTACTTGAGCTAAATGCTCACATCAGCATGCTAACATGCTTACATCTGTGTTCAATTATAGTCCAGCCAGACACTACCACAAAATACTTTACATATTTGTTTGCAAGGGCAGCCTATATAACCTTTAAAGCCATGTTTTTCATCAAGGAGGGGCTTTGTGGCCTCCTCTTATTTGGAATGACATGTTTAGGTGGTGTGAGACCACCAAATGTGGTGAGACCACCAAATGTGTGTTGGCAACCCTGGAAATGACATAATATTGAAGGAGATATCAGGGGGCGGAAATTAGCTCTGGATGGCTCTGGCCCAATTTAACCCCTGCACATGCACACATTTGTACCAGCTTGGACACTAAAAAGAAGTATACAAGACATCACTTATGGAGAATAAAAAAGCCACAGCTCACCAGCTCTTTGTTCCATGCTTGGTAGGTGGGTGTCCCTCCCTGGATGTAGTTGATGATGTAGAAGATGAAGAGGGCGATGAGGAGAAGGGGACTGGCTCCTGCCCACATGATCTTCCAGTACCAGTTGGGACGATGACCGAGCATGTCTTCTATGTCTTTTTCAAACCTAAAATGAGTAGATAACGTATTAAAATCCAATATTATTCTATATAGTTTGCGAGAACATTGCTGGTTATTTGATACTTCACACATGTGGCACTAGCCACTAGTTGAGCCAAAACAAAAGTATACAAATATGGATATTACCACACACAGCACATACACAAACCTCTTAATTCCATAGATGTAACTGACAGTTATGACCTCGGTAAGGACGATGAACAGCAGGGAGAAAGTGGCTCCATAGTCGTTGAACATGGTAAACCAGTAATTCCCTGATGTGGTGGTGAAGCCCAGGCCGAGTAGCAGACAGAACAAACACACTAAACCTGCAAGCAAAACACAGCCTCATTTTCCTTTTAAGTTCTATAAAAGTTCTGGCAACAGGAACATCTCATATTACTCTATTACTACTAATAATTACTATTTTCTGAACAGCTACACTGTTTTTGTTTATTCTCATTCACTTAAGCAAAGTCAAACATCCTCCTCTAAGAAGACACACTCCATTGTTTCCCATCTTTGAACAGATGATGTTTAAGAGTTAAGAAAAGAGAAGGCTCACATGTAAGATCATTATATTCTGATGATTACAGGAGAGCTCAGCCACTTCAAAAGTTCTACTGTGGAGAGATTGATTTGGTGCTGCTCTTTACCGTAGCGTGTGAACAAGATACAGGATATTATCTGCCAATATGGCAGTCGGTTCCTGGGACTATATAAACCACCAGCTCAACATGTTCCATCAACATCAGCCTGGATCTTACCGCTTAACAACTCATTGCTCATGTGGGACACAAGCTTGAAGTCTCGTAGTGGGGTGATGATGGCGGTGATGTTGCCCAGCATGCTGCCTATTCCCAACAGCAGGAGCATGATGAAGTACAGCACTGACCACAGCTGAGACACTGGCATATTCTTAATGGCCTCACTGTACACTATGAAGGCCAGACCTGTCCCCTCTACTGCCTGAAACAGATGAAAGAGATAGTCAAACGAGCAGTTTATGACTGGAATGGAAAATGAATTGGGCTTTGACCCATTTTGATTTGGCCTCTTGAAAAGCCTCAGGACAGGTTGGTAAAAGGTGCTGTTTACCATGATGATGTGTCGGAGGTGTGCTAGGTCACACAAACTGCCTGCAGTTCTTATCTAAAGCTCACTGAGACTGTTTCTTCTTCAACTATTCCAATATTTAAAAACAAAATGTCAGAAAAATGCCCATATCTTGTTGTGTGCACCCATTTTAACTGACCAATAGCAGTCATTACATTTTCTGTAGTTGTTTCAAGCCCAACAATGACACTACTGACCTATGTAGTTACTGTCACTTGTCATTAATGAATACAGACATTGAAAGTATTGGTAAGGCTCTAGCAATCAGTATTGAGAGTTAGTCACACATCTCGACTAGTCTGGTTTTATTAAAGGAAAGAATTCATTCACCAATAATTGGGAATTATTCCACTTAATGCAGCTTTCAAGTGGAAAATCTTATTCACACCTCTACAGAAATGTGGATTCAGACAGTTAAAGGTACATGCATGCACTATACACCTTTGGCTACCATCACACCCACTGGGCTATTATCAAGTTTCACCTTACAGTGGGGGCCAGGCAAAGATGTCCTGTCTCTCCCTCACTCTTCACTATATTAACTGAACCATTGGCAGCAGAAAACACAAACATTAAAGGTATCTAACAATTCTTGTTTTGTCTTTATGCAGTTGATGTAGTATTATTCATACCACACCACTGTTTTCAAAACATAACCAGAGCAAGAACTTCAAACTCCAAACTTCAAATATACAGCCTCCCTCCACACAACTTCTCTATGGACATTCCCTTCATGTAAAGAAAAAGAGATCACACATCCCAATATTTCAGTAGTTTAGCAATGGAAATAAACACTTTGGAGCGCCTACAGTTGAAATTGGCCATACTCTCAAAAGTTAATACAACAGTCTAACACAGTTGCTATTAAAGGTAAAATAGTTGAAACTCACATCTGCCATGAAGTCTAATCAAAACACAATATCCGTTCCTATCCAATTCCAAGACCTCACTATTAGTACAATTCTGACATCTGGATTGAAATTTATAATAGAAACTTCCACCAACCTACAAATATATATATTTATATATCGTTAGCCTCATAGCATAATTGCCTAAGTCATTTTTTGGCCAAATTGTGATATCTGCCTAACTTTACTCTCCTACCACTGCTGCATCATTCTGCCTTTCTGCCTATGTCCTTGGCCAATCACAACACTTATTAGAATCCAAAAACACTATCTGACTTAGTCATCTCTTTGACTTAGGCAATTTTGATGCTACAAACAAAATGGCAGAAAGCATGAGAGAGAGGGCTCTGCTGTCCACAAGTGAAGCATTAGCTCTTCTCTTTGATTCGTTTTCATCTGGTAAGATGATTTTCTAGACACTAAATGTAATTTCAGTCAATCAAAGGGATTATGAACTGTGTATTTAAACTTTAAATCACATTTTTTGCTACAAGGTATGATGAAGTAGCTTAAGGGCTAGCTAACACTAGCAAAATATTACCTAATTTCTGGTCAGAACAAATCTTTACACTTAAAATAAGAAACATCACCATAAAAAGACATTTAGGCAATTTTAGACATTTTTAAGCAAATCTTCAAGTGAAGTCATTTTTCAAGCGTTTGCTTTTTATTTTAAGTGCAAATAGATATGTTTTAGAAATGAGACAGTTTGACTAGACATAAGAAGTATTTGGTAAAATTTAGATTTTTTGCAGTGAACCTATCAATTTAACATGGTTTACTGTGTTAGCACCTCATTTTCTGCTTTATTGTCAGGAAATGAACTTGATACCCATTTAGAGGAGTTAGAGAAGGATTTAGATGAGAGTAGACCTGAGAAAGAAGGAAATGACGTGGACATGGGGCAACGGATTGAAGAGGAAACAGCCAGTAAAGCCTCCAGAGCTGATTCAGATCCTGATTCATCATCAGAAAGTGAACCCGATGACACTGTCTTGGATAAGGAATATAGACCTGAGAAAGATGACTGCCCAGATAATGGTAGTGATACAGACACAGCTCAACACAGTGAAGGAGAAACAGGAGCTGCACTTGAAGCTTCTGCTGTTCAACGTCATAGGCGCCCAAGGCCACATATATGGAAGCAAGAGGTGATAAAAGAGAAGCGTCTTAAGGGGGAAAGTTACAAGAATACAATGGGACAGGAGAGACCACCAAAGACCATGGGCCCACCCTGCACATCACAGCACTGCTTAAGGTCGAAGAAACGAAATTGTGAACTACTGACTGAAGAGGAGAGAACAGATATCTTCAGCAGTTTCTGGTCCATGCCCTCCTGGGAGACACGCAAGCTATATATAAAGACTTTAGTCGAAAATGTGCCTATAAAACAGAAGAAAAGTGGTGTTGCATCAAGGAGAACAACGTCCCTGTCATACCACCTGCAACTGGCAAATAGACGTAAACTACCTGTGTGTAAGAATCTTTTCGGTTCAACACTTGGCATCGCCCCCAGAACCATTGGATCATGGCTAACTGTGGACATGAAAACCAAAACTGATCCATGTAAACCCAAGATCAATAAGACTGGTCCACATGTGCCCATATCAGATGTTGACCAGACCTTCCTGAAAGAATGGCTCTCTGGACTACCTACTGTCCCATCCCATTACTGCCGTCAGGTTCCCTCCTATCAGGATAAGAAGTTCCTGGAGCCGGGAACAGTTCTAAGTGATCTTCACAAGGAATATCAGAAAGCTGCTGGTGAAAATGGAACGCGTGCTGTGAGTGAGACATATTTTCGAAAAGCGTTCAGTGAGCAGAAATACTCTGTGTTCATACCAAAAAAAAGACCAGTGTGATGTATGTGTCAGCGCCAAGGTAGGAAATACAGATCAGGATACCCTTACTACTCACTTGAAATTAAAGGCTCAGGCTCAAGCTGAAAAAGCTACAGATAAAAAGGAATCCAGTGACAAACTTTCAGTGTGGACAATGGACCTTCAATGCGTTCTTCTGTGCCCCCAGACAAAAGCAAGTACAATGTATTATAAAACTAAATTACAGATGCATAACTTTACTTGCTTCAACATTAGTAACAAAGATGGGTATTGTTACGCTTGGGAGGAGCATGAAGGCTCCCTCAGCAGTGAGGTTTTTGCCCATCTGCAGTCCAAACACTTTGAATCAATCCTAGAGGCCAACGGAAACATCGAGAAAGTCATTGTCTGGAGTGATGGCTGTGGCTATCAAAATTGGTGTGGTACCATCAGCAACACCTACCTTCATCTGGCCATGAAGCATGGTGTCACCATAGAACAAAAGTTTCTGGTTGCAGGGCACACACAAATGGAGTGTGACTCCATGCATAGCCTCATTGAACGGCGCATCATCAAAGATATTCACACTCCACGTGACTACATTGTCATCTTTGAGACTGCACGAATGCATCCATCCCCATACAAGGTGACTCAGCTATACCACAATGACTTCATGAAGTTATCTGGGGCCTATGTCACCAATATTCGACCAGGTAAAAAAGTTGGTGACCCCACAGTCCATGACCTCCGGGCTCTCCAGTACTTGGCTGATGGTCGAATCCGGTACAAGTTGGATTTTGAGTCAAGTAACACATCTTGGTTATATTTAGGAGAGTAAAACAACTTTGGTTATGTTATGTTTGCATTTATATGTAAGAGAAAAAAATGCCTAAGTCATGGCATATTCTGCCTAAGTCACTTTTATTTGTTAGGCAATTGATGATGGGTCTTTTTCTTTTTGCATACTTGTTCACACATCTGTCTGAATGTACTGTTACAATATCAATAAAAATACCAATGTGTTTTCTAAAAATTGTGTATTTTCTTGTTTTCCAAAAACATTGAAATATGACTTAGGCAATTATGCTATGAGGCTAACGATATATACACCGATCAGCCATAACATTATGACCACCTGCCTAATATTGTGCTGCCAAAACAGCCCTGACCCGTCGAGGCCTGGACTCCACTAGACCTCTGAAGGTGTGCTGTGGTATCTGGCACCAAGACGTTAGCAGCAGATCCTTTAAGTCCTGTAAGTTGCGAGGTGGGTCCTCCATGGATTGTGTTTGTCCAGCACATCCCACAGATGCTCGATTGGATTGAGATCTGGGGAATTTGGAGGCCAAGTCAACACCTTGAACTCGTTGTCGTGTTCCTCAAACCATTCCTGAACCATTTTTGCAGTGTGGCAGGGTGCATTATCCTGCTGAAAGAGGCCACTGCCATTAGGGAATACTGTTTCCATGAAGGGGTGTACTTGGTCTGCAACAATGTTTAGGTAGGTGGTACATGTCAAAGTAACATCCACATGAATGGCAGGATCCAAGGTTTCCCAGCAGAACATTGACCAAAGCATCACACTGCCTCCGCCGGCTTGCCTTCTTCCCATAGTACATCCTGGTGCCATGTCTTCCCCAGGTAAGCGACACACCAGAAGCGGGTGGCTACTTTACCTGTCTCTGAGATGAACAGTGGGTCTTGGGGGTAAGCATGGCTGGCTAGTCTCGCGTTTATGTAGTCTTGTATGGGTTTGTATGGACTAAGGTTCGAGTCTAGTCAAAAGAGGTAGATGGGTTGAGGTAGACCAGACTGGTTGGTCTTGCTGCATTTGAGGTGGTAGATGAGTGTGTTAGAAGAATGGATGGAGATGTCAAACATGGTTGCTTGTCGAGATGGATGGAAGTTGAGGGTTGAAGTGGTAAATTCTGACCAGCACAGAAAGCCGAAAAATGCCAGTAGGAACACTGATTCTAAGGCTTTGTCTATGGACGGAGACAGATAGCCTGTGCAGAGAGTTCTGATGCAGCGGGTAAGGAGGTCCGAAGTGAGGGGCAGACATTTTGGCGTGGGACGTGGTTCGGCCTTGCGGAGACCTTTGATCAACATGATGATGTATGAGTGGGACAAAGCTGGACACAGTTAAGTGAAGAAGTTTATTCCACTGATATAGACCTTTATGGCAGAAGATTTAATCTTGAGAATGGAATGGGTGAAAGTGATGAAGACAGAGAGGGTCAGGATGTCTAATGAAGGGAATGACAGGCTATGGGAGGCATGGAAAGCTTTGAAGCAATTCCATCCGGTCAGGTATGATGAGAGTGTCACAGGGAGTGACGCTGTTGAGGATGGCATCTTGTGCAGTGGTGACTAAATGTTCCAGCTGCAGGGTCACTAGAAGATGGTGGCTGAAAACGGTGGGACTGGAGTCGGAAGAGGGTCAGAGGCTGGTGCCAATTGTCTGAATTTCTGAAACGAGAAGTGAGAAAGTGAGTCAGCAATTGAGTTTTTGTGACCTGGGATGTGGGAGGCTCGGATGATGAACTGGTGCTGGGCCGAAAACCAGGGTGAGCCTCCGCATGAACTGCATTATGTCTAGACACTGCGACCGTCCTTTGTTAATGATGTCTACGACAGCCTGGTTGTTGGAGTGGATGGCGATGGTCTTTTTGGACCATTCGTGCCCCCAAAGAATGACTGCTATGATGACTAGGTAATAAAGGACAATAAAGGCTTATCTTATCTTATCTTATCTTATCTTTCACAAATGGTGGAGGAAGGAGTGAGAAATGAGAATTCTGGTGGCCATTCAGCTGAGAACCACCTGCCGCCATAGTAGCCGCCGAAGCCGACGGAAGGGGCTGCATCCATGAACAGCTGGATGTCTTCTGGCTTGGTGACGTGGTCATCATAAAAGAAGGAGATGCCGTTCCAGGAGGAGAGGAAGTGGTGCCACAGTTTTAGCTCCATTTTGCATGCCTCGTCCAGTGTTATGTGGTCGTGGAGCGATGGGACAGAGGTGGCTATGGAAAGGAGGTGTGACAAGAAGGATCGACCTTGATGGATGATACGAATAATGTAGTTGAGGTGGCCTAGCAGCAAGAGAAACTGGTGTTTGGTACATCTGTGAGCCAGAAGGAAATTTAAAATGAGCAAGGAAATCCGGCGGATTTTCTCGGTAGGCAGGCATGCTTGGAGTGATAGGGCGTGACAGTAAAAAAGTCATCTAGGAGATGGATGACGTACGGGAGTTTGTAGTTGTTTGTCAAGATCCAGCAGAGGACTTTGGATAAAGATTCAAATATTTTCAGGCTGCTCTTGCACCCAAAAGTCAGACACACTACAAAGCAGTATGCGCCATTCCAGAGGACACCGAAAAGATGCCAGTAGTCAGGGTGGATGGGAAGGACTTTTGAAGGTGCTGGTGATGTCTGCCTTGGACAATCGGGCTCCTTGGCCTGCGAGGTGGATGAGGGAGATGGCATGACTGATTGTTGTGTACTGCATGGAGAAGTCCAGGCTGGGAATTAGGCTATCGATGCTTGGGACGGTGGAGCCGTGGGGCGATGAGAGGTCTATGATGAGTCTCTTTTTCCCTGAATATTTCCTAGTAGCTATGCCAATCTGACTGATTCTGAATGTGGGGAAAGGTGGACTGGAAAATGGGCCGATCACGAAATCTTCTTGAACATCCTTATACAGGAGTTTATCAACTGTGTCAGGCTCAGAGATGGCTGACTGCAAGTTGTGGCATGTGTAGGAGGAATCTGGGGTAACCTGCAAACCTGGGTGGAAGCTGTGTGTCAAACATTGTATGAGGAAGTTAACGAACTGGCGGTCTGGGTGATTCTTTAAGGCAGTAGCTAGAGCGTTGATTTTAATTGGGTTATTAAGATACTCACACAAGCTGTGGTTGGTTGGTTGGATTATGAGGACAGGTTGGTCTGGCATGGGCTCCGCCTCAGAAGGAGCAGGAGTGGAGGAATGGACAGCTTGAAGCATTGCATCCTAGGTCATTAAAATGATTACAGACCATCCTCCTGCCTTGGTAGAGGAGTGGTCTTCCTCTCTTATCTACACCTTTGGGAAGTGGGCTGAGGGTTGGTAGGATGGGCGTTGGCTTGTTTAGGGGCGATAGACGGCACAGGGGCTGCGGGGGGCAGGCTGCAGAAAATGGCGGGGCTTCGTTTATTTGGAGCTGGTGGTGAGGTGAGTGGTGAGGGTGCATGCTGTGGCTGGATGGGATGGTGCACCGCACAGGTCGCAATTCAGGGAAGAGTGAGCTGCGAAAACGCGGCAATACAGCTCAGGATGTAGTGTTTCCCAGAATGTCCCTTGATTGTATTGCTGCAGGCGTCCGGCAGCTTGGGATGCGAAAAGAATGTGGTATGTGTAGAATCCGTTGCCACTGAACCGCAAGGCCAGATCAAGGATCAGAGACAAGTAGTCATCCAGCTCTGACCTGCGGTCAGGGAAGGTAAAACAAATAATGTTGCGGTACAGGGAGAATGTGAAACCGCCGTGAGTTCTTTGGAGTGGGTATGGAGTGGCTGTTTGAGTTCAGTGGGGCCGAGTGCAGTTTGCAGTTCCCTGTGGATGTGAGGATTACATGTGGATGGATGTATCAACTGAGCGAGATCAAGGGAGGGGAAAAGAAGAAACAGGAGGAAAGGATAGGTTTTGGCTGACAGCACCACCGTGGATCGCTGTAGTGGATGCAGCCTGTGTGGCTATGATGGTCGGTATTGAGGAGGAGCTGTGGTGGCCAAAGAAGATGGGATAGGAAAGGTAGAAGCAAGGGAAGAGGAAAGGATGCTGGGATGGAGAGATGGATGTACTTGGGTTGTTTGTGAAGTCTGAGGGAGAGTGAATAAATCATAGTGATAATCCAGAGTGAAACAGAGTGAATAAATCATAGTGATAATCCAGCAGCTGAGAATCTGTTAAGAAAACAGCATTAAAATCACATGCTAATTTGTAAGGAAGCCATGTTTTTCCAGATATGATTGCAGAAAAAGCTTCTGATCACATTGACAGCCCTTTAGAGCCTATTTAGACTAAATTTAGTATAAATCAAAAATTTCTTAGCCTAATGGTTTGTGTTCAGATTACTTAGGAGGTGTAGAACAGGGCTTCCTTGTTACATTGCCTTCTTCAATCCACAGTGCTTTACGCTTCTAGTGCTCTTCTTACAAAAAACAGTAAAAACTCTAAATGGCTGGTGTAGTTCCTTCTTACGGGCCAAGATGAAACCCTGCCTTAGGACATACATCAGGGCTTCAGGCTAACCCCTGTACCACCCCTCATTGTTTCTTTTTTTTGTTACAAAATGTTACTAGTGACTTGATGGCAATGACACATAAAAATGTTAAGAGAGAGCTGCTTTGTCTAGTTCAGTCTAGTTTACCTAGGTACTTTTTCATCAGAGGCAACATGTGTTTTTAACTTGCTGTCTTTTAAATCACAAGTGAAAGATAAGCGTATACAGCAAGTACTGGATTTTCTCCAATACTTAGGTGTCACCTCATTGTTAATTGCATACATACACATAATTATTTATGTTCTTCTGTCTCCCACAATCTGTGTGAACCAATTATATTCTCAGTATATTAACAATTGTAAATATAAGTGCTTTGAGTGTGTACCACTGTAAGACGAGTGTAATGGTGAAGAACATACAGTGTCTAGTTCACTCTCCAGGTCACAGTTTTCCAGTTTGTTGGTGATTTCAGCAAACTGTTCCGGGTATGTTGTGTTCAGCTTCGTAATCCACTCAAAGACATTGTCCATGGTGATGCTGTCCTCTGCTAGATTAAAGGCATTCAGCAGCAGTAAGCATGTCCTGGAAGAGTAAAAAAAGGGTCATTACATGAAGAGTACACTACCATAAACTTGACCCTCACCCAGAATATAACAAAAAGACTCATCTTGCTAACTTACCATTAGACAAGTTGACTACCCATACAGCTACTTAGCTAATGCTATGTGGCATTCAACATGCTCATAAAGTTATTTTTAGTATGATTGTTTTGACCACGGATAACAACACTGAGCTACCCCATAACTGTTAGCTACAGTAGCTGTATCTATAGTCGACTCATCTAATGGTACGTTAGCAAGTTAACGTTACATTAGCTAACATTAGCAAACTTGCGGCTATTTCATTACAATTAAATGACATAACGTGAATAAACGTGAATAAACGTAACCTGAATTAAACATAGATACATTTCCTCGTCCGTGAACATGATTTCTGCCTGAGGCACGTCAGATGAAGACAACAACTCCCATGATCCCACACTACTTCACAATGTCAAACTACATCTTTTGTTATTGTTTTGATTTCTGAAACCCCTAGCGGCAGAAATTACATACTGTGCCTTTAATCAGTATCATTGCCAGAAGACTATATCGCCATGGAAAAACAGTCCACTTCCTTAAAAAAACTAGACAGTCCACTTTGATTGAACTTGGTCACCACTCATGAACTTCCTGCAATCTTAATTTTAGCACATTTTAATAACACATTCAGGCTGCAAAATAAAATGCATTAACATGTCAACACATACACATCATCATGAGCATTTTAGCATTTAGCATGTTAGCCAGACCCAGCATGCACCTTCTGGTCACACAACATCGTGGGTGTGTTTGATTTGGGTCACTTGGCGTGCTTGCTGGGTGGTGCATTAAATCACTGCTTAGTTAAGGTTATGCAACCTTTTTTTTTTCTTTGTTTGTTTTTTTACCTATGCCGAGGTACAATAATGCTAACCTTAACCCAGAATGATGTAATTCTTTATTATATTGCATCGTTGTTGACATTTTACAAACTGCTAAGCCTGGCCCAGTTGTGAACACACAGCCCCCACCACCCCGACACTCAGCCAGTGAACGTTTACATGTAGAACGTGTGTTTTCCAGAGAGTCAGCTGAGTGCAGAGTGTCTTCTCTTTGGACATGGAGCTCTCTGGAGCTCTGCCCTCCTGATTTGACATCTTTCTTTTGTTCCACTGTCACAGTTTATCCGGACTTTATAATGGGACTTTTGTTCTGACTCTAATGGATGTGACTTGAAATGTAGCGAAGTACAATACTTGAGATAAAACATACTTAAGTAAAAGTAAAATTACAGATTTTTAAAAATACTCAAAAAAGTACACAAAAAAACCCTGATTTTGTTAGAGTAATGAGAGTAAATGTAATTTGTTACTTCCACCCCTGCAACAAACAAAGAAATAAAACAATGAAATTACTTGCAGCTCTAGGGTACACACATACAGCATCTCTGTATTGTTTAAAGGCACATGCATGCAGATTCACTGGCATGCACACAGGTGTAAGGATGTCTTCACATACACACATCAGCACAAAACACACACACCTCTCCAGGCAGTTCTCGTAGTTGACGGTGGCCTTGAACCCATAGATAGAAAAGGTGACAATGCTGGCAAAGATGGAGGTTCCACTGTTGATGAGGGAAACAGCGATGGCCTGGTGCTCAAAGTTGTTATTGTACTGGTTGTAGCTGGCAAAAGCTATGAGTGACCCAAAACCCAAACCCAGAGAGAAAAAGATCTGAGTGGCCGCATTGACCCATGTAGCAGGGTTGGCAAGCTGTTCCATCTAAAAGCAGACAAACACACACGCACATATGGGCACAGGTACAGACACACACACACACACACACACACATAAGCACAAAACATTACATTTTAAAAATTTATAATACATTCATAATACATTTTTTCAGTTCAGTTCAGTTTTTTCAGTCATCAAACTCCACTGAGCAGATACCCCAAACAACCTAAAAATAACGTACAGCCGGAATCGAGTATTGTCCTTGGCTATGGTATAAAAGCACATAGGGCAGACACATCTTCTTCTTCTACTATTGATACACAATACAGCATGCCAGGAGTTTGTTAGGTAACCTCTAGGCTGTAATGCCAAGCACCCATATACTGTATGTCTATGTACTTATTGCCAGATCTCCAACACAACCTTACCTTGGGTGTGAACATGTATTTGACACCATTGATGGCACCATGAAGAGTGACGCCCCGGATCAGGTAGATAACGAGGACCACATATGGAAATGTGGCTGTGAAGTACACCACCTACAGATGGAGCCAACCAGCCAGGTTAGGGTCAAAGTTCAAATATAGGGGTGAATGTGTGGGGAGCGGGTGCATGTTGGACAACTTCATCATATCCCCACTATCATCCCTCTAGTCTGGCCAAAACAAAAACACTTGCAAGCTACACTATTTTTTAAATGCACATTTTCAGGTAGGCGGTTGGGTCTACAGTTCTACAAGATATGTAAATAGTTTGTTCTTGTGATTGCATGACCAAAGACCTTTCATATGGGTAACAAATAAGTATAAATATGTATATAGTTCCATTCTAATTATAACATAAATGATATCATAATTTCTTAGTCTCCCTCTTTCAAGTTACACATTTAGCTAGTTGTTGCAGAGAAATCTGTTGGCATTTTAGATTGAAGTCCTCATAGGTGATTTATACTAAACTAATTGTTGACTGTAGCTAAGGTTAATGTACAGCATTTTTAGACAGTGGGTCATGTTGATACTGATAACATGAACATGCCTTATCTTCCGTTTACTAAATTAAACAGAAGATAAATGTAATTTCTATGAACTAAATGTCTTTAGAAATGTAGAACCCCACTTAAATCATCAGGATAATGCTTTGGCTGCATCTTGATGGGGAAATGTAAACTGCATGATCTGAGTTTAATTTGATACACAGTATATATGCACTGTTTTCAATAAAAATAAATATTTGCAATTTGAGGAACTTGGAGCTCTCTTACCTTTCCAGTTGACTTTACTCCTCGGACAATGGACAGGTAGGTAATCACCCAGGCAAGCAGGAGGCACAGTGCCTGGCCTGTATGAATGCCTCTGTTCTCTTCAATAGAAGAAGAGATGTCCAGTGTTTCCCTGTAGAAGAAGTACTGGGTGGGTGTAGCCCTTTCACACTCCTCTATAGGTCCTGTCTGGTTGGAATTGATGGGGCAATCTGCCCAGGGCAGGACGGACTGGAATGGGAGTGAACACAGACCAGTATAGGCCTGTTCCCTTACTGTCCTAATGACATCCACCATTTTGTGTGTGTATATATATATATAGTATCTGCTATTGAAAAAATGATTGTAGTTTGTTAATTAGCAGCTCACTTGAAATGAATGAAAGAGGTACCAGAAACTCCATGCATTGATGATGTTGTAATAGAGACACAGATACAGGGATGTCACAACACTAGCAAGACCTAAAACAAGAGAAAAACAATTAAAAATCAAAAATCAATACAAAGGACATTTTGTCTCCAATTTTACATATTCTACATCCACCTATTAACCAATAATGCTTTCCGAGTCAGTTTATCCATGTGAGTCAACAATGGAGTCAAAGCTCTATTATGTCGAAACCCCCTCCCAGGTTTTAGAGCTAGGCCCAAAAAAGTGATGAATTGCCAGAGTTTTGGTCATCCAACAGCGTGATAAAGTATTGCTTCACATACTAAAACCAAAAACCAAGCTAACTTTAAGTTATTTTAGTTATTTTAAGTTATCCACAAAGACAACAGTGGGCTCCAGGCAGAAACCGCGACCACGCAAAGCACCAGAATCATTAGCATTTCACTGACAATGCAGTATAAAGTGGTGGCACTTGAAAGTGTCCCACTTTCCACCACGTGTTGGCTGCAGCTTCATCAAATCCAACATGCTGTTCTCTTTTCTGCCACCAGAAAGGCAAAAGCGTTCCCTCATCACTACTCCATCTGGATGCACTGAGGAGTCACAAAGCTGCAGTTCAGTCAGCACTTACCCACTCCTCCCAAATAAGGGCTGATGGCAGTCCATGCCCCGATACTGCCTAGACTCATCTTCTGACCAATGGCAAGCTCCAAGTAGAATAAGGGAACTCCCTCCAGAAACAGCATGAGGAAGTATGGAATCAAAAACCCTCCTGAAGGTGGAAATATATATATATATATATATACTTAGGCAACTCAGAAAAACACAGACACTGCTCCCCCAACAAAACGAGAAAAAAAAGTATAGCGGAAAAAAAAAAAATAAAGAAATAAAGAGCATAGCACAGATTTCGCAAATTTATGTTAATGAGGGGGGACTACCTCTTAAAGGGAAAATGTGCCGCCTGTCACGTGGATGTCCACTTAGTGTTGATGGTAAATGTCGTTAATTGAAGCAATACATTCCTCAGTGAGTGCTATGTTGACCGAAAAAACTAAGTTGTCCTGCTCACTGAGTCGTACCGGCAGTACCTACATGTACCAGGATGCAACCCCTCTGAGCAAGTTAGCTGCTGCTAATCAAAGTTACACAACGTTGCCAAGCCAATGAATTCCTGCAGTTTGACCATTTCTTTTTCACACGTAGCTATAACGTTACCGTCAGGGCATGTCTATTAGATACAACAGCAACACACACACACACACACACCGGCAAGGAGCCGAACGGGCTTCCGTATAACAACAAAGCTAGCGCTGCAGTATAAAACAAAACTGCAACATGAAAAAACAGTTACCGGCATCCAACCTACTATTCTCGTTATTTAGTTGGCTTCAAAACAGGCTTAACGTTCACACAGTTTCTCCTGACTGTCCCTCTATATTACAACATTAGTCCAACATCACCCCAGCCTGTGGGACCAGCCTAGCCTAGCCTATAGTACTTTGTTGACCAAAACACAGCGTTAGGTGACAAAAATACTCACTCAGTTGTCATCTGCCCTCTCGGCCCTGCTGGTCTTGGTTGTCTTTTCCAGTTTATCTTCGGGATCATGGAGAAGGTCTCCAGCACACCTCTGTCCAAGTGAGTAAAACTTTCATGCACAGTAACTCACACACGGGTTCCCGGGGTTGGTGTTGGTGACAGCATCCGTCAAAAGCGACCCACGCTGACATTGACTGTAGCAGAATGATTCAGTTTCTGTTGCCATTTCAGGGCAGTTTGAGCAAAGGCACCACCAGCTCAGGTTCGGGATGGTCCCCGCTGGTCATATCCTCTTGCACGGCTATAGCAGCTGCAGCCTCTGTCTCTCCTCTGCATTTCTTTGTCTGTGTACTCTGGCTAGAATAAATACGGCTGAATATCCAAGTCAGCCGAAACACCCCTGTAAATGTATCCTCGTCCATAACATCCTCTGCACTCATATTTTGGGATGCCATTTGCTGTTGGAAACATAGCTAGTTTACAACTTAAGAGAACAAGTTTTGTTTTTGAGCGGCAGCGCTCCCCACAGGCTGAGACTAGAAATCCAAGCTGAAATAGCCTGTAGTTCTTCCGTGCCTCCATCTACGTCACTATGACGGCGCTGGTGCCGGAAGAACAACCAATTTTGCAGCAAGAGAAAACAGCTTTCTTGGCCAATATAGCATGCACTGAGGGATGTCTTTCTTCAAGTGACTCAATATACCATCAACACTGAGTGGACAGCCACATGACAGGCGGTGAATTTTCCCTTTAATATAAGGTAGTCAATCCAACACCATTACAAACTCTGACCATAAAAATGAACCAACATCTCTCTGACAGTTAAAGGCTTTGAGTGCAGAGCTATTGCACTGGATTGCAATAAATTACACAGGTGTACCTAATATACTGGTAACTCACACCTAGTGTGTAAACTACAAAATACATACACGTGGTACATTGAATCACATGAAAGTGATACATCTAAGCAAAATTCCAGTACCACAGTCGGTCATGTGAATTGATTGATTTATTTACAAAGAGGTGCACACTGTATGTCTCATAAAGTTTGCATTGCATGTTCACACTACAAAGATACCTCCATAAAACCTAAAGCAAAGTGAATTATTACAGTACATCTTACATGATACTGAAAGATAATAATAGTGATATTAGGCGGTTTGGAATGCTAAACACTAAAGAAATCATAAAACTGAAACTGATAAAATATAATATTTGATTGATATTGGTTGCTTTCTTTAGAAGAAATAATAAACAGTAAAAAAAAAACATAATTTTCTGTATTTTTATGTTGGAGCAAAATGGGCAGTACTGCAAGTGCAATCACAATGCCAGTTTGTTAGATGTCCATTTTTGTGCTTGCAGGTGTTTGGTGATTTCCTCCTGGAAAACCCATTCGTGCAGAGGATGGAACGGTGCTGCTGAAGTTGTGGTTATGCTAACCAGGCAGCGCACTGTGCTTTTGATACTTTAGTTAGCATTGGTGCTTGCCATTGTTTGAACTTTTTCCATACTATAATAACCGATATAATTTCTTTTACAAAAATGCTGTCCAAACACCAGCAGCTGTACAATAATTCTAAATAAAAACTGGCAATATTATGATTTAAATCAGGAACTGTCTGATCAAAGAACAAGTTGACATTTTACAAAACAAATCCAAGACGTTTCCTGAAATTAACTATGTGATTTCTTATTCACTATATGGAAAATAGAGATCATGTTCAATTGGTATTAATCAATTCCAATTCTTCCAATTAAATGCTTCCAATTAAAATAGTACCCAGTCCAGGTCAGGTCTACAGGAAATTGGTCAATGAAGAATTAAGTTTCCAATGATAAATGAATAATGGATTAATATTTACTTTGGTTTAAATGGAGTTCTTTCCTATTTTCCCTGCTGCTTATCATTTTGTGAGCATTAAACACTATCTGAACCAGTGGCACACTATCAAAGCCTCTTGGGAGCCATCAGAATTGCTGAATATTACAGTATTGTTCACTTGCAGTTTCTGTGCACAAAATGATTGAACTACATTTTTGGAGTTAGTGGACTAAGGTAATGTTCGTTTAGTTGTCCCCATCCAACCTTGAGAGCAGGCTGTCGTATGTCTCCAATGGTTTCCTGTTTGGAAGTTAAACATCCAGGGCAGTAATTACAGTAATTACAGTACTCATTGTTCAGTGATCCATGCATTGGACCAATAAAGACATAACAATTCTCCCATCTAACCACATTATATCTACTCTGGACACTTTAGGACCTGTTTATTCTTACCTGTACTGTAATACTACTGTTTTATCCTCATACGGATCCACACAGGAGGACTAGGAAGACACAGTATGAGAGCAACTCTTCATTCTCATTTACAGAGAATTTTTTACACATAGTAACAAAAGGTCTGTGACCAACAAGTAGAGTATATCTGCCCTTTATTAGTTTACATACAGTACATATGTTATCCTTGGTGGTATAATTGTATATGTTGTATAAGTGTACTGAGCAGAACTAGTAAATCATTACTTTTACACCTTTTGTACTTTTGTTGGGTAAAAAGTAAAACACGGGTATTATAAGTGTGATTTGGAACAAATAGTGCTTTAAAGAAACAACCACATTTTAAAAGAACCGAGTGGAGCACGGGACAATAATAAAACAATAATCATCGTCTCTCTACTGTAAACAGCAGTGGATATCTGTGGTGAGGTTTAGTCCTCCTTGCAGAGAAATATCCAAACTTTTAGATTTAAATGCACTACACCACAATACAATATTAAATTAAAAGTTATTGTATTTGAATAAAGAATCAAAGCTGCCCTCTCTGGGGTACTTGCAAGAAGACAATCTGAGTTTAACACTCTTACTTGAAACTTCTTACATAACATCTTTTGTATAATAGCTCTACTCTTTGTGTCTGCTGCCCCTCAGAATCCACAGTATATATACTTTTACTCTGTATTCATGTTTGCTTTGTCTTTAATGGTATTGTTATTATTGTGTATTGTCTCTTATCACTTCACTAAGAGTCGGTCTAGACCTGCTCTATTCGAAAAAGTGCCCTGAGATAACTCTGTTATGATATGGCGCTATATAAATAAAACTGAATTGAATTGAATTGAACTATGGTGCTATAGTTGCAGTTAGAGTGTCAAATTTGTAGAAAGGGAACTGTATAAATCTCTACTAATCCACTGGTGGTGTTACTTCCTGGCTCTACCCTAGTTTATGACCTGCAATTAGTTCAGTGCTAGTTTCAACTCTGAGTCAAGTGACGGTTTAACAATAAATCATTCTGATTAGGATTCGTTTGGAAATTTACCACCAGAAACAACAGGTGGGCTGACTCAGATTACAGGCAACAAGTCAATAAACCGCTGGATAATATGTCCCTCTGTATCAGAATAACTCTTTTTATTTATGCATGTATTTACTTCTTTTTCATTTTAAACAAAATGTAAAGGTAGAACTACCCTTGAGAGCCCCGTTTGTGTGAGAAGTTTAAACAAGGACTTACATTGCTTACATTATTTTTTATATTATACACATCACACTGTATGATGAGTTAACACTGAATGTGTGGATTAGAAGTGAATGGAAAATGCTCGTTACTCAGGTCCAGCTGTGTCTCCAATGAAATTGATAATAATTACCTCCACCGTGCATTTGACAGAGGTATGGAAACCGCCACACGTTCCCCAGTCCGACTGCATATGATACACATGCCAGCACAAACTGCATGGGGTTGTCCCAGTTGGGTCTTGCATCTTTTTCCATGTCTGCGTCCTGTGAAAGTCTCTAGGTTTGTGCTCAGCAGCTGAACCTCAGCGAGTCAGAAGAGCAATAACGGAGTGGATCAGTGCGAGACCTGTGTGCAGGAGGCTGCGTGCGCGTTCCGCCTTGCGTCTTGCCAGCGTTTTATAAGCTCACTGCGATTGTGATGTCAGGAGGAGGCTCCTCTTACAGAAGAATGCTTAATTTAGTGTTATTAAATAACTATACCTCCCATGAGCCGTTGACTTAAGAGCGCTTTCAAAGTTTCTTGGGATATATAGGCCTTGAATGATTGAACAATTGCAGATACATCTGTTCAAATGAAAAGGTGTTACTGTATCACCATCAAGTACACTACATAATCCCCTATTCATTGCTAGTAGTAGAAACGTATTTAGCTTGGATATGGGGAGAATGTCTCAGTCATCATTTCACATTTATGTTTATGGAATTTTTCTTCTTTGTGCTTCTTCTTTTCAATGACCCACATTGTGAAACATGGCTAGCCATGAGGTGGGCGGCACATGGAAGATAACCCAGGTGAATGTTTAATTGTACAGGCTCTTTAACCCAACAGTGCTCTGTCTTCTGTGGAGAGTCAGACCTACCCTTGTCTACACCAACCTGACCTGACAGAAAAAGACTATTTTCATTAACCAGCCTTTTCTCTACAGCTTTTTTGCTGAAGTTTGGATTTTAGGTCCTGACTAAGCGCCTCTTTTACAAGCCATATCTGTAAGGCTACATTTAATGGTTTGTTTGTATTGTACTTTGAGATAATTACACGGTTATGTAACTACCATACTGTGGAACCTGGAGTGTGCCACTTGAATAATTATAGATAATTATAGTTGAGTAATAAATTAATCAATTAAAGAGTGGTTATAGATATACTGATCAAAATTGCATGTAAACGATGTTAAGTCAAATAATAATAATAATAATAATAATATACAGATAATTACATTTGCCAATTAATAATTGCATTCCGCTATATTTAAATGATGAATTAGTAATTTAATTTTGAAAGTGAATTGTATAATTATTTTTAAAAAGCACTAATGCACTAATATGTCTGTATCATATTCCATCTCACAATTCATTTCTTTCCTGCTGTAACATTTACAGTTTCCATTTTGAGATCACTTTGAAGACAGCTCTTTAATTTAAATAAGTATACAGTAAGTAGTGAGGTTCCAACTTGGGGTCCAGCAGTGATGAACATCATTTGCATATCAAATGTTGAGGAAACTGTGCTGTGATACATGGCCATGACTTTAGGTCACTTGTAACAAATATTTAGGGGTCCACACTAACATGATCCTCGCTGGCACACTCATGTTGCAAACATATGTGGCTCAGTAGGCAGGTTGTCCATATGAATGTCCCTGAGCAAACACTGAATCCCAGATTGCTCACAATGACCAGGGCAGTCAAATAACTGTATGGCTAACGCTGCTTCTGCAAGAAGTTACCCATTATTCACATCAGTCCACAGTTTTTTTCTCTTTGTCGATCATCATACCAAGCCATTCCCTTATTGCAAAATAGTCACATTTGATAAGTACTATTGTTTTACAGTGTTGTATTTATAAGTCAAACTTGGCTTCATTTGTTAATTCAATTCAATTCAGTTTTATTTATATAGCGCCATATCATAACAAAGTTATCTCAGGGCACTTTTTCGAATAGAGCAAGTCTAGACCGACTCTTTATATTTACAGAGACCCAACAGTTCCAATTAACAATAGTTAATTCTTCCTGATGACACCTTCTTCAAGTCAAAGTGTGATGACTTTGGCAGCCCTCTTCAGAGATAACAAACAACAGGTTGAATATAAATTAGGATACAATGAATAATGTGTGTGCACTCCTGTCTGGGAGCCTTCTCTCTGCCTGCAAACACACTGAACCCCTTCACCACTGCTGACAAAGAATCCACCTCTACCTGCTGACTTCTTCCTAACCATTTTTTACATACTTTTGATTTAGCTTTCATTTTTTATTCAAAGTTTTCCTGTTATTTTACAGACTGGACATTAAACACGTACATTACATACATACACAATACATACACAAATGACACAGAAATTGCAGAACAACATATGTGCAAAAAAGCAAACAAAGGAAATATGAGAAAAGCAGGGGGGCAACAATAAATACTTAATGTAACTGTGTTTTCTTTATACTTTTGATTTAGCAATTAAACAATACATCTACAGTATCTGACTTCTCTCTCTGCTTCCTGCATCCCTCTTCCTTCTTCCTCTTAAGCATACAGACATGCTTGTATATTTATGTGTACATTAAAAAAAAAAAAAGGTGCGGCTGTGTCCTGTGTGTGGCTGCTCTGTGAAGATTTTTGTTTTTGGTCTGGTTGTTTATTCTTCTTTTTTTTTGGCAAGAATTACATATGATCATGACACACTTCTGAACATTGGATTTAACTCTACTCACCACTTTCCAACTTTTTGTGTGTTTGATTGGACGGTGGAGATCCTGCGAGATGCTCACCATAGCAACATCAATAGTGGGAATGTACCTTGCTACCTTCCCCGGGGGTTCACTTTGGTCATCATTTCCGCTACCACCACAAGCAGTTACTGAAACAGCATTATTCTAGCAGTATAATGTTCTATGCTGGCAGCAGACCAAATACCCAGACACTGCCCTCATCGTGACATTGATACAATATTTTAATATGGCCTTCTAAACTGTGTCTCCCAGCCATACACACTCTAGCCTCATGGCATATGATGTACCACAACTTCTGAGAATCCATGAAAGAGGTCCATCACTGTTCTGATTACTCTAGACGCAACAATACAGCAACAGTCCAAGATTCCCCTCATATAATAATGTTCCCTAACCCACTAAAGCTGAGTTGATTAGGGAGAGAAAGCAACACAAACTCAACCAATGTAAATATAAAAAAATACATTCAAAGGAGAGGAAGAGAAAGACAAACAGAAAAGTTAAACATTTTTAACAGTATATTATATTCACTATTTTTGTGTCTCCATAATGGACCTCTTATTGTCTTCTCACTTTAGTAACACAAAATAGAAGACAAAAGACCATAAACAACTTATCCAATTTGGGCAGCAGCAAGCAGGCCCAGTAAGGAGATTCATCAGAGAACCTTCTGGAAAACCAACGATGACAACCAATGACAGATCTTCCATGTGAATGGGCAATAAAGTACAATCTTATCATACAGAGATCCTATTGTTAATGAAAATCAGATTTTACAGTGGCTGCATTTGTTAAACTGAATATGATTTGTTGTGTTTTTTTGCAGATGCAATTCCAGATGTCTGGACATCATTGCTGTGTGAAGACTGGTGAAGAGAAGAAGTTACAAGTAGGTCTTAGATAAATAAGGATTGATAAAGGGGGTGAAACGAAGGGGTGTGGAGGGCCCCATGCCTGTGTTTGCCTTAGGCTCCAAAATGACTAAATCCGCTCCTGCATGCAGATCGCCATGACTCCCAGATGGAGCTGGTTGTGTAATGGCCCACGTGTGGCTCCTTGCTGTGTCCCATTTAAGTGTTGATCCACCCCATGTGAGCGACCATGTTTGTCAGGGCCTGTGTGGGGTCAAAAGGCTCAGCATTTAGGACTGTATGACAGGAAAGGATACCCGTTTCTTGTTAGCACAATATACAGCACAATAGAGTTACGGCTATACAGTGTGAAAAACACTGTTCTTACTTAAACACAACTAAATATGAGAGGTTAATCAGGGTTCAAGAGATTAAAGGCTGCACTGTAGCCCTGAGTCTCCTTTCCATTGAATACGCACATAAGGAACCCTCAAAGAATTCAATTAATCGGGGTTTCAGTAATCTGTCTCTTCATGCAGAATGAAGACTCTGCGCCCGCTGTTTGATTCCAGTTAGAACAAACATATCTTGACAGTCAAACACTGTAAATTGTTACTGGGTGGGTGCTCTAAAGAACCCTAAGCATTTAACATGAGCTTTCACAGGGAGACCCCAACAGGGCAATAAAAGCTGTATAGAACCACAGAGTTGGGTGATGTTCAGCAATATTAGCAACACTTTCACATTAGACAGAGTCATTTAATTATGTTATATAATAAATGTCACAGGTTTAAAGCCTGTTTCAGATTTTTAACATTTTTAGGAAGTAGTACTTTGTGAGTCCAATGACTTTCATAACTTAACAAAAAAGATTGTAAAATATGTGTACAAAATGTGTGTCAATTATATCCTATACTGTATGTACAAGGTTGGGTTATCAACTGGGCAAAGTGCGCAACTGCTGCACATAAAGTTATATTCAGTAAATTTGCCCCAAACTAGCTGACACCCAGAAAACCTGTGGCCAGGTACTTTTTTCCAGCACAGGAGTACTGGTTGGTTTCTGGGTCTTTGTGCACACTGTATAACAGAGGGTACATATACAAAGGGCAGTAGGTTGGGGCAGGGTGGGGGGATCAAAAGGGGCCCAACTATATAGCATTACTATACAGGCCTATAGCAATATATTGTCAATAAAACATTGGTTTGTTTCCTGTTTCCAACCAAGTCGTTTTTTTTTTACAGCTTTTCTCAATTGCTTAAACAGAACAACTGGTTCCTGTAGCACAGAAACCTATACCCTTATGTCATTCCCAAAAACACACACATTTCCCATAACCATGAACACTATTAACCTGTTTCCACATGTTTCAATATTTAAAACTCTCTGTAAAACCTTACACCAAGTGACCAAAAATCATTCATGTGTTCAGTAAACTCATGCTCTCAAAATAATTAACTCAGGTCATCACAACCTAAACTCAAAGACCACACCTTCCTCCAGGTGCAAACACTAAGCCTAGTGCCTAGTGCACTAGGCACGGTTGGGTTGCACTAGCTGTCCATTGTCTGTACTTTCAGAAGGGAAAACAGGTAATTTGCCTTGTTGTTACTGTGTAACATGTAATGTTGTAGTGCATATAGACCGAATCTCCACTTTGTTTTAAGTGTAGTTTTAACCACAGTAATGGATGACCACAGGTCAGTAATTGTCAAATTTCATTTTTGCAGCAGAACTATACTGTACAGATTTTTACTGTATGTAGAGTATGGCTTATCTCTCAAGCATATCAATACAGTACTGTATAGTAATGTTTTACAGCAACTGCAGTACACAATCTTTCATTCCAGTACAGCAGTACACTACAGAACTGTATTTGTAGTAAAATGTGTGTTTTTTGAATCTGTAGAGAATCTTTGAGCTGCATACCATGGCTGACGCATATGACGACGTGGTAGGGTTCAACCTAACAAAAAGGTGCAAAAAGGGGCGCAACATCATTGGTCACCTTGCCATCATACCAGTTCCTGGCGAGAGGGGAGGCAACGTCACCCTATACGCAGCCATCAGCAATCGTGGCATCCTCCACCACCATTGGTCTTATGCTTAATTGCATCTACTAGACAAATAGTGTTAATCTCTTAGGGTGCACACAACCAACGCTCCAAAGGAAACCAAGATACATGCAGTAGCCATTATGCACACATGAATGCACTGTTACATTAAGTATAACTTTGCTCTAGATGGGATTGGAAAGGAAGCATGGACCTCTCTTCTCTGGCTGTCATGGCTGCTTTTGAAAGAATCAAATGGCAGATAAGGCACTACCAACCTTAGATGAACATTTGACTACACTGTGGTCCTGGTCTGTGTGGCAGGAACCTGATGGAAGTCTCCGGTGTTTAGCCTTTTGCTCTGCACTGCTGGAGGCCTGTGATGCTATGAACGCAAGCTGCAGCTGCACAGCAGAGAATAATCTGTTTTGCCTTGTTCCCCACAGACAGGACAACTTTCTGTCCTAGATACATCCCTCTGTCTCAGATGCTATGTTGATTTGGGATTTTGTTACGGCTTGGGTGGTTTAGAGGCCTGGAAAACAAAATATGTGAAGTGAAGAGAGCATTTTCTGGAAAAGGATGATGTTGTAGCATTACTACCACTTAATGAGGGCAGCACCAAAAATATGTAGCATAGGCCTAAATACAAATTGGTACAAAGTTAAAGTAGAGGGATGACACTCAACTTTGGCTATCAGAAATAATCAATATTTATACTAAGTAAACAGCCACGTTAGGGAGAGTTCATGCAGGAAGAAATCCTGATCTCCACACTACACTGTACAGCAGCCTGGCTGGCACAGGGGAGCTGAGGGGACACGTTTTGTCTGCAGACATGGAATTTTACAAGGCCAACTCTCAAGGAGGCCAGTACTGGGCCCTGTGTCCATGAACCAGAACAGTTTCTCTGCAGTATAGTGGCCTTTCAAACACCCAGCCCGGAAGAGAGGGACAGCTGGTGCTGGTCAAACAAAAGAATGTGGAACATCCTCGCTTTTGAAGTAAATAGACACCAGATAGCAACAGACTCTGCCATCCACCTGTTCTAGCATCCTGTTACCTTCTTCACTGTCTGCAATGTTGCAGCAAAAAGTGTGTTCAAACATAATTACATCAGATATCCTTTCAGTGTGATTCCCTTGATCCTCTCTACTTTTACCTGAACCATGAGGAAATGCTAACATTAAGTGCGGAGTTCAGAGTATTGATAAAGAACCAGGCCGATAAGAGTATGGAAAAGATAAAGATAAAATCCCGTCCCTACAGCTGGTTAGTGGCTTCACCATGACATTGGGAGGATGAGCAAATCACAGTTCAAATCCCTCCACTATAAAAGTCTTGTTGTTTAACCAGTGTTATTTTGTGATTATTAGTTTTTAATGGCACACAGTGCGATCACTCCCTTTAGGACATTGCGCTTAGTTCATTAGTGAGCATATTGGTTTCACTTATATATATATATATATATATATATATATATATATATATATATATATATATATATATATATATATATATATATATATAGGAGAGAGAGAGAGAGAGAGAGAGAGAGAGAGAGAGAGAGAGAGAGAGAGAGAGTTATGGCCACCACCAGAACACAAACGTTTGGCTCACCTCTGTGGCCAGCAACACATACAAAGGACGCCAATCCCAAAGAACAGTATCAACTAAAAGATATTTTATTAATTAAATTCAGTTCAATTCAGTTTTATTTATATAGCGCCATATCATAACAAAGTTATCTCAGGGCACTTTTTCGAATAGAGCAGGTCTAGACCGACTCTTTATATTTACAGAGACCCAACAGTTTCCACCATGAGCAAGCACTATGCGACAGTGGCAAGGAAAAACTCCCTTTTAACAGGTAGAAACCTTGAGCAGAACCAGGCTCAAGGTGGGCGGTCATCTGCCTCGACCGGTTGGTAAGAAACCAAATAATACTACACATTAACCAAAACTATGGGAGTCTGGCCAAACATAACAATGGGGGAAGCCTGGGCCAGCCACATAGCGGGCCGTTGGACCCAGAACTTGCACCCCCCAACCTACCAAAAACAGTGCACAAACTAAACTATCAACAAACACACACACACACACACACAGTATATGCATGTGCACTCATTTTGTATTTATAAATCAGTCAATTTTGTATTGATAAACTCTTGCATATGCATGGTTCTCTTTTATAAATTTTGCTCATTGTGAAATTATGTTGATTTCCACTCCCACAATATAGACATTTATAAGAAGAAGCACAATTGCACATCTTCATGTGAAGGCCACATTGTCTATGGACACCATCATGAACTATGATTGGTCAACTTAAGCTGCCTGTGTTCTCTCTGTTTTCAGACACATCACTTGTGGTGGCCATGCACTAATTGGCAACATGTGGTTATATAAGCACTACACGAGTGTTGTTTTAGGTTGTTCATGGCCTGGAGCTGGAGAGCTGTACAGGGACATTCACACTCATTTAGAATGAGACCTAACCATGTGCGAAAATTAGCTATTCACAAAATGTACACACCCATAGACAAGGTGCAATACGCTACCAAGGATTAGCCAGCCCCACCAAACTGCAAAAAACAGGTGTAGAGACCGCTTAGTTAGCTTTCCAGATGCAAAGCAAGCTGCCAAGCGAAGGACTCTAAGCCAAGGTCCATTGGTGCATGGACTCTGGCCCCAGAGAAAATGAAAAGTTCAGCCACGTATTGCTACTTTAAGCCCAACAGTGCCAGCTACCACATTCATGCAGTAGAACCTGATAAAAGTAGACAGGGTCAGCCAAGATGCTGCCACACAAATCTCAGGCCTGCTACAAAGCCCATTAGGTAGCCACAGTCTGTGAGGAATGCACATGCACACCCACTGGGGCTGGCCTGCCTTCCCCCTTGTATGCGTGCTGGACAGTGGGACAGCTGGCCATCTGTGCTGGGGAGTAACCCTTCAAGCGCTTTTGATAAACTGAGTAATGAGGTTGCAACAACCCTCTGCCAAGTCCCACACAGTCCACTGTGTGAGGCAGAGGAATCAGAGGATTTCATGGACTGTGCAAGAGAGGGGGTCTGCCTGTCTAGAATTACAATATGGGTATGCTGCATGGCTAATGGGGTTAGACAAACCCCATTAGGGGTTGCCCCAGTGAGGTTCACCTGACCTGGCATGTGCATTGCCCTTACGGACTTCAACCATGGTAATGCCTATATCTATATACAATCTGCAAAGGCATGGAGAGCCCAAGCCCCCTGCTTGTTTATATAAGCTGCCGTCTATATACTGTCCGGTCCTTCTCCACCACAACAGCAGAGATGCAATCCTGAGTTCACTATACCAGACACTAGTCACCACTTTTTATGTGAAAAAAACCAAACAAAACAATCCAGAGCCTCCATTATTTGTGCATCAGTGTTGGGAAGTTACTTTTGAAATGTAATAGGTTACAGATTACTAGTTACCCTGTTAAAAATGTAATAAGTCATGTAACTATTTTAATATGTACGTAAAGTAATGTGTCAAGGTTTGTAGTCGGAAAGGGACCCATGTGCTGACAGACGAGGCGGCAAACAGCCTGGGGACTGGAAAGAGGCCGGGCAAGAAACTTCAGGCGGACGGCCTGGAGGCAGGGCAGAGGCCGAGCAGGAACCCTCAGGCGGACGGCCTGGAGGCAGAGCAGAGGCCGAACAGGAACCTTCAGGTGGACAGGAACAGGCGAAGGCCGCAGCTGGACAGGAACAGGCGAAGGCCGCAGCTGGACAGGAACTAGTGTCGGCCGGGCCACCGACTCAGGAATAGGAAAAAAGGTCGGCCAGACCGCCGACTAGGGGGCAGGAACTGGTGTCGACCAGACCGGCAACTCAGGAACAGGGACAGAGGTTGGCCGGACCGCCAACCGGGAACGAGGAGCAGGAGTCGGCCGGACTGCCAACTCAGGAACAGGAACAGATGTCGGCTGGACCGCCAACCAGGAAGGAGGAGCTGGTATGGGTCGGACCGCCAACTCGGGAACAGGAACTGATGTCGGACAACCTGGTCCGGGGAGCAGGAGTCGGACAGACCACTGACTCGGGATCAGGAGCAGGGAGCCGCTGTAGCTCAGCAGAGACCGAAGGTTGTTGCCGCTCAGCAGAGACCAGAAGCTGCTGCAGCTCAGCAGAGACCGTTGTAGGACAGACCGCCGACTGGGAAACAGGATCAGAAGTTGGCCGGCTGGTTGCTAGCAGGCCGGAGGCTAGCAGACTGGTGGCTAGCAATCCGGTTGCTAGCAGGCCGGAGGCTAGCAGATTGGAGTGAGGCAGGCTGAAGGCTAGCAGGCTGGTCTATAACAATCCCCAGGAACAGGGGTTAATGGCACCGGAGAGGCAAACTGGTGGGGGCGACTGTCTGCTGGGCCCCAGACTGGTCGGTTCATTCTGTCAAGGTTTGTAGTCTGAAAGAGACCCAAGTGCAGACAGACGAGGAGGCATCAGCAATTCAAAGTTTTATTTAACACAAAAACTTACATGCAAGAACTCAAGAAACCAGGGAACGACACTCGGACAACTGGGAGAACTGACACACAGGGAATGAACCGATGAAGAACAAAGGAAAGGGAGTGGTATATCACAAATGAGGGAATCAGAGGCAGGTGAGTAATGAAACACAGGTGGGGGCAATCAAACAGGCGGGAAAAAAAGAACAAAGACCGAAGTAAAGTACACACAATGGAACAAAATCTGAGACCTTTCAAAATAAAACGGTATGCGACTAAAGGCCCAGGACGGGTTGTGACATAATGTAACTTATTACATTTGATTACTTTTCTAACAAATGTTTTGAACTGGGCAATAAAGCTGAAAAATCCTAAAAATATACATTTAAACCAGGCAGTGTAAATCTCACATCAGTTCCATAACCTCAAACCTCATATGGTGATAGAACTATCAATAAGGTTGGGTACAGTTCACATTTTTTTGACACTGGTTCCTGAATGACTCTTTTTCAATAATTCTTTTTTATTTACAGAAAATTCTGAGGTTGTATATATTTAAAATAAACACAAATCTTTGCATAGCTTCTAAATTTCACAGCTCTGTCCTTGGATGCCCTCTGGACCCAGTGGAGGTGGTGGGAGGCAGGAGAATGGTGGCCAAGCTATCATCACTACTGGAGAACACTTCCCACACCCTACATGTCACTCTTTCAGCACTGGGCAGCTCCTTCAGCGACCGGCTGCTCCACCCGCGGTGTCTGAAGGAGAGGTACCGTAGGTCCTTTCTGCCTGCTGCTGTCAGACTCTATAATCAGTACAACTCCCGGTAATCTACACTTGACTGTCAGTGTGCAGACTATTCGCTACTATATCATCATCTGCTGCTGTGCATTATCTTCATACATATTGTATTCATGATGTTATCTACTTCATATGTTGCTGTGAAATATTTTTCATATACATGTATATTATATATGTGCAATATTTTTATCTTATCTATTTGTTCATACTTACAACTGCACTCAGTCACTCTATTATTTATTTCTGTCTATACTGTGTATAGGACTATTTTTCTATTTTTCTATTTATTTTTATTGTATTTCTATATATGACACTTTTGCTGGCTGCTGCAACGCTAAAAATTTCCCCGCTGTGGGACAATAAAGGCTTATCTTATCTTATCTTATTTCTTATCTTAAATAAAATATTGATTTTAGCAAACAAATTACATTACATTACTCCTTACATTTTTCAGCAGTGAATACTGTTGCTGAATCAGTTGATACCACAAACAAAAAAGAATTGATACCCAGCCATAACTATCAAATAAAACTACTGAAGAAGTATGAAGTAGGAAGTGTGTCCCTGTACACTGTATCTGCTTGTTGGATCGGAGTGTTCTCTGTGTTTGTGTAAGTGTGTGTGTGTTTGTGTTTGTGTGTGTCTGTGTGTGTGTGTTGTCTGTCTCTAAAATTGGGTGTAGATGTAAAAATATCATTCTGTTCCAAGTTTGATTTTTGGTACAGTGTCTACACCAAACATCAGTCATCATGCTGTATGTTGGGACAGTACTGTTTGTTGTAGTGGAGCAGTTGGACCTGAGGTCAACAGATTGCCTCCATGACTAAATAGACGCTCGACAGGAGCACTAGAAGGCAAAGTGGTGTTGTCCTTGACAAAAAGCCTCTTAACTATAGGAAATGCCTAAAGAGATTTCAGGTTGTTATCTGAATCTTCTAGATACTTCCTCACTTCTTCATGAGTTGTGCTGTCAGAAGAACTCATTATCAAAGACAAAAAAAATTCTCATCTGTCTACTCAGACTTCACAGATGAACTGTCATCTTTCATCTCAGTTGGACTGTGTTGTTCCAGTGCAACAGCTTCTTGCAGGAGGGTTCTTCTCATGTCCTCTCTCTTCTCAGGGCTAAGCCAGCATAAATGGAACTTTAGCAAGGTTGTGGTTGCCATTTTTGCTTCATGGCTTGCTAACACTGATCCAAAGCACATTTCTATAGCCACAGTGGTAGCGGTCATGATGTGTGCAGTGTAAACCAAATGAGGTAGCTTCTCAGAGAGCTTTGTCTTGAGGCTCAGGAAGGTAGGGATTAGAAATCCTAGGTAACACTTGTTCTCACCCTGGAGAACGTCGATGGTAACAGCTAGAGGCTGCAGAACATCGGCATACTCTTGCAGGAAAGTAAGCTCTTGTGGGTGAAGCCTTGCAACTTCATGCTTGTCACAGTTCTCCCTCAGCTTGTTGTCTGGGAGACCTACAACTTTTACGATGGCCCTGAATTCCGAGCTCCATTTAGTGACTGATGGGACAGTCAAGTGCATGTTGGCAATCTCCTGAATCACTTCTGTGGCTAATGAAGATCTGTGTGCTTTGTTCCAGATAGATGAACATTTAGCCATGGCACTTATGTACAGCTTACATGATGGCCCACTTCATGCCACTTTGTGAATTTCATTAGATTTAATGTATGAGCAGAACAGCGTTGATGTGGTGGGAGAAAAAACTGCTCTTCATCTCCCTCTTCCTGAAGAAGGCCACTGATATCCAAAAATGTCACTCCATCATTGTGATCATCTGTCTCATGCTCACTTGCACCAAACTCACGGAATGCCTTCACAAATTTACTTCCATTGTCCGTCACTGTGGATCTCACTTTGTTTTGTATCTTGTACTGAGCATGCATTTCGTTTAGTTTTGCTGCCACTGCATCATAGGTGTGTCGACCCTTGAGGCGTGCACATGCCAATGCTGCACACTTTCTATCCAGAGTGTCTTTGTCAATCCAGTGACATGTCATTCCGAAGAAACGGTTTTGTGCTGAACCAAATGTCAGCTGTGGTGCACACTGTCCACTTTAACAAGCGTGGAGTTTATAGATTCCTTCATTGCAGCAAACTCTCTATCAATGCACTGCATCAGAGTTTTCCTACACATGACCTTCTTCCCTCCACTGATTCCCTCAATCAGTTTTCGGAATGACGGCTGCTCCATCATCGAAAAGCATTGTACGTCATCAACCACAAAGTTGGATACCAGTCTGTTCACTCTTTGCTGTTATACACCGAGCCCTGTTTCTATCCTTGCTTGCTTCAAAGGGGGTTGTGAAGCCACGTGTGTAGAAGAGCTCTCTGATTCATTAGCGTCTTCTATCATAACTGATTGACTTGATGTTTTGTATTGAGTCAATAGAGTCCTTGGATGTTTTCTCTAAAAAAATGAGAGAGATAGTTGTATTTAAGAGAAACCACATAATTATATACCATTATAATAAACAACCAGAATGTTTTTGTTCTTTACAAAAATATCAATATCCAAATGATGGTGACTGAGCAGGTCAGAATATCAAAATAAAAACAAAAAATCTGCATACTGTTCTGTCTCCCACCATGTGTTTTTACTTAGGGAAAAATAAATGTTTTAATACCATATAATATTGATTTTTCACTAATAACATCGTAGGAGCAAGAACAGTAGTTCTAGCTTCATACTTACTCCTAGACTCCCCCAGTGTAGCCTAACATATGCATTATGTTATTTTTATTTATTAAATATATTTTGGAGAAGTCAAATCACATACAGGCCAAACTAATAGTGACATACTCAGATTTGTACACTAGGTGGCACTACGGTTCATTTTGATTTAGTGGAGAAGAATACGGCAGGATAGGTTTTAGGGAGAATGTGCCTTGTCCTTTGCGCACAGTGCAAACTGGCAACAAGTGCCATTGTGTTCCCAACAAATAGCACAGTGTGCAGCATAGTTAGGACCAAATAATATAGGCTGCTGGTGCCCTGTAGACATTTCACAACCTAATGACCTCTCCAAGCCAATATTTAATAAAAACACAATGATGATTTAAGTTAGTGAGTGTTCATGGGCTAACTACATCACTATTCAAGGAGGACTACCGTTAGCTAAGATTTTATATCAAGGCGTTCATAAATGGAGGTGCGGTTCTGCAAAAGGCATCTGTTAGCTAGCTACTAGCTAGCAATAAATTTGTCATGAATGGAGATTAAACACAATTATATCAAAGGGAGTCAAAGTAACATTATTATCCCCAAGGGGCAATTTGGTGCACAGCCAGCAGCCATTACAATCAATATCAACAATGTACACACACCAATCGACACACAGATACATAGATTTACATAGAACTATTTAACAGGCCAATAGCAGCAGGGACAAATGAGTGTTTACGTCTGTTGGTTCTGCACTTTGGTTGTTCATATCTGCGACCAGAAGGATGCAACCTGAACTCGCTAGACAACTGGTGAGTCGTGTCAACAAGGATTGACCAGGTCTTTTTAGTGGTTCTGGCCTTGTACAGTTTAGAAAGGTCATTTAGATTTGTGCCAGCAATTTTATTGCACATTTTAACAATTCCTTCTAACCTGTTTCTATTTTTCAAGGTGAGCAACCCAAACCAACAAATAAAAGAGAAGGTCAGAACAGACTCGATAAAACAAGAATAAAACAAGAGTGGAGTCAACATTAAAACATCTGAGTTTCCGATAAAAATAGATACGTTGATGGGCCTTTGCACAAACAACATAATAATGGAGGGAGACTTCTTCCTAAAGTCAATGATCAGTTCTTTTGTTTTGGACACATTTATGTCCAAGAAGGAGCGCTTGCACCAGTCACTAAAATCATCCACCACTGGACCATGGTGGATTTCATCATTACTGAGCAAGGACACAATAACAGAATTATCTGCAAATTTGATATGTCTGTCCACTGTCCATATAAGATAAGATAAGATAAGATAAGCCTTTATTGTCCCACAGCGGGGAAATTTTTAGCGTGGCAGCAGCCAGCAAAAGTGTCATATATAGAAATACAATAAAAAAAATAGAAAAATAGTCCTATACACAGTATAGACAGAAATAAATAATAGATTGACTGAGTGCAGTTGTAAGTATGAACAAATAGATAAGATAAAAATATTGCACATATATAATATACATGTATATGAAAAATATTTCACAGCAACATATGAAGTAGATAACATCATGAATACAATATATGCATGAAGATAATGCACAGCAGTAGATGAAGTATAGTAGTGAATAGTCTGCACACTGACAGTCAAGTGTAGATTACCGGGAGTTGTACTGATTATAGAGTCTGACAGCAGCAGGCAGGAAGGACCTACGGTACCTCTCCTTCAGACACCGCGGGTGGAGCAGCCGGTCGCTGAAGGAGCTGCCCAGCTACTGGTCAGCCTACTAGACGGGCACTGAGCGAAATATAGAGCTAAATTACGTGGTGAGGCGGGAGGTAGGCCTAGGCTACTTTATTTTATGTGACTGATTGTGGTTGCATTAACTTACCTGTAGATGTTTCCTCAGGTTTGACATCGAACATTTTGGTGTTGACAGCGTTTTCACCGCTGGTAAACAAGCTTTACACTGTACTGTAATGTTAGAGCCCTTTTCTGTTTTCATAAGGAAAATATTTTTGAATTTCCAGCACTGAAAGGCGTTCTTGTCCGACAACATGGCCACCCGCTGACTAGAGCAATGCGCATTAATTTGGTTGGCAGGCGAGAGACGATGCAAATTCAAACAAGAGAACCAATCAAAAACAACAATCAAATTTGACCTTTCATTTCTGCCTCCTTGCAGTGTTCCTTTCAAAACCCAACGATATCGCAAGGACAGAAATGAAAGGTCAGAAGTTCTTTTCCCCTGCTGAAATCACCCTGGTCTAGGCCCTGCCTCACCTTCTTGAGTTATCTGATGGCTTTTTGACCTGACAAAGATCTGATTGGGATTGAAACGTTGTTCATTTAAATAAATGTGTGCTATGGAGTCAGTGCACAGACCTTATTCTTTATATCGTCTGAGGACTTTCCAGAACCTCATTGAGCCCAACCAAAAGTCCTCCCCCATGGCCTTCCCAAACTCCACAACCGATGTTTTGCTTCCACAACCAGAGAAGTCCCTCTGGCCATCTGATAAATGTCTGCTGCTTTAGGAGTCCTACTGGCAAAAGTTCTCTTTCTTTAGCTTGACAGCTGGTTCTTAGGTTGTAGCCACAGCAAGCACTAAAGACCTTCTTGTCACAGCGCTGAGGCTGCTCAGCAAAGTTGCTCATCAGTCTTTGCCCTAAGGTGTTCTGGTGCCAGCTACATTTTTTAACCACCATATGCTCAAACAATGTGTTTGAGTCCATGTCTCATATTAAACTAAAAAAGACCACACCTCGATAGAATGCTAATAAAGCTTTATTGCAATATGAACGAGAAGATGAGATCAGTGAATAAAATGGGGGCAACATGGGACAACGTCTTGGCTGGGATCCTCAGGCTCTGTTGTAACGTCAGACATTCCTAAGAAGAGAACACACAGAATAACTCTGAGTTCACCAAAGCAAAACAAGCAGAACAATTATATCTATCATCCAAAACTAGTTCATGAGCGTGGCATATAAAAAGAAAATATTTCACACACACTGCACTATGTGACATTGTATGGCACTGTTTAGATCATACTGTAAATGTTCTCATTACAATCAGTACATTGACTGTCCCTTGCAGCAGAATAGCACTGCCCCCTACAGGACAGACACAGCCATATATAGGTAATTCACAGTATTTATTGGTCTGCATGTTATCTATAGGACAGACTGAGTCTTCATGAATCAAATTAGCATGCATTTTCATCTGCAAAAGGCTTAAAATTATTCTTGAAAGGTTCATGATTTTAAACATGGGGGATTAATTAAATATAAAAACTTAACTACTAACAACGGCACAGAGGTAATAAAACAACAACAACAACAACAAAAAAAAAAAAATATATATATAAATCCTTTAGAGAGCATTAGAGATGTTCAGTGGGTTATTTCTGTTGGCATGGCTTCCTGTGAGAACTGTTACATAACAACAAAAGAATGTCCTATACACTGTAACAAAGATGAAACACAACAACATCTGTTAATAGACTGTTACAGAGCAGAAGAGGTCTGGACTATATGAAAAGGTCTTAGAGTCATGTTTGACCTGAACTACAATTCTGTCACGTATAGTCTACTTAAAGAAAAGATGCCATCTAAACAAAAAGAACTGTTCTAACTAATAATCTGGGGAAAACCAAATATACCATGGTAATCACCAGACTGTGATTGACAGTGACATGGTCATTAAACACGTGCTTGCTGACTTCAAGAGGAGGAGAATGATGGGTAAAGGGGATTGCCTGAAAAAGAGTGTGGTGACATCCCAGTAGAGTTCACCAGGGTATAGTCTGACAGAAAGGACACAGTCAAGTATTTCAACTGAGAAATGTCAAAAAGCAGTATGTGAAAAGCTACAAACTCAAAACTGACTAGAGAGCGTATTCTTTTCAGTCCTGAGTGGGGATTTTCATTTCTGTCATTTTGTTTAGTTAAATTAAATGACAAAGTAGAAGGTGTGTCTGTGTTGACATAAACCACTTTAATATATTTCAAATAATGTTACAGCTGGCTAGGTAGAAAATGACAAGTAGCATCACAAATATTACATTTCTTAAGAGCATTAAAGGAACATATTTGTTTCTTGCATGTTGCCACCCCATATTGGACTTTGCTGATGGAGTAGATCCTGCTCCTGCAATCACAGACTTTTTACACTTTAATTTCGGTCTGCTGATAGTAGCCTTGCTACAACCAAATCCTGTTGATACACTTCTATATCAATGCCTCCACTCACCTCCCCACCGGACTGCGCTGGATGTTGTCGGCTAACTCAAAAAATAGCTGATCTTGAAGGCCGGATTTCCAGCCTGTAAATCCAAGAGGATGAATGACTCATCGACTCTCTGGCCGCAGAAGCCTCCTGCTTCCTCGACAACAACACCACCCTTCCTTGGCTAGGTCCCTCCGTCATCACAGAGCCATTGCCTGTGTCAATCCACAAGGAAGATCCTTGGCCCAGACTTGGTACTAAACCCAAGTTACGGAACTGTTCCACACCCGCTCTGGACTGTTGTCCAGGGTGACAAGAAGCAAGTTAGGAACCCCTCCCATACTCCTTCACCTGGGTCTATTCCTCCATCTGGGTCCATCCAGCTGGGAAATACGTTTGAGGTGTTGGGGAAGCTGGAGCAACTCCCGTCCACCAACAACCGAGAGCCTTCGGCCTGTCCATGCAGCCGCAGCCGCTTTCAAGATCAAGTGGAGCCCCTCAGCATGGAGCTCTGAGTACCCATGAACCGTACCCACACTTCTTCCCCTGGGCAACCAGCTCCAAGCCCACAGGTGAGCGCCCACATGAGCTCACAACCCTGGTTATAGGAGACTCTATTATCAGGAACAATAACTTGTTGTTTCCTGGGTGCCACTGTCCGTGATGTAGTCGATAAAGCTCTTGAGGTCCTGGCTAATAAACCTGATATCACAAAGGTCATTGTCCACATCGCCACAAATGATATCCGTAAACAGAAATCTGAACTACTGAAAACTGAGCTTGTCCACTTGTTCACCACACTGAAAAGATTTGAGAGTCACATCCATGCGTCTGGTTCGATCCCCTCCTGTGGCCGCCATAGTGCTACTGGCGCTGCACACCTGGCTCTCATCAGCCTGCGCTGCCTCTAGTATCTCCTACATTGACAATTTTAACCTCTTCTGGGACTGCAGGCAGTTGTTTAGAAATGATGGCATTCATGCGAACTGGTTAGGGGCAAAACTACTGTCTGGAAACATTTCTTACAGTGTTGCCCACCCATGTGTTCCACTCTCAGGTAGCCACAACAATTCCCTGAAAATTCTTAGGCAAAAGCTTTCAAAAACACTGGTATGTCCCTTTAAATAATGTTTTAGTTGTACATGACTCAAAGTGGTCAGAAACAAGCACTGAAATATATCTCAACCATAAAAACGATTGTGAAGCCAAAAAGAAAATAACATTATGTATCTTCCTCATGGTGAACATTTCTGGTGGATCTCACACCTCTAACCTGGCAAAATGCGACTGTTATTTTCATCTTTACAGGCAACTCAAGTTAGACCACAGACCCATCAATGCTGTATTTGCTGTAAGTTGTAAGGTGAACTTAAGCTACAGTATTAAGTTGAATACAGAGTTACAAGGACTTTCCTATGGTAAAAGGGGTTACCTGGGCCTGGATTCTGCTGGATTATCAGGCATCAGAACGGTGGTTGGCCCTCTCTTTGGTTCTTCTTCTGGCCTGCTCCAGTTCAGCCATCATGGGTAGTGGACCCTCATACATGTTGGTCTTGATTGCTCTCAGCTTCTCCTGGTAGTCCTTTGGCAAGCCGTTCTGCTCTGCTCCCATCACAATCACCTGCAGTGGTTGATGAAGCTGAATATATTGACTGTCCTTACACTAAAGTCCCTGATTTTCTCATAACCAATAACAGCCACAAATCCTGACATTTCTTCCCAGCTCACTGTTGATGTTTTGAAACTCAGCTGTCAAGTTGACACACACACACACACACACACACACACACACACACTAAATCTAATCTATCTATCTATCTATCTATCTATCTATCTATCTATCTATCTATCTATCTATCTATCTATTCAATTCAGTTTTATTTATATAGCGCCATATCATAACAAAGTTATCTCAGGGCACTTTTTCGAATAGAGCAAGTCTAGACCGACTCTTTATATTTACAGAGACCCAACAGTTCCAACCATGAGCAAGCACTATGCAACAGTGGCAAGGAAAAACTCCCTTTTAACAGGTAGAAACCTTGAGCAGAACCAGGCTCAAGGTGGGCGGTCATCTGCCTCGACCGGTTGGGTTGAAGGGGGAGGGGGGGAGCGGGAGAGAGAGAGCAGGAGGAAAGAGAACATACAGCAGCACAATACAGTTCCACATAGGGATGTAAGAATAAATAGAATAAATAGATCTATCTATCTATCTATCTATCTATCTATCTATCTATCTATCTATCTATCTATCTATCTATCTATCTATCTATCTATCTATCCATCCATCCATCCATCCATCCATCCATCCATCCATAGCAAGGAGGTCAATCCCACCCCTTCTCTTAGCTTAGGAGTTCTTTTGTTCTTTACTAAAGGTTGCCCTCAGCAGCTTTGTGAAGAGCTCTTAAAAGGAAACTCTTAGCTAGGAACTTCTAGTGCCATTTAGGAGGACTCCTACTGATGAGATAAGATCCTCTGTGAATACAGCTCAATGTCTCGAGAATAAAACCAGAGAATTTTAGAAAGTTTTAGAAAGAAAGCTTTTGAAAAATAGGTGCAATAGGTTCAGATCATTCATTCGTTCATTGTACAATGGTGAAAAGTGTCCATTGTCCCAATTCTCTTTCATTGCTAATGCACAAATCATATGTCTTAAAGCTGGAGTGTGGGACTTTCACATATAAATGAACTGTCTGTTACATTCAAGCTGTTGCCAGACGAGTTCACACAATGCTGATTAAGACTATCACCACCAATGTAAATCTCTCTGTATGTCAGAGTGTACCGGAGTTTTTAAATCTGGTGTGTGTGGCCACATTCCCGTGCTGGTGCACCGGTAGTAAAACCAGAGCCATGTAGAGAGAGAGTTGCATCAACAGAAGCTCAAAATGCAAAATGCAGCAACTGGGAGTATGGTGGAAAAACCCAAGAAGCTCCAAGAAAGGTTTCTGATGCTCCAGATAAAAATGAAACTCTGCGTTCAGAGGAAGGATTACTGTGAAAAAAATAAGAAACAAACATAGAAAACCATTGGTGTAGCTTTTCCTCATTGGACAGGCTGAAATAAGAGCAGGGACTGAGGGCAGACAGGATGTGGCGTTACTGCTCTTGGACAGGTTGGTCTTTGTAAAATATTTGGAGTAGGCTGTGTACCTACGACATTTACTCTACCTAAATAATGGATTATTGTCTTGGAACTGTGGAAATTTGAGCAAGCTCCCTTGTAGTCATACGTCATGAGCAAGCACCGACAGAGTTTGTGTAATTACTCTTGTAGCTGCACTCGTCCAATGAGGTAACGGCCACGCTTCATACTGATGTATTTGAAGATTTATTTTCTCTCTTTCTCCATCAAATACCGTGAAAACGTGTGCGCCTCTTAGACTACATGCAGAATAGGTTATTTGGAAGCCACACGCCTCCATGCTGTCTCTTACCCATAATGCAACTGTTATGCTCTTAATTAAACTTTGGTCATGTGATCTGTTGTTCTCTACAACAAATGAAACCTTACATTTTTACCAACCATTATTTATAGTGATACATTTTAGACACATATTTATCAATGTTACCCTTTTTAACATTTGATCTGTATTACATCAATCGATTTTTAATGACTGTATGAACTCAAATAACCAAGAATTTATGACAGAAACATCCATCCATCCATTTTCTTCCGCTTATCCGGGGCCGGGTCGCGGTGGCAGCAGGTTAAGCAGGGTTATCCAGACGTCCCTCTCCTCGGCAATGCTTTCCAGCTCCTCCTGGGGGACCCCAAGGCGTTCCCAGGCCAGATGAGATATATAATCCCTCCAGCGTGTTCTGGGTCTGCCCCGGGGCCTCCTACCAGTTGGACGTGCCCGGAACACCTCCAAAGGGAGGCGTCCAGGAGGCATCCTAGTCAGATGCCCGAACCACCTCAACTGGCTCCTTTCGATGCGAAGGAGCAGCGGCTCTACTCCGAGCTCCCTCCGGATGTCCGAGCTCCTTTCCCTGTCTCTAAGGGTGAGCCCAGCCACCCTACGGAGGAAACTCATTTCGGCCGCTTGTATCCGCGATCTCATTCTTTCGGTCACTACCCAAAGCTCATGACCATAGGTGAGGGTTGGAACGTAGATCGACTGGTAAATCGACAGCTTTGCCTTCCGGCTCAGCTCCCTCTTCACCACCACGGTCCGGTACAACGCCCGCATTACTGCTGATGCTGCACCGATCCGCCTGTCCATCTCACGTTCCATCTTACCATCACTCGTGAACAAGACCCCGAGATACTTGAACTCCCCGTCTGGGGCAGTAACTCACCTTCAACCCAAAGGGGGCAGTCCACCGTTTTCCGGCTGAGAACCATGGCCTCGGACTTGGAGGTGCTGACTCTCATCCCAGCCGCTTCACACTCGGCTGCAAACCGCCCCAGTGCATGCTGAAGGTCACAGGCCGATGAAGCCAACAGAACCACATCGTCCGCAAAGAGCAGAGATGCTATTCTGAGACCACCAAACCGGACACTCTCCTCCCCCCGGCTGCGCCTTGAAATCCTGTCCATGAATATCACAAACAGAATTGGTGACAAGGGGCAGCCCTGGCGGAGTCCAACACCCACTTGGAACGTGTTTGACTTTGTGCCGAGAATGCGGACACAGCACTCACTTCGGTTATATAGGGACCGGATGGCTTGTAGCAGCGACCCCGGTACCCCATACTCCCGCAGTACCCCCCACAGGACCCCCCGGGGGACACGGTCGAAAGCCTTCTCCAAGTCGACAAAACACATGTAGACTGGATGGGCAAACTCCCATGAACCCCCCAGCAGCCCTGCAAGAGTAAAGAGCTGGTCCACTGTGCCACGGCCAGGACGGAATCCGCATTGCTCCTCCTGGATCCGAGGTTCGACAATCGGTCGTAGTCTCCTTTCCAGCACCCTGGAATAAACTTTCCCGGGGAGGCTGAGCAGTGTGATACCACGGTAATTGGAGCACACCCTCCGGTCCCCCTTTTTGAAGACGGGAACCACCACCCCGGTCTGCCACTCCACAGGCACTGTCCCCGACCTCCATGCGACACTGAAGAGGCGTGTCAGCCAAGACAGCCCAACAATGTCCAGAGCCTTCAGCATTTCAGGGCGAATCTCATCCACCCCTGGCGCCTTGCCACCAAGAAGCTCTTTGACTACCTTGGAGACTTCTGCCAGGGATATGGGTGAGTCTTCCCCCGAGTCTTCAAACTCTGCCTCCTCCACTGAGGACATGTTGGTCGGGTTGAGGAGATCCTCAAAGTGCTCTTTCCACCGCTCGACAACATCCCCAGTCCGGGTTAGCAGCTCTCCTCCCCTGCCGAACACGGCCTGGGCCAAGCCCCGCTTTCCCTTCCTGAGTCGTCTAACGGTTTGCCAGAACTTCCTTGAGGCCAACCGAAAGTCCTTCTCCATAGCCTCCCCAAACTCCTCCCACACCCGGGTTTTTGCTTTGGTGACCACCGAGGCCGCCATCCTTCTGGCCTCCCGGTACCTGTCCGCTGCTTCAGGAGACCTCTGGGCTAGCCAAGCCCGAAAAGCCTCCTTCTTCAGCTTGACGGCTTCCTTCACCGCCGGTGTCCACCAGCAGGTTCTGAGGTTGCCGCCTCGACAGGCACCGACGACCTTCTGACCACAGCTCCTAGCGGCCGCCTCAGCAATGGAGGCTTTGAACATGGCCCACTCTGTTTCCATGTCCCCAACCTCCCCCGGGATGCGCGAGAAGTTCTTCCGGAGGTGGGAGTTGAAGATCTCGCAGACAGGGCCCTCCGCCAGACGTTCCCAGTTCACCCTCACTACACGTTTAGGTTTGCCAGGTCTGTCCGGCAGCCGTCCCTGCCATCTTATCCAACTCACCACCAAGTGGTGATCAGTTGACAGCTCTGCCCCTCTCTTCACCCGAGTGTCCAAGACATACGGCCGCAGATCTGATGATACGACCACAAAGTCGATCATCGACCTGCGGCCTAAGGTGTTCTGGTACCAAGTACACTTATGAACCACCCTATGCTCAAACATGGTGTTTGTTATGGCCAGTCCATGGCTAGCACAGAAGTCCAACAACAAAGCACCACTCGGGTTCAGATCGGGGAGGCCATTCCTCCCAATCACCCCCCTCCAGGTTTCACCATCATTGCCCACATGGGCGTTGAAGTCTCCCAGCAGAACTATGGAGTCTCCAGGTGGTATCCCTTCCAGGACGCCACCCAGGAACTCCAAGAAGGCCGGGTACTCTGAACTGCTGTTTGGTGCATAAGCACAAACAACAGTCAGGGCCTTCCTCTCAGCAACTTTCAGTCGCATCGAGGCGACCCTCTCGTTCCCCGGGGAAAACTCCAACACAGCTGCGCTCAGCCGGGGACTCGTGAGTATCCCCACACCCGCCCGGCGCCTTTCATCCTGGGCAACTCCGGAAAAGAAGAGAGTCCAGCCCCTCTCCAGGAGTTTGGTTCCAGATCCTGAGCTATGCGTAGAGGTGAGCCCAACTATATCTAGCTGGTACTGCTCCACCTCCTGCACCAGCTCTGGCTCTTTCCCCGCCAGAGAGCTGACGTTCCACGTCCCTAAAACCAGTCTGCGACACCGAAGGTCAGCACGCCCAGGTCTCTGCACTTGCCTGCCGCCCGGCTTACATTGCACCCGACCCCGATGCCTATCCCTGCAGGTGGTGGGCCCACAGGGTTTTTGTTATTGTCTAGAGCAGCTGTGTAGTAGCAACGCATGTTAGCACCAGCTGCAGTCCACTGTCAGTGTCTACATGGATCTGTCAACATCACATTCCTATATGTTCACATACATTACTGTAAAATGTACAGGATATGGAACACTGTACTGGACACTGTGTTGTTTTGTATGTAACAGCCATTTGAGCTACAGTATGTCAAGATCACACTCAATTTGTGATTTCTCTGTGCAGGCAGGGAACAATATAGTGGACTCTTGCTTACACACTATAGAAGACAAAGCTGTGACCACAAAGCCATACTGTCCCTCCCTGCATACTGCTTTTCTCTCAGGCATGTTTGGAGCTCTTACATGTGCAAAAGAACAATCTGGTGTTGTAGCTCACAAGCTGTCAGAAGCTGTAAAATGTAGCATGGCAGAGGGCATTCCTGAGTGTTTTGACCCATTGATCACATAGTCAGGTGACGAGGGGGGTGAGCAGACTGATCCCTATTCCAGATGCTTCACAGAGAGAAATGGTGGGAGTGAATAGGCGATGATCCCCCTGAACTGATTCATGATCATATTCTTTTGTCTTCTTGATTCAAAACAACAACATTAACCAGCCACGTCTGACATCACAGTGAGAAAGGCCTTTTAGAAAGGTAATTTACAATGTCATCCATGGGTGACTTACTTATCCTATACTTAAGCCCAGAGTGGAGATATGACCACTGCAGCTTTGTATTTTAAAAGGTTACTGAGTGCAGGTTGTTTTATGGTCACTAGTTATAAATATTTCACTTTTGTCCCCTCTGTTTGGAATGTTGAGTGGCACTAAATATTACAGTATAGAGCCCAGCTGAAGAATTGTCGCCACAGCATATATAGTGTTAGGTTTTTGACAATTTTATTTCTCAACTGTAAAATGTCCTGCTCAGTACATATTTTGGTAAACTCTGTCTCCTAAACATTATGTTTACATGCTACTAAATGGTTTTGCCAGAAACCTTTTGGAGGAAATGTAAATGCTTTTACCAGTCTAGGAATCCAGAAACTGCACAGAATATATAAGGGGGTGGTTGGGGTTAATGGCATGTCTTAAAAGCATAGATCTTTGACCCCAGAGACTGGGTCTCACATTGTGCATCTTGCATGTGGCTAGGTTTAGGTTACTACAACACTTTGGTTAAGGTTGTTTTGGTTAAATATTGAAAAAGTCAACGAGACTTGAGACATGTTTCCCTAACCTTAACCAAGAGCTTCATAACATAAAAACATGAATCATGCTTTAGTTTCCAAGAGCATATATTTTTAGAAAACAAATGAAATATGTTGTCTATGAAGGTTTTACAAATATGCATTAAAGTTTCCTAATTTTGTTGATAAAAAAAGAATGCGGGCAGCTTTATGTTTTTCTTTAAATGTAGTTGTTGTTGCAACTTATATACATTTTGTTTACAATTTTTTAATAACCAATTTTAAGGGCTCCTTATCAAAATTGTTTGTTGATGTTAAAAAAAGTATATCAGCAGATATGATCAAAGTTATACACCAATGTAACTCTTAGATATAGATATTTAATTCAATTTCAATTCAGTTTTATTTATATAGCGCCATATCATAACAAAGTTATCTCAGGGCACTTTTTCGAATAGGGCAAGTCTAGACCGACTCTTTATATTTACAGAGACCCAACAGTTCCCACCATGAGCAAGCACTATGCGACAGTGGCAAGGAAAAACTCCCTTTTAACAGGCAGAAACCTCGAGCAGAACCAGGCTCAAGGTGGGCGGTCATCTGCCTCGACATATATACAGATATAAAATCCTTATGCTGCTACAGACGGTATGACTGTGAAATTAGTGCACTATATCTCCTGGCGTCAGAATGCTTCATTCTTATAATCAGAAATAAAACACTGCTCAATAGTTACTGAACTGATTTTAACTAGACCCACAATAACTGCAGAATTAATCGAATGAGTTATGTAATACTCTGTCTATACCGTCATCCCACCAGTAATTGAATCGGACAACAGAATTGATTGGATATTGCTTCTTGCAATGTCTTCTGGGACTGAAAGTTGACCTTTTGTACTTATGATTCTAACAGAGGTTCATGCCCATCCTGTTGGAAATGCTCTAACAGCCATTCAACAAACACTGTCTAATGCAAAAAAAATAATAGGACTTTAATTTTTGGAACCTCCCCAATATACCCACTTACTCCTCCAATCTATTAATCTTAGAAATGATTAAAGTGTAACTACACCCTCAAATCTTGCTAGAAACCTCTCTCCCAGCAGATTTAAAAACTGCAACAGAGGAGTGAGGGAACAACACCTGCAGGAGGTGTGGCCTCGTGGCTACGTAGTGTGTGGGTCAGGAGACTGACTGACATTGATTAGAATATTTTTTTATGTAAATTTAAGATAAGACAAGATAAGATAAGATAAGCCTTTAATTGTCCCACAGTGGGGAAATTTTCAGCATTACAGCAGCCAGCAAAAGTGTCATATATAGAAATACAATAATAAAATATAATAACATACAATAAAAATAAATAGAAAAATAGTCCTGTACACAGTATAGACAGGAATAATAATAGAGTGACTGAGTGCATTTGTAAGTATGAACAATAGATAAGATAAAATTATTGCACATATATAACATACATGTACATGAAAATATTACACAGCAACAGATGAAGTAAATAACATCATGAATAAAAAAAAAAAAATGTATTAAGATAATGCACAGCAGCAGATGAAGTAAAGTAGTGAACAGTCTGCTTATTGACAGTCAAATGTAGATTACCGGGAGCTGTACTGATTATAGAGTCTGACAGCAGCAGGCAGGAAGGACCTACGGTACCTCTCCTTCAGACACCGAGGGTGGAGCAGCCGATCGCTGAAGGAGCTGCCCAGTGCTGATAGAGTGACATGTAGGGGGTGGGAAGTGTTCTCCAGTAGTGATGATAGCTTGGCCACCATTCTCCTGCCACCCACCACCTCCACTGGGTCCAGAGGGCATCCAAGGACAGAGCTGGCCTTCTTTACCAGTCTGTCCAGTCTCTTCCTATCCCTGAAAGAGATGCCACTGGCCCAACATGCCACCCCATACAAGACGGCTGATGCCACCACAGAGTCATAGAAAGTCTTCAGGAGCGCCCCCTGCACTCCAAAAGACCTTAGTCTCCTGAGCAGAAAGAGACGGCTCTGGCCCTTCTTGAACAGAGCGTCTGTATTGTCTGACCAGTCCAGTTTGTTGTTCAAGTGAACACCCAGGTACTTGTACGATCTCACAATTTCAATGTCCGTTCCCTGGATGTTCACTGGTGTAGGTGGAGGGAGTTTGCGCCTGCCGAAGTCCACCACGAGCTCTTTGGTTTTACCCGCGTTGATCTGGAGGCGGTTCTGCTGACACCAACCCACAAAGCCCCGGGTCAGTTCTCTGTACACCCTATCATCCCCGTCGGTGATGAGGCCGACGATGGCAGAGTCGTCAGAGAACTTCTGTAGGTGACAGTTTGAAGTGTTATGGGTGAAGTCTGCTGTGTAGAAGGTGAACAGGAAAGGCGCCAGAACGGTTCCCTGTGGAGCCCCTGTGCTGCAGAGAAGTGTGTCAGACACACAGTCCTGTAACCTCACATACTGTGGTCGGTTTGTGAGGTAGTCCAGGATCCATGCTGCCAGGTTATAGTCCACCCCAGCGTGCTCCAAATTGTCCCCCAGAATCCTGGGCTGGATGGTGTTAAAAGCACTGGAGAAATCAAAAAACATGATCCTCACAGTGTTTCCAGCCTTTTCTAGGTGAGAGAGGGATGTGTGAAGTAGGTAAATGACAGCGTCATCCACCCCAATGCGGGGTTGGTAGGCAAACTGCAGAGGGTCCATACATGGGCTCACCAGCGGACGCAGGTGGACAAGGACCAGTCTCTCCAGGGTCTTCATCAGGTGAGAGGTCAATGCCACTGGCCTGTAGCCATTTAGGTCCTTGGGGTGAGGGGTCTTTGGCACAGGAACCAGACACGATGTTTTCCACAGTTTTGGCACCCTCCCCAGCTTCAGACTCAGGTTGAACAGGTGCCCAACAATCCCACACAGCTGATCCGCACAGGACTTCAGAAATCTGGAGCTGATGCCATCTGGGCCCGCCGCCTTCCCTACCCTCATCTTCCTCAGTTCATTTCTCACCTGGGATGTTGTGAGGAACAGCCCGGTTGAGCTTGTAGGGGGTAGGGGGGCTGAGAGGGAGGTGTTTGCGGGTGTGAAATGGGGAGATGGGCCCAGCCCAGGCTGTGGTGTGGGTGTATGAAGTGGCTGTAAGCTGAGGGCTGTGTGGAGTGGTGAGTGGTGAGATGAGGGAGCGAGGGGGCTGCAGGCAGGGAGGGTAGATGGTGATGATGGTTGTGGGGGGGGGGGGGTTAGATGCCTGATCGAATCTGTTAAAGAATACGTTCAGGTCATTTGCCCACTTCTGATCCCCCACAGGCCGGGGCTTGTGGGGCCATATGGCCCGAGATGGTTTTAAGGCCCCTCCAAACTCCTCTGGTGTTATTTTGCTGCAGCTGACTCTCCAACTTCATCCTGTAGCTGTTTTTCCCCTCCCTGATCCTCCTCCTCAGTTCTCGCTGGACACTCTTTAACTCCTCCTTGTTACCCGATACAAAAACTTCAAAAATTTCATGACGTAGATAGGTCCCAACCGGTTGACTCTATGTCAGCATTGGCCTTGCAGGTTCAGGGCTGATTTAAAACAATAGATTTTTAAAAATTTGGTAAAAATGTCAATATTAACATCAGCATTGATGTGTTTCATCATTGTACAGTCATATCATTTAGTTTACAGCACCTCTTTATAAGTCTGGTGATATACACTCAGTTGGCAGTTTATTAAGTCCACCTAGCTAAAACTAATTAAGTCTAATTGTCCTGCAATAAATCCTCCCTGCATGAAGGTTCTAATGTTTGTTTGACGTGTTGATTCAACTGATCATTTTGAAGGATGTAGTTTCTGGTGCTGTTGAACTGTATGGCATTATACAGAGAGGTGTTTCTGTTATTTAGCCTCCCCTCATTGATATTAATGTAATAATACACCTGTCAGTATAACACAATACAATTCAACAGCACCATAAACTGCAGCCTCCAAAATGATCAGTCGAATCAGCACCTCTCAGTTTCAAGGCAAACTGAACATTAGACACAGGGTTGATGGTTCGATCCCCACTTCCACATGTCAAAGGTTGGCCAGTGGTGTGTGTGAATGGGTGAATGAAAGGCAAAAACCTTGAAAAGCACTTTTGATAAAAGCACTACACATATGTAGTCATTTACCAGACTGCATTAGTTTTAGCAAGGTGGACCTAATAAACTGACATGTTTTAGTTTTTGTCAACAAATTCAATGAAAAAACTAAACCAGCAGCGAATGTATCAACAAGTACTGTGTGTGTATCACAGCCTGATATCTCTTCTTCCTCTGTGCCATAAAAAAACAATTAAAAACACATCAGTGAGCCACACTGTTGTTCCTTCATCACCACGAACACACACACTGTAGTTTATTTGGACTCAATCCCACATACACTGTCCTGCTGCCCCAAACACTCACTAGAGTACCAAATGTGGATTCATCCGCTACGGTGGCACTGAAGGTCAAAACAAAACATTTCACAAAATACAACAATGTTTCACAAAACACATTTAACAAAACACAACATTTGACAAAACACAGCAACATTTCACAAAACATAATAACATTTGACAAAACATCTGCCTTCAACCCAACCGGTCGAGGCAGATGACTGCCCACCTAGAGCCTGGTTCTGCTCGAGGTTTCTACCTGTTAAAAGGGAGTTTTTCCTTGCCACTGTCGCCTAGTGCTTGCTCATGGTGGGAACTGTAGGGTCTCTGTAAATATAAATATAAATATAAAGAGTTGGTCTAGACCTGCTCTATTCGAAAAAGTGCCCTGAGATAACTTTGTTATGATATGGCGCTATATAAATAAAACTGAATTGAATTGAACATTTCACAAAACACATTTCACAAAACAACATTTTACAAAACACAACATTTCACAAAACACAATTACATTTCACAAAACACATTTCAAAAAACACAACATTTGACAAAACACATTTGACAAAACACATTTGATAAAACATTTCACAAAACAAAATGACATTTCACAAAACAACAACACTTCACAAAACACATTTAACAAAACACAGACATTTGACAAAACACATTTGACAAAACACAGACATTTGACAAAACACATTTGACAAAACACAACATTTCACAAAACACGACATGTCACAAAACACATTTCACAAAACACAATTACATTTCACAAAACACAACATTTCACAAAACACAATTACATTTCACAAAAAACAACATTTCACAAAACACATTTGATAAAACACATTTCACAAAACGAAACGACATTTCACAAAACACAATCACATTTTACAGAAAACACATTTTCAGAAAACACATTTCACAAAACAACATTTCAGAAAACACATTTCACAAAACACATTTCACAAAACACAGACATTTTACAAAACACAACACTTCACAAAACACATTTGACAAAACAGACATTTGACAAAACACATTTGACAAAACACAACATTTGACAAAACACGACATGTCACAAAACACGACATGTCACAAAACACATTTCACAAAACACAATCACATTTCACTAAACACAACATGTCACAAAACAATAACATTTCACAAAACACATTTCACAAAACAATGACATTTCACTAAACACATTTCACAAAACACATTTCACAAAACAAAACGTAATTTCACGAAACACATTTGACAAAACACATTTGACAAAACAATAACATTTCACAAAACACAATAACATTTCACAAAACACAAGTACTGTGTGTGTATCACACCCTGATATCTCTTCTTCCTCTGTGCCATAAAAAACTATTAAAAACACATCAGTGAGCCACACTGTTGTTCCTTCATCACCATGAACACACACTGTAGTTTATTTGGACTCAATCCTGCATACACCATCCTGCTGCCCTAAATACTCACTAGAGTACTAAATGTGGATTCATCCGCTATGGTGGCACTGAAGGTCAAAACAAAACAACATCTGACAAAACACAACAACGTTTCACAAAACAACATTTGACAAAACACAACGACATTTCACTAAACACGACATTTCACAAAACACCTGTTGTGTCTCGTCGGCTGTGTTAATTTCATGTCATGTCCTAGCTGTTGTTTTTTTTTTAAGTTGAAGTCACTCATGTTTAGTCTCGTCTTGCACTTCCTGTTTTATTTTGTACTAATCCTTTCCTCTCGTTTCAGACCCTGACTTCCTCCCTTTGTGTGATTTTTCCCGCCGTTGTGATTGTCTACCCCGCCCCTGATTGTTTTCACCTGTGTTCCCCTACCTTATGTATAAATAGTCCGTGTCTCCCTTTGTCCTGTGCCAGTTCGTCTTGTTTCCGTCCGTGAAAAGATTAAAGCCAAGCGTACCAGCAATTCTCCCATGATTCAGGTTTTGCCACAGTTTGTTACTTTTCGATCCTCCTATTGAGAGTTTTGTTTTGTACTTTGTATTGCCTCTTTGTGAGCGTTTTGTTTTATACTTTGAATATCCTCCTTGTGAGCGTTTTGTTTTGTACTTTGAATATCCTCCTCGTGAGCGTTTTTTGTTAACTGATATATCAGTAAAAGATTTTGGAAACTCTTTACTCTGTCTGTTGAGTCGTGCATTTGAGTCCTCCAGTTCTGTGTCGAAGTTCGTGACAACACCATAACATTTCACAAAACACCATAACATTTCATAAAACAAAACAACATTTTGCAAAACAAAACGACATTTCACAAAACACGACATTTCATAAAACACAACAACATTTCACAAAACACAACATGTCACAAAACACAATATCATTTCACATTACCGAAAGGGAGGGACAACTGTTCTTGTTTGTGATTGGACCAAACCCAAGTCAATTCAGAGTTTATTCAATGCGGTGCTACATTGGATCAACCTGAAAAAACGTTTTAGAACATTACAGGGAAAAGTTGCAGTGGTGTGATTTGGCCCGTCTCAGCTCGACTCAAGCTTATTAAAACTAAACAAAACTGTCATCACAAACAAAGCATTACTTATTTACATTTGTTAATCAGAGCATTCATTATAATCACTCAAAATCAGCAGGGGGAGGTGCGTAGAAACAGCTGTTTACAGTTTGCAGCTCTCTCTCTCTCTCTCTCTCTCTCTCTCTTGTTGACTGCCCCTTCACTCTCACTCTTCACTTTCCCTTCTGTCTGTGGATTGCTACAATGGGGGGAAATGGAATTAGGGCCGTAAGTTCTATTTACAACCATGAACCAAAGTTCGATGTGATGTGTTCTACTACTTGCAATGCGCCGGTCTGCAATGTTCTGAAACTGAAACTATTGTACTTTTTACTCCACTGCATTTATTTGACAGATATTACTACTAGTTGCTTTATAAAAACACATATAATAAGCTTATAAAATACAACACGTTGTAAAGATTAAACTAGTAGATCCCAACCATTTGGCTTGTGACCCCTTACAAAAAAACAGGTGTGTGATTTTGCCACGTTTCAGATGTCTATGAGTTTTTGGCACTTCCAGCAAAGACACACACAACTCCTTCTAAACTACTCAGGTTGTTTCCTTTTAAATAACAGTTTGAGGCTCAAGAGGTAAAATGATCCAATATTTCACAAAACAAGCAAAGATTAGAGAAAAGTCTAAAAAACAAATGTGTTTAGCAGACCTTTGTTTTTTCTGCTTTCCTCTCCCATTCATTATCTCACGACCCCTCAGATTATGAGATTTAGGAGGGGGACAGACCTCTAGATTGGAAACCACTGTACTAAACTACCTAACTGTATCTAAGGTAGATAAACTTTTTAATTTACATCTTCAGTAGGAACCAGTGGGCTTGGGGCTGAGTGCTACTGACATGGGAGGGAAGTAATAAAGTATTGAGGGACATATTAACACATTGTTGGTTTGTTTGTTTTTTTTTTTGTTGACAATAAAAAATGTAGAATAACATAAGCTTTATCCTAAAACTTTTGGAAAAGATGACTTTCTTGGGGCTGAAGAATTAGTTTGGCATTTGTAACTGCCTGGAAGGAATCACTCCTCCAGAATTATATTCAAGTGCTCTGAGCCCACAAGCAAGGATGTAGTGGAAGCAGCCTTACCTGTAGGTATTGTGGTGACGGTGGGGCATACACACAGCTGTTCATTATGTAGGTACGACAGTTGAGCTCCTGCCCTTTTGTCTTCACTGACAGCTCCACAGGACTGTACGCACCTAACAACACATTCTCTTGGCTGAGAGCGTGCACAAACGTACACATATAAAAACACACACATGGGAGATGTCAGTTTCACAGGAAAACATTCAAGGAATCCCAGAAAAGGCCATTAAAGAAATAAAGGAAAACTTTACCTGTCACTTTACCTGTCTAGAGACTCCAGGTCACACATGTTCATTCTCCACACCACACCCCACACCTCGTCCCCTGGGCTGTGCTCTATGGTGGCCACACCTCCATGCCACCGGTCACTGGCAAGGCCTTTATGGTTCCCAAACACCAATTTATAGTCCTGAAAAAGAGAAAAAGAAAGAAGTATACAAGTGTGTACAGTTAATAATGGACAGAATGTTGATGCTCCTAATACCAGACGGCACCTTGAGCCTGGCCACACAGTGTACTGTCGCAGAGGGGTTTTTGAGCTGAAGCCGCTCTTTCAGCAGGTTGCTGCCATATGCAAAGTACAGGAAGGTGTGGTTATTCTCCATGCTGTCACCAGTGTCTGCCAGGAGGAAGATGAGAACAAGGAGGGTTGAGGTGAGGACGATTATGAGCAATCACAAGAAGGCAACACTGACAGAGGTGGAGAGCCGAGCTGAGCCACAGCTGAGTGTTTGGAGGAATAGAGGGCTGAGTTGAGAGAACATGAGTTGCAGAGTGACAGAAATGAAGTACTGGCCTTCCAGCACTCCCACACCATTCTCATGCTAATCCCCTGCACTGCCACTGAGCCCTATTCACACTCACAATACATGGTTTGCCTCATGTTAAACCAACAGTACAGCGCCATACACAGAGATCGTAATACACACACACACACACACACACACACACACACACACACACACACACACACTCTTTCACCTTAGTTTCCAGATAAATAAATACTACTTGGCAACTCAGGACTTCTATTTCTCTACAAAATACACAACATTTCAGAAAAAGTAATTCTGATTGGATGCGAGTCTCAGAAACCTCAGAGGTGGTAAGATAAAAATGCCAAATAGGCAACTCATATAACCGAAGAGGGTTTTCAGATCAGGTAGAAATTTATAGCAGAGCTCAGTAACCACAAGATAATCAAGTGGTAATATCTTTGGAACAACCATGGCAATTACAGAGGTAATAACATGGTTAATAGTTTGGTGATAACAATGAGAATATCAATATTAGGGTTGATTTTCTTTGGTAGGGTAATAGGACAAAAACATGAGAGTAATAGGAAGAACTCAGCAGAGCAGAAAAATGTCAGCAATAACTTACAGCATAATGGGCTCATTCTATTACCATAATGTTTAGACATTCAACAATGTTTTGCTTTTTCCAGCCCTGATTCATGGTTATTATACCACAATTACCATCTGTGTTTCAGGTAAGAAATCACAGAATTTGAACTGTTATTTTCTTGTAATTGTGAAGGTATTACACTGATATTACCCTGGTATTACTGCGAAAATATGACCTAATAATAAAACCTGATTATTGTAAGCAGGTTGCTATCCCAGTTTTATAATGTTATTTATTTATTTTTAACAATATTTTTATTGGGATTTTTCAATTATAACAAACATTGTATATTGATAAAATGGTCAGTCTTGACAGCAAATACAGTATAACATCACATGAATAGGCAAGTAAATAAAAACATGGTAATTAACAGAGGTGAATATACAGATGTTACACTAATTACAATGTACAGAAATCTTGAAGATCATGTGGGCTACTACACTTTAAAATCTTACCCTGCCCCCACCCCATTTTTTAGGATGTTATTACTGAGACCCATAATGGCCCTCCTGTTTTTGCCTCATCTTCATTTGATTACAGAAATGAATACAACAAGGCTCATTGTTATTACTAAGGTATTACCAGGCTATTGCCACTGTAAATACCATTCCTGTGCTTTGTCATATGAGTATGCAGAGGACAACAAACCTGTAGCTGTGTCATAGCTTGATTTTTCCCCTATCACAATCAACTAGTAGCACAGCACCAACATGTCTCCTTTGAGAAACCCTTTCTTTACGAAAACCAAGGATAAATGCAAATGTAAAACCAAGTAGAAACATGATACATAAAGGCATTTTATAGACAGTGGGAAATTTTCCGGTGAGGAGAGTTTCCAGTGATGGCTCATGCTTCGTCATGCAGTAAGCAGTGTATTTCTGCTGCACAATGGTCAACTGTGATGCAGGTCAAAACACCCGTGCTTATTGTTTTGTATGTAAGCCTGCTAACAAGCCAGCTCTTGGGGATACACCACTGATTTTTACCCCGCTTTTGACGTGTGTCAACTTTCCAGAAAAGCAATTTTATCACTGTACTGTGACTACTTCTTGTGTCTGGTGTATGCTACAGTTGTCAACATATGCTACTGTATGTGACGCTGCCAGTGTGTGTCGTAGTTTACATTGTACTACCTCATGCATAAAACCAAATCTGTTGTGTGTAAAACCAAAACTCTCTGGCAGCCTAGCTTATCCAGAAGCTTGATCTTTTTCTCTCTCCTGTGTGTCAGAAAGCAGTGGGCTTTAACTGCTTCCACACAAATAACTGTTTGGATTAAATGTATGTCTCTGTGCTTGTTGGCTCAGTTATTTGGAAATTAATTAATTGGTTGAATTTATTGTGACTGATAATGAGACAAATTATCAAAATCATACCATGTCATAACATTCAGAATTTCAGGCTACTCATTGTCATCTCATCTATGTATTGATGTTGTTGATGTTTGATTATGATTTCGACAGACTTGCTGTCTTCCCCGTCTAGTGACAAAGTCTACTCATAAAATAGATTAATACTACACTGTTTATCCTATTCAGGGTCACAGAGGGTTAATAATAACAACACAGAGCTTTGTGATAAGTGGACAGTGTTGGTGGCACGGTGGCCAATCACATTCTTTCCCCTCCACATCCCAGTGTTCTGGTTTAAGCCTGGATGTTGTGTATGCTTGATGTTGGGATTTTTGGAAATAATGTTGTGTTTTGCACTGGCTGGACACTGTATTCAAGATACTTGACCCTTCTCCTCACTCTCCTCTGTGCATATGTAACTTAAATCTGTACCTGCTAGCACCATCCTGCTGACCCTTGGATCACGACCATGTCCTTGGGAATAATGATGACCTCATCAACCAACCTGGTAAGTTGAAGAGAAATAAATTATTAGCATTATTATTTCATTTGTATTTTTGTCTTTATTTTGTGAATTACCTTGATCAGAGTGTTCCTCACCTGTCCCTAATGATTTGTAAATTAACTAATGAATCACATCAATCAATAACCGAACACAACAATCATTGTTAAGGAAACTGCCCACATGCATTTAAAGTTTTGATTTACCTAACAAATGAATAACAATGTTTGTTGAAGAAACTAATGTCCGCTTTCCGAACTCTTTCGGTGTTTCCACAAGTGATTCTGACTTGTGGCTGTTTTGTCTCAGAGAAAGAGACACACACACACACACACTCACACCAAACTTCAACACACACTTCCACAGTCTCATATGTGTATATAATTGTTTTTGTTTTTGTTTGTTTTTTTGCTATTTTCTTGATTTTATGAATTGAAACAACATACAGTGGTATAGTACAGTACAGTACAGTTCCACATAGAGATGTATAGTAATGGTAGTGGTAATGGAATTGATGTTAATATTAATGAAAATAATACTAATAGCAATATAATAATAGTAATACTAATAATAAAACCAATAACAATAATAGCAGCAGAGGCTGTTGAGCAGGAACACGGGGGCAGCAGGTGGCTGCAACCATAGATCCAGACTCTACAGCTCCGGAGGCAGAAACACCTGCAGAAAGCAACAGAAGGAGAGAGAGAGAGAGAGAAAGAGGAGAGAAAGCACACAACTACAGGAAGAAGTTGAGTTAGTAACAAGCATTGATGGGATATGAGGGCGTACAGATGGAGGAGAGAGGAGCTCAGTGCACCATGGGAAGTCTCCCGGCAGTCTAGGCCTATAGCAGCATAACTAAGGGGTGGCTCAGGGCTCACCTGAGTCAGCCCTACTATAAGCTTTATCAAAGAGGAAAGTCTTAAGCCTACTCTTAAATGTGAGGAGGTTGTCCGCCTCCCGTACACAAACTGGGATCTGGTTCCACAGGAGAGGAGCTTGATAGCTGAAAGCTCTGGCTCCCATTCTACTTTTAGAGACTCTAGGAACCACAAGGAACCCTGCATTCTGGGAGCGCAGTGCTCTAGTGGGGTAATAGGGTACTATGAGCTCTTTAAGATATGATGGTGCCTTATGGGGCTTTTTTCCTATCTTTAATCAAGAGCATGGTCTTTCAGTTTGAGAGCATGTTTAATTGATTTCATGTTCAGTAATACTCTCTCTCACAACCCTGCTCTCGCACTCAAATAGCTCCTGCTTGCGCTTGGATTTGCTCTGCTTCTGCTCAAACTGGATGCTTGCACTCAGATATATTGTTGCTTGCACAGATTTCCTGTGCTCTAGCTTCAGCCCTTCTTCTTGCACTGAGGCTGCTTCTGTGTGCTCATGAAACGTCTGCTCTCAGATTTCTGCTCTTGGATTTTTTTGTGCAACAAGCCTCTCAAAATTCCCCAATCAACAGAATGCCAGCAGCAGTGTTAACCAATGAAATGATCGCTGCCTCATTGTGGGGGCATTCGCTTTACTTCTTACAGCGTCCCGCAGGGGTGGTCACTCTTTAACCGGGTTGTTAAATAAAAGGCACACAAGAAAACAAGAACCGTGATTTCAAAATAAAACAGGAAACAACAAGACAAAAAAAACACAGGTATCATGACAAATCCATGGTGCAGGCTGGAAGTTGCTGAGGGAGTAGATGTGACATCGATCTCAATGACCACAGAAGTAGAAGGACCTATAGGGAAATGAAATGAATAATTAAAATACAAAATTTTCATCTCAGGGTATTCTATAGTAAACTGAGCAAATAAAAAGGTGCTGTTAACTTACCAGCCACATCAGCTGAGGTTAAAAGAGACACAGAAGAGACAGTAGGATCAGTGGATGCAGGTGCTGGTAAGTGCTCCTCACCTGCAGAGAAGGATGGACCTAAGATGAAAAAAGAAAAAAAAGCCAGCCATGTTATGTCATATTAAAAGGTAATGTGTCTGTCAACATCAAAAAAGATCTCACAAAAGGCAAGGTTTATCCATATAAATATATTGATCTGGTAAAATAACCCTTTGTTGAAAACTCACCTGGCAAGATCATCACTGACTCTTGGGGACGTATCAAGGGCAGGTGGCGTTGGTTGTGCTCCAGCTCGCTCCTGGGGAAGTTTCATCTAGTATGAGTACATAGCTGATGAAACAGAATGAGTTTATTTTACCAACATAAATGATTATACTCAGCAGCAATTTGTACACATGAAACAACAACTCTTAATCTATAACTAGCTAATTAAGACATAATGATATTGCAATATAATAGCAAAGATGGTAATGTAAATAATATTAAGCTGTTATCAGTACCAAGTTTATGGAACTGAAGTTTATTTTCATTACAGAAATATATATCCAAAATTGATCAGACTTTGATTCTTTGTCTGCCTGCCCATCCCTGGTTCCAAGGTGTAGGCTATTTTATTGTTCTATATCATCACACTATTGTTAATTTCAGGGGGCAATATTAATACAAAGTGGTAACCACTGCATGCGAATGCATGAATGGGCCAGATCTACACTCCAAAGGAGAACTTTTATTAGGCTATACAATATCACCCACCACTGGATTTGTATAAACTGCAATAATGATTACCTCCTATGAAACAACATTACCCTCGTCTAGTCGTACTTCTGCAGTTATTTTGGTGAAAGTCATGCAAAAGTAGTGTAATCAGTAACGCATATTACACAGACAGTAATATTGTAAAGTAACTTATCACTTTCAAATGAAAGTAACTAGTAATATGTAATATATTGCCTTTTGAAAGTGACTTGCCCAACACTGTACCCAGCTACAAGTTAGTTTTACACAGCAGCAAAAGCGTACTAAAAACGAATCTATAACTAGTTGAGATATTTTACTAATAATCACAAAATGCTAGTGTTATCAGCATCAAGCTCAGTAAAGTTATACAAACATGAAAAAGTTATCTTGCTTTTATTTCAAACCAACAATGAATACCGTAGCTAGCTATCTGTCAGTTAAAACTGAAATTTGTCCAGCTAGCTAGTTAGCTACCTTGCTATTATACATACAACTAGGTGGATTAAGATGTCAAGACTATTTAGGAATGTTTATTCAAACATTAACTTTCCTAAGACAAGATATACTACCTAGGCTATGTTGTTAACTAACTAGCTAGCTAATGTTAGCTTACAAAAATAGCCTAACTAATGTTAGGATATCTTGTCTTAGGAAAGTTAACGTTCCCTAAATGTCCCTAAATCGCCTTGACATCTTAATCCACCTAGTTGTATTTAATCGTGCTAACAAACCTGTATCTTGCTGTTTTTTCTCATCTTCTGTTTTCTTCTTCTGTCTTTTCTCTTTCTTTACTTCTTTGCTGCTTTCTCCATCGACTAGGACAGGACTGTCGGACTGACTGTGCTTGCATCAAAATGCAGTTTACGTCCTTTACAGTGCGCATGAACGTGACACCAGCTCTGACAGAGGCAGCAGGAATGGATTAAACCACTAGTATTTGCTAGCCAGCCCGTTAACATAATAATGCGTTTTTGTATGGTTACCACTGACATAATATAATATACCAGTATCACAAAAAAGAAATATCAAGCTCTCCAAACAGGCGCTTAGTTCGCATACACATACTGTACATATAATAAAGCCGTGGAGGGCGGGAGTGGATGAACCTGGTGCGGGACGCTGTAAGAAGTAAAGCAAGTGCGCCCGCAACGAGGCAGCGATCATTTCATTGGTTAACACTACTGCTGGCATTCTACTGGGGAATTTTGACAGGCTTGTTACACAAAAAATCCAAGAGCAGAGCAGAAATCTGAGAGTAGATGTTTCACGAGCACACAGAAGCAGCCTGAGTGCGAGAGCAGGGTTTTGAGGGAGAGTGCAGGAAATCTGTGCAAGCAACAATATATCTGAGTGCAAGCATCCAGTTTGAGCAGAAGCAGAGAAAATCCAAGCGCAAGCAGGAGCTATTTGAGTGCGAGAGCAGGGTTTTGAGAGAGAGTATTACTGAACATGAAATCAATTAAACATGCTCTCAAACTGAAAGACCATGCTCTTGATTAAAGATAGGAAAAAGCACCATAGTACCTCACCATTTAGGGCTTTGTAGGTGAGGAGAAGGATTTTAAATTCTATTCTGGATTTTACAGGGAGCCAGTGTAGAGAAACTAATGATCTCTCTTTCTGGTTCTTGTCAGTACACGTGTCGCAGCATTCTGGATCAACTGTAGAGTCTTAAGGGACTTATTGGGGCAGCCTGATAGTAGAGAGTTGCAATAATCCAGCCTAGATGTAACAAATGCATGGACTAGTTTTTCTGCATCTTTTTGAGACAGGTTGTGCCTGATTTTTGCAATGTTACGTAAGTGAAAAAAGGCAGTTCTTGAAGTTTGTTTTATGTGGGAGTTAAAGGACATATCCTGATCAAAGATAACTCCAAGATTCCTTATTGTGGCGCTGGAGGCCAGAGCAATGCCATCTAGATAATGTGTTTCGGAGGTGTTCGGTGCCAAGTACAATAACTTCGGTTTTGTCTGAGTTTAACATCAGAAAATTGCAGATCATTCAGGTTTTTATGCCCTTAAGGTATGCTTGAAGTTTAACTAATTGATTGGTTTCATCTGGCTTTATCGATAAATATAATTGCGTATCATTTGCATAACAATGAAAATGTATGGAGGGCTTCTTAATAATATAGCCTAAAGGGCATATATAAGGTGTATGTCTATTGCTATAGACATATTATAGTGTTTTGTACTTCACAATATTGACTGCTCTAGGTTTATTTCTGATATTGTCATGTTGCATGTTTCAGAGGGTTCTCCAGCTAGATGCAGCTGCAGTGGCGCATGAATTCATCTTCACTGATGAGGTTGGTTTCAACCTTGTGAAAAGATGAGGAAGGGGAAGGAATGTCATTGGACAGCGTGCCATCATCAAAGTCCCTGGCCAGCGAGGAGGAAACATCACTACTTGCGCAGCTGTTTGCCACCATGGCATCATCCATCACCCTGCCATCCTTGGCCCCTACAACACTGCCCGTCTCATCACATTCCTGGTCTTTCCACCAGACCAGAGAGATGGCCCAGAGCAGCCCAGGTACATTGTCATCTGGTCTGCAACTCGTTCATTAAAGGTCTATGACTGCAATCCCCAGATGCGTATACCTCTTCTGCAAGCTATGGAAGATGTATGTGCACATATCGCTAGCAGAAGCTTTTCTGGGCCTTGCTAGGCGATACTTCCTCCACTGCCTGGCCAGGGACAACATATTGTTGGGATGTATACAGTATTTTGGGGGAAAAAATAAAAACATATTTTTGCTTATATTACAGTATGTTTATGTGATTTATATTTGAGTATAAAAACATAGTCAGTGTAACACTGAACATGCAAAAGGCATAAGTCTCCTGATAAGGCATTCATATTTCCATTCATAGTAGTGTTTTACATTGAGCACATCAGTGTTGTCAGTTGGTTCTTAGAATTGTCTGTTCATGTGGTGGTGTGTGTGTGAAGACATAGTTTCATTTTGCAGGAGATTCGTGGAGTTTTGCCTTTTGTGTGTGTGTGTGTATGTTTTTGGATTTGTGTGTAGTGAGAGTATAAGGTCTGGAATCAAATGAGAAAAACTATAAGAATCACCCAACAATCCAGGAGACAACAGATTTGATAAGAGATCTTTATTTTAAACAAATACAGAGCTTGTTCAGTCCCAGAATCCCCCCTCACCGTCTGGAGACTTCTGTCTACAATCAAATCTTGCATAGGTTTGTTGACTATATGGTGATGGAATGATGACACTGCAGTAATTCCCACTAAAGACATTCCCAATAATTATGAACTCAACAAATGATGTTTGGACAGTCTGACTCCAGTGTGACCTGACTTGATGGATTTTTCAAATCACTTCAGTAATAAGATTGCTTCACCGACCGACTGAGACTTTAAATTCCAGAAAAGAGTGGCTTTAAAGTCAATAATTAGTTTTGGTCTGGTACTCCCATGAGAACCATACTATTGTAATCCAGTGGACAGCTAGACTATGTCACACCTCACTGTGATCCTGATGCAAAAGTGCACTACAGTGCTCATCAGTTACAAATGGCAAACAAAGGTGGAAGTTATCAAAGTTATATTATTGGATGCCTCACTTTTGAAGAAATGAGAAATCTCATTGGTTGATTACACCATAGTAGGGAGGAGCCAGAGAATCGCAGTGGGCCAACTCAAGTTAATAAACCGTCAAACTTGAAAAGCAAAAATGGAACTCTGGTCAAAATATACCGGTATGAATGGAAATAAATTCCTTAAATCACTCATATATGAAGACAGGATTCAAAGTTAGCTAAATAGGGAAACCTAACAGCTAAAGTTACAGCAGAGCTAACTTTATAAGACTACATTCCACTGTTTCATTTAGCAGTAAAACTGCAAGGCTCATTATATTAGTTAGCTTGTATTATATCTCTATTTTAACCATGTTTGAATTAAAAGAGTCAGCTCTCCCAAATCCAATGAATAAATAAAATAAATGGCAGTTTCCCACTTACCTTTAATGGTAATGGTAAGCATTAAGGTTATCTTAATGGTAGCTATTCACCTCCTCTATGCAGGGATGGAATAACCTGTTTGTCTTCATCAGCTTCAAGACATGTTCTATGTCTAAGCATTATACTGCACTTTATTACATGCTTTAACTATAACCATGGGCTCCAGACCTCACCCCTTCAGATCATAAATGGAATTTAGTTTTGGCACTTACAGCACTGAAAAATTGACATATTAAGAAATTCAGAAGTCACCTGTCTTTCCAAAAACAGTGTACCTACTACTGGATAATTCATAACAACACGCTACAGTTTTCATAGGAACTACTTACTACTAAAGAAACAATCCTAAATCCTAAAACTATTCACAGTCTGTGTGTCATTTTTCAGTGCTGTAAGCAGCACACACTAAATTAAATTCACCTCTGTTGTATTTGGGTGGAGGCAGATATCTAAAAACCTGAACAAATAAAACCAAAACTATCTGCATAGAGAGGTACCACTAGAGGGAAGTGAGAGAGTATGATGTTTGTACAGTAATATGGGTGAAGTGACCCTTTAAAGCTAAAACGTTTTGCAGACTTTAGGGTCAAACTGCAGCACATGAATATGAAGGATGACTTCAGATAAAATATAATTTTTCCCCTAAAAAAAGTTCTGTCATATTAAGTTTAAACAAATTCCATTACAGGAAGATCAGCGGGCTCTAGCTTCAACTTCATTGGATTCTATGAAATGTGTGTACAGGGCTGTTTTTCAAAGAGGCTAAAGAGTTTTTCCATCCATTCTTACAAACACACACCTAAACATAAAAATACACACATGTGCAGTGCAGTGTCTGATCGTCTCAATACTTCCGTTTCTTGACCCCCAGCAGAGTTACACTATATTGTACAGTGGATTGTGCAAAACTGATGTGACCAACACAATTTTTCAGTACATTGTGCAAACAAGTGAGAGGGGCAGTAGCTGTTTACGGGGATTTGCTTGGATCTATTGTCAGAAAAAATGTCCCATTCTGTCATTCTGTCCAGGTACTTCTTTGTGTCTGAATACTGTAATCTCAAATGTGGCTGTACCCGTGTAAGATCTCACCTCACTGCTGAGCCAACACGTTTCTGATTGGTCAGGACTGGAGGTTTGTCCATTTTCCTCTGGTAGTCTTTGGCACCTCTTGTTCTGGCACACAGAGAGTCTCATCTCTCTCTCTCTGTGTCTCTCTTTCTGTCACCCTGTCTTTCTCTCAGTAGGTGGGTTTCCAGCCACATGTTTTTCTACGCTTTTTTAGTTACATTTGGATGGAAACCTAGCTTCTGTCTCTTTCTCCTCATGTCTTCTTTGGCCAGCCCTTGGTCCTGATCGCCTGTCATCTGGGAGTGGACAGCTGCTTCCAAGGCTCCTAGTCAGTGAGCTTTCCACAGAGGGTTGTGGTATACCCAGCCTTCACCCTACACACACACACACACACACATTGAAAAAAAAAAAGCATTTGCAGCATTTGCCAATCTCACACCACCAAAATTTAAATTTTAAACATCTACAATTCCACAACAACTGAGCAATTTATGTGATGAAGATCATGTGATATAATTGTCAAGAGTCACAAATAGTTTCCTTCCTCAGGTCGTTCTGCAAGATATCAGAGCTTGCAGAACATGGGGCCATATTCAGAATCTGAATGTGTTGTTTTCATAGTTCTGTCCATCAGTCTCATCGGTAATAATTACATTGGCCCTGTTCCTCACCCTCCTGATTAGTCTGGCTGTTCTACTGTGATATCAGCAAGTATTTGAGAGCACTCCAGTTGTCTTTTTGAGAACGTCATGCACTTTCCGTAAGTCTGCAACTCTGCAGACTTTGCTCATGGGAACAACATGTAATTCATAGCATTAAAATGGTGAAATTCCACAATGTAAAAAACAAACCAAAAATACACACATTGCTGACCAGTACTTACTTTATATATACTGTACTTGTTTTTCTTATGATGGTGACTTCCAAATTATTTGGTCCAACAGAACCATTTGATTACAAACCATATTTTTAAACTATATATGAAATATCAACGTCTTGCAGAAATGTCTCTGTCCAGGTGCTCTCCCATTCCTCAAACAGTGTTTGGAGCCCTCCTACACTCGTTACGAGAGTTACGAGGATAACATAGGTGACGTCAGTTACAGTCTGTGAAGGTTCAGTGCTTAGGGCCTAGGACCGGGTTATGATTGAACAGAACTAGTTTGTACGACATAGAGGCTAGTTGACCATCTAGCAAGCACTTCTGAAGAAGCATACTGGTAGCTTTAGGGGTCTCACTGGAATTGGGCCATTGTACTGACCAAGTCAGTAGCTGAGATCTGGGAACACAGAGACATCACTAACAAGAAGTCCGACTGGTCAAGAAACATGAGCAGTCAGATGATCAGACAGGCTGGAAACAAACCTTAGGCTAACCTTAGGTTAGCCTAATTTATTTGGAAGAGAAAACGAAAGTAAAATGATTAGACAACTGACAACTGTCTGTTGTAAACATCCATCACAGTTTACAAACCCACTTCCTGCTTCAACTTTGACCTGCTGCACTTACTGAAGTTGTGCACATAGTTTTGTGAAATGAAGGATTATTAGCAACATTTGCCTTTTGTTTACAACCTGTCTGATCGTCTCACTGCTTGCGTTTCTTGACCCCTCGGAGTGATGTCACGATGTTCTGAGATGTCAGCAATTAACTTGATGAGTAAAATGTTGTCATAACTAATAGAAATGATAGGAAATTAACTGGAAATAACCTTTAAGATCTAAATTCACAAATCAGCTATAGGAGCAACTCTTTCCTTCACACCAACAACATGAGCCAATTTAAAGGATAATTGAACTAATTTCACTTCCGTTAAACGACCTTGCACTTGATTTCCAGTTAGTCTGAGGATAGGTTTTAAGATCCTAGTACTTATATTCAATATTGATGATATAACTCCAGGGACGCTGGAAGTCATTCAGAGTTGCACAGATTTGTGACAGAAACAAGAAATAACGGAGAACACAGATTCTTTTTTGAGACATGGTGAAGCGCAGTAATGACACCTGACCCACCATTACCGGTCACTAATATCCATGATCCTTCATGCCAAACTACGTGCTCTGAGTCTGTGCATCAGATACACAGAAAATATAGTGAATGTTCAGAAATGAAATCAAATATCATAAAAATAATTTAGAAAAAGGGTGGATTTCAACCAATTACCGAACAACAATGTTTTATAGACTGCCTACACTAAAATGCTACTCTCAAAAATTAAAGTTTTTTTATTGATTTGTTTAGTAAACTTTTTTGCCTTGCAGTCACAGCCCCCCGCCGGTAGGGGTGCTGCAGCCCCCTCAGCACCCCCTACTTCCAGCGTCCCTGTATAACTCAAAGATATGACCCCTCCAGACTCTGCAGCTCACTCTGCTGTATCAAAAACTCAGTCAAAGAGTTACAGTGAAGCTGCCTTCATTAAGTTTGGATCCAAACCCTCTGAGTTAAGATGCTATACTCAATACTGAGTTGGCTTAGTTCCCAAAAAGGCAAAACATAACATAAACCTGGCAACTTGTTACTGGTCACTTCAAGTGACACTAAGACAGTGGATGTCACTGGTGTGTACTCATCCGAACCTCTTTAATAAAATATTTGGGTTTCCAGGGGGTTTTGGTGGCAGCTCTATGTTTGCCCTCACTGCGCTGCCTCTCCTCTAGGCAGTGTTTGTGTTCTGTGGCTGTGTCCATATTTCCTGCCTTCAGCGATGCCGTCACATTCTGCCAAAGACGCCTTGACACAGGAAACACAGAACAATAATGGTCATTATTATGCCTGGAAAACAGGGAGAAAAATAGCTCATTACAATAATCCAATCATTCAAAGAGTTTGACTTTCATGTGAACAGTTTCATACATTTCCCATATTATATGTGCTCAGGATAATATATGGAACACACATCCAAATATTTCCAATCATATCACTGTTGCATGGATTCCTTCCAGACTCAAATGTTCTGTTATGTGATCTCCAAGCCTAAACTGAGAAACTGTTTTTTCAGACTTGTCAAAGCTCCTCCAGAGACAGAAAATATTGTAGGCTACAGCTGTTTTCACAGGTTTAGTAGTACTAACCATGACTACTACACTGACTTTGATTTGTTAGGGTTTGCCCATTTCAAAAGCTCCAATAAATGCTTGTTTATTTATTATTAATCATATGCCTTCATTATTTCTATTTTTATTTCCTTGTTCATGCAGAAACAAAGTCACATACAGCTGCATCTACATTCTGAACCAACCAAGCACACAGGTGTATATACAGACACCCATAAATATATGGACTTATACATACATGTATATAGAGAGAGTTGTTGAGATGAGTCCCTGGTCCTATCACATACAGTATATGATCAAGTCAAGCATGAAGTGAGAAACTCCTGAGAATAGCTTTATTTAGTTCACTACAAGCTGCCTTCACAGCTTCACACACAGATTTTTTTCAATCTGTTTATTCTTTTCAATGTATACAAAGAGGGCATAACAGAGGATTAAGACAACCAGTCTTATAGGGAAAAATAAAAGTAACGTTGAATAATAAGAAAAGGCAGGAGGAATATAAGACCAAAGTAAATAAATTATATGATAATGATAATGATACAAAGATTGTATTAAAAACACACACACACAAACACGCACGCATGCACACACACACACACACACACACACACACACACACACACACACACACACACGCCAGGAAAAACAAACAAACAAACAAACAAAAAAAGAAAACAAATTTGGACACAATCACAAGCGGTACTGCAGTGGCAGACATTTCTGTACTGTATCTTCAGATACATACATTGCTTTACAGACATTGTTTTCAAGTGCATGGCAAACATTCCTTACAATATTACATTGTCAGAAATGCAGACCATTTTTCAAAGAGGGGTTGCTAGATTTTCAAAAATGTCCCGTCCCTATTGGCAATCTTATAGCGAAGCCTCTCCATATGCAGCACATTTCCCAGCTCTCTGAGCCACTGGTGGAATGTAGGGATTATCTCTGCCTTCCATTGTTGTAGGATAAGGCATTTGGCTAGCAAAGTAGAGGGAAATGGAGATTCAGGTTCTACTGACCTAAACAGAGCAAGTAATGGATCTGGTTTTATCGAACTATTAAAGGACTCTGACATATTAGAGTCCTGAAAGATAATAGTCGAGGTCGAGGCAGATGACCGCCCACCTTGAGCCTGGTTCTGCTCGAGGTTTCTACCTGTTAAAAGGGAGTTTTTCCTTGCCACTGTCGCATAGTGCTTGCTCATGGTGGGAACTGTTGGGTCTCTGTAAATATAAAGAGTCGGTCTAGACTTGCTCTATTCGAAAAAGTGCCCTGAGATAACTTTGTTATGATATGGCACTATATAAATAAAACTGAATTGAATTGAATTAATAGTTTAGCACATGGCCAAAACTGATGAGTTAGTGTTCCCGTTTTTTGTTGTCACATAGGGCTGAGGTATTAGAAACTTAGAAAAATGGAGTCTATGGACCACCTTGACCTGTATTAGCTTATGTCTGGCATTTATGGAGATATGGTGTATTTTGTCAAGAATTACATCCCATATCGCTTCTGAAAGTTCTCATTCCCAGGCATTTTTGAATTTCTCATTTGGTACCACTAGGTGGGCCTGCAGAGTATTGTATAGAATAGAAACAGATCCCCTTTTACAGGGTTCCTGTTGAATCAGACTATCGAGATTGTTGCGGTTTGGTATAGATACATACTGTGGTATGTGAATCCTGATGAAGTTTCTTATTTGGAGGTATTGGAAGAAGTGTGCTGATGGTAACGAGTGCATTGAAAATTTCCCAGCTGTGGGACAATTAAAGGCTTATCTTATCTGCAGTAATTGTTGAAAGGATGTTAGATTGCCATCAACATATAATTCCCCAATTTTGCACTTTTTTTTTTTTATCCTTCCACTCGGAAAAGACTGGGTCACTCAAAGCCGGGGGAAAGGCATGGTTGTTACTAACTGGGGTATCTATATAAACCTTAGGCAAGTTTAGGAATGATTGGATTTGTTTTCCCTATTTTGTTTCCATATTTTTGCTTGACCCGGACGGCCGTTCCAGTGCTCTTAGGTTCCAATACCCATACTTGTGATATTTGCAAGTAGTGCCTACTTGTGTGAAGATTATCAGCGCTCATTGGGACATGCTTGATTAATAAGGACACCTCGTCAGTCGCAATACATGACACAATCAAGCTGAGATGATTTGTTGGAAGTAGGATTAACCATACAGTATTACAGTTACAATCACATAGAGAAATAGGGACATAACATGATATTATTTGGAATGGTTTCTGACTGATAAAATGTTTAAGGATGCAATACACTCTTTGATACACTTAGCTCTGACTATCACTTCGGGTCTCTTCCAATACCCACACTTGAGGCCTTGTGTTCATTATGTGGGAATTAAATAAAACCAACTAAACATGTGACCTTGACTGAGTGCTACCAAGGACTAGCCATGCAAAAGAAGAGCCATGAGACGTGATCAAGCATGTCCCCATGAGCTCTGATAAACTGCACATGTTTGCAGTATTAACAGGCACTTGGGCACTGTGGTAGTCACCGGAAATACGTCACACAAGTAGCTATTTGACTTAGTGTACTGAGTTGTTGCATATTTCAGACATGGGACACACTTGCCTAGTACCTGGCATCAGGGGCGCCTAAAGGGGGGTGTTTGTGGGCTAGGATGATTCCAAGGACCCTGGGCTGACAGGGGCCCTCAAAAATACTACATGAACATAGAACATTAATTATTTGAGGAAATTAATTAATTTCCTCAAATAAATTAATAATTTATTAATATAATAAATGAATTTTAACTTCTTTCAGGCTTTCAGAAATAAAATGATGGTGTGTTTGTCCGTTCGTTTTTTTTGCTAAAACCATCCAGGTAGCCACATCACACCCCTCAGTACAAACATTGAATGGTTCAGTTCTACCTAGCTGCGCTGATGAGTCAGGAGCTGTGGAAAGTAGCTGACAGTCTGTTTTGGTCTGTGTGTAGAGCGCCCGCCCGGTGCTGTCTGAACAGAATGTCAAACTCAAAACCAAACAAGGGTGCCAGAAACAGAAAGACCAGAAGAAAAGGGCTGAAAGGGAGAACAAAGGGTGGCAGTTTGTTACCCAGTTTTTCTCCAAGAAAGGCAAGTGCCCATGTAGTGCCCATGAAAACTAACTACATTGTCCACTATATAGTGAGTTTGCCATTTTGTAGTGCTGTCCGAATGTATAGTGAGAATTATTATACCCTATATAGTGGACTCAAAGTATCGCACAATGCATCGTGAAAAGTAGTGTACAACCGATTGTCACTAACCAAGCACTATACTGTATACCATCATGCATTGCGCTGAAAGAAAAATATCAGACAGACGAAGAGAGAGCAGCGCGAAAACGTTTTTTTCAATTTGCCGATGAGCTCACTGTATAGTCCTCTACACAGAACTCCCTAGATAGTGAGTAGGGAGGAGTGAATGAGTGAATGATTTCGGACACAGCCCAGGTCTTATTATATATCCATAGTATATAGCCGCTCTGATGCACTTTGACGTCGTCATTGTGTGTCGTGTTGTGAGTGACGCAAAAGACACTCAAATCCGATTTGAGCAGCAAATCACATTTCAAACCACCTCCAAATGTGGCTTGGCATTTGATGTGTTTTTTTTCTGTCCAGACTTTCTAAAATCAATCTGGATACAATCTGGTTATGCCACAAAAAATGGATTTGGGCTGGCAGTCTGAACAAGGCCTTAGACTGACAAACCATAGGCACACTGGCTGTTGTGAGGTTTGAGTCAGGTTCTTTTTTCTATGAAGTAACCTTAACTCACCTGACTATATTTAGTGAGGTTACTTTTAGTTTTCCACTTCTGTGTTAAAATCCATCTGAACCATTGCTAATGCCATACTTGCATGTGAGTAAGAATTATGAAACATTATTTAATAGTATTCTACATCCACACACAAAGGAACATGTACTCACTCTGAGATCTCTGTCAAGTTGCTTAATATGGCCTGAAGTGGATCAGGGTATTTCCTGGAAGAGCTGATCTGCTGGGACTACTGTGTTTATAAGAGGCTTTTCAGTCAGTGAACCTGTTTCATGTCAATCTGTCCTATAAACATCCAAACCTCTCTATCTGCTATTTAGTCACTATCGGAGGTAAGTAACTACATTTCCTCCAGAAGGCGTCTGCCATCATTTATATCTGTTTTAATATAATGACTTTTATTTGATTTCATATATTATCTTCTTCACCTACATTTTAACCTAGTTTTGCTTTTCTGTGTTGTAATCGTGAACGATTAAAGAGGTTAAAATGCCTGGGACTCCTGCCCAGCCAGGGGAAATGAAACAAACATCTTGGAAGAGTGCTGTCAAGAATACAATAGAGAAAACATGTTCAACAGACCAAAACAGTAAATAACGATGATGTTCATAAATTAGAAAAGGCAAAAATTGGCTGAAAAATTGCAGTTGGAACAACTTAAAAACAGTTTCACTGCATGTTGAGTCTTTGGGGCTGGAGGAATAGCTGAAGATATCAAAGGAAACAAAGTTGTACTTTGAGTTGAAGCACTGAAAGCAGCTGAAATATCAGGTTAAGTGTAAATGATAAAAAGGACCTAAAGTGTCTGTTGAAGTGAGGTCCTAAATAAGAGTGCAATAGTGTACTTAATTGAAGCAAGCACACTAATAACACTGATTTAGGTGAGCCTGTTTAGCTACTAGACTACAATGTTGACGCTGTAATAAACACAAAGTCAGCTTTTGAAAGTGTGTCTGACTGACTTTACTGCACTCACCGTGACTCGTACTGGCCCTGCTTCTCTAGAGGCCGGATCTTCTTCTTGATGATTGGCAGCTTGGAGGTATCAATCACCTTGTTTTCCCCGTTGCTGTAGGTGAACTCCAGCATCCCGTTCCACTCCCCCTGGGCCTTACATACAATGTTTCCTGTTTGGTTGTGCTTCACCTCTGCTGTTACTCTGTAAGAAGTCAACATAGAGTTATTTAGGGAAAAGTTCTGTTGGAGATCATTTACCAACAGTCCTTTGCTGCTTCATTTCAGTTTGTTTAAACCCAGTTTACAATTGTTTTGCAGGGTAATCAGACCAAACAGCTGACCTGTCATGTAATATTCGCTACATCATTATTTATTCGCCTATTTGTCTCATAAAGTCTTTATGAGCCGCTTCCATCCAGCTTTTCTAACTTTGGAAATAAAATCAAGCATCCCTCTACATTAATTAACTGTCTTGAACCAAGTATTGGTTCCATTAGGTCGGCCTACACAACAGTTTTAGAACAAGCTATTTAAAATAAATCTATTTTATTGAGAGTGAGAGGTGAAACCCTGTTTCAGAACGCAAACTATTGACACTTGTTTTGGTGAGCAGCCATTGAAATGAACAACATGGATTTCGGCCTGGTTGCAAAGCCAAACACGACAGCACTGCTGTGTGGCATAATATGAACAGAAAAAGACAATGAAATTGTTAAAGACAATGAAATTGTTAAATCCAATGAATCGTCAACTAAAATGTCTTGATTGTGACAGCCCTAGACAGCCCTACTCTCCAACTACAAATTACAACTCCAAACTCTCCTCACTGGTGAAAGTGTATTTCTGAGTTTAAATGTTGGCTATGGGGGTTGGGTACATGTGATGTGGCCTTTTATTTTCACAGATTTCTTGCTTAGCCCACAGGGCAGAATTATTTACTTACTTATAAAGGCAATAACTACTGTTGCAATAATCACTATAGACTGGGCTCACTATCAATTGATAGTGTACAAAAATGGGTACACATATAAGTGTTAAGTTAAGTTACTCTTCTAAAAGAACACAAGCAAATAGACAAAACAAACAACGTGCTAAAAAAGGAAATGTTCACCACTTTGGCACCAAACAGATATAATCAGGCCCATCAGACGTGTACAGTATTTGCAAAGACACACAGGGCTCTATATTCCTACACAAAGCCAGCGGTAGAGCAAATGCAATTTCTCTTGGGTGCTAGTCAATTTTTTTTTGCGTCTGCACCTGTAATTTCTTGGCTTCAAATGAATGTGTTTGTGCTGAGGTGGGAGGAGAGATGCAGCTGAGGCTGTGTTAATGCTGATTCGGCGGCGGACTGTGATTTTGGTGCTTATTTTGGAACAAAATTGCGTTTTTCAGCATAGACAGAAATATTGGTGCTCTCTGCCTACCTGTGTACTTTTCCTCCATAGAAGGGTTTTGTGTGGAAAGTGACAGTGGCAGAGTACCCACTCTTGGCACAGTTGATAGTGACCTTTCCCCCAAGTTCCACCCATGGCACAGTCAGGATGGAGCGGGCGTAGGCACAGGGCAGTGTGAACACATACTCCTCATCATGCTCCAACAAATACAGCACACCTGGGAGAAACAGGATAGATTTAAAGGCGACACAGCATGAAGAATCCCCTCTGGATGTTTACTGTAGAATTAATTCAATTCAATTCAATTCAATTCAGTTTTATTTATATAGCGCCATATCATAACAAAGTTATCTCAGGGCACAAAATTACTGTGGTGATTAACACAATCTTTGGAAAAATAAATAAAGTGGGTAACTAGACAGACAAAGATGTCACAACAATGCACATAGAAAAACAATTGGACATCCAGACAGCATGTGAATAGCTGTTAAATAATTGCCGTGGACTACCTAAAAGCACAACATTCCTCTGAAATGTAAGTGTGTAAGTAAATAACATGTTGAATAAATGTACTTAATTACTTTACACCACTGGGTAAATGGACTGCTTTTCTACCTTAACGGACAAAGCACTATACAAATTTTGCCACTTATTTACCCATTCACACACTGATGGTGGCAGAGCTGCCATGCTAGGCGATAGCCTAACCATCTGAGCAATTCTGTGTCTTCATCAAAGACACTTCTAAACATGGACAGCAGGAGCTGGGGATTGAACCGCCAACCCTGGAATTAATGGATGTCCCACTCCAGCCTCTTGAGCCACAGGCCATTTGCATGATAATATCTCAAGCTGCACATTTCAGGACAGTTGGGATTCACCAACAGCAATAACACTCTTAATGCTTTGTAGCAGTGGTGGAAGAAGTAATCTATAATAATACATCACAATTTATTAGTTGATTTATATTTTGAATTAATAATTTCAATCTGCAAAGTAACAAGTAACTTATGCTGTGAAATAAATTTAGTGAAGCAAAAAGTACAATATTGGCTTCCAAAATGTTGCCCGTCTGTGTGGTATTTGGTGCCCAGCCCAGCAAAGCGCTAAACAGCTCAGTAACCCCACACACTTCTGGACACATCAGACCGGTTAGTTATAACTCACAAATCAGCCATTTAAGGAGGGAGACACCATATTACCAGGACTAATCTTGTGCGTCGACGTGACCTCTTTTTCTGGCAAAAGTGGCATTTCATGTTCTTGAAATACGTTATGATGCATATAGCATTTGTAGCATTATGTAGATTTATTTTTTGATCAATGCACTGCAAAACAAAACTGGCAGCATTAGAGGTTACAGCGTGAATGGACTTCACATGCAATGCACTCCACATCTGATTTTCTCTGCCTCCTGTCCCTCCTGAGCTCCCATCCAGCCCTGCTCCCTTCTCCCCCCAGCTGCTTATATAACAGACAGCTGTCCTGTGCCCAGTCTGCTGCCATGGGCCCACACGTCCACATCTGTTTCACCTAGCCTTAGGCTTCCCCACACACATACACATGGGCACCCACTAACATGTACACACATTTGAACGACATACAAGCAGAAAACACACACCCTTTTGTTTGAATTGTGACTGTTAGAAATTTCGTTACTTTCCATAGAGAGAGAGAGTGTGTGTGTGTTGATTTTTTTCCCATATGTGTTTACTTGTATTTATGCATTAATTTGATTGTGTACATGTGTGTGTTTGTGCATATGTGAAACAAAGACCCACATGCTGCAGGCATGCTCCTGCCACTGCTGCACAGGGAGCTGACACACAGTAATCCAGGTTGATACATCATAAAGTGTTTATATTAAGGAAACTGGGCTGCTTAGTTGTCATTGCCACTTGGGCTTGTATTTAACATATAGAATCAGATTTGTGTCATATATATATATATATATATGCAGCAAAGCACTTTCAGTGGGAGGTTCCTGCAACTCTGCCGTAATAAGGACCGCTACAGGAAGTCATTCATGCCCGCTGCGATACCTGTTTGTAATGACTCCCCTCTGAGGGAGAGGAGACTTATCCTCTGAGTGGCAATGGACAACATACTGATTTGCTTTATACAAATCTCTATTTGTTAATTGTATTTTTCTTGTCAATATTTTTCTTGTTCCTTTTTACTACTGTAACATTGAAATTTCCCCTTGGGGATTAATAAAGTCTATTTATCATATCTAATCAAACAAAACTTCTTAAAACCTCTGCCAGGCTAATGATAAAAGCTGCATTCAAACAACAATCCAACAGTCACGAGCATGGAAAGAGACTAATGAACTGGCTTCAGATGCTCACCAAACTGGACATTTTGCCCCTGCAGTCTGCCATGTCTCCTCTGGATACTTTTGTATGTGGTACAGCCCAGAGACAACAGCACTAAATGCATTGTTACACTGATTCAAAACGTGGTGCCCACACTCCTTTTCGACCGGGAGATTGAGTGAGGGCAAGGAAACCTCATCATGCCCCTAAAGCACACCCTGGAGTCACTCCTATAAAACTATAGCCTAGGTTAGGCTATAAAACTCTTTCTTACTGAGTGATGGAAATATTTGGAATGCATGTCACCTTGCCCACTTTCCCTCTGTGGCTGAACAAGACTGTGACATTACTGGGCTGCCACACACCCAGGTCACTGCTCACCCCGCTATGAAACTGTGGAATCAGATTTGTGTCAATATAATCAAACTAAACGTCTTACATATCAAACAAAAATAAGAATTTGAGAGAGAATAAAACTCACTGAAGCAAAGAAAATGTCATCTCAAAAGTAAAACTTATAACTTGCTAACAAATGATTTGAGTAATGGTGTAAACTATTGGTCTTTAACTTCTTTGAACACGTCCTTTTGTTTGCAGCTCCCTCTGTTTGTCACTGATCAGACTTTTGCCCTCACTGTCGGTTGCCAGCTCTCGTTTGCTGCCTGACTTTTTGTTTGTAGTTCTGACACAAACCTCTTGTGTGGTTTTTTTTCAGGGGTGTGTCTCCATTGGCTAATGAGTTTTTGAGTGACAGCTCAGTGCCTGGGACATTGTTCAGTGCAGCAAGCATGAGTTTCAGTTTTTGCGGAAACAGATATCCTAAACAGCGGCACTGGGCATTCACGACCCACTAGCTAACTTTACTGGATTCCTTCAAGATTAATACAGTGTAATAATAAACTTTAGAGGATACTATACAGATACTATATAGGAGCTTTGCATGGCTGTACTTGTGAGTCCATTGTTGGCCACCAATAGAGGTCTCGCAGGCGCTGCTTTGTGCTGTGCGGGCGACCCCTTGGTGACTCTTGCGTGCAATGAACCTCTGAAAATGTAGTTATCCTTAACTGAAAGTTCATCTCTGATTTTGTAGAAAAGTACCAGCATCATTTAATGGAGCTTGTGGTAGTTCAGACAGGCACGTAAGTCATTTTATAGTCACATGTTCCATACAAAATATTGATATAAAAAAATAGCCATGTCTGTAACATGGGAAAAGTTTTTTTTTTAATTCTTTATTTTCCCTCTTTAACTCCTTAATCGGCTTGTTATTGAATCCAGCTGTGAGGGTCTTGACTTGAGGTCAACAACATCATTTAGTTCTTCCAGTGAATCCAGTTTTTTAGTCTCTTACTCTCATTAATTGAGTGGAGCAAACTTCATTGTTTGCAGTCTCTTCAGCATCACTGGAACTCAGCCTTTCCCTTGTGCGTTTAGGATGTTAAAATAACTTTCTATGAACTCCTCAAGTTCTTCAATTTTTTATTTCTTTATCTTGTATTTAGCCAGGAAAGTCCCGTTGAGATACAAGACGACAGCACAAGCAGTTTCACATAAAAAACAATTTCACGTTAGAACACATACAGCAGTTACCCACCCTAAACTCCACAGAGAGGTTGTCTGCCCCCAGACCACTTAAATTCTTTAAATCAAAAGTAAACAGAAGAGGAGTTACACATAAAAACCTAATAAAAAGTAAAACCTCCACTGCAACAGTACAACAAAATAGGAGAATTAAATGTGGACTCTTAAACATCAGATCTCTCTCATCTAAAGCTGTTCTAGTAAACGATCTAATATCAGATCATAATATTGATTTATTTTGTCTCACTGAAACCTGGCTGTGTCAAGGTGAATATGTTAGACTAAATGAATCCACTCCCCCCAGTCACATTAATACTCACATTCCTCGAGGCTCAGGCCGAGGAGGTGGAGTTGCAGCCATCTTCGACTCAAGCCTATTAATCAAACCTAAACCTAAATTAAATTATAACTCGTTCGAAAGCCTTGTTCTTAGCCTTTCACACCCAACCTGGAAAACACTACAGCCAATTCTATTTGTTATAGTGTACCGAGCTCCTGGACCGTACTCTGAATTTTTATCTGAATTCTCAGAGTTCTTATCAGGTTTAGTCCTTAAAACAGATAAAATAATTATTGTAGGTGATTTTAATATTCATGTGGATGTAGAAAATGATAGCCTTAGTGCTGCGTTTATCTCATTATTAGATTCGATTGGCTTCTGTCAGAGTGTACATAAACCCACTCACTGTTTTAACCACACCCTCGACCTTGTTCTTGTTTATGGGTTTTAATTCTTTCCACAGACCATTTTCTATTAACTTTTGAATTCCTATTACTGGACTACACGCCATTAGGCAAACATTCCTACACTAGATGTCTATCTGATAGTGCTGTAGCTAAATTTAAGGAAGTGATTCCATCGGCATTAAATTCAGTTCCATGTCTCAATGTAACAGATGACTCCTATGCTAACTTTAGTCCCTCCCAAATTGATCATCTTGTTGATAGTGCTGCAGGCTCACTACGAATAACACTCGACTCTATCGCCCCTCTAAAAAAGAAGATAATAAAACAGAGGAGGTTAGCTCCATGGTATAACCCGCAAACCCGCAAATTAAAACAAACATCGCGAAAACTTGAAAGGAAATGGCGTTCCACCAATCTGGAAGAATCACGTTTAGCCTGGCAAGTTAGTCTTAAAATTTATAGGAAGGCCCTCCGTAATGCCAGAGCAGCTTACTACTCATCATTAATAGAGGAAAATAAGAACAACCCCAGGTTTCTGTTCAGCACTGTAGCCAGGCTGACAGAGAGTCACAGCTCTGTTGAGCCATGTATTCCTATAGACCTCAGTAGTAATGACTTCATGAGCTTCTTTAAAGATAAAATTCTAACTATTAGAGAAAAATTCAGCACCTCCTGCCCTCAGTTGGTACTGACTTATCTTCAAACACAGGAACCTTAGAAACAACTGTAAAACCTGTACATTTAGACTGCTTTTCTCCCATCAACCTTAATCAACTAACTTCCATGATTTCCTCATCTAAGCCATCAACGTGTCTCTTAGACCCCGTCCCAACTAGGCTGCTTAAAGAAATTTTACCCTTAGTTAGCACTTATGTACTAGATATGATCAATCTGTCCTTATTTAAAGGCTATGTGCCACAGTCCTTTAAAGTAGCTGTAATTAAGCCTCTTCTTAAAAAGCCCACTCTTGATCCAGGGATTTTGTCAAATTATAGACCTATATCTAACCCTCCTTTTCTCTCTAAGATCCTTGAGAAAGCAGTCGCCAATCAGTTGTGTGACTTTCTACACAACAACAAGCTGTTTGAGGATTTTCAGTCAGGATTTAGAGTGCATCATAGCACAGAGACAGCACTGGTGAAAGTTACAAATGACCTTCTAATTGCATCAGACCAAGGACTTGTCTCTGTACTTGTCTTACTAGATCTTAGTGCTGCATTCGATGCCATTGACCATCACATTCTATTACAGAGACTAGAACATTTAATTGGCATTAAAGGTACTGCACTAAGCTGGTTTAAATCCCATTTATCAGATCGATATCAGTTTGTACACGTTAATGATGAATCCTCTATGCACGCCAAAGTTAGTCACGGAGTTCCACAAGGTTCTGTGCTTGGACCAATTCTATTTACCTTGTATATGCTTCCTTTAGGCAATATTATTAGGAAGCACTCCATAAATTTTCATTGTTATGCAGATGATACCCAATTATATTTATCGATCAAGCCAGATGAAACCAATCAATTAGCTAAACTTCAAGCATGCCTTAAGGACATAAAAACCTGGATGACCTGCAATTTTCTGATGTTAAACTCAGACAAAACCGAAGTTATTGTACTTGGCCCCGAACACCTTCGAAACACATTATCTAAAGATATAGTTTCTCTAGATGGCATTGCCCTGGCCTCCAGCGAAACCGTAAGGAATCTTGGAGTTATCTTTGATCAGGATGTCCTTTAACTCCCACATAAAACAAACTTCAAGAACTGCCTTTTTTCATTTACGTAACATTGCAAAAATCAGGCACATCCTATCTCAAAAAGATGCAGAAAAACTAGTCCATGCATTTGTTACGTCTAGGCTGGACTATTGCAACTCTCTATTATCAGGCTGCTCCAATAAATCCCTTAAGACTCTCCAGCTGATTCAGAATGCTGCGGTACGTTTACTGACAAGAACCAGAAAAAGAGAACATATTTCTCCAATATTAGCTTCTCTACACTGGCTACCTGTAAAATCCAGAATAGAATTTAAAATCCTTCTTCTCACCTTCAAAGCCCTTAATGGTCAGGCACCATCATATCTTAAAGAGCTCATAGTACCCTATTACCCCACTAGAGCACTGCGCTCCCAGAATGCAGGGTTCCTTGTGGTTCCTAGAGTCTCTAAAAGTAGAATGGGAGCCAGAGCCTTCAGCTATCAAGCTCCTCTCCTGTGGAACCAGATCCCAGTTTGTGTACGGGAGGCGGACAACTCCTCACATTTAAGAGTAGGCTTAAGACTTTCCTCTTTGATAAAGCTTATAGTAGGGCTGACTCAGGTGACCCCTGAGCCCCCCCTTAGTTATGCTGCTATAGGCCTAGACTGCCGGGGGACTTCCTATGATGCACTGAGCTCCTCTCTCCTCCTCTTCCTCTCCATCTGTACGCCCTCATATCCCATCAATGCTTGTTATTAATTCAACTTCTTCCCGTAGTTGTGTGCTTTCTCTCTCTCTCTCTCTCTCCCTCTCTCTGTTGCTTTCTGCAGGTATTTCTGCCTCTGAGCTGTAGAGTCTGGGTCTGTGGTTGCTGCCGCCTGCTGCCCCCGTGCTCCTGCTCTGCACCCGCTGCTGCTATTGCTGTTGTTGCTGTTGTTATTAGTATTGCTATTATAATGTTGCTCTTAGTGTTGTTTCCGTTGGTGTTAACATCAATGCCATTACCATATCTATACTGTATTGTGCTGCTGTATGTTCTCTTTCCTCCTGCTCTCTCTCTCCCGCTCCCCCCTTCCCCCTTCAACCCAACCGGTCGAGGCAGATGACCGCCCACCTTGAGCCTGGTTCTGCTCGAGGTTTCTACCTGTTAAAAGGGAGTTTTTCCTTGCCACTGTCGCATAGTGCTGCTCATGGTGGGAACTGTTGGGTCTCTGTAAATATAAAGAGTCGGTCTAGACTTGCTCTATTCGAAAAAGTGCCCTGAGATAACTTTGTTATGATATGGCGCTATATAAATAAAACTGAATTGAATAAAAACAACACAAGGGAAATAGTAAAAGAAGAGAGGCATACAAGGCCATACCAGCGATATCCATAACATATTCAACATAACATGTTTCCTTCAAGGCAGTATGTAAAATACCTATATAAGATATTCAGAGAGGTAACGTAAGGTAATGGGATTTTGCAGCTCATTCCATGCCCAGGGTGCATAAAAGGAGAAAGCGGTTTTACCAAGCTCTGAGTGCACCCTGGGGACATTTAAAAGAATCTGATTAGTAGATCTCGTGCTATAGTTGCTGGTATGATAGGATAAAAGGTTGGAGATATAAGTAGGTAGGTAGTTTACCTAACAACTTCTTGGCAATAAATAGCAACATGTGTCTTTTTCTCCTCTGGTATAGAGAGGACCATCCTAAACATTTATATAAAATGCAATGGTGAGTGTGTGAGCCTGCACTTGTCACAAATCGTAATGCAGTGTGATATGCAGAATGCAGTTTTTAAGTAGGGATGAAGTTGCATGCATGTAAATCACATCACCACAGTCTAATAAAGATAGCAATGACCTTTGCACAGTTTTCTTTCTGGCCAAATATTTATTTTTTTAAATCTTTTTTTAAAAGCCCATTTTTGGCCTAAGCTTTTTCAATGGGTTATCACTATGTACATTAAAAGCCAACTTTTCATTAAACCATATGCCTAGGTATTTATAAGCAGTGACTCTTTATATATGTACTTTATATATGTATATATATACCCTCTAGTCTCAAAATAGTGGGATCAGCTGCTTTAGAGTGAGAACGAGTGAAAGTCATATATTTGGTCTTTTTTGAATATAGGACCAGTTTTAATTTTAACAGTGATTGAAAGAGAGCTCTATGGCTTGATTCAAAGAAGGTGCCATCATGATTGTATCATCAGCGTACAAATGTATCTTAGCTGGGTTTATTCCATGACCTAAGTCATTTATAAGAATAGAAAATAAGATAGGGGCTAAAATGGATACCCACAGGACACCTTTACTGAGAAATAGTTTTCAACCGAGACACAAACAGTTCTGTCAGATAGATAATTCTTAAACCAGCTCAGAGCCATTTCACTAAGGCCCATACAGTTAAGTCTCTGTAATAGCAGTTTGTGATTTACAGAGTCAAATGCTTTAAACAAATCAACAAATAGAGCTGCACAGTGCTGTCTAAAGAATTGATGATATTAGTAACTAGCATAGCCCCTGTTAAGGTAGTATGGCCTGATCTAAAACCTGACTGAGATTCACAGAGTTAAATTTTAATATCAGATAAAAACTGTTTTAATTGGTCATTTACAAAAGATTCAAATACCTTGGCCATAATAGAAAGTCTGGAAATGGGATGGTAATTAATAAAGTCAAAAGGGTCTCCACCCTTTAATAAAGGGAGAACCATAGATGATTTCCAGCTACCAAAGGGTTATTAATTTGCTTTGGTCCAGCCAGCATCTTTTGTCTAATAAAAGAGGAAATAGATTCATTAAACCAAAGGTGTCTTTACCACATATCCTAAATATTCTAAAAGGGGCGTGTTTATCACATATGGCCAAGAAGAGGATTTCAAATAATCAAGCTAGATCAACATGAGCCATTTGTGAGACATTACCCAGGTCACTGTTATAAAGATTGTGCAAAAAGGTTTGTTCATTAAAATGTTTAAACTGTGTTTTATAAATAAAACGTGGTTTACTCTTAGGTATCTTACAGTTTCTCACACAGACAACTGCACAGTGATCACAAACAGTGTTACAAAATGTTCCAACTGCAGAGAACATGTGGCGTGTATTTGTTAAAATAAGATCAAGTAGCGTGGATTTAACCAGATCTTTTTGGTTTAACCGGGTTGGTGAGTAAGTAAAACCAACTCTGATTTAGTCCAATTGTGAACATGGTCTGTAAGTGAAGTGGCCACTTCACTTGAAGCTGAAGGCGGGCGGTAACATCCGACCACAATAATATCTGCACATTTGGGATAATTTAATTGCAGAGTTCAAAGCAGTTTGGTTTGCTGATGGACTAAACACAAATGCAGTTTAATTTAGATTTGACATAAACTGCAATCCCTCCTTGTTTTTGTTTTTTTAGCCATGTCTCAGGAAAGACCATGATGTCAGATTCAGTCGAGTCAGCTTATATTCTTGACTGAGATGGAAAAGCCGTAGTCCGTTTCCAGTTTTAAACTCATCGGGTATTTGAAGCTGTGTCAGCTCTGGGCCTGGATTAGGTTGGATATTATCCGATAGTAAGAGCAAAAGGAGGACAAACCGGTTTTTCCTTGCTGGGCCATCAATTGAGTTGCCGTCGCAGGTGAGCACTGCCTGAGAGCCAGCCTCCCACTCCCCCGTGACCATAGGAGCACAAACCTTGAGGTGCATACCCCGGACAACCAAAAAGAGAGGCCTTTCACGAGCAGCTGGGTCGTCATGACAGGATCACAGAGCGTTGGGTAAGCCACAGACAAAAAGCAGGTGCATTTTGCTGATCCTCAGTGCAGAGCCAATCACAGAAATCAGCAGCGCTAGGTAGCCGAACAGGTAGAGCAGCAGAGAAGATATCCACATTTTGGAGCAGTTTTGTAACAAATGCAATGAATGTCCATGGGATTAGCGAAAGGACTTAGTAGGTATGGGAAAGAGAGAGAGTAGCCAACATCAGAAAGGAAATATTAGACATAAAACTGGATTGACAGGAGACCGGAGAGCACAGCCCTACACACAAGCCGCCATCTTACTTCTTACCTAGCATGTTAGATTGAGAGATGTCATTTTTTTCAGACAGTTCCTTTAAAAAAAAACCAATATATATTTGCAAGGAGAAGGAAGCACACCACGCTCAAGCAGCCATACTGCTCTGGACTGAAAAATGATGCAAGGCTCAAACAGCGATGTTTCTGGTGGTCTTAGGTTGCCCACTAGCGTGGGGATGCAAAAGTCTTTTTAAGCAAACGCTGCCGCAAGAATTGCTTTGACAGCTGGCAGTGAAGCGCTGTGTGCGATGATTCTTGATCCGTAGACGGCAGCTGGAGTCGGATAGCGGCTCTGCTAAACTTCTTAATTCTAAATTCGTCAAAATAAAACTTGAAAATAGTTTCATTGGCCGATCGACACTACTTTCAGAGTTATTATGAACGCCGAATTAACTGAGGTATAAGGAATAATAATAAAACTGGATTTGATTCCACTAAATTAAAAATGCGTGCAACTTAGGCGAAAGAAAGAAAAATTTAAATTTAAAACTTTAAATTTAAAGCTAAGAGGAGCGTAGGTAGAGCTCCTTAGGGATGGGGAGTGAAAAAGAAAGAGAGCGAACAAAGGATATCTAAGGGTTTTATTTTACCATCAGATAAAAGCGTGTGTTGGACAGGGATGCTGGAAGTCATTCAGAGTTGGGGGTGCTGAGAGAAAATCTATATCATGACGTGATATTAAATTAAGTAATTAACTGGCCAACAGCATTTTACACCAGCTTTAGAATTGTTTTCGGTTGCTGTGTGTGTGTGTGTATAATACACACACACACACACACACACACACACAGCAACCGAAAACAATAATAACAGAATTAATTTAAGGCCACATTCCCAAACTCCACACTTCAGAGACATCCTCTTGTTCTCATTCGAAGCATGTTGCACTACCAGATTTGTGACAGAAACAAGAAATAACGGAGAACACAGATTCTTTTTTGAGACATGGTGAAGCGCAGTAATGACACCTGACCCACCATTACCAGTCACTAATATCCATGATCCTTCGCGCCGAAAATACATTGAATGTTCAGAAATGAAATCAAATATCATAAAAATAATTTAGAAAAAGGGTGGATTTCAACCAATTACCGAACAACAATGTTTTATAGACTGCCTACGCTAAAATGCTACTCTCAAAAAGATTTTTTATTGATTTGTTTAGTAAACTTTTTTGCCTTGCAGTCACAGCCCCCCGCCAGTTGGGGTTGCTGCAGCCCCCTCAGCACCCCTACTTCCAGCATCCCTGGTGTTGGAGGCGGAGAAGTGTTTTTCGCGCCAATTTGCTATGCATCTATTGATTATAGCCCTTTTCTTTGTTCTGAGGAAAAACGTGGTTTCTTCTAGTCTACTTTATAAGAGTCTATAATTTGATACGCACCGTGCAGCAGTCACATAGGCTACTTCCCATCACTATAGTCAAATCAATAGTGATTTTACCACATAATTGTATGTAACAAGATTCGCATCAAAGCATCTAATAAGCATATGGTTTACACATAATTGTCATAATTGTGTCATAATCATAATCTAACTCATAATTTTCCTACTTAACTATAAAAAGCACAACATCAATACTGCTAATAAAATTGCATCTGTTCCCATAGTTAGTTTGATTCTTAACATACTACTAATAATCACAAATCCAAAAATACATTTGCTGCAAGACCATACTCAGACTCACAAACTATGGTCACTGTGTGGCACTGTGGTTCCATGGTAAAACAGGGTGTTAAACATTGTAAGTAATCCAATTTTCATGCTACGATCATCAGAGTTAAAGAGTTCAAGACATGCGTTAAGTAATATTATCACATTATTGACTAACTTGATAACTGACTTTATCAGACTCCAAACTTGCTTAACACACAGAGGACTCTTCCAAGTCACTTTCTTCAGGAATGCATCCCAAGATTTATGTCTGTTGAGTTTCTCCTTATCTTTATCAGTGTGAGAGGAGAGGGGTAGAGAGGTGTGTGTGTGGGGAAAGAGAAGGTGTGAAGGTCCCAGGCAAAGGGGGCAGAGAAGATTGCTCTTTTGTTTTATACTTTGTCCGTATGACTTTTATTCAGTCTTTACAGGTAAACTCCAGTCTCTGTCCGAGAAGATATCAGAGAAGATAGTCCTTTGATTGTCTGGGATGTTCTTAGGTTTTCCTTGTTGTTTCTAATCAGATTAATTAAAACCAGAGTCTGGCTGTTCCCAGTCATGCGGTCAATCTTATTAGCATGACATCAGTATACCTTTGGGAGAGTCAGAAAGTCTAGTTTGCAGGTCTGGGAGGTGTCAGGGTGACATCTTTACTGTTGAGGAGTGATAAGTCAGCTTACAAATTCAGAGAAGGCCAGGAAAGGGTGTTTATTCAGGTCACTAAAAAGTTTTTTTTTCAGGACCATAAACCATTACTGCTTTTTGGCCTTTTCAACCCACTCACCTCCAGTTTATTTGGCTATCTACCAATTTGGGAACAACAAGGGCTGTTTTCCCTACAACAGGTTGCCTTGGCTGCAGCGCACTGAGGAAAGTTGGCCAGATGTTTGTCAGAACAACCCCTTAGAATGTAGAATGTTCTGGGGGTAACTCACTTCAAGACTGCTAGAATTAGGCTGAGTATATTTACTTTTCAAATAGGCATTTCTCTGCTTGACTGTGCTCTTATATTTTTATTCTTATATTCTTGGTTTAAACATTATATTCTGTTTTGGTCCGGGGTTTGGGAACCATGTGATTCTAAGGGAATTTAGTGATGTAAGGAGGATTTTTCACTCCGAACTTTGGACGTCCGTGTTTAAGTTTTAATCACGGTGTGACAAGTGACAATTGGTGGCAGTAGTAGGACATAATACGCCTGAGTAGAGTTGGTGTCCGAATACTGTCTAAATGAGAGGTGTAGGTCGTTCGACCATAAAAACCGCCTTGGCAAACATGGAGGAAGAAAATGCTGAAATGATGGCATTGGAGCCACCACCTGACGGAGCTACGGTCCCTGAAAGTGAAGAAGAACCGGTGGTAAGACCAAAAGTAGTTACAGTCAAGAACACTTTGCACCAAATTTTTAGGAAGAAATTAGAAAGTTTATGCACCGGTCTAAACAAACTGAGGCAGTACTTTTTGAACAGATTAAGCAGCTAAGAAGTGATATGGTACCAAAGTCTATGCAGGAGTGGTAAACAGAAGAACATTATGAACAGCCTGTCCAATATTATCCTCTTTCTGTGCCTGCTGGTGTTCCAAGGCTGCAAGCTGAAATTTCTCTCTCACTCCTGCCAACAGTTGAGCAACCTAACAAGTTCACTCCACTCCAAGCTAGTGGGCCTGTCGCCTCATCACAACAGCTGCCAGCTCAGCATCATCAGCATGCTGCTCCACCAACACCCCCGGCCCCATGTCAACGGACCCAGAATACTGGACTTCAAAGAACGCGAAGATCCGGAGAGCTTCTTTGTTCGATTTGAGCGGATAGCCAGAACATGGGGGTGGCAGCCAGATGAATGGGGCAGCCAGAGTGGTCACCTTATTGACAGGAAAAGCTCTCAAGGCCTATGCTGGGATGGATGAAGAACAGTCAGAATCCTATGAGGCTATTAAAGCTGCAGTGTTAATGAAGTTTAATGTAACAGAAGAGACTTACAGACAGCGTTTCCGGAGCACTGTTGTGCCGGTGGGAGAGACTGTGCGGGGAAACCTACAACCGGATACAGGGACTGTACAAACGATGGATGCGACCAAACAACCGCACTAAGGAGCAGATTGGTGAAATTGTTGTCTTGGAGCAATACCTTCATTAGCTCCATCCCGACATCCGCACTTACAGTAGGTGAAGGAGCACAATCCCCTTACAGAAGAGGAAGCAGCGGACCTGGCTGAACATTACACAGCTACCTACCAGGACCCTTTAAAGAAAAAGTTGACTGTTGGGAAGCCAAGGTTTGGGGAGGGCAAATCTTACGGTTTGCCTGTTGTTGACAGTATGGACACTGGGGTTGGTAAGAAACCTGTTCATTCAAACCCCCCCCCCTCCTCTTCCATGGGCTGGGCATCTAGGACAGACCAAGACCAATAACCGCATAGCTCAGCGCTTCTATTGGCCGGGATTATACAAAGATGTACTGGAGTATTGTAAAACATGCCATGACTGTCAGGTTGTAGCCCCCACCAAAATTTCAGACCAAGGCCAATTACAACCATTACCTATCATGAGTGTGCCTATGAGAGAATAGCAATGGATATAATTGGTCCCCTGCCAAAAAGTCACAAATTTGCCCTGGTCATATGTGACTACGCAACCAGATGTCTATCCACTGCGCTCCATTCAGGTCAAACATATAGTTTGATGTTTAGTGAAGTTATTCTCTAGAGTTGGAATACCTAAAGAGATCTTAACAGATCAAGGTGCAAGCTTTATGTCACATCTGATGAAGTCACTGTATTCCCAAGCCTGAAACTGATGGTCTTGTTGAACGATTTAATGGTACACTGAAACAAATGTTGAGGAAATTTGTTGATGATACTGGCAGACTGGGATAAATGGTTGCCTTTTCTGTTGTTCGCCTACGGAGAGGTACCGCAGGCTTCAACTGGTTTCTCCCCTTTTGAGTTGTTGTATGGCAGACAGGTTAGAGGCCCTTTGGACATGCTGAAAGAGAACTGGGTGGCTGGTGAGGCAACATCAACAGCAAGCAGCATCATCTCTTACATTATGCAGATGAAAGACTAACTGGAAAGTTGCAGAGGAAAAGTCAGAGAACACATGCAGGAAGCTCAACGTAAACAAAAGGTATGGTACGACAAACATGCTCATGAAAGAGAACTGAAAACTGGCCAGAAAGTGTTGGTACTACTTCCTACTGGGCCAAGTAAGTTACTAGCGAAGTGGCAAGGCCCCTATACTGTGACCAGAAAAGTGGGCCCAGTAACATATGAATTCTTCTGTCCTGATAAACATAAACACAAACAACTGCTCCATGTAAACCCGTTAAAGGGATATCATGAAAGAACCAACCAGGAAACAGGGGGGGAGCATGTCCTGATGGTCCAAGATGTCCAGCCTGAAGATGATGGTGTGGTGGAGGCTGGGGAAGGTGACATGGTGCCCTTAAGGGAGAAGTGTAAACCCCAGACCCTTCCAGAGCACCTGACTATGGACCAGTGGCAACAACTGGGTGAGCTTAAACAATATTTCCCGTTATTGATCTCAGAAAGAACTGATATGATGTTGCTGTTGTTCTGAAGGACACTAAACCTGTTCGCCTGAAGCCTTACAGAATTCCAGAATTCCAGAATGAATGGTGGAACCACTGAGGAAGGAGGTCCAGATGATGTTGGACATGGGAGTCATTGAACCATCAAGTAGTGAGTGGTCAAACCCTATAGTGCTTGTTCCTAAGAAAAACTCAACCTCAGTTCTGTTCAGACATGAGGAAACTAAACAGCATTTCCTGTTTTGATTCTTATCCCATGCCAGGTATTGATGAGCTGCTGGAGAGATTGGGGAAAGCCAAGTATATCACAGCATTAGACCTCTGTAAAGGTTACTGGCAAGTGCCTCTCAACCCAGCTTGCAAAGAATATACGGCTTTCCAGATGCCAGGAATGGGCTTGTTCCATTACACTGTGCTACCTTTTGGACTTCATGGAACACCTGCAACCTTTCAAAGATTAATGGACATTGTTCTTAATCATTGCTCCAGGTTTGCAGCTGCCTACCTTGATGATTTGGTAATCTACAGTGAATCCTGGGAAGAACACCTGCAGCATCTTGAAGTTATCCTGGGCAAAATACAGGAAGCCGATCTGACCCTGAATGCAAACAAGTGTTCTTGGGCTCAAGAGGAGGTGAAATACCTTGGTTACCTGGTTGGCCATGGGCAAATGAGGCCACAAATAGAAAAGATAAAGGCAGTACAAATGATTCCCAGACCCCTGACCAAAAAACAAGTTTTTAGGACTGGTGGGGTGGTACAGAAGGTTTACTCCCCATTTTTCTACATTGGCGGCACCACTCACGGAACTAACAAAAAAATCAGCCACTAAAGTGATTTGGAATGATGAATGTGAATATGCCTTCCAGGCAGATCTGTCAAGCTCCTGTGTTGCAGAGCCCCGACTTCACAAAACAATTCCTTGTGCAGGTTAAAGCCTCTGGTGTTGGACTAGGAGCCGTGCTAGCCCAGGGAGAGCCTGGCGAAGAGAAACCTGTCCTGTTCTTGAGTAAGAAACTGTTTGACTGGGAGAAAAAGTACTCTACTATGGAAAAAGAGGGACTGGCTATAAAGTGGGCTGTTGATTCATTGGGGAGAGAGTTTGTGTTGCAGACTGACCACAGACCATTGACGGGAATGCACTCAAAGCAGCATCAGAATGCAAGAATCCTGCGTTGGTGCCTATCCCTCCAGCCATACCAGTTCACCATACAGCATTGTCCCGGTAAGAAAAATCTTATTGCTGACCTGTGCAAGCCAGAGTCCTTTGTCTGGGTCCTTTGTGGAAGCCATCTTCTGCGGGTGCTTAAAGAGGAAGCACGCCTCAACAGTGGCCCTTTTATCTGATGTGTGAGTAGGCGGGTTCTTGGTTTTGATTGGATACTGGAACTGTGATGTAATACCAGCCAGTTAAGATAAATACTGAATGATGTACACATAATGTGTTTCTTTTGAATGTACAGTATTTATCTAAACTTGTTGAAGAATGTATTGAGGCCTTGTTGGTATGAGCAAGTTAAAGAGACCATGTATATTTGTTAACCTTGTCAACTCTCCATTCTAGAGTTTGAGTTCTAGAGTAAAGATTGGGGGGATACTTTTTTTTCCCTTTCTGAAGAGCAGCACCAGAATTTTTTAGAGCTGTGTGAAGACTACAAAGTGTTCTCCATGTTTTTTCCTTTGTTTGATGTTTTTTTTTTTTTTTTGGAGACTGAAAATAAAAGTCTGCCTAATTTTCCTGCACACCTCCCTGCTGGCATGATGTTTTGTCTTCCTTACGTTTCACCATGCTACCCTACACCTCAACTCATGACACAAGGTAACCACAAAATATATGCATGCATAATGGCACTGTGTGTGCATAATGGCAACGCTTTTTCAATTAGAGGCTGCAGATGGAACATACATGAGTGCTGCTGTTTCTTAGGGTTGTAGGGATTTAATCAGCTGAAGGACAAGGCTCTCATACAGTCTACAAACAGCTGTGGATGTCAGACTGTGATAACAATCACCCATTTAATCTATCTGGTGACAGACTGCTTTGACATTTTTGGCATTCTTGGTATATCGATCCAAATATGTCTACTGGTAGGAGAATTTCCAATCAAATTATTTATTTTATCCAACATTGTTAAAGAAATGCTGATGATTTCTGTCAAGCATTCCAATTAGCTGAAAACAGACAGTGTTAAAGACCCAAGTTTCACCAAAATACCATAACTGCACCTTCCGAGATGTGATTCGTATTTGATTCCCTTGTTGGCCTCTGCTCACACTTTTGCAATATGTGCACTGTGCAGGGCATGACAATACCAAACAAACAAAAAATAAACTTAAGATCAGGAAAACCAACATGTAACCACGTTGTTTGTGCTACTCTGCACCACTCTGAAAACCAACCACACACTTTAGAAAAAGCCACATGTTCTCTTACCTTCCCCGACCATGGAGACTCCAACAGACATGCCCATGAACTTGCTCTTGGTCCAGACATGAGTGTTGACACACATCCTCTTCTCCTTGCACTCGCAGTAGAAGCCTGATACAGGTGGGTGGTGGGACACCTGCTCTGCCACAAACCGAACATGATAGCAGTCCGAGTTTCTTCTGCTGCTACCACCCGTCCCCCTCTGTGGGGACCCGGGAATGGTGGAAGTGGCTGTGGGTGCTGAGTTGGGACCAGTAAAGTTGGTAGTCCTGAGAGGTTGAACACGGTCCTGAGGCACATACCAGGAACAGTGAAAGTTCTCACCCAGGATGGGGTTGTAGGGCTTCTTGGCCACAGCACCCTTCCGGCCCTCATGGAAGGCAGTCAAGTAGTACTCAACAAAGCGAATGATGCGCTCCTCTGGCGTGCAGCCAGAGGTGATGGAGAGGAACATGTCGGGATGAGCCATGAAGTTGGCATACATCTCTAGTAGGGAGCGCTTCTCCAGGATGAAGGTAGGGAGCACCACCTGGCAGAGGGATACGCAGAGATGACAACCAAATGGAGGTATGCCTGTATAATCTATGATCATTGTGCAGACTCAACTTTTTCTCCAACAAAAACATTCATATTCATACAACATTCATATAACTGTTTTGCCATACCTACACAGAATGAAACATGATGACACCTTGATTACATTTGTTTTTAGACTGATATGTCCTACCAGTGTTGTGGGTATATGAAAAAGAAATACAATTGAACAGAATCATTTTTGCTTTCAACATGAAAAATGGATGGCTGAAGTCCAGGGGGAGCCAAAGAAGCCTGATTTATTTATACCTTCTGATCCTTTAGAACAGCAAATACAAGTCTTAGAGGTTCACTAACCAAATTTCCACTGCGTCACAGGTCCAGAAACGGTGCATTAAATGATAATATTTAGGTTCCCAAAACTCCAGAACATGAACATGAACAGCATTTCTGTATTAATGGGAGAAGTGAAACCTTCGATGGGGAACCAAGTCCTTAAACTTGGGTACCAAAGGTGTGATGGCCATGCGGAATCACTGATGTAAGTGTTCATTGGTGAGTCATCTGCGGTATGAGTTCAAACATGCAAACTCCACACAAGATTTTCCCAACTGATCAACCCAGGTACTCAGGAACCTGTGTAAGCAAAGACCTGTTAAAGTGAACGCACATGTACACACACACACACACAGCGAAAGCTTGATAAATCAATAAAGTTGCATCATGGTAACTCAGACAGAGGGCTGCTGCTCTTTACATGTGTATGTGTGTGGTATGGTGTGTGTGTGTTAGAAAGAGAGAGAGAGAGAGAGAGAGAGAGAGAGAGAGAGAGAGAGAGTAGTAGTAGAATCAATAGTGAGCATTGCCTTTTCCCATCTCTTGCCTGACAAACATCATTACTACTATCATCATCACTACTCCATCCATCAACAACCTCCACCCTCCCCCTTACATCTCCCACCCAGCCTCTGACCTCTAACATCCTGAGGTGAATGACATTTGAACTTGTTTATATATACTGCAGGTCCACTAACAGCTTCAATGCTAAATAAGCTATGGTTTCATGTGATGGGGTAAGTTGTGCTTTGTGACTGGCAGAGACTCTATATCGGCCATCACATTACATAAAGTCAAGCCTGTTATGCAACCTGACTGTCCATATGATGACATCTCGCAGTCAGATTTGGTGTTTTGGTAGAGCGACACCAGAGGGCCAAAGTCAAAACATCGATCCTTCTCACACTGCAGCACCACTAGTCAATGTGGACATAGCAAGGGAAAATGGGTGATGGATGAAGGGATAGATCGATGGAAGAGTGGTAGGATGGATGGGCAGATAGTTGTCTATGTTGAAATGAATGCACATTGTCCCTGTGATCCTGAGCACTGGTCCACAAATAATCTGATTGAGCTCACTAGTCTGAAAGAGTCTCCACAATCACATGAGCAGGAGACATTTAACTGCCGACTAAAACCAAAAACCACAGAGGGGAGAGGTGGGGGGAAACAAAGAGGAAGGAAAGTGGTAAAAGACAGAGAGATAAGGAATAACTTCAAAACAACATGCACCCTGTGTATTATTATCCATACAGGCCCAGATATGAACTCTGGCCACTAGTTTCACCACAGCACACTGATGGTAACAATTGATAACACTGAAGTGTTGTGTGTTCTCCCATTTGCACACTGCTGGACAGGGAATATTTTAAAACATTATAGTGATGTCAGAACAACACTAATAAAATTAAGCTCACATAAAAGTCACTAAACCCTATTAGATGTTCTAAATCCCTGTAGGGAGATTATAGGAACACTATACAAGGCCTGAAATAGTTAAAAGTTAAAATAAGTCAATGTTAACTTTTGGTTTTACACAAACAGCAGTCTCCTGGGTGAAAGTCCTGTGTTGTTTGACCCATCCATCCACCCTGACCTTCTCCCTATGTTGACTTTGACACTCTTTATAGGCAGTAAACAAATGTAAATGCATGTCAGCCATGCTTTTGGGGAGGACAGTCTCAAAAATAATCATATTTGGCTCAGATTTACTGTATCGCAAGATACAGTCCTATTTTATAACAAAAGAACACAAATGCCAATTTTATGACTAGAGCAATTAATTCTTGTCACTGTTTTGCAATCATTACAGACTTCTCCTAGGAAACAAATCTCTCAGATGAGATGCACAATGAGGCAGCCATGTTTAACCATGTGTCTAGCACTTCCTTAGAAATGGTGGGTCCACGGTGGGTCCACGGTGGAGGGGCCAGTTGTCTGGGAAAGAATGCTAGGGGTCTAGCGTGACCTGGGTTAGGCAACAGCCTGACCATTGTGCCCCAGGAGAAGGTACTTAGGAAGTGAAACCTTGACCAGTTTACAGCAGGCTTTGTTCAGCGGCGAGTGGGCCAAGAGAAATGCTTTGAAAGCTTTTTCACATTCGACCTCAACCCCTACCTTTTCACAGGCGACCTCAACCCCTACCTCCAGAAACATGCTGGGGGAGATAATATAAGTTTCTGAAGAAAAATGCATGGGAGGGGGGTTAAGTGGTATTTACTGAAAGAGAGGAAATCTATAGGCAGTGCGTTGTTTGACAAGAGTACCAAACCAAATATACAGTGTACAGTATCTGTTTACCAGAAATATCATTTCTAATCCACATTGAACTATAGTTCCAGAAAAAGTATATTATTATACGAACAGCAGTCTCCTGGGTGAAAGTCCTGTTTCATGTAATTGGAATTGGTTAGATAAACTACCTAATAAAATTTGATACTATGACGGCATAGGACACATGCTTCGTTATATTTTTTTACGATGATGGACAGAGAAAAATACTTCTTACTTATAATACTTATAAGTAAAAAATACTTATTTTCCTTTATTCCTTTCACTTTTATAAGTCATGCCATATGAACGTGCTTCTTGTGCAAGTATCCTCTTCAATGGAAGATCAATGATTGTGATCAGCTACAGAGTAGCACCTGTGGGGTAAATACAAATGATTACTGGGGCACCAAAATATGTACCATGAATACAAATTGGTACAGAAGATGAAGTAGAGTGATTACACTCAACTTCGGCTATCAGAAATGATAAGTATTTATTCTGACTAACAGAATAACTCGGATTAAATTCACCTCGGGGCCCCACCCTTTGAAAAGGGAAAAAGATAGCCAATTAATGAATTTAGTCTCAATCTGGAGGTGGTTACTAAGTTCTTGACTCGTGTACTGTGACTGTAACACTTAATAATAAAATTCTATAAATAATAAAATTATTTATAGATGAAATGTTTATTGAACCACTAGCTACACACACAACTGCTAACTACTTAACATACCAATGAATGAATAAATGCAATGATGAATGAAGCCACGAACACAGTGATAGACAATTAATGAATTAATGAGGATCACTGTCACAGATAAAGCAGTGAAGGATATCTTGGCAAGATGGATTAACTTGTGGAAACACAGGAGACCACCAACTGGATGAAAACTTTAACATTAACCAGTGAAATTAACTTAATGCTCTGTTCAGCAGCTGAGAGGTTGTTGCACAAGTGAGGTTATCCACTGCCAAACTTTACACCTCCCACCACTGGACTCTCTCCTGTCTGATTCTTTCCTTTGTTAAACTGTCTTTCTCAAGAATGAATTTAATAAGTAAAATAAAATGTCACTCAGTGTTCTTTGTATCCCAGGAATGTGCTCCCCTTCTCCATCTTAGGACAGGGAAAGGAGGGGTGGGGCAGACCCACACATGTGTGTGTGTGTGTGTGTGTGTTTGTCAGGATTGGCATTTCAACGTACATTTTGCCTTATTACAAGCTATGAACCAATTACTGCTTAGACATGTACATATTCACATTCTGCACATTATAAGAGTCCAGGCATCCTATCTGTATCTTCTTTCCAGATTAGTGGATATGTGTAAACCCTTCCTGTTAGTTCAGTTTATATTGTTCCAGCATCAAAATCAACATTTTGACTCAAGGTTACATTGTTAACTAAACATACCATATCAACAGATTCAATTTTGCATTACAAAATCAGTTCCTTTGTTCTTTGTTCCCTGAGTGCATGGGTTGTTCCTGATGAGACGCAGAGAACAACGCAGTTGTGGGAGTGAAATCCCTTATCAGATCATTGCTGGGTCTGTGAAAGCCAGAGTTGTCGGGATTAACAGTTGGCACTTAACCTTCCTTTGACCATCCTCTATGAGTCCTGCAGGCCTGTTTCTTCACCCAGAGGTCTTGTGAACAGGAAGGTTAGGAAAAGTTCACTCTCTCTGTGAAAGGGGTGAAATTAGGGTCACCACTGCTACACACCCTTACAGCTGGTCTCGCTGTCTTGCTCACAGACACTAAATCAGAGTGGATGTCTGCTCTCAGAAAGCTTGGATGGGTGTTTTCTAGTTGAAGTGTGGTCTTTTCACTTACTACTTAAAACCTAAATGGTGAAGGCAGTCTTACCCGTGTGAGGTCCATGCCAAGTTTGAGCTGGGAAAGGAGGTGAAGGATGATGCTTCGCTGGTCATCCAGAACTCCCAGGTCCTCCTCCTCATTGTCCTCTGTGTCTGTGGTCTCGCTGCTGGGATCCAGGACTTCTGGACTGCTAGTCTGGCCCTGCTGCTGTCCCTGCTGGTGGAGACACAGATAACCATTGGTAAAGCAGGTAAGCATTAAATATTCTCTCATTTTGCCAAGGTGCCAGTAATTTGTTAACACAATAAATAGCATCTTAATTGATAGCTGAATGTTGAATGAAGCACTTCTTTTCATTTAGTATTCTGAAACAAGTGAAGTTGCAGCAGACATTATTGTTGAGATGAAAAATGTTGGACTACACATTTTACTGTGCAGCAGTATGGGGAACATCTCCTGACTGACTCTTTGTGTTGTTGCACACATTTCTTCCAGTGAGCACATAGAGTCAAGTACTTTTTGGACACAGAGTAGCAGGCCTACTGCTATACAAGAACATAGACAGATGTAGACAGATATAATGCACAGATCAGATCACTGTTGCACATATCAGTATGTTCCATTATCTATTTAGATAGTATGGGAAGTATAGGAACAGCAGCAAAACAAGTCCTTAGTTCCAATGAAGGGAAATCTTAATGCTACAACAAAAAATTACATTGTAAACAATTATGTGCTTCCTGCTTTGAGGCAACAGAGTGGGTCTGGCCCTTTCTTGTTTCAACAGGACAATACCCTCGTGCACATTACCAGGTCCATAAAGAAATGTTTTTTTGAGTTTTGTGTGGAGGAATTCTGGTGGAAAGCCCTCCCAAAAGAGAGGAGGCTGTTATAGCAATAGATTTATGCCCATGGTTTTGGATGTTTAGCAATCACATATGGCTGGAAAATTGGATATTCCAAAAATTGATTAGAATTACTGCCTGCACTGGTAGTGAAGTGAGATTAAAATACTGACAATAGTATTTGTAATGATGAACAGCTTAGATGACTGCAAATGCAAAGTAGGCCTACTTCTGTAGTTAGGGACCAAGGAGGAAATGGAGGAGGAAACACGTTGAAGCATGGCTGCATTGAAAGTCATTTTCATCACAAACTACACACACTGTTAAAATGTAAGCTGACTGTATTTTGTACAGTATATTTGAACAGTGACATAAGCTGAAAGGTGAAAAACTGCTGTTCATCATGACTTTCCCTATCCAGCCTTCTAGCACTCTGCAGCTACTGGATCCTCCATTTGCAGCACCCACAGTGTTATTGTTGCTGATGCATAATGTAAGAAGAAGCAGCCAGGCCCCACAGCATAGAGGGGACTCAAAAGAGATCCTTTGTCTGTCCCATTACTCTTTCTGATTTTGGTTGTTTTTTCCTTCTCTTTGAACACTGTCACTGTACAAGCAGAAAAAGAGTGCAGGTAAAATCACACAGGCAGTTTCAGACAGACAGCTAACTTTCTCCGACATCCTGCTGCAAAGTACAGAAGCATGTGTGACACAACCAAACCCAAAGCCACAATCTTATGCCCCAATGTGCATTTTTAGCTTAGTGAAGCCACTTACTCTGGAGACTGTTCTCACACAGAAACAACAGCATCAGTCATTGTTGAAATACCTAAATACCAGAAAATGCCCACATGGCTCATCAGTGACATCTCTATTTTGTCGTTAAGTTTGGAGGACTTGTCACTTGTCACCCTCCAGACCTTCTCCACTCATCTGTCCACAGGCCACATGCCCCCTTGGTACAGATATTCATGGTGCCCAGAGGATGAATCCTAATAACTTTGATCCCTTAACCTTTCATCTAACACTACCATCAGGTCAAACTTTTCACTTATCCAGTGAAATACCTCCACATCTACTGAATGAATTGGTACTTGAGTGAGTTTGTGAGTTACAACCCAGTTCTATGAAGTGCTTCACATGTAAAAAATAAATGATGGTGTTTGAATATACCAGTCTCCTCATGATTCTTTCCTGCTGGGTTTCCCTCTGGTGTACAAAACAGCTACTATAATTCACAGCAACAGTAGATTACTGCAAATTAGCTACGACTAGAAGGCCTATATACATTGTATCAGTTGCGTTTTATTTAAATGTACAATACCTACATGTATCATGTCAAATGAATGAATAAAACAAAAAACAAAATTCGAATTTTAACTCACAAACTACGGCCTAAACAAATACATAGCAACCTGACATGATAGCTTCTTTACCTTCTTCATTTGGGTCAAGGATATGGTGTCAAATTGAGCTCAGAGGAATGTACATGAGGGCAAATTGGGGTACACACTCAAAGAAGGGGGGCACATTTGGAAAATGGGTATTTTCATTTGTGTTACACTCAAGTTTAAAGCCCTGCCTCTAGGCAATAATAAAAATAGAAATGACAAACTAACCACTCTGTGTGAATTCAGGGAGAAGCTGCAGCAGAGGGGTTAGTTGAGCTACTATTAATATTACACGTGAAAATATTTATTAATCAGTGAAAATTGTTTGCTTAAATTAAAAATGTCCCGACGGCTCTGATGGACCACAGGATTCCTGAGGACGGATGCTGTATTATTACAAACGATTAAGCTGTAGCTACACACTCTCTGTGTATAATATCTTACCAGTCTGGTAGGTGAAAAAGCAACAAAGGGACATGACCTGGTGCCATGTCGGAGGGTATAAATAGTGCTGTGTGGTCTGTGTACTGTACCTCTCTCAAACTGGAGAATGCAGATGAAGCGCACAGATCATTCCCCACCCAGCCTTAATTGCTAACTAAAAGTTGTATTAGTATTTGACAGAGCTAGGCTAGTCCTCCAGATTAAATGACAAAATAAGTTGTTTGTCCATACCCTGTAGAAATTCATATAGAAGTGTTTTCTAATCTGAAGCCCCTATCAGCAGGGCGGCATCATCTGTCTGTGCCTTCCAAACTGTTACACATCACTGTTGAGAGATAAATCTATTTTATGATGTGACGACGCTATGGTTAATGTTTGGTTAGGTTTAATTGTGAAAAAGATGAGATTTAGGGTCATGGTCTGGGTTAAAATGACTACTACGTTAAGGTTAGGTTAGCTTAATCATTATGGCTACATTAATAACCATGTGGTTAAAGTTAGGGACAATCGTGATCATGCTTTAAAAAAAACAAGGTGGACTGTCAGTTGGAAACAGGAAACGAAAAGTAGTCTGTTTTGTTGGCCCATCCGTCCACCCTGACCTCCTCCCTACACACACTTTGTTGCTGTGTAACAACATCACCTGACTTCCTCCTCTGCTCCCCTCATAATCACTGTGGCTGCTAGGTCTTAGTTTTAGCGCTGATTCTGTTTTTCAGGGGAGGACAGTCTCCAGTTTCCATACTTCTTCCTGTCTTTGTGCTAGGCTAGACTTAACACGTCCTGGACTCACAGAGATGAAACTGACGCCGCTCTCATCTCACTTTGGGTAAGACAACGAACAAGTGTATTTACCAAACTGTCAGACTGTTCCTTTAAGCCTGAGAATCTAAAATAGAAATATATTTCTATTAAATAATTCATTAACAATCGGGTTAACTCTGAGGTTATGTAAGACTGTGCAGGCTGAAAGATGGGCAGCTAGGCTACTCAAATGACTTACTCTTACCCTCTCCATACTCTAAACTAATAATAGAGTAATGTTTCCTTGGACTGAAAAAAACATTTTCCCTCCTTCTTTCTGCTGACCACTGTGTGCGCCACACACACACACACACACACACACACACACACACACACACACACACACACACACACACACACACACACACACACAGTCCTTGTCTATACTCACACAAACATTTTCTTATCTGTGTATGAAGTTCTTCTCCAATTCCCAGCTCCAGGAAGTTTATTACAAGTTGTAAATGACTGGTCAGTTACCACCGTCTGCCCACCCTGCCACTTAAACACATAGTGACTCACATTTCACACACACACACACACACACACACACACACACACACACACACACACACACACACTCTCAGATGAAGAAACATACACTATAATCCTACCGACTTTTATGTACAAACAACTATTATTCATCCACTATCTGGCTCAGCACTGTGGTAACAGAACATAATGGACTAATATCACAACATGCGTGCACACACACAGTAGTGATCTCACACTCACATGGTTGGGCTGGCATGCAACCACTGCTGACTTGTTGGGAGTCCTGCTAGATTTCATGTCCACCATCCAGAGAGAGGCAGACAGAGAGATGAGTGTCCCAGCACCGATACTACCACAGCAAGTGATAGAGAGAGCCGAGGGGAGGGGGACAGAGCCAGAGTGAGGAGAGGCTGAGAGACATCCACAATGTAGAGAAGAAAGTGAGGTGAGATGAGAGGAAGAGGAGAAAGGAAGGGCAGATGGACAGAAAGAGAGAAAGCAGGAGAGTAGAGCTCTCTCTGCCTGCTGCACTTATGATAGGCAGATTAACAGTGATGCTGACAATCCTCTCTATCCCACTGGCCTTCCTCTTTATATAAGCCCGACCCCTGCACATACACACTCTGCTGCATGAGAACCCATCCTACTCTAATGCCTCCTCCTCCTCTCTTCTTCCTCTCACCATTTCACTCTTCCCTCCCTTACTCACTCTGCTCCCTCCCTCAGTCCTTTCCTCCTTCTCTGCCTGTTCATATGTCCTCTTCTATTGTCCCATCCCCCTCCTCCTTTTATACCTCCATCCGTCCCTGGCTTCGCAATATTATGGTACAGACACTCTGGGCTGAGAGCTGAGTGCAGCTGCTCCCTCTGTCCTTATTGTCAACTCTGCAACAGTGCACATGACATATTGGTTTTAAAGGCCAGCTCAGTTATGTAGTTCCTTAAAAAACCAAAAAAAACCCCCAAAAAAACCTTATTGAAACATCATGGGATGGTTCTGATTTATCACAACTTAACTTGGTGATGGTGGACAAAACCATGAAAATAAGACCCACACTGTAATAAATCAGATGTATCCTTCAAACAAAATGGTTGTTAATGTTATCATAAATGATGAATATGATCAAATTGACTTTGACTTGCTATTTTGTTAAAATGATTAGAGAAGCAACACAATATATGACAGACCATGAGAGGCCAGTGATTCATCAGCCACACCATCTGAGGAGTTCATAACACGAATGAAATGTATTGTGTGTTCCCTCGTCAAATTAATAATCAATGAGAAAAAGAGTATTTTAAAGAAGCATGCTGTGAGGTGTGAATGGATGTGTGCAAAGGCAGAGCGGAGCTGGAACTAGACTCCCACTCATCTCCTCCTTCCTGTCTTTAAATTCTGCTTACACTGCAGACGTATGAGTTTAGTTTGAGTTCAGTTTTTAAATTGACAATGAGAGATGACATGCACTTCACTTATACATCCATACATGCTTCTGAAGTTCAACACTAAAACTGTGTACGTACAAACAATATGCATTTGCACTCTTCACGTCAGATTATTTATATATATATATTATTTTATATACACACAATTCTGTTTTATACTAGAAATCCCAATTATTATGAAATTGTGCACATATTCATGATTTCCGCTCCTACAGTTACATAAATAGATGTTGACACACTCTTAATGAGCTATTTGCATAAAACAGCAAAGATGCCTAATTTCATTGAATGTCTGATTCACATTATACGGCCGTGGCTTCATTAATTAATTTCACATGCACCTGCAAATCATTGATACACAAGTCATCATAATCAAACTTCAGGTAGAGAACCAATAATCTGTCAGTTTTAGTTCTTATATGGAAATAGTTTATAAAGTGTTTCATATATGAAAGAATAAAATGATAAAAATAAATCAGGCTAAAAACAATATATAAAAAGGGAGCACACAGAAGCAATGAATGAAAATCAAGTTTATAAATGCTCCTTTGACTGTAGGGGTGTTGCCTCGATATACCCGGGTCTGGACTTCTAAATATATCAAGTATTTAGAGTTTTTGAGTATTTGGTGCTTCTGTTTACATCAGCTGTCTCTGTAGTGATGAATGAATTAACAACTATTTCAACCCATCTGACACTGACTGTATAACAACTTACGTGTACTATGAAAGAGGAAGTTCTGCCAGATGTTTTGGTTTCACCACTGTCACCTAGTGGTTGTGGGGAGAGTGGCAAAAGAAAATGAGAGACAACTGTAGCAGAGGTACAGCATTGATTTGGAGCAGCCAGGACCACTATGACCACTCAGTATCTGAACTTTCACTGTTTTTATCCTGTGTTTTAAAATGACAATAAACAAACCTTGATACCTTGATTAGTAGTGAGTATGTGCATATGTGCATGTGGGTATATGTCTATCCCCCCTCCTCCTAATTCTCCTCATAGCTCATGCCTGGTCTTGGGGTATGCTGATCAGCTACTGGAAAGATGAGACTGACAAGAAATATGAAGATAGACAGAAGACGCGACAAGGTATTCAAACACAGGTCATCACACAGGTTACATTATTTCACATTTACACGTCACCCAAAGACCCATTGCCCAATGTAGAGATCTGAGCAGTGAGGTGAGTGGAATGAAAGAAATGAGACTTCAGTCAGCTCCATTCTAATCTTTTGATAATCCCCTCCCTCCCATCAGATGGATTCAGGTCTAACTATTAATTCCCTGTTCACTGTCATGGCAACCAGCAGCTTATAAGATCAAGTGACTTCTTCTACAGATCGCCACCTGATAAACAAATCACACATCATTTGATATTTTTATGATATAACAGAATTTAACTCAGAGTTTGAGTTGTGTGGTTTTATATAGACACTGAAAGATGTGTAAGTTATCTATGCTGGCCTGTCTGGATGAGTGGAGGGTGTATGAATGTAAGTGTGTGTATTATGCATTATGCATGTGTGTGTAGCTGCTTCATTGCATCCTTATTTCTTTCTAATGCTCATACAAAGCATATTCTCCCCCACATATGACCTGTACATAAAAAGATAAAAACCATCAGAATTCTATGTCTGTGTTAATGTGACTCATGTTTTTGCTATTTTTGCATCACCAATGATCTTCACAGTAGGATTCACTATCTATTTGTGTCTAACAAGCAGTGGTGTATGTGTGTGAAAGCTTTGATGTGTTATTAAAGTTATTAATGAACAGATGTGAATAAGTGTGCGTGTTAGTGTGTTACATGTTGGTGAGGGTGTGCAAAGCATGAGTGTCCCAGCAGAATGAAGCAGGACTCATTCACAGTAACTGCAGGAGGACACAGAGGTGTGTGTGTGTCATGGCGAATGGTTGCATGCTGTGTGTGGCCTCATAACCTGTGGTATGCTTATTAACTATCTACCACACACCTGCCTGTGTTAAAGCAAATGCAAATGATGTTTGTAAAACCTGTTTTGGTTGTGTGTGTGTGTGTGTGTGTGTGTGTGTAGGGGATCTTCTTACCATGTACAGCTGTTTTTATTTAGGCTGAGTGTAACAGGAAGGGTGTGCTCCCCAGAAGCTTCCTGACATTACTTGAGCAAGACATTTCATTTTCAAGCCAGGCTAGAGTGGCAGTAAAGGACAGCTGTGTCTCAATTCTACACTCTACAGTATTTCTAAAGGTTGTTGTGTTTCTAATATAATGCAGGACTTCCTGGAAAGCAGTATTGATACTGAGTGGTTACCCTGGCGAAATAAGGGAAAACAAGCTTGAACTGAATTGTGTTTTTACACTGGAAAAGTGAAAATGTTCTATATCCCCAAAACAAAAAGAAATCAGATTTAAAAACACAGCTGCTCACAGCTGCAAAACATTAACACAAATTGCAGATGTGGATGAGACTATGGAGGTGCATTGCATATGCCAAAGAAAAAAAACTGGAGGCCTTTTTCATAATTATGAGAACAGGTCTCATAACTATGAGAAAAACCTCATAATTACGATTATTAGAATTGAAAAGGAAAAGTTTCAGGTCGTTATCATCATCGCTATTTGAGAAGACAGAGGCATGATGGCACTACCTGATTGAACTTTCTTTTATTTCCTCCTTGGTTTGAGATATTAATTAGTCACTTCATAATGTGGATGGTATTATTAATATTATTATTAGTGTGGTATTGTATGCCTTGAGTAAATAACCAGTCAGAAGTCCTGATGACATAATGCCGTTAAGTAAGTGAGGGATGTGAACTAAAGCAGTGCCCTGCACGTGGTTGTCAGAGAGCTTATGTATTAGACACTGAGAATACAATAAGCAGAACAGTTAGCATGCTAACACTGAGCAGGCCTCTAAAGTTCTCTTGATCGTTCAGGTGGAAAGCACACATGCCATGCCGGAGGAGCAGCTAAACCAGTATGGGATGCTTCATGCATCAGAAATGCATCCAAACCATCAACATTTGTGAGCCAAATGCTACCATTCTGTAACAGCTATCAAAATAAAAGCATGCAGAAAAGTATGATAAAAATGTTCTCCATGGCAATATAGCTGAAATTCCTTATCAGGTCACAGAATACCTCGTAACACCTGTTATCTCGTAACTGTGAGATCTTTTCTCATAATTATGAGATAGTAAGTCATAATTATGAGGTATGGAATCTTAAATGAGATAATACTTACGAGGCATAACTACAAGTTTCCAATTTTTTTCTTTGGTGAAAGCAGTGTGCTTCCATATGAGACAGCTCCAAAATGATTTCACAGAGCAAAATAATAAGAATGTAATTTTTTCTTTGGAAGTTTAATTGGCATTGGCATTCCAAAGTCACAGTCGGACTGACATTGCATAATTTCCTGTTAGTACAAAACCTTTTTCTCATTTGCAATGAGCCAAGCCAGCTCAGAATTGATCACCAGCGATACTGTACAATGCATGCCAGTTAGATCTCTGTCCAACTTGCTGTGGCATCATGGGGACATCAGCAACAATAACCTCAGTTTCTCTCCACTGACAGCAAGACCTCAGTGATTCCCTGATCTTGGAGCTCATTTACTCAGAAGGTTTGACCAATAAAACGACAATTTAGTGAAACTTCATTTTCTGTTTAATTGTAAAGATTTGGATTTCATTAGTCTTATTTTTAATATGAAGGTTTATTCTGTTAACAAACTAAATACTGATGACAACCTTTCAGAGAGGCTGGATAAATCCAGTCCAAATATCCCAGATACAAAGCCTTACTTACTTACTGAATGTAATTCTTGCCAGCATTATGAATCAACACAAAAGTTTTGTAACAAGTGAACCGTGAGGATTCTTAAAATAACAAACTGAGTCCTGATCATTTGATTCTGTCTGACATCAATAAAGGAAATGGAGACCTTTTTTTCAGAATGTGAACAGGGTCTTTTCATGTCATATAATTTAATCAGTGTGAATGGTAAATAGTGAACACTGTCATGATTATCACAGATATATAACATTTAATACCCTACCACACAGAACATAATTTAAACAATGTTTTTTGGTGATAAATAAATTACATTTTATTCAATTGGGATCGGTTCTAATCAGGATCTAAATGTTTCTATGACTTCCAGCTGCAGTCACCTGCTCCAGTGGACCAGAATTCATCTCACACAAGATATACAGATTTAGCAAAAACAGTATATACATACATACATACAACTACTATGTTGTATGGAATTGGGAGACAGCTAGTGACTGTACTGTGCGAGCATGTGCAAGTGTGTGTCCCAGGCAAGTCAAGGTCACATAATATACTCAACTATAATACTTGAAACTGTTCGAGTATCTGAAAGTATCTTTATAATCTTACAGTTGAATGAGATACAGAGCTGACGTGCTCAGTCTAGAGGGCATACAATCTGTTCAGTGTAATGAGCCCCATCTGAACATTTAAAAATACAGAACACACCTGCTCCATGCTCACTCTCTTAAACTGCTGTGGGCACACTCAATTTTGTCCTCCATTGATTTCAGTAAAGAACACAGGAAGCAGAACAGCTGACACAGCTGAGTGTAAGAACAGAGATAGAGGGTGAAGCCTAAATGGTGTTTGAAAGGTTAAAAAGATGTAGCATTTTTAGCACATGAGATGCTATTGTTAGCCTGCTAGCCACGATAGCTGCAGCAGCTATGCTTATTGCCTGCTTTTAACCACAGCATGTGAACATCTGCTCTGACTGTGGCATTACACAGCTGAGCGCTTCACACAGACTCATCTCTTACAGGAGAATACCACCTAAGTCAGGAATTCAAACAGACCTGTATTTAGTTTTATCGTAGTGAAGCGTAGTGAGTGCAGTTTGGAGTTGTTTATCATCACAAATTAGGAAGTGACACATTTTCTTGTCTCCTTTGAAGTTGTAGGAGACATTTGGATTACTTCACCAACAGGCAAACTACATATTAAGAAATCACATGTTCAGGCTGACGTTCAGTGGTATTCCCCTTTGAGGTTAGGATAGTTCTTGGGCTGTAACATGCTAGTCACCTGATTCATTGACCTGACAGTAGTCAAGTGCCTGTGTGAAATATGTTAGTACTTAAATTTGCACTTTTTCAGTCAAATTCTTTCTAAATTGAATGGAAAATGCACTGCATTTACACAGTGCCTTTATCCTCCTTTATCTCCACAGATGAAAATTGCCTACTCCTCATATACTGCAGTACCACTGTCAAAACCTAAAGGGCAACTTAACTCCTATTTTTAGCTTGAACATGCTAACATGCATACTACTGTGATCAGAATCAACTGATCCATGTTCCTTGTTCATAATGTGACATGTTCGTTCAATCTTAGTAAAGACATTATAACTAGGCTGAGTGGAGATTTATGCATCACTAAATTGAAACAGGTTACACGACACAGAGTTGTACGCAGAGTTGTTGCTAAATATTTACACACACTAACTACCAGGTGCCACCGTTCTGTAGCAGACTCAACTGACAAGACTATTGCTAATATGACCAGTTTAAACTGATGTAATATGGAATATGGTTACCTGACCTGACACTTCAAAATGTAGTTTATCATAGTTTTTGTTTTTTCTGTTTTATCTAAGTTCTACCAGCATGCCCACACCCTGTCCAGGGGAAACAATACCCTGGACCATGTTTACACTCACATTCCTGGCAGCTATAAAACCCTCACTCGCCCCCACTTTGGACAATCAGACCACATTTCCCTGTTTCTCCTGTGAACTTACTCCCAGCTGATTAAGGCCGTTTTCACATAGAGTCAGGCGTTGCAGCGATTCGCTGCAGGGTTGTGCGGCGGTGTGGGAGTGTCTGATACTAACCAGTAGGGCTGCCACAAACGATTATTTTGATAATCGACTAGTCACCGATTATTTTTTCGATTAGTCGACTAATCGGATCATACCTAAATTGCAGCGTATTGCACCAGCATGCAGCTGCTCTTATATAACCATCATTAGCTTCCAGCTTGAAGTGTTTAAGGTGTGTGCTAACTAAAAAATAAAGACAATTAAGACGACAGTCCATTCAACTTTTAATGAACTTTGCAGCTTGTAGCAGCTTCATCTCCAACCATGGACAGGGTCTCATGTCCTTCACCAACATGTTCCAGATTGCTTCAGTCAGGACATTTACCTGCCCAGGTGTGCATGTTGTTGGCTTGGTAACAAAGGAACGTGTTTTTTTAGCACTGTAACGTAGCGTTATAAAACATTAGCATTATCACATTTCCTATTTAAACATGACATCACTGTTATAACGTTACAGCAAACACATAACATATGTGTGCTAAGGCTAATGAAATCGTCATCGTTAATGTTAACGTTTACAGCTATCAATATAAGTAAGTAGCTCACTGTTGACGTTAATGTTAGCAGCTAACTGTCCCTCTTCGTCAGAAATTGAATCGGATTCAGCTACAACAACGTGCTTTCTTTTCAAATGCTCGTGCATCGCTGTAGTGCTCCCATGGAAGGCAAGTTCTGCCTTGCAGATTTTGCATTGCACATTCTTTTCATTTCTTTTGATAAAATGCTCTGTTTGCGGCTAGCCATGATACTGTTGATACTGGGCACAACTTTTCCGGTGACATCACGGCTGACCCCGATTACCACTACTGCGCATGTGCGTCAAGGACAGAAAGGCAGACAAGGCAGCGGAAGCTACAGCGGCAGTTTGGAGAGAAAAACAAAGCTTCAAAAAATAAACGACGACGTCGATTATTAAATTAGTCGTCGACGATTTTGATAGTCGACGTAATCGTGACTAGTCGACTAATCTTGGCAGCCCTACTAACCAGCAATCCCAGCTTGAAGACCGATACAAGCCAAGCCACTGCAGGCGATTAACGTCTTTGTGCTCCCTCTTGGCAGAGTTGAACAGCTGATGTACAGTAATCACGGAACCGATCGATCAGTCTCTCTTCAATCTTCACAGTTACTCGGTAAACAGCGGAATATTAAGGTAAACAGCTAATGCAACAGTGCTACAGGTAAACAAAGTTCTTCTTCACCTGGGCGTCTGCTGGTCTGATCGCCGCCGTGATTGGCTGCCGCAGCATGACGTCAGGTTGCGTTTCTCCAAAGGTTGACTCTGTTTCAACTTTTTCGCCGCAGGGCTCTGCGTTTTTTTTACGGCACCCCCTGCAGCCCCCACCGCCACAGCCTGAACCCAGTACCCCGGTTCAAATGAATGGGAAAATCTGCTTTTTTGCCGCAGCGCCTGATTCTATGTGAATACGGCCTAAAAGGGTCAAACCATCAGAAAAAACAGTGTGAACAGAAGAAGCTACGGCAGCTCTACAGGACTCTTGAGTGCACAGACTAGCACATGTTCAGAGATGGTGCCAACCAGGAGAACCACACCAACGTATATATACATATCAGTGACATCATACATCAGCAAATGTGTTGATGATATGGTGATCACAAAGACAATAAAATCATTTCCCAACCAGAAAGCCTGGTAAGGTGAGGGCCCTATCCAGACCCAAAAGAGCTGCCTTTCCGTCAGGTGACAAGGAAGCTTACTGCACCGCTAGAGCGAGACTGAAAATTGGCATCAAGGAGGCAAAGTGGGGACATCAGGAATGACTGGAGAGAGACCTCAGCACCATCAACACCAAAGATATGTGGCAAATGATCCAGATCATCACAGGCTACAAAAGCAGGAGCGTCCCCATCATGTGTGAGGCCACGTCGCCAGATGAGCTTAATGCATTTTATGCTCGCTTTGATCTCCTCTACAAAGAGTCAGCTGTCAAGTCTACTACGGTTGACTACGGTCTCCAGAAGACCGGCCACTGTCAGTATCCACAGCGGATGTGAGAAGAAACCTGCTGAGAGTGAATGTGAGTAGAGTGCTTGAATAAATATACTTACTTTCCACCATTGGATCTTAGGAAGGATTTTACATGATTTACAGATAGCTAATGCAATCCAGTTGAAAGTTTCATGTCTGTTAACTCTACTTTCGGACCAAACAGTTCTGGGGACTTCCTGAGAGGAACTACCCACTGGGGAGCTCCCCCGAGAACTACAAACCTTCAAGGTAAGACGGCCGACGGTTGGTATAGCAACGTCACTCACAACATCACACACAAGATTTTTATATTTTGCTTTGACGAGTCAAAATCAAGTTGTATTTCCCCCGTTGCATATACGCTCAATGAAGCCTGGACTTCACTGTCGCTCCATTTGTCAGTGTTTTGGTCCATTTTTTAAGGCTACTGTTACGAGCTGTTACACAGGTTTTCAAAGATGGCGATTGCCGGTGCTGCATTGGCTCATGTGCTTGACCAATCACTGTACACTTACGTCACTCAAGGCTCCTCTTGTGCTGGGAGAGTACCTACTCTGAAGTAAAAAAAGTCCCTCAAAACACCGTTTTAAGAACTACGATCATTCACAGTTCTTGCAGTGCCAACACAATAAAAAGGGAAGGGTCCTCCAACTGTTCTTAGAATAATGAAAAGGTTCCTCCAGTCCGAAAACGCCTTTTAACAGTACAACCTAACTGCACATACAGTAAGTACAACACTACACATAGGAATAAAATTTAAATTCACATAGTTTTTAACAACATTTTAATGTGAAGATATTGTCACACTCCACTGACTCCTGACACACAAATGTGCTGCACCAACACCTACATGTCATTAAAAATGGGTTTTTTTTTTGCTTTGATTTCCTTGCTAGCAAACAGACATTATCGACCCGATGTTCTCCTCTCCTCTGACAATATTCTGTTTGCAGTCTGCTTTGCAGGAGTGGCTTCTCTGCATGACACAGGGAAAATGAGTCTGCCATGTGTATCATGATCCCAAGCTGTCATGGCCATGTGTAGCAAATCACACAAACTGTGATTTTGAACACACATCAACATAATCCTGGTGATGTACCTTGATTAAACACTGCTCGTCTGCACTGCACTGGACTTACTATACTGATGAATGGCTTAAAATGACTTTTGACTTCCTGTATGTCTATTTATTAATAACAAAAACTTTTAAACTTTTGTTATCCCATATCTATGAGTCCTTTGTCACCCTCAGCCATTCACGGAGGTGATCTCTCTTTTGAACCACCTTTCCTGAGCTTTCTCCTATAAACCTTATGGTCTGAGGTTTTTGGACAGTTAAGTAAACAAGATGCAGCTAACATATCACACCAATTTTATTTAATTAGCCACACTAGCAGCATGGTTCTATGGAAGGCAATGTTGGCATGTCTGCTGGTTGGTCCACCATTTTGGTTCAGTGGTGGACCAACTGTAGACTCTGTTGTTTCTTTATTGGCTCCCCATCATCTGTATGTCACTTTGATATGCAAGGCATTACATGGTCAGACCCCTGTCCTATATTTTTATTTTTTACATGTGGTTACATGCATTTCTCAGTTCTGAGTTCACTTTTTCAAAACTCTTCTCACAGCTCTGTTGTACCAACATCAATCTAGGCACAACAGTTCATTTCACATTTAAACTACACTAATGCAAAAAAAACAAAAAACAAAAACAAAAAAAACAAAGTGCTTTGTGTCTCAGTATCAGCTCCTCCTACCAGAACTCTGACAGCATCTGTGTCTCAACAAGAATACCATATCACTCATAACACAATGATCTAAAAACCCCAAACAACCGGTAGAATTACAGTATGTAACACTACTGACTTTGATTTTTTTTTTGTACATTTCAACACAAGAATGGTACCTCTTTACTGATGACACCTTAGAGCATATGCAGAGGTGGGACAAAGTTGTTTTGCAAGTTACACGTAAGTATCAAATTTTGGCCATTAATTCAGTCAAGATCAAATGCTAAACTTTGTGACCTAAACAAGTCATTACATGCTCTTTGACTAATTTTATGCAATTTTACATTTAAGTTATATTTAAGTAGTAAATGTACACAAAAATAATTTTTAACCTTGTAACATTTAAAATCAAACTGATGGGGTGTGTGTTGGTGTGTTACTTTTGTGGCACAGTTACAATAATTTGTCATTCTGAACTGAATGTTTTTCATGCTGCAGTCTGTTTTTGTTGATCACATATGAAGGTGATAATCTGAGGTATCTTCTGTTGTCTGTCTGCTGCTCTGCAACCAGATTAGCTAATTGATTCAAAGTATATCTGTTGAAAATTAAGAGTTGTTACAACATCATTTTGAATCTTTTGGCTTGGGGAGGATATCACGTCATTCAAGTCAAAAGGCTAAATGACGTCGAATAAAGTCGTTGAAGTCAAAACTGTTAACTGAAATCAAGTCCAAGTCTTGTTGCTTGAGTCAACACCTCTGAGTATATGTTACAGAAATAAAATATTAATGATGCAATATAAAACTAAAGCAATTCCAGTAATGCAATACAATAAATATGTATGTGCATGTACTAGACACATGGCAACTAGGATGAACTGACAAAGGATCTGGGCTGGTATATGGTGAGTGGCTGATGAGGGGAGTGAAAACAGGTGAGCAGGTGAACAAGGTGGAAAAGTCTGAGGGCATCTGGTGGATGGGTCGTGGATGGCAGGTCTGGGGAGCTGGAACAAAGTACATGGCCTAAGAGAAGTGAGCAGGGGCTCGACTGATAGAGAGAGTGATGCAGAGGGCAGGGCATGATAGTGTGGCTGCATGAAGGGACTGAGAGGCAAACTGACAGTTTCAGTCTGCTCAGTGACACATGCCTACACCTAAGTTAGTCAAGCTTGCATGTTCACAGAGATGGATAATATTTTATTTTTACAAATGCGTGGGCATATAAATGACAACAACTAACAAAATATGAACATGTACATACAACAAGTAATCAAGACTTGTACACAGCATGAGCCTGGGAGCCTGAGCTCTGGGCAAAGAAAACCTCTAGCTACAGACAGATCACCACAGGCACGGCAGGAGCATAGCAAAAGTCACATTAAAAAAAGACAAAAATACAGTTGAGAGGCATAACTGTGGTGGAAATTAAGAATTATTTTTCCAGCTCTGTGAAAGTGAAATACTTCACTCATTAATAAAAGGCCATATATATTTGCTGATGATTTTACACAGTTTACAAATCTTATTCACATTTACAGATTCATGAACACATTCACAAATCACATACAGTTTCACATGTTCATGTGAGTGTCCTCCAGCACACCTGGATACCTACTTTAATTATTTAAATCTTCTGACGAGACACCAGGATTTAATGGTAACTGACCTTGCACAAACACTAACTAGCAAATCTAGTGAATTTGCACCTGTAGATTTTGATTGTGTTAGCGCCATATTTTAGGAAAATAGAGCCCCTTGTGTTCTATTTTACCATTTTTTTAATTCAGAAAACAAAACTAAATCATTGGAGGAACAAACAGATGGATAAGTATACAGAAGTGTGTCATAATCATGCACTGGCTTGTTACGTGGCGCTCCCTGCTGTTGGACAAAAATACTGCAGTAGAGATGAAATGAGGATAAAAAAGAGAGATGGAGAGCAGCAGTCTGAGGCAAGAAGTCACTCTGAGCTACTGTAATGATGGTTTAATGATCCATTTTCCCTCCCTCCAGTCACCTTGCTCTGGGTGTGCAGGTGGTCTGAATGCAGCTGGTTTACGCCTCTCTTTCATCATGTGAGGGCCTACTGTCTGGATGTAATATAGTGCTGTCCTCTTCCCCTCTAAGTGATATTTACTGCCCAGCTAATGGTGGTGGCTCCACACAAGGAAATCACAGAGACAGAGAGGTGCAACACCTGCTTTACTGCTGTGTACAGCTACTTAGAACTTGAAATCTGCCTTGTAACATGACTCAAAAATACTGGTTTATGATTTTTAGATATAGGCCAGGTTTCACTTATATCTGTAGGTATGGATGTCAAAGCTACAATGAGGCCCTGCTGTTGTATTACAGTTTTTTACAATTGCTTACACACTAAAATTAAAAACAACAGTTAGTGAAACCTGAAACTCAAGGGGCAAAACTTCAGCCCAGATCTGCACAACTATAAGCACATTCTCAGCCTCACACTTTTTGCAAAACACTACACACAGTGTTTTCAAAACACTAAACACACTTCTTTACATTAGACACAGAAATCTAACATGATGTCACTTGTTTGCCATTTCAAGGCACTGCCTTTGAAAATACCACACATATAACCAATTGATCAAACACAGCTGTCAGGTGTACAGACATTCAGGTGTTTAATTGTAAACTCACCAATCAGGAGTAAGCACTATAAAAACTGTCTTCAACAAAAATGGAAGGGAACGTTGCAAAAAGAGGAAGAGGGAGACATTGTCATCTGGGACAATGTATCTTTCCACCGATCTGCTCTGGTCCAAAACAGGTTTCATTAGCATCCACAATTTCGAAAGAAATCCTTAACCCCATTCAGCATGGTGGTGGAAGGTTTATGACCGCCATGTCAGAATACCCCTCATTCAAGCCACGGAGGAGGCCTGAGACCAAACTGATACAGGGTCTGTACAAGGATGGATTCACCATTCAAGAAGATTCTTCCCTCGCTGTCTTGTCCTGTTTTCAAAATCGTGCTTAAGCAATTGTAAAAAACTGTAACTACTCTGGTACAGGTTACGATGTTGGTAAGAGGTAAGGTCATTTGGAATACAGTAATAATAGATAATGAATCCCAAGGCATTTTCCCCTGAGTTTACTGTTAATATAGTGAGTGATATTTTAAACAGATTGCCCTTGCTCTGACATCCAGTACCAACACGTGGACGACACACTAACCAATCAGCACTTCTCCAGCATCGACAGTAACATTAACCTGCACATCATGTTCCCATGTGAATAGGAAGAAGATGGTAAGCTGTTTCCGAGACACCTGTGTTCATATGAAGATTGATCCGGGCATAAAGACCACAATGTACAGGAAACCCACTCACACAGACCAGTATCTCTGATCTCTAACCAACTCCTAACTCTAAGACAAGGACGCCAACACACCATCAGAAGTATCTCAGTGGGACTCCCTCATGCGGCTGGACTGTCAGAACATCTAGCCTTCAAGTCACAAGAAGTCAGCACTTCCCACAAACCATTCAACACCTAAACACCCTAAAGAACTTGAGCTCCAGAAAAAAGCTGCAGAAAAAGCTGGTAAGTAGATTATTTTTAACTCTAGATTTTTTAAATCAGATTTCCAGGGTCAAGAATGAACTTGATTTATCCCCATACATATGGAATATGTAGAGTGGAGAGATAGTCCCGACACGAGGGAGAACACACTCACAAGGGACAAACAGGAACATCCTCATGTCAAATTTGCAACACACAGGACCACGCTCTCAGGCTGCAAGCACATTACATCATCACATTGTCTAACAGATTTAAAGGAGTCAAGGTTGTTAGCCAGATATGCTACTATGTTATCATCTCCACACATGTGTGTAAGGTAGAAGTGAAGTCCCACAGGTCTACCACTAACCTGTGTATGTCTGGGCTTCTGGGGTTCACTGAACTGCAAAAACACTACAGGCTACAGTTACAGTACAGTACACTCTTTGATAGGAGATGTACGATTTACATTTGGCTGCTTTTACCTTGGCATTCTAGTTTCACATCAGCCGTATCAACACAAATTTTCACAGGGCAAAATTGCCCTGCACTTTGATGTTACTACACTTCAGTTTTACTCTAGGCTTTCATACTTGATGTCATACAAATTGACATGAATGTGCAGAGACATAAAGAGTACGTGGATACCCAAAATACCACTATTTTGTAATTTGTAATTTTTGTAAAACATCATGTTGAGCATCATGAATTGTATTAATACAGACAGTGAGAAGAAACCAGAGGGATACAGAAGGATCTGTAGAAAAAGAAGCGCAAAAAGAGGCAGAGAGGCATAACAGACAAATTCTTCACTAAGGCCATCTCTGGTCCAAGGACTGAGATTGATGGCTCTCATTACAGGAAGGAGAGGGATATGACAGCAGATAGAGAATGAAAACAAAGAGAGAAAAAACTGATTTCCTGATTGAGGGAGCTTCTGCTTTTGATGAAATTAACAAGAAAACTGAAGAAATCCACAAGACTGAACATGATACAAGCTACAGTGTGTTCCAAACAGCCTACAAAACCGGTAAGCATAGCCATCCATTTACAGATATGCCAATGGATGCCAGCTTACAAGAGTTAAAAGGAATAAACATGAGTTTTGCACTCAGACAAGACGTGTGGATATAATCAACCATATTGCAACAGAGATGAAGAAAAAAGTGGTCAACAACATAATAAAAAATCTATGAAAATTGTTTGTGCTGATTGACGAATCCACCACAATCAGTGGCAAGTCTGTGTTGGTGGTCTGTTTGAGGGCAGCTATTATCAACGCAGACCCGCACATAATATCTTATGAGCTGCTCGAGTTGGATGGCATGACAACAAATTATATCACAGAGACATTGCTGGCATGTCTTCATAAACATGGCTTTGATGAGCACTTTTTGGAGTGAGTGTTTTGTGTCCTTTGCCTGTGATGGAGCATCAGCAATGCATGGCAGAGGAGCAGGGGTTGCTACACAGCTTTGTGCCAAATAACCACACCTGTTTGTAAGACACTGTTAAAATCACCGCCTAGAATTGGCAGTTGGGGATGTCCTCAAGGAAGTCCCTGGACCTAATTATTTCAGAATATTCTTTGATAAACTGTACACTGACCCAACTGGTTCAGTGTGCACACAGTGCTGGGCAGTGTCTTCTTGCCATGTTTTGTCATGTGCTTGGTGGCTTCAAGTGAAAGAACTGTCAGAGCTGTTTGGGAGAGCTACAGAGTGCTTCATGACGTTCTCACCTCTGTGTCCTTTGTTTTTAATCTTGGTGTTATTTATGATGCCCTTACAGAAGCAGTGTAATTTACTTTGGTCACCAAGGCAAAGTCAATGCATCACTGGGTCAAGCAACAAAAAAAGCATATAATGTTGTGGAAAAAAAGAAGTGTGGATCTGAGAATTGCACAGTGAGTTGAGAAACATGATTTTCATTTGACGATTGTGCCAAAGCAACTGAGAAAAACTGTACGTTACCATTATGTGATATAAAATGAGCAAAGTGAACAAGTATAATAAAGTAATGTGGTTTGGATTACCTCAGAAGGAGGGTCCAGGTCCTCTTGTTTTTGAGTGGAAGAAGGCCAGGTAGAGGAGGAGATAGGTGTTTGTGTGCCATTTTTCACCCGCTTCTCAGGAGGTCTGGACCAACCAGTGGAACTCTCTGGGTGGAGGGGGAAATCAATAGGATCACCATCAAAACAATGAACTTTAAAGTCTTTCAAATCTTTTCCAACCAACACCTCTTGGCAACAATGCAAGAGCAGCATAGCAACGCTGGGACTTCTATGATTACTGCATTAGAAGGCATTACGAATGTCTTAATCATAACAAAAATCCAGACTCGCCTAATCTCTCACTGTACTCACACAGAGTATTGGTGATTATGCTATTCTTGGAGCCGTACCAGTAGTAGGGCAAAAATGTAAACTTTGATCTAATGGTGGTGCTACAGGAAAGGCCATAAGGTCATTAAAAGGGTTTATTACCTAGGGTGGATTGAATGTGCAAATTTGAAGTTTTGTCCTAAGTGTGGGGCTAGAAAAAGGTGTTCAAGGTGTAAAAGATTCACCTTCTAGAGAACAGGAATACACACAGTAAATTTCACAGCTGACCATTGCTCATTGCATTTAGATGTTTCTTCAACTAATGTTTCCATCGTTAGGGCTCACAGCTAGCGAGCAAAAACTGATGTCAAGCTGCCTGACTTACCAGTAAAGCAAAAATCAAGGAGGTTCTGGCAATAACTTGTGAAAATTTTTTTTAACTGGCTAGCACACGGATCATACCCATATGACCTTGGGCTTTGAGCCAAGGTTGGTCATAGCTGCTTATGACTCCAATTTATATCACATGCTTCAAACAGCTATAACAAATCTGTATTACTGTATAACTGTATGTTTTATGGATTCTATCCTGCCTTTGGCCCACTGACCCAAAACAATTTAGTATCATTCATCCTGCCACCACACACTGACTAATCTGCAATGTGCAGAGAGGAAGTTCCATCTCCACAAAGTACTGCATCCTGCTAACAATAGACCATAAAATATACCTCTTGTTAAATCTGGAGAAAATACATGCTGGCTAATGTTACACACAGAGCAAACAAGAAAAATGAGATCCATTTTCTGTAATTGGCAAATGTGGAGAGAGCACATTTTAAGAAGCTTCTACACCTCCCACTCCACACTCTCCCATGTGTGAGCTCCTGGGCTCGAAGCTTGTTGAAAGGGGGTAGACAAATAGAGAGTAAACATACAGCTGATGGAGAAACTCAAGGTGCCACTGAGGTCTATGACTTCTGGACCATCAGCTCCTCACTTATGTGACCTACTAGTTTTTATGTTTTCCTGGTTTGTTTTTCAGCTTTTCAGAGATTTCTGGCACAACTTCACCTACTTCCAAGGTGCATGGAGAAGGGAAAAGTCTGAAGTGGTCAAAACTCCAGCAACACTTGTAGTATAAATAACAACTTTATTTTGAGAGCAATGAGTTTCAGCTTGTGGTCTTCATTAGGGTATTCCTTGTTTTTCAGCTTAGAAATATTCAAAAGTGACAGATATAAACTTGAGCTGCACTTCAGAACAACTGCTGAAAACCACACCAATACTCACATCACATCTCAAGATAATTGATCATTTGTTAGCTTTAAAGCTAGAAGAAATGTATAATATTACAACCATTCAACACAGGCCACACTATGACCTTGACTGTGGATCCCAGGGAAATAAGATAAAAATGTAGAAAATATTCTGCTTACCTTTATTCTTTTGAGATCTTACCTGACTCATGTTTTTTGACAATATAGAAGTTCCATCTTTATTACAGGAAGATTCCAGTAGTTTAGGGGCTCAATTTCATTGTCAGAACTTAAATGCATGATACTGTTTTTTGTGCAGAACGGCTGCTTTGATAAAGATGCTATTATCACACTCCTTACTGTCCTTCCTAAGCCAAATAAGGACACTACTTTCTGTGGCAATTACAGGCCTCTCAATATTCTGAATGCAGATATTAAAATATATGCAAAGGTCCGTGCATCTACAATTGAAAAACATATGACCAAACTCGTTCACTATGATCAAACCGGGTTCATAAAGTTCTGCCTGCAGGTGACAATATACGTAGACCTCTTCATGTGTTACATTTTTAGAGGATATTGTTACACCATGTGCTGTATTATCATTAGATGCTGAGAGGGCCTTTAGATACACTAAAGTGGCTCTTTTTATGGATTATGCTGGAAAGATTTGGCTTTGATTCCAATACAATAAAAATGATAAACATATTGTACTCAAGTCCTTCAGCCATGGTGACTACCAGTAATCTAATTTCTTCCAGGTTTCATATTTCTAGAGGCACCTACCAGGGCTGCCCTCTCCCCCCTCTTATTTACTCTTTCACTCAAACCTCTTGCCCAAAAGATCAGACAGCATCCTCTTATTGTCATATTTTCTAACACTTCTCATTATATTTATTCTTATTTTCTAATAATATTCTACTTCATGTAAATAATGCTATTCCCCATATTTTGAATATTTCTAAAGAATTTAGTTGTTTATCTGGTTACAAAATCAATTGGACTAAATCCCATCTGATGCTGCTAAACTCCTCTATTGAACCCTCCACCATACCATGTCATATTCCAGTGATTAAGACCTTTAGATATGTTGGTATTGATAATACTCTTCATTACAGTCTGCGGTCACAAATAATGATATTAGTAGACATATTGAAATAGACTTGAACGATGAAAATTGGATGAATCTTCCAATATCGCTAACCAAACTGCAACTGTTTCACAACATTAACCAAGTGTTAGACAAGGCTTTCTGGCAGTACTATGGTCGCAGTTTGGTTCATAAGTCAACTTTGAACTACAATATGTACTTTTGGTGCCTACACTAACTGGTCACACTGTACAGATGTCATTTACACCAAGCTGAGATCCACTTGCATTTGCAAAGCATTCCGCATGCATTTACATCTGAATTACTCTGAATTTTTCTTGAGTCAGACAACATATTCAGAAAGAGATCATGTGTTAATACCAGGTGGAGATGGGGTCAAAGAGACAAATCCTTTCATCCACTGATTATTGAAATGTGACCAACCATCACTCAACTCACCTGCATGTGCACAGCCTTGACTCTGGCTCTGGATGTGGTTGTAGCCACTTCCTCGTCTTCCACTGTAGCTGCTATGTTTGGGACTCCGGCTCTCACTAAAGCTGTGAGTTGGGCTTTGACTGCTGGGCCTGAGGCCACCAGGCTCCACCTGGTTCATACTGGAGCTGCAGCGCTGACTCCACGACTTGACTCTTTCTGTGGGCGCTGCCTGATTCAAACCAGTTGAACTGTGGCTGAGACTTGGACTAGGGATGTGGTTCTGGTTCTGGTTTTGGTTCTGGTTGATGGCCTGGACAACATTGGTCTGCAGCATAGTGAGGCAGTCCCCCAGGCAGCTCAAAGTGGCTGCAGAAGTGGCCTTTAAAAGGAGTAGGTCCTTGACCAATGAGGAGGGAACAGAGAAAGAACAGAAGGTGAGAAGGAGGTGAAGATGAGGAGGAACAGGAAGAGAGGCTCAACCTACTGTAAGCTGCAACCAGTTTGACCAACAGGAACATTTAAGTTTCCCAGGTGGTACAAAGAAGATTTATGCTGCACATTACATGAATTAGCACGCTTTGCACATTTATTTCCTTGGAAATTTTGGAATTGCTTGTTTTGTCTTATGCCAGGTCATGGTACTTGAGCAAAAGCAGCCATTAAAGGAAAACTATGGTATATTATAAGGTGGGTTTTATTTTCATAGCTGAAGCAACAATAGTTGTATTGTGTATGGTAACATTGTACTCAGCAAAGTTATAGCTGACATCTCGGAACACAGCAACATTGCTTAAAATAGGGTTAAGAAACATGAGCAAGAGATTATACTTGCAAGAGATTTGCACCCTTACAGTTTACCTGTACAATGAGCAACAGTACAGGTGTGCTCACTTTGGGTTTTACCTCAGAAAAAGTGGTAGTTAAACTGGCTAAACTGCTGGCTTTTTTACAACCTCTCTGACTGCTGTCTGACCTGTTACCACACTCAGAGATTACGGCAGTTACTCTAGTCACTACAGTATAACCCATAGAGCCGATGGCAAGAACTATTAAATAAAAGCCAAGTTATAATATGCTGCTGTTTACATTTAATGTCACCTCTGTCCTCACATACTTGAGCTGCTATAAGACAAAACAAGCAAAAATCCACATGTGAGAGGTGGTGATAAAAACAACACCAACAACAAAAAACACCTCTATGCTAAAGTCAGCAAAAGCATTGACTGGTGCTATAAACTTTATAAATATAATAATGATCTTTATTTATAGAGCATTAGTTAGACAGAGCAGACAACAGATGTGCTGCATCAAATAATAATCTGTTGAATAAAATGCCACAAAAGTATTAGCTGTTAGCCCTTATATAGCTCAGAGTTCAGACCATAGACTTAATACAGTCTGTGGTCCAGCCCAGGAGGCAGAGTTGCAGTCCTACACGCTTCTCTGCGCTTCCATTAGAGCAGTTACCCACCCTAAACTCCACAGAGAGGTTGTCTGCCCCCCGACCACTTAAATTATTTAAATCCAAAGTAAACAGAAGAGGAGTTACACATAAAAACCTAATAAAAAGTAAAACCACCACTGCAACAGTACAACAAAATAGGAGAATTAAATGTGGACTCTTAAACATCAGATCTCTCTCATCTAAAGCTGTTCTAGTAAACGATCTAATATCAGATCATAATACTGATTTATTTTGTCTCACTGAAACCTGGCTGTGTCACGATGAATCCACTCCCCCCAGTCACATTAATACTCACATTCCTCGAGGCACAGGCCGAGGAGGTAGAGTTGCAGCCATCTTCGACTCAAGCCTATTAATCAAACCTAAACCTAAACTAAATTATAACTCATTCGAAAGCCTTGTTCTTAGCCTTTCACACCCAACCCGGAAAACACTACAGCCAATTCTATTTGTTATAGTGTACCGAGCTCCTGGACCGTACTCTGAATTTTTATCTGAATTCTCAGAGTTCTTATCAGGTTTAGTCCTTAAAACAGATAAAATAATTATTGTAGGTGATTTTAATATTCATGTGGATGTAGAAAATGATAGCCTTAGTGCTGCGTTTATCTCATTATTAGATTCGATTGGCTTCTGTGTACATAAACCCACTCACTGTTTTAACCACACCCTCGACCTTGTTCTTGTTTATGGCATTGAAATTGAACATCTAATAGTCTTTCCACAGAATTCTTTTTTATCAGACCATTTTTAATTAACTTTTGAATTCCTATTGTAACCCACATGGTTACTAAACCCATGTATGTAATTTGACTGTCTCACCACAAGGTGGTACACTAGCATTGTACTCATTGTCATGATCACTGGATCAGGGTATAGATCTAGGATATAGACCAGAGAGAGCACTCGTCACCGAGCGAGCTGACACGAGCTGATAAGAGCTGACAAACCTGGAATGAGTTTTGTTACTATATTGAATGAGAGGAGCCACTTCACTGTGCGAACCTCTATGTGAACTCCGATTGGTTTCTTTGCCGGATTAGGAAAAACCATTCTGATTCTGAACCCTTGGAGGTTCAGTGGAGAGCCAGGAAGAGCGAGCGACTGCGGACGGAAAGGAAGCACGGTGTGGCCAGCCGTGGGATCCACTCCGGAGAACCACAGACCATCAACTCACTTCACTCTCTGACACAGATAAGAATTTTACACTACAAAACCTACCCGGGTAGTCATATGAACATTGAACACACAATACAGAACTGAACTTTATCTCCTAACACAGAAGAAGGGACACTTTTATTTGAACTTTATTGTTTTTCCTTTGTTTGGGAAGAGTTCTATTTTTTTGTATTTTATTTTCATACATTGGAAGCTATTATTGTGAAGCAATAAATTGTCTATGTTCATCTTCATGTCAACCTCGTGGGTTATTCAAATAATCAAGGAGTCCAGCTTTCCGAACCTAATGGAATGTGGTATGTTTTCTTCCAGTAGGGCTGAAGGTGCTACACTATTACTGGACTACATGCCATTAGGCAAACATTCCTACACTAGATGTCTATCTGATAGTGCTGTAGCTAAATTTAAGGAAGTGATTCCATCAGCATTAAATTCAGTTCCATGTCTCAATGTAACAGATGACTCCTATGCTAACTTTAGTCTCTCCCAAATTGATCATCTTGTTGATAGTGCTGCAGGCTCACTACAAATAACACTCGACTCTATCGCCCCTCTAAAAAAGAAGATAATAAAACAGAGGAGGTTAGCTCCATGGTATAACCTGCAAACCCTTGAAAGGAAATGGCATTCCACCAATCTGGAAGAATCACGTTTAGCCTGGCAAGATAGTCTTAAAATTTATAGGAAGGCCCTCCGTAATGCCAGAGCAGCCTACTACTCATCATTAATAGAGGAAAATAAGAACAACCCCAGGTTTCTGTTCAGCACTGTAGCCAGGCTGACAGAGAGTCACAGCTCTGTTGAGCCATGTATTCCTATAGACCTCAGTAGTAATGACTTTGAGCTTCTTTAATGATAAAATTCTAACTATTAGAGGCAAAATTCAGCACCTCCTGCCCTCAGTTGGTACTGACTTATCTTCAAACACAGGAATCTTAGAAACAACTGTAAAACCTGTACATTTAGACTGCTTTTCTCCCATCAACCTTAATCAACTAACTTCCATGATTTCCTCATCTAAGCCATCAACGTGTCTCTTAGACCCCATCCCAACTAGGCTGCTTAAAGAAATTTTACCCTTAGTTAGCACTTATTTACTAGATATGATCAATCTGTCCTTATTAAAAGGCTATGTGCCACAGTCCTTTAAAGTAGCCTCTTCTTAAAAAGCCCACTCTTGATCCAGGGATTTTGTCAAATTATAGACCTATATCTAACCCTCCTTTTCTCTAAGATCCTTGAGAAAGCAGTCACCAATCAGTTGTGTGACTTTCTACACAACAACAAGCTGTTTGAGGATTTTCAGTCAGGATTTAGAGTGCATCATAGCACAGAGACAGCACTGGTGAAAGTTACAAATGACCTTCTAATTGCATCAGACAAAGGACTTGTCTCTGTACTTGTCTTACTAGATCTTAGTGCTGCATTCTATACCATTGACCATCACATTCTATTACAGAGACTAGAACATTTTATTGGCATTAAAGGTACTGCACTAAGCTGGTTTAAATCCTATTTATCAGATCGATATCAGTTTGTACACGTTAATGATGAATCCTCTATGCACGCCAAAGTCAGTCACGGAGTTCCACAAGGTTCTGTGCTTGGACCAATTCTATTTACCTTATAAATGCTTCCTTTAGGCAATATTATTAGGAAGCACTCCATAAATTTTCATTTTTATGCAGATGATACCCAATTATATTTATCGATCAAGCCAGATGAAACCAATCAATTAGCTAAACTTCAAGCATGCCTTAAGGACATAAAAACCTGGATGACCTGCAATTTTCTGATGTTAAACACAGACAAAACCGAAGTTATTGTACTTGGCCCCGAACACCTTCGAAACACATTATCTAAAGATATAGTTTCTCTAGATGGCATTGCCCTGGCCTCCAGCGAAATCGTAAGGAATCTTGGAGTTATCTTTGATCAGGATATGTCCTTTAACTCCCACATAAAACAAACTTCAAGGACTGCCTTTTTTCACTTACGTAACATTGCAAAAATCAGGCACATCCTGTCTCAAAAAGATGCAGAAAAACTAGTCCATGCATTTGTTACATCTAGGCTGGATTATTGCAACTCTCTATTAACAGGCTGCCCCAATAAGTCCCCTAAGACTCTCCAGTTGATCCAGAATGCTGTGGCACATTTACTGACAAGAACCAGAAAAAAAGATCATATTTCTCCAATATTAGCTTCTCTACACTGGCTCCCTGTAAAATCCAGAATAGAATTTAAAATCCTTCTCCTCACCTTCAAAGCCCTAAATGGTCAGGCACCATCATATCTTAAAGAGCTCATAGTACCCTATTACCCCACTAGAGCACTGCGCTCCCAGAATGCAGGGTTCCTTGTGGTTCCTAGAGTATCTTAAAGTTGAATGGGAGCCAGAGCCTTCAGCTATCAAGCTCCTCTCCTGTGGAACCAGATCCCAGTTTGTGTACGGGAGGCGGACAACCTCCTCACATTTAAGAGTAGACTTAAGACTTTCCTCTTTGATAAAGCTTATAGTAGGGCTGACTCAGGTGACCCCTGAGCCACCCCTTAGTTATGCTGCTATAGGCCTAGACTGCCGGGGACTTCCTATGATGCACTGAGCTCTTTTCTCCTCCTCTTCCTCTCCATCTGTACGCCCTCATATCCCATCAATGCTTGTTACTAATTCAACTTCTTCCCGTAGTTGTGTGCTTTCTCTCCTCTCTCTCTCTCTCTCTCTCTCCCCTTCTGTTGCTTTCTGCAGGTGTTTCTGCCTCCGGAGCTGTTGAGTCTGGATCTATGGTTGCAGCCACCTGCTGCCCCCGTGCTCCTGCTCTGCACCCGCTGCTGCTATTACTGTTGTTGCTCTTATTATTAGTATTGCTATTATAATATTGCTCTTTGTATTATTTCTGTTGGTGTTAACATCAATACCATTACCACAGCTATTGCTTTACATCCCTATGTGGAACTGTATTGTGCCTGCTCCCCCCCCCCCTTCAACCCAACCGGTCGAGGCAGATGACCGCCCACCTAGAGCCTGGTTCTGCTCGAGGTTTCTACCTGTTAAAAGGGAGTTTTTCCTTGCCACTGTCGCATAGTGCTTGCTCATGGTGGGAACTGTTGGGTCTCTGTAAATATAAAGAGTCGGTCTAGACTTGCTCTACTCGAAAAAGTGCCCTGAGATAACTTTGTTATGATATGGCGCTATATAAATAAAACTGAATTGAATTGAATATACTGCACATACAGTCTGGGAATTAAAAAAGGTAAACATAGCACAGACTGTACAGTACCACAGTTTGGATTGCATCTAACAACCGAAAGACCGAGAGAGACTGAGACCTGTTACTTATCTGATTGTACTACTACTGTACTCTATCTGTCCTGAATGCACAATAAATGAGGTGTTACCTCATCCAGAGAAGAGAGGGGTCCACCTCGGGCGGGTAGGGACTCAATAGAGTTGACCAGGTTCTTCTGCTGCCCGTCAGCCTGGCTCGTCACCTACACACAGACAGAAAAGTTTATAATGGTGGTAACCGCTCACTCTCTGATCTTTAAGGCCCTTTTAAACGGGGAAGCAGTGACCTCACTTCTACTGCCCTGTGACAGTGACACAGAAAGGGGGATGCAGATTTTCATTTTCTCTTACTGCTGCTGCAGTTTGACCATGTCAAACTTTTGCCTCTTGCCACAAGGTACAGAGTGGATGCTGTGATTGGCGCTGTGTGATTCTGGTGAGACCTTCAGTACACAGAATCAGTGACAGGGGTTTTAGACTACCAGCATTGGGTGTGAAGAGACAGAGATTAAAGTACTTAGGGAGGGAGACTTATGAAGTATGATAAAAGTGGGAAAAGAGTGTGAGGATGTTTGACTTCTTCTGGATGATGAAGAAAGGGAGAACAAAGAAGGAGAGGCAGAGAGGAAATAGACTAGTCTGTGAAAGAGACATGAGGTTTTCTCTCTGAGCCCAGGAGGTAATTACTACTGACACTGCTGCTGCAGAGCAGAGCCACTGGGACATCTCAACTTGTTTAATGAGTGTGTGAGATGAGCTGTGATGAATGTCTGTCACATACGCACTCATACAGTGACTACAATTATTTCCCCTATCTTTATCCTTTTCCCAGAAACTCTACACATTAATACCTCTGATCTCTGGTCTTAGGGGCTCAGTCAGACACATCTGCATACTGTATAGAAATGGAATCACTGCAATCAGTGCAGCAAGAAATCCATTGCAGGTTCAACTTTGTGATTAGTTCAACTTTGACATGTATTTTTGCACTGTAAACCAATAACCCAGCTATAATGATAATGACTGTCGACCTCCTCAAATGACTTGTGCTTGTGTTGCGGTTAATACTCACTTTACAGGCTTTGTGTTTTCCCACTTGTGGTGAGAGCCAATTTATAATTTCTGCATCCATGTGGCTGAGAGGCTCTGCATGGTGTAAATTTCGTCCACCCATGTTCAGGTCCATTTTTGACTATATCCAGCCTGTAACTACACTGGTCCAATGGAATAATGGCCACACTTCATACAAATGTCTTTTATTTATTTTGTCTCTCTCTCTCTTCAGACACCATGAAAACTACAAAAAATAAAAGACGTAAAACATTTCAAATATACATCCGAGTCATTTTAAAGTCTCTCAAGCTAGCTAACAGTCCCAAACACGTTAGCACAACATAATAGAATCACTGAAAAAGTATCACATTGTCCATGTAAATGTTGTGTCTCGCCGGATTTGCTAAATGTATTTCATGTCATGCCTTAGTTTTAGTTTATGTTAAGTTAAAGTCACTCACGTCTAGTCTCATCTTGCACTTCCTGTTTTATTTTGTACTCATCTTTTCCTCTCGTTTCAGACCCTGACTTCCTCCCTTTGTGTGATTTTCCCGCCGTTGTGATTGTCTATCCCGCCCCTGATTGATTTCACCTGTTTCCCCCTACCTCATGTATAAATAGCTCTCGTCTCCCTTTGTCCTGTGCCAGTTTGTCTTGTTCCATCTGTCATAAGAATTGAGTCAAGCGTACCAGCAAGTTTCCATGTACCAGGTTTTGTTTCAGTCTATGTTATTATCTGATCCTCCAAGTGAGCGTTTTCTGTTTGTATTTGAGCCTCCTTGTGAGCGTTTTGTTTTGTACTTTTTATATCCTCCTTGTGAGCGTTTTGTTTTGTACTTTTTGTATCCTCCTTGGGAGCGCTTTTGTTTTGTTCTGCTTCAGTAAAGATTTTTGGTATACCATACATGGTCTGAAGAGTTGTGCACTTGAGTCCACCAGTTTTGTGTCGGAGTTCGTGACAGTAAAGGGATATCAAACAAACATTTTCCACAAATGTAAACCAAATGAAACACAATTACTGTGTGCGCCTCTTGGACCACGTGCAGAATATGGTTTTTTTGGGGCCCTACGTCTTTCCTCTGCATCCATGTTGTCTCTTACCCATAATGCTACAGTTATGCTCTTAACTAAACTTTGGCCATGTGACCCATTACACTCTACATCAAAACACAACCTTGCATAAAAAACTACCTACCTAAAACCTAAAATTTTAACCAACAATTATTTTAAGGTGGTATATTTTAGGCGCATTTTTATCAAGGTTACCCTTTTAACATATTATTTATATTACATTAATCAATTTTGAATGACTGTATGAACTCAAACAATCATGGATTTATGACAGAAACATATCAATTAAACACCTCAAAGAAACATGTCTCTGGAACAGCCCTTTGGAATGGCAGTGTTGGATTGGTCTGGTCAGTTTATCCAACACTTTGGTCCAGGGCAAGATATCTGGTCAACAAACAAACTAACTAAACTGCTGGCTTTTTTACAACCTCTCTGACTACTGTCTGACCTGTTGCCACATTCAGAGATTACAGCAGTTACTTTAGTCACTACAGTGTTATCATAACCCATAGAGCCGATGGCCAGAGCTATTAAATAAAAGCCAAGTTATGATATGCTGCTGTTTAATGTCAGGTCTGTCCTCACATACCTGAGCTACTATAAAACAAAACCAGCAAAAATCCACATGTGAGCATTGACTGGTGCTAATTCCTGTTTCACTTAAATGATTCGTAAAAAGGGAAGATTAAAAAGAAAACGAAGCATCTGAAAGAGACAGCCTGTCATTACTACATATGGAACACGCAAAAGACAAAACATACTGTAGGTCACTGAAACTGAAATTTTCTAACAGAAAGTAAAGGTAGAAGATGGGACACAGATATAAGTTCTAATCAAACCCCTTTAAACCTGCAATAACTGATATTTCTGTCTACTTGTTTTCAGCAGTGAATACAACACTGACACATCACCTTTTAAGTTGATGTGATAAACTTGTGGTCAGTTGCTATCATTCATGTGGAGTGGTGTTTGTGTCGCCTGAACATTCCCTCTCTGTTAGCTCTGTTTTTGGTCTCCACCAACTCCTGAGGGAAATATCTGACTCTTTAGCTGCTAAATGCTCCACTATGTTCACCAGCTGCCTGCTGCACCTGAAAACCACACTATGAGAGCGGTGAGAGTGAACCAGGAGTGTGAAGCAGCAACAGTTCCTCTTTTTGGAGGAGTTTCCTCATCTTTCTGTCACTTTGAGAACAATTGTGTCAATAAGTCCTAAATTAAGAAGTGCATACAAAAAACCTGTATGACCATTACAGATTCAAGTTCAAATTTGATTCATATGAAAGTTTTCTGATTTGCCACTAAAACTGCTTGGTTAGGTGTGACAAAACATTATCTAGCTTTCATCCACATCTTACAGTCTTCATTCAGTGCCCTGAGATAACTTTGTTATGATATGGCGCTATATAAATAAAACTGAATTGAATTGAATTCAGACAATAGAGCCGGCTGAAGTTCAAGTATGGAACTTCTGTCACATGATAACAGGTGGTTGTATTTGGGGGGGAGAGGTAAACTCCTATCTTGCTGCAAAGATGGTCTGGTGTCAGATGTGAATGTCCTCCTTTTATCTTTCTCCGGCCATCAACTGACTCCTGGTCCATGACCTTTGACCTCGTCCCGTGGATGCTGTTAGCGGTTTTGGTCTGGTGTTCACTGTCAGCTGAAGTGGTCTGTTTCAGTCTTTTGTCCAGGGTCCTTGTTGTTTCAGCTGTCACATGATGATAATGATGTCATAAACCACTCCAGGCTTCCTCTCCTGTCTTTAGGGTGTCCTAGCAGAGATCTTAAGGTGTCAAATGGTTTGTGGAAAGTGCTGATTTGTCGCTTGAAGATGCTTCTGGTATCTTGTACCCATCAACCTGAAGTGGTCCCAGACCTGCTGCACCTCCCTCTCTCTATCCTCCTCACTGATCAGATGTTGTGCTCTGTGTAGGAGGGTCCTCACCACTGATCGTTGATGTTGGAGGTGCTGGTTAGAGTTCAAATGAAGTTACTGGTCTGTGTGAATAGGTTTCCTGTCCACTGTGGTCTCTATGCTCCAGTCAATCTTCACATGAACACAGCAGCTTACCATCCTCTCCCTGTTCACATGTGAACTTGATGTGTGGGTTGATGTTACTGGTGTGTTGGATGAAGCTGCTGAGCAGTGCAGCTTGGTGAAAGTGTCGTCCACATACTGGTAGTTCTCTACTTACCTACTTAGGTACTTGGTTTAGGTTAGGGAAAGAACCTGGTCAGGACTGTTGGTAGGAGACGGGATGCGAGAGACAACAGTCATCATTCACATGACCCCAAGAGGTTACTTATCAGGAAAAATAAACATAGATGGTTGTGGTCGTAGTGTTTTAACAAGCGACCAGTACTGTTGTTTTTCTGGACCCTCTCTTTTAAGCAGAGGAATACAAACACAGGATGTATATGTATGCTGGCTAAGATGCAGACATATAAAGAGATCTATCACACACTCAGACACTCTCACACATACAAACACACAGCGCTCAGATCGTGTGTCGCTCTCAGGGGAGGGTGAGTCATCAGTGCTCGCTGATGAAGTTCCAAGAGAAGAGCTATTACAAGACGCAACACTGTCGCAGTTCAAATCATGTATGCAAGCACACCCACTGCCTCAGATACAATATCTTCAAACTCTTGCTTTCATTATTAGCAGCTTAAACTTTGGGTACATCAGTCATCTTTCTCTGAAGAGAAAAGAAGTGCAGAGAGAGGGTTTAAAGAACCTCATCTGTTCACTTTGTGTGTGTGTGTGTGTGTGTGTGTGTGGTTGATGCTAGACTACACACAGAATAACATACCATTCCTTATCTTCTATGAAGATACACTTTAGTTATCTAACAACAATCCAACATGGACAAGTCACATGGACGGACTAATGAGTGAGACAAAAGTTCCATGGGGTCTCACTCACGCCACTCCATCACCCATAAAATCCCTCTCTAATGCTTCTTAGTTCCATTTAATAATAATAATTCTAAAATTGAATAGTTATTCCATTTGCCCCAGACACATGAGGTGGCCAGGTGTTCAGACCAACTTCAGCCCTGCGAGAAAATTCATTCATTTGAATGAGAGCAGTCCACCGTGGGAGTTCAGACAAAAAAATGCTGGGTTGTCTGGCAAATTAGTTGAACAAAGCTCAACTTTTGCTGCAATGCAATGCAACGTCATCCAGCAAGGCGCTGTGTTGACCAATCACATACATGCAAGTGCACATTCCTGGCTGATTACTGTGTAACGTAAATGCCCAATTTCTACTGTTTACCTTGCGATCGTCACGACGAAAGATAAAATAGTTGCCACCATGATAACTTTTTTTTTTATTTTTTTTACAAACGATGTAGTTTTTTGGCATCTGATAAGTCTTTAAACTTAATCTGTTACTCCAGCTGGACTGTCTGGACTGTATTTCATGTCTAACCGGTACTATTAACAACATGCCCCCACCAACACAGCCCCTGGTGCTGTTTTAACGCAGGACTGTTTTCTGCTAAATGAAAGCTACTCACTCAGCTCATACACCTGGCCCTGCTGGCTCAGCAACGCTCGACCCATAGACTCTCAACTGCATATAAAATAGCTTTTCAAGGCTCTGAGAAATAAACAAAACTTCACGTCTGAAAAATCCATAATACAAAGAGCAATAATTTACCTTGTTTGCAGTATAAGATATCCTGTCAACAGCTTTAGAGATGTCTCTTATGATGGAGGTCTAAGGGAAAATGCTTTTTTAAACTGCAGGGGATTTTTTTTGTTGCAGTGCCACTGGGACAAACTCAGAGAACGGCTGACATGCCATTCCACCCGTTCTCATTAAGGTCGTCCAATAATGAAATATTTAAATCAACTGACTCAACAGAATCTTTGAAAAATTAAGGATCGTTATCTTGTAAATAACACTTGAGGCCATGGTGGTAGCTAGTTAGTTAGTTAGGTACTAATAGACTGTAGCTGTTTGGTTAGTCAGTTAGAGAAGTATTGTTTGATTGAAGGTGAATATTAAAAGATACTGGTGGGGAACTCTAATCTCTCTGCATTACTGAATAAAGAGCCAAAGAAAAGTTGAAATGACAAGTAATGGGAGAGGATGAAATGTTTGCTATGTATTTTTTGTCTTGGTGAGACACTTGGTGTCTTAAACCACATCCCATTTTCTAGGCTCTGCCTTTGCCCAACCAACTAACTAATATACCTTCATAAATATGTATCCTTCATGTGCTTCATAAGTCTTTTTTTCCTGTCACTGCTCTGTATCAAAGAACATCACAGTTTAACAGGAAAGGTAAATGAGAACGTCATATCCTCTCTCCCTGCAACCCTGCCCATCTCCCACCCTGCAGACACAACCGGAGAGTCGAAATGTTGCTGCAGGAACTAAGGAGGATTTATTGCTTTATAATAGTGTGGTAATTAGCTACAGTGAAAATGTAATAATCACACAAACAGAAAAAGGAGATGCACCAGTACATCTTCGAGATGGTTTTCACTGGAAAACCGCAGTGTGTTTGTTGAAACGTTAAAGCCAGACATGTTGACGGTGTCCTGACAGGCGACCTCTTGTGGTTGTGCAAATAACCACCGTTGCCTGTCAGAAGCGAAGGCAGAAGCAGGTGTGACGTTATTCCAGCACAGCAAAAGCTTTTACAGAGCAGGTCAGAGCAAGAGGGGGTAACCCAAAGGTGACAGGTTGTGCTTAAAAACCTTGCAAGAACTTACTTTTATGAAGATGATTAAGTGCTCTTGTTTAGCATACTGTAAAAGCAAAATACAGGTTCAGGCCAGATGTTACAGATGAGATCAGGCATGTTTTTTCACAACTCTCAATTCAAATCCCTGTCTCTCATTCAAAACTGTGCCGTTTAGGTGTGAGGACTTTCTTTGCATTTAGAAGACCTTGCTCAGTTAGCTGAAGAGAAACAAGACACACTCCAACATCTTCAGTGAATGACTCATCACAGGAACAGCAGGCAGGCTGATGAACTGCTCCCTGAACCTAAATGAACACTGAGGGCCGGTAGTCAGGCTGACAAATCAATTCTTCAACTTGAGCTCATATGTAGGCCACTAAGAAAACTTTTGGCAATGATGCAGAAAGTGTATTATTAGTCCTGCCATCCTCCCCCTCAGCTGGTGAAGCTCTTGCCCTAGCATCCTGATGAGCTCTCTACCTTGTAGAAGGTAAAAAGGTAAAGAGTCTACAGAAGAGTAACTGGTAACAACAGTATGAAACCATTCTCACAATGTGAAGCTAACATGCTGTTAATGTTTAAATACCAACACATTTTGATCTGATGATGGCACTAGATGAAAGTCAGAGGATCATGGAGGGGATCATGAATGTCTCAACCAAATTTCACAGCAATCCATCCAACAATTGTTGAGATATTTCTATCAAAACAACATGCCAACCTCATGGTGGAAAAGTCAAGGGATCACCAGGTCAGCAGGATTCATTGTCTGGGAACCATTAATGTCTGTATATAATTTGCAATCATTAGTCCGTCATGAATTGGACTAATATAAATATCAATAAATTGACTAATTTAACAAACTTTTCAGTACTAGTTCAGTGAACTTAAAAGTTTAAGGCAGTGGTCAATCATTTTTATGCTGTGTATTCATATTTTCACAGTGTAATGTAGAGAGCTTTCCATGACGGTGCTGAATGCACACAATTGAACCAATGACCCAAACGCATGGTTTTAATGTTGAATGTCCGGCAGGACAGGAATTTCACGGGGGCCATGACGGCCATTTTTTCTCCAAGTTAAGAAATAGAATATTTGCAGTTCGCATAATCCGGTTGAAATTAATTCATATGCATTTTTAAAGCGCTTGAAGATCCAATCATCACTAAAGCATATGTCATGCAAGAGAGCCAATAAAAACAAACGGAATGGTCAAAGTTGTCATATTGACACTTGAAGTGTTGCTTGACTCACGTCAACTCATGCATTGAGTAACATCCAAGAAAACATTCCACCTGGAAAGTTGCTGGTAACGGCTGCTGTTGCCTTTGAGCAGCACAGTGAATTAAATTATTTTTTCTCCAGTCTATAGCTAGCTAACTGTTATGGTGATAGCAGGGATAGGACCCATGTGCAGACAGCAGAGACAGACTAAAAGCTGCTTCAAAGTTTTATTGAAAGACAAAAAAGGCTTACACAAAGGTGTGGGAAGCCAGCCAGGCAAGAAGACAGACAAACGGTAAGTCCAAGTCCGATGAAGAAAATGCTGGGAATACGCAACGTCAGAGCAGGTACATGGGCACAAAACACGAAACTATAGGCACACAGGAAAACTGACAATGAACCGACAAGGAACAGGGGACCGGTATATATAGGGGAGTGGCCAACAAGGGAAACAGAAACAGGTGAGCAACTAGGCACAGGTGAAAACAATCAAAACTGGCGGGAAAAGAACAAAGACAGGAAATAAAAGGCACACAAGAAAACAAGAACCAGGATTTCAAAATAAGTCCAGAACACACAGGATGTACATAAATTCCACGTGGGACATGACACTAACGTTAACTAGTAAAGATAAAAAGGCAGCAAAACATCATTTCATTCATCATTCACTCTTCTGATGGTTTCTTTATTTGTGATGCATTTGCAAAGAAACATTACAAAGCCAGCCTGTTTAAACTTGACCAGCTTGTGCTGTATCCACAATGCCTGCAGGAAATGAAAGCTTGCACTGCACTGAAACCTTTCCTCAGAATGGTTCTTGTGTTAATTTGCCTATATTGCTTAATGCCACGCTGATTACAACCTACCACATCCATGGTATGGCCTAATACTACTTAGCTAGATGCTTGGCTGACTGTCGCTGTGCACATAATCAGTGGTGGGTTCGATTTTGAACCTGGTATGAACTGCTGGAAAACTGAGCCATTTATGACGATAGTTTGACGCAAATGTAGCACCGGCCAACCAGGAGACTTAATGAACTCATCCTGATTTGCCAATGCACATTTGTTTTAGAAGGTGGGTGGAAAAATATGATTCAAGAAGCAACAATATAGTTAGTTAGCGAGCTAACAACACACCTTATAACTGTAAGCCTGTTATTGTTCAGTGAATCAGTTTATCGTTTAATTTTACCCAGTTGTTATAATATGTTACAATATTTTTCAGTCAGTGTATGAACTTTTGACTCAGGAGTTTGTACCATTATTGGTCATTTGTAAATATCAATAAATTATTTTGTGAAATAAACAACTTTATTTATTCATTTCACTGACAGTTATACTATGTATTAAAAATATCATCATCCTTAAAGATTGGGTAGGCAGTTTTCTTTTGGCGTCATTGGGCAAAAATGCCATATTAACCGTGCAGCATATTGTAATTCAAGTGGTCTGAGAGCAGACCTCTACTTCAGCCCCCCCTCCTGGCTCTGTTTTCAGGCTTCAGAAAATCTAGCCCATGATGGGAGACTTTGGCCAATCACAGGTTATTTCAGAGAGACGGTGCATTCGTATTGGCTGAACTAAATGCAGATGCGCGTGCACGTCCCTTCAGATGGTGAAAGCCTGATTCAATGGCGTCGAAGTTGTGGGGTTCGTGGAAGGGGCTTAGTGGAGTGATACAAGGCAGCAGAGAGAGAGGTGGAAGGTTTTGCATAGGTTGCACAGATTTTGCCTACCCCAGCTTTAACCCTTAAGTTAAATTCATTATTTCCGTGGACTTCAAATCATTGTTTTATTTGATGGTCTTGCTGCCCTGGCATTTGGTCTTTGTGCCCTCAAAAAATTGGCAACACCAAAGGCCAAGTGGCCTTGCCCCTAAAATGATGAAATTCCAGGCCTGGTCAGAAGGATACAGACTTACAGACAGACTGAAAGTAACATCAGACTCTTACGTTGGTCATTTGTTATTAACGTTACAAAGATTAGTACAGATTGATTGATGGACACACAGGCTTGTGTCAGACATGATGGAAAAAAAAAACTTTAAGTTAATCCAAAACCCTGAAAGGCCAATAGTTAGTAGCTGAATGCACACATATTGTGCTGTATTCACTAAAAGGGCTCAACTTCAGCATAATAGCACTCTGAGGATGATGTGTGTTTATAAGACGTACGGGGACAGATAGGTTACTGTAATTTCAGTCTTTTCAGCATCTAGGATCATGTATCATTAAGCTGTAGGAGCATTTATACAAAAACATTTTACTATGTCTTTTTGGATCTTTTTTGTGCAGTAGGCAGCCGCAACGTCGTGTTCTTGTTTAAAACAGGGTGGCTGGCAAAATAGGCTATAATAATTCATACAATAAACAAATTAAAAAAATTTAATAATAATCTTTCCTATTTAACAAAAATGAAACTGAGCTATTCCAATACCTAAAAGCAGGAAGTAGCACATAAATTAATGAATGAATAAATGATTTGCGCATCATTTACATGGCTCCATAAGGTACAACCATGCACAATATTGCATTTTTCAATATTTATGGGTCACCAAGTCAAGTCTTCAGGCAGTTGAGTCTCAAGTCTCATAGCAGACAAGTCCAAGTCGAGTCCCAAGTCCTCGTTTACACATCTCAAGTCCGACCTCTTTAAAGTATCAAATTCAATTGACCGCCACAGCTAATCCCTGGCAGCAGTGCTCTGGCTTGGCAGGGCACTCCATGACAGTTTTACTGTAAATGTCTTTGCAATGAAGACTTCCTTATTTTGTCAAATCTGAAAGAGAGCCCACTTCAGTCTATGAAGCACACTCCAAATCTCTGCCTGTACTCTTAAAGTTGAATCCCTCTAAAGCATTACTTTTCACAGGACAGTTATTGAATTTCCATTTCAAGCTGCATTAAAGGGACTGTGACAGCATAAAAGCACACTGCAGACACACTGGGGTCCAGCTCTCAGCATCTCTACCCCTCCAACATCCTGCAGTTAGCCAGGGTTGGGCTGCTGGTTATCCTTGTCCCTGCCCCAGGATGGGAAAGGTGGGGAGGAGGACGAAGAGGATTTTATTTTCAGTATGTTTCTAGTACAGAATAAAGTTGAAGGTTGTCCCATGATTTTAGAAATATATTACTCTTTTTCAGGAAAACCAGGATTACTTGCCATACAGGAAGATTGACTTTAAATAATCTGAACGACAGACACAGTACACCTGTATCAGTATTTTTGTATAATAGTCAGCCGGTAGCCAAACAGCTGATGAATGAGCCGATGAATGCTGGTGAAGCATGAATGAGGCAGCTGACTCAAGCACGACTTCAGTGTTCTGCCTGAAACAACTTTGGAGAAAGTATGTTTGTTTCAGTACACACAGAAGTCTTTGGCAAAAATTCAGGGCAAAAACAACGATCTAGTATTGAAGTATTCAACCCTGACACAGGGATAGACCGTGGGCATGTTAACCTAGCCTTCCTCACTGACTGGAAGCAGGAGGAAACTGAAAAATACTCCTCAGAACAACACCAAAGCATGTTTTCTCCAAAAATTATGAAGTTGCATAAGAGGGTTCGTTGCTCTATCCTTAGCTTAGCTGTGGTTTAAGGACTAAAACAGATTTAAACTTGTGTTGTCTGGTTTAAAGTCACATGATCACTTAAACCCCATTGCTGTGTCTTCAGAAGCTGCGGTTTAAACCCTACCTGTGGTGTGAGACAGCCTACCTAGCCCTGTTAACGAGTGGAGCCATCATGACTGTCTGCACTCACTGCAAGCAGAGGCAGAGCAGAGGAGAAGAGTCTGGACAGTTGCTTTATGTTTCCCCCCACTGTTTGTGCGTAAATGAACATAGTGTAATGTATAGTCATTTGCAGTCATGTGTCCTAATGTGCAGTATTTCATGTGCAGTAATTTCAGTACTTGCTAAGGGAGTCTTTTCTACTTTTCTATGAATATGTAAGAATGCTTGTTTGTGGATTAAAGGGCCACAGTAAACAGCTGTATTGCTTTGAATGTCATGTTAATTCCCATTTGTTGTAATTATATACCAGATATTGTTATTTCTCTTTTGTAGACCACAAATGCACACAGATGCAACCTCCTGCCGGCAGCATGTATGTCTGTCCACTGCTCTTCCTAAAATAAATGGAATCATATCCATGTCTGTAAACCCAAACCAGTTCAATTTCCAAGGGCCCCAGCCTTTATTATATGGGTTCAGTCACAACCTCCTGACCTTCATTAAACTGGTAAAAGAAAGTTCTGCATCATCAACGTCTGATCAACACACCAGAAAGACGGCTTTTACACCTAAACCACTTAGTCTCACAAACACTTACATACTTGTGTAATAACAATTAAAGGTGTCACTTCTTCTTCAACTCACTTTGATGCCAGAAACAGGGTTAGTGATTATCTGACAAACATAACAAGCAGTTGTTGAATGAATGCACCACCAAGTCATGTAGCTGCAAGGAGGACATGTGGTCAGTTTGCCAGTAATGTAGAAGTCACAGAAACAAATAACCCTATGTATTGTTATTCCCACTGCAGTTTTAGTATAAACTAATACTGCATATTTGATGGATTATTGATAATGCATTAAAGGAAACTATGGAGCAAATGCTCTATGACATGATAAATAGAGAGTATATTTGATTATTATTATAGTATTTAGAATAAAAGATAAGGTTTTGAGATAAAAAAGGGAGACGGTTTCTCACTTAATGTGATTCACTGGAGGAACTAAATTCACTATCAATGTTGCATCGAGCCATCAGATCAATGTCAAGGGTGATCATCAACAATGATAATTCCATCACCCAGTGCATGCTGGTAAGCCATCAGACACGCCTTCTACATGATGTTCACGCCCACTGCATCGGGCGGCTCAGACACCCATTTTAGCTGCAGTTCAGCTGAACCTGTGCTCGTTTTGACAAAGCAATCAAGTCCAGTTTTAAACCCCTGCAAGCTAGACCCATTATTTAGTTGCTAAGTGACAGAGCAACAGCCCTGTGGTTTCCAAACATACCAGGCTGTCAAAGGTATAACAACAGAAACAGCAAAATTTGAAAATTCATAGTTCTGAAGCTATTCAGAGAGTGTATTTACCTAAAGGTGACATATGTTGGTGAAAGCCCATGTATGAGCACTTTAAACTAACCAAGATGTGCAAAAAGGAATTAGGCTCTTGGATTTATTGTGTGTGAATAGGACTGGACAGATGTTGCTGTTTGGAGGCTTTCAGCAGTGAGCCAGGGGGAAATTGGATAATTTGGTCTAGTTAGAAAACATTACATTACATTGCATTACAGCACGGCTTGTGTGTTTCTGAAGCTTGTCCACTTAGAAGAGACAAAATGCTCTCATCTTTTAATGTCATAGCACATATCAAAACCCAGGGTGAGCATTACCTTTAATGTACCCAGAAGTGCAAAATGGTGGCAGGGAGCACAAACCATTAGTGACATCGCCAGCTGTTCGTTCAGCTGTTTGAGTACAGTGGAGTAAAGCAGCACTGAAAAGCAGAATAAGATGAATCTCAGCTGGACTGGAAAATATGGTGGATGGAAATATAATCTAGCTCCATTATGTCCAGAAATCAAACCTGTCTGCCTGGCCAAGCACTTCTCTGTACATTTGGAAGAGCTGTAATCAAATACGGAGGCAGAGAAGACAAGAGGATCGAGTCTCGAGATCAGTGTACATTTTTAACAGTCAGAAGGTGCTCACCTTTATTTAGCATGTTTGACTCTCTCTTTGTGGGCATTTATCTTTCACAGTTTGTGTGTGTGTGTGTGTGTGTGTGTGTGTGTGTGCGTGTGTGTATATATATATATATACCTTGGCGTTGCTGTCAGAGTGGCGTCGAGAACACAGCTGTAGCTGAGTCATCCATAACTCTTGCTCTTGAGCGTCCAGCGCTAACAGGAAAGCACAGAGACACATAGTCAATGTGAGTGTTTCCTGCTGTGAGAAAGCCAGGAAATAATCTACACATTGAAAGTTATGCCAGTTATTGTCAGTGCATCTACTGTTAAAGGGAAGGGTTTCTGTATTTTTCTAATTGTCAACAAATTTCAGGAAAAAAACCCAAACCAGCAATTGATCCTATTAACAAGAATTGTGTGTGTATCCAAAGCCAGATATATAGAGCTCCATTGGTGTCCAAAAGAACCCCACATCAATAAACCAGACTGTGGGTGATATGTTCCTTCATTACCATTACCTGGCCCACATACACCATCTTGCTGCCCCAAATAATATAGATAAACTTTATTTATACAGCACTTTTCAATACAAAGTTACAAAGTACTTTCCATAGTTGAAACAGGTGCAAAAACATTTCAGGACTGCAATGAAATAAAATCAGGAAATTACAGTCAGCCATCAATTATCTATACCACTTATCCTCAGAGGGTTGCGGGGGGCTGGAGCAGCTGACATTTGGTGAGAGACGGGGTACACCCTGGACTGGTTGCTTGCAAATAGAGACAGACAAACATTCACACTCACATCTACAATTTAGAATTGTCAATTACCCTAACCTGCATGTCTTTGGATGGCGGGATGCAGACACGGGGGAATACATGCAAACTCCACACAGAAAGGCCCCAGCCTGGGAGGCAAAAGTGCTAACCACTGCACCACCATGCCACAATTACAAGAATAAAATGGAACTCAAATACCCCAAAGGAATACAAAAAAAAGCAATAACATTAAACAAATAAGACAAGTTGGAAGTAAAATGGTGTGCTCACATTAATAAAACTTTAAAAAAAAAAGATTTGAGAAGTGATTTAAAAGGTGTCACTGATTCTGCAGCCTCAGATCTTCAGGCAGGAAGTTCCGGTGCTGAGGGGCTCTGATCCAACCGGTCGAGGCAGATGACCGCCCACCCAGAGCCTGGTTCTGCTCAAGGTTTCTACCTGAAAAGGTAGTTTTTCCTTGCCACTGTCGCCTAGTGCTTGCTCATGGTGGGAACCGTTGGGTCTCTGTAAATATAAAGAGTCAGTCTAGACCTGCTCTATATGAAAAAGTGCCCTGAGATAACTTTGTTATGATATGGCGCTATATAAATAAAACTGAATTGAATTGAATTAAACTGAACTGACTGCAAAAGCCAAGTCACCTTTAGTCTTGAGCCACGACCCTGCCTGAGGATGTGTGGCTGCGCTTGCCTCTGGCTCATAATGAGCAGTAATTCAGCAATATAACTGAGAGCTAAACCATGAAGTATAGGGTCCAGTCCTGCTTTTCATGAATCGTGACACTTTTATATGTATTCACTTATAACTTGCCTAAAACAGGACTATTTTATGAAATATTCTCAGATTCAAAACAGATGTTTTTGATTTTATTTTAATGTAACTCCGTGACTAACTTTAATAATTAAAAATCTAGATATAGATTTTTACAATAAATAGAATAATAGAAATAGAAAATAAATGGATAATAACCTGCTAGTCTGTTTGAACCAACTGCTGTAACCCATCTTAAAACCTCAACAGATTCGTCTCTGTCAGTAAGTTGATTTGGATACACAATGAAATTAATTCTGCAATGTTTGAAATAGTAAAAGTATACGAACCGCTTCAAACTGCCATTCACACATCACCATTCATACCATACCATACCATATCATACGTCCATACCATACCATACAATACCATATCATACATCCATACCATACCATACCATACCATATCATACATCCATACCATACCATACTATACGTCCATACCATACAATACCATATCATACATCCATACCATACCATACCATACCATATCATACATCCATACCATACCATACTATACGTCCATACCATACAATACCATATCATACATCCATACCATACCATACCATACTATACGTCCATACCATATACCATACGTCCATACCATAGCATACATACGTCCATACCATACCATACCATATCATATGTCTATACCATACCATACAATACCATATCATACGTCCATACCATACCATACCATACCATACTATACGTCCATACCATACCATACATCCATACTATGCCATACCATATCATATCATATGTCCATAACATACCATACAATACCATATCATACATCCATACCATACCATTCCATACCATACTATACCACACCATACCATACAATACCATATCGTACGTCCATACCATACCATACCATACAATACCATATCGTATGTCCATACCATACCATACTATATGTCCATACAATACCATATCATACATCCATACCATACTATACGTCCATACCATACCATACCATACCATACCATAACATACCATATCATACGTCCATATCATACAATACCATATCATACGTCCATACCATACCATACCATACTATATGTCCATACCATACTTTACCATACCATACCATACCATATCATACGTCCATAACATACCATACAATACCATACATCCATACCATACCTCCATACCATACCTCCATACCATACCATACCATACCATGAGCACACTCACAGTTGTCAATCATGACATCTCACCCCCTTTTTATAGCATCAAATAACTAATTAAAACCAAACTTATCAGTAAAATGAGCACTTGAACAAACATCAGCGTGATAAGAACTACCTAAAATGACAGAAACCATCTTTGGGAAAAATGTATTTGACGTTTACTTTGACTTTTCAGTTTGGCCCATGTCCCATCCGCTAACATAGAAGGGGTGGGGTTTATGACCTATACTGCAGCCAGCCACCAGGGGGCGATCCAGATGTTTTGGCTTAACTTTTGGGGAGCTGTCATGTCATCCATCTTTATATACAGTCTATGGTCCATACCATCAGCTGCATGGCATTGTTTCCTTTGTGTTCTCATAGTCTCATTAGTTTAGTCCCTAAAACACATATATTCCTAATAAATATATATATTTTATTATCTTCTTTCTTCAAGATGGTGTTATTTGTGTGTTAATCTTTTCTGAGCTGTAGTGTGTTGTATGTCAGACCGTTGTTGTTTTTGTTTTTCACTGTCGTTTTTATGACTGATCACCTGGCTGCAAACCAAATTTCCCCATTGATTGATTGTTTGATTGATTGATTGATTGATTGATTGATTGATTGATTGACAGGACATGTATTTGGAGGCTCAGGGGATGCTTGAATAATTAAAAGAAAATTTAGTAAAATAAATCTCACGTTTGTGTCATAGTTCATCACTCTTTGTATGCTGGAGCCTTAAACAGGCCTCCTTTGTTTTCTCTCTTAACAGAGCTGCAGGTCTAATTTATTGTACACAGCATGCTAGAACAGTGATTTTCAACCACTGTGCGGGAAATTATCCAATTTCACTTAATTGGTCCAAAACATTATTATTTAGTGTTGCTATTATGGTGTTGCTCTTAGTGTTGTTTCTGTTGGTGTTAACATCAATACCATTACCATATCTATTGCCTTACATCCCTATGTGGAACTGTATTGTGCTGCTGTATGTTCTCTTTCCTCCTGCTCTCTCTCTCCCGCTCCCCCCCTCCCCCTTCAACCCAACCGGTCGAGGCAGATGACCGCCCACCTTGAGCCTGGTTCTGCTCGAGGTTTCTACCTGTTAAAAGGGAGTTTTTCCTTGCCACTGTCGCATAGTGCTTGCTCATGGTGGGAACTGTTGGGTCTCTGTAAATATAAAGAGTCGGTCTAGACTTGCTCTATTCGAAAAAGTGCCCTGAGATAACTTTGTTATGATATGGCGCTATATAAATAAAACTGAATTGAATTGAATTGAATTTAGTTACTGCAAATAATTTGCCATTCTTGAGTGCCTGTGCCTGCAATGTACTGACTGGCAGAGTAATTAAATACTCTTCCATGTCAGTGGGTGGCAGCAGGTAGCTAATGACCTTGTTAATTTAAGACAATAGAATTAGTGATGGGTGCGAGAGGTATCGGTGACAGCGATGGATAAATATTTGAAAAGAAAAAATGCAAACTCCGAACTGGGCCCTGGACAAGATTCTGACCCAGATGAAGGCCCTAGTATGAGTGGTGGTCAAAAGAAACCAAAAACGGTGAGCTCAAGGCAATACAGCGAAAGTTATCTTTCATTTGGATTTACTTTCACCAGGGATCTGACGGCACCGACTCCGTTATGCTTGGTGTGTGGGGAAAAGCTATCCAACAGTGCCATGGTCCCAAGCAAGCTTAAACGCCATCTCCAAACGAAACACCCGTTACTTCAAAACAAGAACGCAGACTATTTTGTTCGCCTGCGTGAACACACTGAGAAACAGGCAACTTTAATGAGAAAAACCACAAAGGTGAAATGAGCTACCAAGTTGCTGAACTTGTAGCCAAATCAAAAAAGCCACACACTGTGGCAGAGACATTAATACTACCTGCCTGCAAAGCCATTGTAAACGAGACGCTCGGCCCTGACGTGGTTAAAGAAATAGCTAAAGTCCCTCTCTCAGATAACACAATTGCCAGATGTATTGATGACATGTCTGCAGACATTGAAAGTGTTGTTTTGGAAAAGATACGCATCAGTGGGAAATTTGCATTGCAACTTCATGAGTCTACAGATATTAGTGGACATTCTCAACTCTTGGCCAATGTGCGTTTTGTGGATGGAGACGCCATCAGAGAAAACTTCCTATTTTGCAAGGCATTGCCAGAAAAAACAACAGGAGAGGACATTTTTGGGTCACATCAGAATATCTTGAACAAGGAGGACTTCAGTGGGAAAACTGCTCAAGTGTCTGCACTGATGGAACAGCAGCCATGGTCGGGCGCACCAAAGGCTTCGTTAGCAGAGTGAAAGAGACACACCCAGATGTTATTGTTACGCACTGTTTTTTGCACCGTGAGGCACTTGTTGCCAAGACTTTACCAGCAGACCTAGCTCCTGTGTTGGATGATGTTGTGCGCATGGTAAACTTTGTAAAGACAAGACCTGTAAAAAGTTGCATATTTGCATCTTTGTGTAAGGAAATGGGAGCGGAGCACAAAGCCTTATTGCTCCATATGGACGTCCGATGGTTGTCGCGCGGTTAAGTGCTGGCCCGTGTGTATGAGCTGCGGGAGGAACTAAAAGTGTTTTTGACTAATGAGAGGTGCGATGACGCAAAGCTTCTTGCAAGTGATGAGTGGTGTGCAAGGCTGGCATACATAGCAGCTATATTTCAGCATCTGAATGAACTGAACACACGAATGCAAGGCAGAAATGAAAACCTGCTCACAAGTACAGATAAAATAAATGGATTCCGTTCAATGGTGCACCTCTGGCAACAACATGTGGAAAGGGCCAACCTTGACATGTTCCCACTCACCCAGAAATGGCAAGATGTCAACACTGCTGCACTGTGTGAGATAATAGGTAAACATTTGAAAACTCTTGAGGAGAAGTTGTCATTTTATTTCCCTTCAGCCTCCACTGATTGCCTTGACTGGGTTAGGGACCCATATAGCTCAGCAGGAGTTGTTGGAAAGGACATGACTTTGCAGGAGCAGGAGGAACTAACTGAACTGAGACAAGATCGTGGTTTAAAGCTAAGCTTTGCTGATCTACCTTTGGACAGCTTTTGGATGACTGCTGCCAAGGAGTTCCCCATTCTGGCAAACAGAGCTATTTCGGCTATAAAAACTAAAAACAGAGAGAGACTGAGAGCTGTTGAGGAAGAGCTTCGTGTATGTCTTCAATTCCTGCCAGGATATCAGCTTTGTGTTCATCTAAACAGGCCCAGCTTTCACACTGAGTGAGTATAAATAAATTGAGAGACTACATTGTCATTATATTACTATATATATATTATATAGTCCTTTAAAGTAGCTGTAATTAAGCCTCTTCTTAAAAAGCCCACTCTTGATCCAGGGATTTTGTCAAATTATAGACCTATATCTAACCCTCCTTTTCTCTCTAAGGTCCTTGAGAAAGCAGTCGCCAATCAGTTGTGTGACTTTCTACACAACAACAAGTTGTTTGAGGATTTTCAGTCAGGATTTAGAGTGCATCATAGCACAGAGACAGCACTGGTGAAAGTTACAAATGACCTTCTAATTGCATCAGACAAAGGACTTGTCTCTGTACTTGTCTTACTAGATCTTAGTGCTGCATTCGATACCATTGACCATCACATTCTTGATTGAATATGTATATATTATACTGTATTAGGCTACAGAGTGTCACTTTGTAACATTTTTGGTTGGTGGTGTGCCGCAGGATTTTTTTAATGTAAAAAATGTGCCATGCCTCAAAAAAAGTTGCACTTCAACACTGACCTTTCCATCTTTCAGCTAAAATGGTGTAGCCAGAAAAATGCTTTTTATTCCCTCATTCTTCCCTCCTGTGCTGCTTGTCTCATTATTGAAGTACCCCAGTGAAACACACTGCAAACTCAGACAACACACAAACTGTTAAGGAGCAGGGCCCAATCCTGCGTTTACTTTGTGTCATTTCAACCACTGGATAAGGATGAGATCGTTATGTAGCTGATAATAACAGGAGCACTTAAAATGAGCATTTATTGATCAAAGTTTGGATCAGTCCACATTACTTTGCTCTACCGGACTGTTGTGGTGAAGAGGAAGATAAGCAAGAAGGCGAAGCTCTTGATTCAGGTCAAGTACATCTCAATTGATCTATGTTCCAAACCTCAACTGTGGTGATGAGCTGAGATAGTGGATACAGGTGATAGTGAGAAAGAGAGATAGTGGATACAGGTGGCCAAAATGAGTTTTGTTTGCAGGTTGTCTAGGCTCAACCTTAGAGACAGGGCAAGTTGAGGTGGTTCAGCATCTGATCAGGATGTCCCCACCTCATCCCTGTGGAGGGACGCACATCCAGGCCAGTCCAACTTCAAGGAGACCTTGGGGCACACCCAGAACAAGCTGGAGGGATTACAAAATATATCCCATCTGGTCTAGAAATACCAAAGTAGCTAAGAAAAAGAATTTTATTTAACAGTGTGGAGGTCTTCTTGGTTCACTGGTTTCTGGAGTGTAATGGAGTTTGAAGAGGTGCACTCCAGAAAGGAAAAAAAAAGGAGATTTTCCAAGAATTACAAATGAACAACATTGATTTAATTTGCCCTAAAGCAAACCAACAGGTGTTTCTCCTCCCAAAGCTGTGGGGGGTCTATGTGAGTCTTGTTTTAAATAGCTGCGGGTGGTTTAGTCACATTACCAGTACAGTGAGCAATATTAAAAAGAGGTATAAAGATAACAAGCTAATGCTGAACCTTATAAAGTTCAAACATAATAGGCCAGGCATTTGCAGAAGGCAGAAGGATATACTTTGATTTTATTTTTGTATATTATTCAATTATTCTTTTTGTCACTCCTTTTGTTTTAATTCATACTGTTGATTATACAGAAGAAGGAGTGTACTGTTGTTTTGAGCAACACAGTACATCTGCTGCGTGCGGTTGTGGTGCAGCATGTGTACAGCATGTTTTCTGGCTGCTGCCTGGAAAAAAACAAACACAATAAAAAAACAGCGCCGGGGAGAATAAAGTTGCCAAACAGAAGACGGAGTCCTGTTTAAGAGTCCAACACTAACAGAAGAGGAAGGACTGTGAAGATACTCACCTCTGGTCAACAGCAGCCAATGCCCATGGCAGTCAGATATTTGACCATAATCAGAGGCCTGTACTACGAAGTGGGATTTGTGGCTAGCGAGATAACTTCAGGTTCAACTCTGGGTTTTCAGTACTACGATGGTGGTTCACTTCTTACCGGGATAAATCACCATGGTAGGCTAACTTGTGCTGCACGGCAAACCTGCTCCAGAGCAGGTTCGAGATAACAGATCAACGCGTATAAAAGCACCGCCTACTGACCAATCAATTCTCTTGGAAAATAGCATCACCAATAGAAAAGAAGTGGAGCTCGGTATGTGGATCGTGAGAGGAACTCTTTTTATATGAGAGAGAGTTTCTCGTTGTATATCTGTGTCATCCTACAACAGAGACTGACTGAAGCACTAAAGCTTTGTACTTATAAGATATGAATAAAGACACATTCTCTTACCTCTGAGTTTGTAGGAATCCCCAGTAGTGGATTGAATAGTAAACATGTAGGGAAAGTCGTCACTGGAGACCACCAATGCCCCAAGGAGAGGCAGAGACCCTCTGGGAGGTTGCTGGCTTTTACTGAGTTCATTCAGATAATATTGGAGCTGACCAGCCTCTGGGTCCAATACAAAATATCTGCAGGAAAGGACAGTTGAAAAAAGGAACATGAGATGGAGAGAGGATGGGACAGAACAACAGGCAAAAAGGTAGGATACAGAGGGCCAAAACTGAAAAACTACATGATAAAGTGATATTTTACTGGCTCTTTGCACAAACAGGATAGGATATTAGGTGCCACCTTAATACAGTACAGATCCTTCCACGCCTTGACAATCTGGAAGTAGTCACTTCACTTGATGCCAAAAAGACATTCAGTATGCTTGAAAAGTTTGGATTTGGAGCAAAGCTCATATAAGGTTCTATTTTATGTGGTGGCTGTTGATACAAATAGTAATATATCTTAAAACATGCATTTCAAGTGTGGAAGTAGACATTATCATTCGCCATTGTGAATGAGCCGGTAGCCATAACAATTTGTAGTGAAAAAAAAAAAAAGCATACATAAAGTTGTATATAAAAGGAGTAATGTAGCGGTATTAGTCTCACAGATTGGCACCAAATACATGGACCTTAATACACATGTGTACAAATTGAAGTAGAGCTATGACACTCAACTTCGGCTATCAGAAATAAACAATATTTATATTAAATAACAGAATTTAACTAACATTAAATTCATCTCGGGGCACCACCCTTGAAAAAGGGAAAAATATAGCCACTTCATTCAGTCTCAGTCTAAAGGTTGCTACAGAGTTCTTGACTCGTGTACAGTGACCTTAATACTTAATACACACAAACCACATAATAATCAAGTTCTTTATAAATGAAAGATTTATTAAACTACTAACTACACACACAACTATAACTATTAGACATACAAATGAATGAATAAATGCAACCATGAATGAATCCAATGAACACAGAAATGAACAATTAATAAATTCATGAGTGAAATTTTGAATACAACAACAGACAATTAATGCCTGAAATGAGGACCATTTTATACCAGATGACACAGTTAATGATTATCTTGGCAAGCTGTGTTAACTTGTGTAAACACAGGAAACCACTAAGTGGATAAAACTTAAATATTGACCAGTGAAACCACCTTAATGCATCGTTCAGCAGCTGAGAGGTTATTAGGAAGCAGAGTGAAATACTTTACCATTCTTTATCATTCTTTGTTAGTATTGCTATTATAATGTTGCTCTTAGTGTTGTTTCTGTTGGTGTTAACATCAATGCCATTACCATATCTATTGCCCTACATTCCTATGTGGAACTGTATTGTGCTGCTGTATATTCTCTTTCCTCCTGCTCTCTCTCTCTTCTGCTCCCCCCCCCCTCAACCCAACCGGTCGAGGCAGATGACCACCCACCTTGAGCCTGGTTCTGCTCAAGGTTTCTACCTGTTAAAAGGGAGTTTTTCCTTGCCACTGTCGCGTAGTGCTTGCTCATGGTGGGAACTGTTGGGTCTCTGTAAATATATAGAGTCGGTCTAGACCTGCTCTATTCGAAAAAGTGCCCTGAGATAACTTTGTTATGATATGGCGCTATATAAATAAAACTGAATTGAATTTATCATGATTATAGGGAGATTCTATTCACGTGGCGACTCGGTTCAAGCCGCCGGTCAGGAATTTTCGGGGCGCGTTCCATCTCACGTAGCGATTCGGTTTGAATCGGAGGTTTCTCTCTCTGTCATCAGGCAGAGGAATGATAACATCTTCACACACCCCCACTTGACTGGGGTGTGCAGGATTCAGAATTTCTTCAGTTGTAACTTTTCAATTCAATTCAGTTTTATTTATATAGCGCCATATCATAACAAAGTTATCTCAGGGCACTTTTGTTGTGTTAGAACACAGAGGTTGGACAGTCTTCTTTCAGACGGTTCTTGCTTTCTAAGTTGGCTGGATGAGGCAGAGGGCCTTCAGCATGTTCTGTGCGGCTTGGATGCCGCTGACGGGCAATCTTCTTGGCTTGCTCTGTATAGGCCCTAAAGGGCAGAGCCAAGCGCAGGTCTCCGGACGAACAGGCCAGAGGCCCGCTCGCTCGGGCAAGGCAGACAACAGTCAATCAGAGTAAAAGGTCAAAGGGAAGAGTCATAAGAGAAGAGAGTGATCTTAGGGTGTCTTCTTGTTTTGTAGTCTTCTGTAAAAGGGGGCGGCGATGTCCGATGTCAACGGCGCTCCACCCACCTTAGATCTATTCTATTCTATTCTAACTCATTTCTTTATTCCAGTTTCTTCTCTAAAGAATGAATTTAGGTAATAAAGTTGATCACATGTCTAATGCTTTTATATTTAATAGTGTGGCATTTTCTGCTGCAGAACAATACCAAACATCTTATAAAGACAGTCATAGACAGAGTTAAACCAGGTTTAATAGGCAATTATACACAACATGTTATTATAACAACACACATATATATTTACCATATATGTCTGTAGATATATGCATATGTGTGCCTATATGCACTGCAAATTAATGAGTAAATCACAGTAAACTTAATGTACACCAGGGTTCCTTTGATCACAGAGATGTCTCTGTCTTTCTCCTAAGAGGAAAAGAAAACAAGCATGTTGTGTGTGAGTGTGAGTGTGTGTGTGTGTGTGTGTGTGTGTGTGTGTGTGTGTGTGTGTGTCACAACTGGGGAATCTGTTAACAATTCAGTGACACATAAACTTAACCCATGCACACAGATCTCTATACGTATATCCACATATATGTATCTTCATAGGTATAGCAAATGAAATAAGTAACAAAGAATTACTACAGGTCATCCACTTCTGATATCTGCTACAGGAATGTAGATGAGGAGGGGGAGATGCAGAAGAAGGGCTAACCCCCACACAGACACATCAGCACTCAGAGATTGTATCAGGCATTTCAACTTAAATCTTATTTCATTACAAGCTATGATCAATTTACTTGTTGTGTAAATGCATATTCACAGTTTCATTAGCTATTAAACAAAACCAGACATCCCATCTTTATCTTTATCTGGATTAGTGGATAGGTGTAAACTATTCCTGTTGGTTCAGTTTCCATTTTACCTGCATCAAAATCAGCATGTTAAACATGTTTAACTTCAGTACCTTATATATTTAATTCAGCATGGCAAAGTTCATTCCTTTGTTCTTGTGTCAATAGTTCAGAGTGTTGAATCTTCAGCCCATATCCTGGAATGTGGAAGTATTAGGCTAGTTTACTACAGGCCTGTTGTAAATTGGGCAATTGTCACTTAACTTTCCCTTAATGTAATCCCTGAGTCCTGGTGGATCATGGTTTATGGCCTGGAGGTCATGCTGATAACATGATGTTTTGGGAAACATCATCCTTGAGTCTTGGCAGGGACCATGGCTGCGTCACACTTTAGTGGAGGTGAATTCTTTCTCAATGAAATATGTAAAAATGATTAATCATCAGGCTCCTTATCACGCTACAGTAATAAGAGTTGGTTAGGGATGGGTATCATTAGGATTTTATCAATACTACTACTCTTATCAATACTCCTTGTCGGCCTGGTACTTAATCGATACTCTTATCTATATATCTATATCTAAATCTATATATCTCTATCTATATAGATAGAAATCACCATTACTTTTCTGTGTCTTACATTACAACACACTGAATATCTTTGGGTTTTAAAAGACATTTGAAGATGTCACTCTGGGGTCTAGGAAATGGTGATGAAAATGTTTCACATTCTTCCAGCGTATTATAGACAAACGATTCATTGATTCATCAAGAAAATAATCATCAGATGAATTGAAAGTGACAATAATTGTTGGTTGCACACATGAACTGGCAGCCCTAAAACAGACATATGAATCATTTCTGTAATGGTGATTTGGTCCAGGCTGAAATACAATAACAACTATTGAATGAATTGCCATGAAAATTTGTAACCCCTGACTTTTCCTCTAGCACCATCATGCACCACCAGCAGGTCAAATTTTTCACTAATTCACTGAAATATGTCAACATCTACTTGATGGATTGACACAACATGCTGTACAGACATTCATGGTGCCCAGACAGTGTATCCTCTAGTGGCACAATGAAATTAACATTTGTGGTTTTGAGAGAAATTTCTCTAAACTCTGGATAGATTGCCATGAAATTTGGTTCAGACATTTATGTTTCTCACAGAATGAAATCTAATAACTTTGGTAATCCCTGAACTTTCCATCTAGCGCCATCATCACTACTACTATGTTTTATAACCAAATACCTGCAAATGTAATGACATTCCGAATGGTGCTAATTAGCTAATGTTAGCATACTAACATGCTGCTAAACATCTGCACATTAACATTGTCATTGTGAGCATGTTAGCATGTTGACATTAGCATTTAGGTCAAGGCACAGCTGTTCACAGCCTCAGAGCCGCTAGCACAGCTGTAGACTCTGGAGGCCAGATTTACTAAGAAAATGGTGGTAGGTTTTCATTGAATATGCTGCAGCAATCTGCATTTATTTCTCTCTTAATTTACTAAGACAGCAACTCATTACGCAGTCAGAAGCTGGACTGCACCTGGTACTGCCCACCAGAGGAACACTGTGAGTGTAGGAGAGCTCATAAGCACAGTTCAGCAGTGGGATTTCTATGAGAACACAAAACTCAGAATATAAATGATAATATAAATATCTTGACCCTAAAACATTTACTTTAGCTGTGGTTCAACTCCACCAGGGAAAAACTATTACTATTTCCCAAAATATCACTCTTAGAATTACGATATTATAATCTGTAGCCTATATTTTACATTAGGAAGTCTTAAACATATTTGTGGGAAATTAAAAGGACAAAGAGAGATATAATAAGACAAATCAAAGAAACACAAAATGTACACAAGCCACCACAACCAATGGGGAGAGAGAGAGAGAGAAAGACACAGAGTGAGAGAGATCAATAGATGTTGATATGGATGTTAATAGTAAATGCAGCCAAAACGCACACCTAAATGTCTTAACTAAAGAAAGAAAAGTTTAGTTGCAGCCTGTAGTGATTTTACAGTTGATTGATGATATTGGGATCATTAATAAAAGACTATTTGGTCTACCTTTGTTTCTACTAATCAATTTTAGTTATATATAGGCCTATTTTAATTCATGTTTTTCCCCCCATCACAGCCTTACTTGTGGCTCTTGTAAATCCCATTTGTGCTGTGTTTACACCTGCTTTTCAGATTCATAATTTATCTTCCCTGAAATGCAATGAGAAGAGCGACAAACTCTAAACACTTGCATAAATGACACACAAACTGTGACTCCAGCCGCATTCCAGTCGCAGTGCAACAGTTTGATAAATACACTAGAAGCCTGATTCAAAAGCCTTTGAAAACTTATTTTTTAACAGCAATGTTTCATGCTGTATCTGGTAAAATGTCGGTTTCATCCCTAACCGCAGCCAGCATCACTACTGAGTATGGGTGGGTGTGGTCAGAGGTGTTCACTGCTGCACCTGTAACCACTCCCAGCAGGGATGTCACAGTGTCCTGGAGTACACCTGTACATCACTGCAGCAAGGTACAAGAAACAATGTATTTTATCATTTAGTTAGAAGGATTTGTTGGACATTGTCATCGAAGACACCATCACAATATATACCTTATTATATATATATATAATACCCTGTCAATTTGAGGGTTCGGTATTTCATGAGACTGTACACCCCCATCACCCAAAAACTGGCTTACAGAGCTTACAGCTTGACTTACTGTGTGTGTTTTTGTATTTAAGATGTTTTTGTGTTTGCATTGTTAACTAAAAAGATTCATTTCAGACATCGTGTAGTCCCTCTCAACTCCACTCCTGTTTCTCTCTTTCTCTCTGACTAGGGAAGTCTCACTACACATAAAACAAAACTTAACAATTCTCCTATTAATATTTCAATCCAAAGACACAGTGAGGGAGTGAGACATGAACACATCACTTTAACATCTTCTGCAGTGTTGTGTAAAGATCCGAAGGACTCTCAGTTGGACTTATGTGTGTTTTGTGTGCTTCCTGTTTTATTTTGAAGTTCTCTGGTCTTGTCTTTTGTGTATTATTTACTTCCTGTCTTTGTTCTATTTCCCGCCTTTTTTGATGGTTTGCACCTGTGTCTAGTTCCCCACCTGTGTTTACTTCCCTCGTTGTCTCCGCCTCTATTTATACCGGTCCCTTTCCCTTTGTTGGGTCATTAGTTTGAGTTTGCCTGCCATGTGTTCATGTGTTCTGTTCCTCGTCATGCTATGTTCCAGTGATTCCCTGAGTGTGTGCTCCTACGTTTGTGCAAGAGGATATTTGAGTTTTTGTTGAAGAATAAACCTTTGGTCATTGTCAACTTTCCTGCCTGATGGCATTTGGTTCCTCTCTCTGTTGCCAGGATGGTGAATCGTAACATGTTGTGGGTGGCTTGAAAGAGACAGAAGAGACAGGAGCACATCCATTGGGTCATTATTGTGCTATGGTTGTAATATTTTATCACTACGTTTTGAACCTGATGATCATACTGTCTCTTTCTCACTCCCACACACACACATTCACAACCACAAGTGTGGTATTGCTCAGTCAGCATTCTCCACTGATGAGAATAAGGACAAATCATATTCCATCTCACGCTGAAGCTCATATGCAAGCTACTGAGGGCTGAGTGATTTTTACCATGGAGTCTTTAACCAGGAGTGGATGAAGAGAGAGGAAAGAGGGTGCTACAGAGATGGACAAAAAAGTACAAAGGCTTACGGGAAGACAAGGAAACCCAGCAATGGGAAGAAAGAGACCACTATGAATAATTTCAATCTGTTTTCACACAGCAATCTGTTTCTTCTACTCCACTGTGTGGCATGCAGTGGAACATCAAGTGGATCCAATTCAGACCACCTTTCTTTTCCAAATCAGCAACACAAGCATAAAGCAGTGTGCATCAATAACCGTCTACATAATTTGTGTTTGTGTGTGTATGTGGGGAGGAGGGGGGAGGGGTGCAATAGGGAACTCCAGAATGGCACAATGAAGTATTTTCTGATCTGACTCCCGTATCAGCAGGACAACTAATGGAATATTATGGTATGGTATGGTATGTTCTGTCCTCGTTACAGTCCTTTATGTAATCTGACAGGCAGCTTAACTGAATCACCACGCTGAACGAAGATGACCATTCAACTTCTTTAATGGTAAACTAGGAATAGGGTAAAATTTAGACAAAGAATATAATTAACATTTTTCCTTGTTTTAAACCATACAGTAAATTCATACAGTATATCTACTGCATCGTTCTTGAGACATAAGAATATATCAACCTGTCAACTGTCAATGTTAGAGTACAAACAGTACATAGAAACATTAATAAAGCTCCAGTAAGCTAATATGAAAAGCTACAGTAAGTTAACCTGTACATACTAGAACAAACATATGGACATATCTATAAAAATAGTATATTCCATAAATTTAGCTAGAACATGTTACTTCAACTTATTACATACTGATGATGCTCGTATGTCAAGTATGGCACTGCACCACAAGAGGAAGACAAAGCAAAGTGCAAACTAGCAATCCAGTAGATAACAGCACATGGTATGATATGGTGTGGTATAGTATGGTATGATATGGTATGGTGTGGTATAGTATGGTATGATATGGTATTTGTATGGTATAAAAGATGTGTCACTAACTAGTTCTGAATTTGAATTTCACTGAGTTTGACTTGTCAAATTAAAATTTTCTGATCAATATTTAAAAAAAATATATTTAAAGAAAAATGTATAAATGACTTTTGCCATTACTGAAGCCATTAGTTAAAAACAACTAACACATATGGCTGTTATTAAAGCAGAACTCTGTTTTCACCATAGTTTTCCTCTTTTCCTCTCCTCCACCGACAGCCACAGTATAACATGAGCTTGACACAAGGCAAAAGACCAGCTGTTGATTAAACTGGCCTTTGTGTCAAATCATGTTAAGGTAATGACCTGAGGAATAAATAGAGATGAAGAATGAATTAAAGATGGTGACAGTTTCCATTCAAATGTAAAGACAATGCAAAATAATGCGTGTCCATTCGCTAATTCTTCAGTCAGTTCTACAGTGGACAACCATGTGGAAAACATGATGAAAATAAGACATTTCTGTTTGTGACAAATAAGTCACATGCTTTATGTACACCATGATTAATTTTGTTTCCATTGCCAGTTTTTTTCTGGCTTTTTGTTTTTATCAATACATCAACTTAGTCACGCGCAAAAACTTTTTTGTGTTATTGTGACTATTTTTCAAATTTCCTGCATTTTCACTCCCACCGTGCCTGGAAACCTCCAGAGGGAGGAGTCCAGGGGATATCCTGATCAGATGCCTGGGCTAGAAGGACTACATCATCTGCAAAAAGAAGGGATACAATCCTGAGGTTACCAAACCTGCACCATCCATGAAAATCCCAAACAGAATAGGTGAGGTAAGAGTTAAAAATAGAGAGACCAATACACACACACAAGATGTACAGCTGATACACAGAAATAGACAAGGACAGAAAATCTAGTGATGGAAATTCAATAGACAGAGAGTTAGAGAGATAGAAATAAAGTGAAATTGTCACGGTGGGTTATGCAGGGCATTGAGGACCCAAACGCAGATAGAGAAGGCAGCAGGATGACTCTGGTGATTTATTTGTAAAATGAGCTTACATGCAGGTACCGGTAGGAAGACAGGCAGGCAGGTAGACAGGTAACAGATAGACAAGCAACAGGCAGGCAGGCAGGTGCTGGTACAGGATCGGTAGACAGACGCTCAAAAGCAAAAACTCAAGGGAAGACAGCAACATAGCAACTGGAATGAACTGGAACTGGAACAAAGGATGTGGACCGGTATTTGTAGTGAGTGGCTGATGAGGGGAGTGAGAACAGGTGAGCAGGAGCTGGAGACAGGGACTGACAGGGCTGGTTGTGGCGGTCCAGCCTAAAAGGAAGACCCCATTTGCAATCTTCTTAGAGCCCTTGGCTCAAGCAATTCGACCATATGAAGACATCAAGGGGGTGGAGGTGAGAGGCACACAACACAAAATTGGGTTATTCGCTGATGATGTCCTGATTTACTTAAAAAACTCAAATATTTGCCTCCCAAAGCTAATGAAATTATTCGAGTCTTATAACTACTATATAGGTTACAAACAGGTTACAAAAGCTATCCAATAAGCATACCATCTCAGATGGAATCCAAAAACAATAAAATATCTAGGAGTAATTATTACAAATAAATTATCAATACAATAAATTGCTTCTATGAAGGAAATTATATGTCTCTAAATCAGGAAATTCTAAATAATATGGAAAGATGATCAGTACTGACATTAGTTTCTAGTTTGAGAATAGAAATCATTAAGATTAATGTGTTGAATTCTGTATTTGTTTCAAAATTTGTCCGTGTCGATTCTTCTGTTACAGTTTGTGAAGGGGACAAAAAAATCTCAATCTTGACTCAATCACAAGATTGACTTTGGAAATCTGGTACACTGTGGTTAAGAAATATAATTTGGAGAGGGGGATAAAAGTTCTTAGCTGGATGGCTGATGATTCCAATTTCAAACCAGGGATCCTTGATCACAATGGGCACATAGGGGCATTACAGCAATAAGCATGGTAATGGACAGGGCAGAAATCTAAAGGTTTCAAAACTTAAAGAAAGAATATGATTTGGATATCTACAAGTCAGAGACTATTTTGAGAAAGAGATCAAACCAGATTTCCCCTCCCTTATTAACCTGTAAATTGTAAACAAGTTTCTTATAAATGTCTTATAATCAACAATAAACGTGTTTATGATGCTATTACTAACACTTATAGCCTTATTAACACATTATAATGTTAATAAGCATCTTAATATTAAGCGTTACCAAGTTTTATTTATACAGTGCTACTTTATATGCAGTAGAATGACACAAAGGACTGAATGCAGTGGTGTAACAGTATGGATGTACTGTATGTTTCAATACAGCTGCAGCTCAAGCTACATCCAGCACCACATCCAACACTCCAGCTACCTCAAGTGAAACGCAGCCTGCAGAGTTCTGTTAATTGTATGTTGCAGCTGATGTTATGTTACTAATGTCAATGTGGCCAAATCCACACACATTTTTGCTATAATTCTATCAAATATTCACAATCTGTTATGAACATATGTAACTCACCCTGTACATCTGGACGGTTTTGTCCATTTGTCCACAAATGGATGCTAGGGAATCTGTTTTTATTATGCCAATACTTTGCCAAACCTTTAACCATGTTCTAACCCTGCACACAGATCCCAATTTTAATTTTTAAGGCAATATTGCCACCTACTGGACCTCATTTCAAATGAGCTAGAAAAACACTGAACTATGGGTCCATTTAAGAGTTTCAAGTCACATACCAATATTATCTATTATTAAAAGGTTTCTTACATACTTCATTTCTATATTAAAAAATGAAACATAGCTAACTTAAATACTAATCAATATTAAACTGCAACCATCTATATTTATTCAAGTACTGGACACATTAAAGCTAGAATAACTTATTCCCATCAATAAATCATTTAAACCTAGATTCATTCACTCATGTAATTGGACAGTACTGGTCAACCGTTATCTATCATTCATGCTTCAGATGTGTTTATTGCCTGATGATGTGTTAATTTATGAATCATTTATGTATCCTTACTAAAGAATAATAACTATATTTGCATGTATGTTTGGATTTGCCTGCAGGTGAAAGAACAATAAGCACAACATACACAGCTACCACTCTACAGCCTGCAGACACCCCATCAGCTGGAACATATCCTGAAGTATGTGAGGCCATCAAGGCAGCACATAGATCCTGCTGACTGACCAGCCCTGTCTGATATATCAGGTTAAATCAGACTTTACACTTCCAAAAAGAGAGGATGGGAGAAGCTGCCATCACCACCAACTTTACAGAAAATGAGTGAATGGAGAGAAAAATCAAGAGAAGCTGGGTGGCATATTCCAAAAAAAGAAAGGAAAAAAAAAAAGAAAAGTCTTTACTGCATCTGCTGCAAGCTGTTCTCATAACAAACAACAACAAACTAATGACTGGAAAAATTGCAGTGAAATACTCATAACCCATGAGAACAGTCTAGAACATTCTAGACACATGACATAGTGGAAGGAACTGGAGACTCATCTTAGATAAAGTAGGAATGGCACTTCTGGAGGCTGAAAGGAGGAGATGGCGTCATGTCTTGACCAGGTTTGTGGCCATAATTCAGTCGGTGGCAGAGCGAAGTATTGCCCTTAGGGGAACCACAGACACACTTCACCAGCCAAATAATGCTAACTTTCTGAAAGAGGTAGAGCTCATGGCCATGTTCAACGCAGTCCTTAAGCAGCAGTTGCTGAGGTGAAGAGCGAAGCCATCCATGCATCCTATTTAGGAAAAATGATTCATACATCAGTGGGAAGATTGGGGAGTATATGGTTGATGATAAAACAATCCAAATACTTTTCAATCATTTTGGATTGCACCCCCAATTTGAGCCATAAAGAGCAGCTATCAGAGCAGCTATCACATAAAAGAGCATTTTATGTGGTTCCTTTAGGTGGAAGAGTCCACTGGAGAAAACCTCTTGACCCCCATTCTGAAGAGTCTAGAAGAGCTCAACATCCCTTTTGAAGACTGTAGAGGGGCAGTCTTGACAACGGTGCTAATATGAAAGGAAAGAGGAAGCCAGAGCTCTACAAATAAATCCAAGAGCTATATTTGTGCCATGTGGAGCTCATACTTTGAATCTGGTGGAAGCTGATGCGGCAAAAAGCTCTGCAGATGCCACTGGCTACTTTGGCTACCTGCAGATGCTTTTCACGCTGTTCTCCGCCTCCATTCAGTGGTGGACCATCTTAAAAAGCCATGTCAACACAACACTGAGATCCTGGTCAGATACCAGATGGGAGAGTCGGATTAGTGGTGTAGTGGCTGGCAGAGATGCACTCAGGTGAGAGATAAAGCCCCAGATCCAGCCATAAAAACTGAGGCACAATCTTTGGCTGAAGATGTTGGATCAGAACACCCTACCCAATAGGGACGTCATCATCATCAGTCATCAGTATTGTCCTCCATGGTACCCTAACCACACCCATTTTTTAAATTTCTGATAATTATGTTATTATTTTCTTTTATCTATTTATTTAGTGCTATTGTTATTACTATATATTTGCTTTTGTTTCTCTTTTTTCTGTCTGCTCTGTTTTTGCAATTTTGCAAGTGTTTATAGTATGTTTTGTGTGTCATCCTTCTTGTCTGTCTTTGTGTATTGTATCGCTATCTATTTTTGTCATACCTGTGAAGTCCTTTTTTAATGTTTTGTTGATTTGCACCAATATTAAAAAGAAAGAAAGAAAGAAAGAAAGAAGAAACATAAAGCTACTGTGCAGGTCTAGAAGTCAAACTGAATAACACTTCCAAAGACTACGTTATTAATCAAGAAGGTATGTTTGGCAGCCATACTGAAAGCAGCTCTAACTCTCTGGTGTATATTCTCTGTCAGCCGCCTTGTCACAGCAAATACCAACAACTAAATCCCCTCTGACAGGCTGAGAACAACAATCAAGTCATCAGTGCAAAGATACAAATACATGAAACTGTTACTGTCTCTCAGCTCAGCTTGCTCTCATACAATGCAAAATGAAAGCACAGATCAGGCCTTTGTAAAGAATGGAGATATTCATATCACATTCAAACACACATACACAACCTGCTGACACACACGAGTGTACACACACACACACACACTCAAACGCTAGTTTCTCTTATGTTTCTGAGTGCATGAGTCAAGTACAGCACTACACTGTGTGTGTGCGTGTGCGTGTGTGCGTGTGTGTGTGTATACCACAAACTGTCAAAGTGTGATCATGGAGCTCATTACACATTTGGATGCTTTTCCTATCGATCCACTGGGACAGGGAGAGAGTGAGAGAGAGTGAGAGAGAGTGAGAGGGTATGCAGAGAGAGGAGAGGAAGAGGAGGAGGAGGAAGAGGAGGAGGGAGGAGGAAGAGGAGGAGGGAGGATTGAGATGCAGGAGAGGAGTGCAGGGCTTTCCTTATCCTGGATGACTCATTCAGTGTTTCTGGGACTCCCACCCCCACATTTTCTCTCGCTGAGCAGATGTTTTAACCACAGGTTAAAGCTGAATGAATGGAAGGATGCACATACAGATGAATGAGTGGAAAGATGGCCTGATGATATAGAGACCTGTTCCACTGATTTTGTGGGATGTTGCCCCAACTTGGTTGTGATGCGACCTTGGTCAAATATTGATTGACAAATAAAATACTGTCAAAAATTGACACTGACGTTAACTTAATATCTTTATGCCAAAATAAAATAAAAAGGCTTTTAAACAGTTTTGGTAAATGGTTACATGTTTTTAGACCTTCGTGTAGAGAAATAATATTTACAAAAATATAAGTGAACTGGAATAAATAATAAATACAGTTTTTACAGATTCCAGATGGAATTGGTGGCTTGGACACAACTGGGATCCTCACAGAACAGAACAACAAGAAATACATGATAAACTCCATCTTGAGTAAGATCAAATACTTTATAAATCCATCTAGTGCAACACATTGTAATATTAGGGATGTCATGGTGGGATACCACAAACTGCTCAGATCCAATAGAAATACGATTAAAACAACATGAACTACAGTGTCAGCATATATGATCTCTAACTCCCCATACAAAAAATATTGTCATTTTTTTTGTCAAAATACAATCATTATATCAGTCCAGTACCCTACCTGCTCTGCCAGCCCTGGAGCAGGTTGGTGTATTTCTTCAGGACCCCCTCCAGGTGCCGCTTGCTGCGGGCTGTTTTTTGGTGAGAGGGGCCCGACCCTGCGCCGCTGTCCCTGGTCCTGGACCCCACTCGGAGCTTCGCGGCAGCCAGGCTGTGCTGCTGGCCGTCCCGCTGCTTCTGCCTCCCGCAGGAGCTCCAAACGGGGCTCGCCTGACGCGCTGAACGGTTCATGCTGCTGTTTGTGGCTGCTCCCGATTCGTTTCCACTGAAGTCCGAATGCTGTTCAGCGTTAAACAAGAGGCGTAAAGAGCCAGAAGAGAAAGATTTGAACTCAAAGATTTAATGCAGGTTTTGGGCAAAGTGATGCAGAAATGACAAAGTGAGATACAAGAAACAAGTGGAGCTTCACTCCATTCCAGTCTGCTCCAACACTGTTGACAGACTGGAGGTGTATTTCCACTAATTTACTGCGGTGCTCTCTCTCTCTCTCTCTGACGTTATTGCGTTTTTTATTTTGGAAATCCCGGGTTGGTCACTCCCCCCCATCACGGGATACTCCCCCTTCAACCGGCCACAGGGAATCAATAATGCAGTAAAACCTAAAAAAAGATCACAGGCTGAGAGCATCCAAACTGTGGGCTGTAATTTCAATAATATTATAGAGACACCATAGCGACAGATAGCTCAGAAATATCAGAAAGTTGTATGCATGGATAGTCCTATTTTATTTTCAAGATGTGGACCCTATTTTCCCCCACTCCCCAAACATGCAGGTTTGGAAATGTGGACATTGGTGATGACTTCTGTTATCAACCTTAAAGTTACAGATGACTACATGTCAGGTGTTTCCTCTGGTGCCCACATGTTGTGGGGTTTATTTTTTCAATAGGAAGATGTAAGAATTACGTTATAAAGCCTTGAGTGGTAGAATATAATGGATTGAATGTTTAACTGATGGGCTAAATGACAAAATAATATGGTTGATCAACAGGTCGGTCATAATTGAGGTATTTTTTTTATTTGTGATTTACTTTTTCTTTTTGCACATGTATATTTTTGTAATAATTTTGGTTTTTTTTTAATTGAAGCAAGAAAAAAAAATATATATATAGTGTATATGTATCTATAAAAGCATTAGATCTTATATAATACCATTGTTTATTACAAATGATATTATCCATACTCGTGAAGTCACCCTGTTACGTAATCTGGAGGCTACAAATTACGTCAACATACATGAAAACTACAACTCCCAGCAGGCTTGTGCGCGACACGTTCTATGACGTCATCAGAAGAAGACGCGTATTCTGCAGCTTAGAACTTCTCTTTATACATCCATGGCTTAGAAGCGTCCCTGCTGCGTCCATATATATGTAGCATGTAGCATACAGCATATAGAGGGACTTGCCGACAAAACGGGTGGGAAAAATACCGTGTCCCTGCTCAACCTGCAGCGGCGTGTCTTCCTGGTATTCACATTGGGCTCGTTCTGCGCCTCGCTTGGACAGTGAACGAGAGCAGACGGGAGCTGCAGGGGCGGTGACAAACAGCAGCAGTCAAGTCAGACAGTTTCCAGCAAGCAGTGTTGCCAACTCCTCAGTAAGGAGAGTAGCTATTGGCTGTCCTAAAAGTCGCTAGAAGTCGCTAAATGACGCCATCGCCTAATTTGCATAATTGGTAATTTGCATGTAATTGTAATGGACGTGGTAGGAGAGAGGAATAACGTCGTGGGAGAAACATAAGGTGAGTAAAAAACACCCTAAATATGTTTAGAACTACAAATGAACTTTCTTCTGTTGATTCTTGGTTTGTTTTTTTAAATGTTGCCATTGAAATAGGCCATCACTTCTCAAAATAACTGCAATGCTTTGTCTGGACCCACATTACATAAATCAATTTTGTCCTGTATTGTTAAATGCTAGAATATCAAATGAAATCAAAAGACTGTTATGTGGGGTGGAATTGCTAGCTCTACGTCCAACCCTCCTCCTTTATCTGGGCTTGGGACTGGCAAAGTGACCCAAAAGAGACACTTTGGCAGAGTTACTTAGGGTTTTTTAAAGTTTTCTTTTTTTTTTTAGTTTTTTTTTGGGGGGGGGGGGGTTTGTTTGTTTGTTTGTTTTTTGTTTAGTTTTCTTAAGTTTGGTTTAGTTTCTAACCTTATGCTCCACTTAGGAGCCTACAACAAGTCACAGTAAAACATGAACATTGTTTGCCATAACTATAACATTTTTAACAATTTTTTGTATAGACGGTTTTAACTTGACAACATTAACAATCTAAATGGACCAAAAAGAGACAATAGAAAAAACTGTCAATGGCAATGTGAGAAAATGATGGTAACTAGTCTGGCCCTAATTCAGGTTCATTGTTTGTTTTTTTCAGACCCCCCTCCACACACACACACTGTGCTGGCTCACAGAAAGAGTAGGTCATCTTCGTTTTGGTCAAGGCTTTCTATGGCAGGTTCAGCAACTGAGGGAGCTGACTTAAATGGGTAAGCAGCTGATGTGCCAAAAAGCTGCAAAACATTATCAGGCCGCTTGTGCTCATAGCAAGCTTCACCAGACAACTTCAGACCATATCGGACATACAGGATGGAGTTAAGGGTCTGCAAGGACATTCGATTTCTAAGTTTGCTTTTTACCACACTCATCTGGCTGAATAATCTCTCGACTTCAGCATTCGAGTGTGGCAAGGACAACACAGACACAGCAGCCATGGCAAGTTCCTGAAACGGGTTGATATCAGCTGCATCCCTGAACTTCCAAATCTCACTCCAGAAGCCCACTGTGTTTTTTGTTTCATTCCACTTACTAAGATGGATGGCACGCCAATGCTGGACAATCTTGTCTATCTCTGCAGGACAGTATCTAAGGAGCTTGGCTATTTTTTCTATTTCTCCCAGGCTCTTATTGTGCTTTAGAGTTTCCTCTACATTGAAAACTGACATGTACTGCAATGCTTCGATGTTGTCCGGCAGACTCACCCTCAACTCATTAGTGAGGGAGATGGTGAAGGCTACACACCGCTTTCGGACATTGTTCTGCTCCTCAGGCTCAAGGTGGAGCTCAGCTGCCTTTGACTCAAAAATGTAACCAAGGTATGGTTTGGGACTGATGTATCCATCAATTGGCTCTTTGAGTACATCAATATTTGCCAGTGGATTCAGCACCCTGCTACTCAGACTTTATCAGGCTAACCAAGCTGTCAAGAAGTTTAAGAGGATCTACCTGCTCTCCCTCAAAACCCTTGATGGCCAACTGTACCTCACCCAGCACTGCCTTCAAAAAAGTCAGATACAAGATATTTTGAGGATCACTGTACATGGAGTATAAAACCTCAGCCATGTAGCAGTGTTCACTGGACTTGGTGAATGCGAAATGCAGTTTAAGCGCCTCCCACTGGTCCAAAATGCGTGAAACCGCTGGTTCAATGGAGAGTCAACGTGTGGCACACACCTTGGTTATTTGTAAGGGTTTCTCCCCACAGTTGATGGTCTCATATATGGCTTTGTAGGCCTCCCTGCGCTTTGGAGACACTGAAAACCAGTTATAAGTCTCCCGTACCAAGTACTCCACACTACGGGGGATGGTGTCATTGGAAGCATGACTTACAGCAAGCTGCAGAGAGTGACACACACAGCGAATAAGAACCAGATCTTTGAGGCCATACTCCTCCTTCAGCACTTTATGGACCCCATTGTTAATCCCATCATAACAGAGGCATTGTCAGTCCCTATCCCCAGGAGTTTCTCTTTTTTAAGACAACACTTCTCCAGGAAAGCCACAACAGCTCAGGCTATAGATCTGGCATCTCCTCCCTCCAACTCAACAAGCCCCAGAAATGTTGAGACAATTGTGTGTTTGGTGTCACTAAAGTACCTTATCACAACCCCCAGGTACTTAGAAACACTTACATCTGTGGACTCATCGAGGAGGAGGCTGAAACGCTGGTCACCCACATCTGCGACCAACTTTTTTAGAAAGTATGGTGCTAGAACACCATTAATCATTTCCGTGCACTTTGTCCTGTGCATTTTGAAGTGAGTAGCAGCAGTGGAGTCTGAGAAAGCAGCTTTACATGCTTCCCTAATGTGATCACATGCCAGCATGGAACAGTGTTCAGCAATAGCTAATGCCATGGTGGCTTCAGCCTTTTTTGCAGAGTCAGTTTTTTTACTCATTAATGGCAGCTTGCTTTGGGTGGAACTGTTATAAGGCTTTGCCTTTTGAGTATGTTTTTGAGTTGTCATGTGTTTTTTTTATATCACAAAGTTTGGCGTAGAAATCAGCCTTACAATACAGGCAGTATGCCCGTGTATCATCTCCAATAAACGGCTTCAACAGCCTTTGAATTCAGGGTTTGATTCCCACTCCTTTCTGTATTTTTGAGCGTACAGTTTAGACTGAGACATGATGAGCTAGCTAGCTTATGTCACAGAGAGGCGCACACACAGTGGACGAGGTGAGTCAGTGACTGAGGCTGTGAGTCAAATGCAATGATTTATTTTAGTGTGACAGTGAAGAAACATTTACATTTACATCCTGCTCTGTAAGCCAGGGCGGGACCAGTGGCGGCTTTGCGCACGCGCGATTCATTTGCAGTGTGGACGCGGAGTGGTGTGGGTCTCCTCTCCACCTGACCGCCTGTGAGTGCTTTGGGACGGGGGAGGGGATCACGGCAGCACCCGCTGCTCGTTGAGGACAGTAACTGCAGAACGACAGGTGCTTTCACGCCAGAGTCTCCAATAACACCAGAAAAAGTTGCTAGATTTGTCGCCAAGAGGATTTGGAAAGTCGCCAAGTTGGCAACACTGCCAGCAAGCCCCCAGGAAGAGCGCCAGGCTTTGAAGCCAATTTGACATAGTGGCCAAACCGTGTAATTACAACTTCCGGGTCCGTCACGTGATGCACACTGGCCCCAAGAGACTTTTTCCCATAGACTTACATTGGGAAAGAGACGTCTGTAAATCAGCGGATAATTTTTTTTGAGGTACAACAACTAGCCAGTATGAACACTTAAATAGCCCTTATTTAAATCATTATGTCCTAAAAGTTGTAAAATGCATAAATGACCGAATCCAGTTATAGAGTCACTGCCATTCATTTGAGTGCGCCTGAGACTGAGCGGCTGGGAGGCGGGGCTAAAGGAAAAGCTATTGTGCTCTATGAGCCAATAATGCGGAAGCTATGTGGAAGATCTGGGTAATTTTATACCCGGGAAGTCGAACTTTTTTGGCTTCATGCGCCACTCAGCAGCTTTGATAGGAATGAACGAGGCCCCGCCTCCTACGCTGTATCCAGTTCTCTTTATACATCCATGGTTACCAGCAGCCTTCAACGAATTTACAGGAAGTCACAGAAATATTTTCATCCTGTTAGATCTACCTGTAGGCTACCTGTAGTTTGCAGACCACGTTCGGAGAGTTATGGCTGAAATAAACTTTATTATAATGCATATCAACCACACAAGACATAAACCTTCACTGCACAACATACAGCAACAATCTAGCGTTAAATATTACATTTACTCAGAAAATCAGGATTTTCTACAAAATGTGGTGTTTGTGGTCAAACAAGAGCCAATCAGCTTTTTGATCAGGCGACAGCCAGGCGTTTCCCATCATGCTCTGGGTCTTGCAGTCGGTGGAGAGCACCTGTAGCGCCTGGCTCCAAAAACTGCGGCCGCCTCGATCTCGTGAGGTTATCGTTGCCCACGTGTGCATGATGTCAAAGCAAGTCGGGATCAAGTCGGACACAAATCTAACTGGCATGCATTTTGCAGCGATCGCCGGTGATCGATTCTGCGCAGGCCTGGCTCATCTCGAACGAGCCTAGTTTCTCCGGTGTTTCTGTGGTAGAGAGAGCAGCTGAACAGGAAGCGTCACCGATGGCCTCTCCGCTCAAAGTGTGCATAGTTGGTTCCGGAAACTGGTAAGCTGTCAGGAAGGCAGGGATGATGATGATGATGATGATGAAGACGTAGGACATGATGCGCTGCTGAATACACGGGCTGTTCATGGTGTGTAGATAATGCATGACTGTTCCATGTGATGATAAAGTATTATGTAACTAGACCTACAGCTGTAGGTGAGAGGTCAGAAGACATAGTAATTCATTGCCTTGCTCAATGGCATGTCAGTGGAGGGTGGTCTTGAATTAGAGACGTTTCCAGGAGTCATTAACATCTGGGGCTTAACCCAAGCTGCACTTTTACTCTAGGAGAACATGGGGGTGCAACACTGGCCTATTGAAAGAACAATTTTTGCACATTTTAAGACATACACTCACTCAGTTGGCAGTTTATTAGGTCCTCCTAGCTAAAACTAATAGTCTAATACAACAGTCCTGCAATAAATCCTCCCTGCATGAAGGTTCTAATGTTTGTTAAAACTGTTTTCCAGATGTGTTGATTCAGCTGATCATTGTGAAGGATGTAGTTTGTGCTGTTGAACTGTATGGCATTATACAGAGAGGTGTGTTATTTAGCCTCCCCTCACTGATATTAATGGGGTGGACAAAATAACACCTGTCACTATAACACAATACAATTCACAATACAATACTATCACCACAAACTGCAGCCTCCAAAATGCCCTTAGTTTAATCAACACCTCTCTAAAACATTTTCAATATACTACCATCTCCATGACAACTGAAAAAAACTTTCATTTGTCAGATGACTTGTGTTGTTTATACTAACCATGTATCTCCACCTTTGATGTTTTTTTAAAACATTTTTAGATAAACAGAAGAATTGCTTAGATTGCTCATTATGGACTGAGTTAGTCTCAGAAAGAAAGCCCTCTCAGAACCAATGACATTTATCTTAAAGACACATCATCACCAAGCTATAAATCAATTTTCTCTGCTGCTTTTCTGTGAGGTAAGAGACAAGTCACATGTCTGTTACAGGGCTAACACACAAACGGACAATCTCATTTATATTCATATTCACACTTACAAGAAATTTATAGACTCCAGTTCACCTTATCTGTTGTCTTTGGACATGGGGGGAACATGAGAACTTCACGCAGAAAGGTCCCATGTGGATGGATTGGGATCATGCTGTCATATGAATAACACATCTGTGTAGGGAGTATGCTTTCAAATATTACCAATCCATTGCTTTCACCTGATATCACAGCACCCCTCTGTGGTGAAGTGTGCTTTCAGTGTAAGTGAGTTGGGGACTAAACGTGGTCCAAGTGAAAGCAAGCTGACCTCCTGACCCCTGCTTTGGTTGCAGGGGCTCAGCCATCGCCAGGATTATTGGGAATAATGCCATGTCACTGCAGCGTTTTGCCAACACAGTGAAGATGTGGGTGTTTGAAGAGAACATCAATGGCAGAAAGCTCACTGACATCATCAACACAGAGCATGAAAATGTCAAGTACCTGCCGGGATACAAACTGCCAGAGAATGTGGTAAGAGAAAGGAGGATTACAATCCTCTTTTAGCCAATATGAACTTACACTCCACTGTACTCTGCTGCAGGGCTTTGAAGCTGTGCAAGGTAAAACTGTATGTTGGTGGCTCCAAATGACAACAAGAGGCAGGTCCTAACTACATTTAACGAAATGTTGTTGAAGCAATGGGTCGATGTGACTTCAGCCCAGTTTTAACCTAGATGTTTAAGACTTTTAACATTCAAAGCAGTGCTTACTGAGATTCAAAGCCCACCTCATGCTTAGTTTAATTTTTCTATGTCTCTTTTGTGCTCTCCACAGGTGGCTGTCCCGAAGATTCGTGATGCTGCAGAGGGAGCTGACCTGCTGGTGTTTGTGGTCCCTCACCAGTTCACCCGGATTCTCTGTGACAAGATGGTGGGTTGTGTCTCCACCAAAGCTCGGGGAATCACACTCATAAAGGTAATAATGCTACCTCCCAATTATTGAACCATAGTGTGTAAACCCCTCCCACTGACTCATACAGCCGCTCAGCTTGACACTATCTGCACTGCTGCTTGAGTACCAACAGCTCCACACTGCCACACAGTTTTTGAATCTGTGTGAGATGAGACTGGATTTGTGATCTGCATGTGCAACCTGCATTGTCCCTGTGTGGTAGAATGAGATAGTTAAAGATGCTCACACACTCTGTCTGTAAACTGCTCTCAGCGGAGGCTTGTCCCAAACTTGACTTCATCTCGCTTTTTTAGTTGGATTATGGATGAGCTATAATCCAACCAATGTGGAGCTGGCCTCAGCAGCCTTCATCATCTCAACACTCTCTGTTGATGACTCTGAATTTATGTTCAGTCATCTCAAAGTCACGCTAAACTGGGCAATATAATCAGCCTTTCATCTTGTGACTCTGAATCTTCAATTGTATTTCGTCATTGAACTTATTATTATAGAGATTATTAGTAGGTGACTTTTGGCAGGCAAGGTTGCCTTTATACTCAGTTTTCTACGAACATTTTAGTGGTGAGTCACATGACTTTCAAGTTTGGAGACTGGACATGGACAGCAGCTCAGCTGTGTGTTCTCTGTGGTGTCAGTCACACCTAGTGATGAAGAGGAGTAGAGGACGGCCTTTCCATTTTCATACTGGGTTTTATGTGACCAAATGTTGATTTTCAAAACAAATAGTATTAATTGTGCTTGGGGGTTCAATTCTTGACCTTGGGAGCAGCAGTTAGACAAAACATTCTTATCACAAGGTCCATTTAAATGGGTATTCCAGAGCTTTCAGCCACATCCTGGCCTTCATCAGCAGATGGAGTTTGGTCAGTTGTCATGGAAAGTGTTTAGTTGTCATCGCGTGGCTAATGTATACAACTTCTGTCACATGATAACAGGTGGTTGTATATGGGGGGGGGGGGGAGAGGTAACTCCTGGCTCGAGCAAAGATGGTCTGGTGTCAGATGTGAATGTCCTCCTTGATCTCTCTCCGGCTGTCCACCAACTCCTGGTCCATGACCTTTGACCTCTTCATAGTGGATGCTGTTAGTGGTTTTGGTCTGGTGTTCACTGACAGCTGATGTGGTCTGTTTCTGGTGTCCATTCAGTCTCTTGTCCAGGGTCCTTGCTGTTTCACTGATGGAGTGTTCCCCACAGCTGTCACAGGTGATGTAATAATCATGTCATACATCACTCCAGTCTTCCTCTCAGTTTGTGTTCAGATTAAAACAACAAGATACTACATGTTAATCAGTGAGTTTTAGAGGTGTTGGTAGGTGTCCACTAACTCCTTCACTAGCTCCTCATGTTTCCAAGTGTCCGTGAGCAAGGCACAGAGCCCTATTTCTTCCAGACCAACACCTTGCATGGTAGCTCACTGCCATAGGTATGCGAGTGTGTATGTATAAATCAGAGGCAAACTGTAAAATGCGATTGGTGTCTGTGTGAATCAGCATGACACGCTTCCTTCAAGTGTGACAGGAACCTTTCAGTATTTCACCACCTGTCTTTGTGATCATCCTGCATCACTGTCTGTGCTTCAGAGACACATTTAGTCGTTGACAGCAGCAGAAGAGGGAGTCAGGGGAAGATAAAGGATGAGACATTTGTCTGCTCTGCTCTTCATCATGTTCTGTTTTAATGCTTGTTGTTGTTGTTAAATGGTATGAGTTTCAAATGAAAGATCTGAGTCTGCATGACATTACCAGTGTTCATGTTGTTCTGTCTGCTGCACAGATACAGCCAGCTGAGCATCATCAGTTTGTCCTTCATCTCTGTCTGTTTCCCTCACAAATCACCCATCTCTCACCTTCTTCCTGCAGTCACACGTTCCTCACATCCCTCTGTTTCTGTGTCCGTCAGGGGATAGATGAGGGTCCTGAGGGCCTGAAGCTCATCTCTGACATCATTCGAGAGAAGATGGGGATTGATGTCAGCGTGCTCATGGGAGCAAACATCGCGAACGAAGTGGCAGCTGAGAAGTTCTGTGAAACCACTATTGGTAAGAAGGATACATGTGGCTGTGCAGTTAATATGAAATTATAGAATATTATATTTATATAATAAAATCGCCTATAATAAAAATTAGAGCCAGACCAGTTCTGGATTTTTGAGGCTGATAAATATTTGAGAGTTTCAAAAATCTGATAATGATAGTGTCCAATATAAATTTGTTTAACATAACGTACATCATACATACTCTCGGGTAGACAAACTTTGTTAATGACCTCCAACATACAGTATTCTTTGACATTTCTTGTCACTTATCAGCTGATATCTGGGTTGATACTAGTATTCCTTCAATAAGATACAATCAGCTGATAATATCAACCATTGTGATGTATCAGTCTGGCTAAAGTACATAAAATATCAAATATTAATATAACAGACTGTAGTAAGATACTTAAGAGTGCTTGTGCAGTTCTGGAAAAGTTTGGAACTCTGGATTAGTGATTTTCCAAACGTGTGAAAGTGAAACTGTGTAAAGATGGGGATTAAGTCTGGATATTTTGCTCTTATTGTGCGAATACATGCACATTTCACAGAGCACTAAAATATAAAAACTAAAGAAACACGTGTCATTAACAATGGTGGAAAGTAACATCAGATTTACTCCAGTACTGTACTTTGAGGCAATTGTACATGTACTCTTATACTTAGGCATTTCCAGTTAATGCCACTTTTTACTTTTCCTTCACTTCATTTCGGAGGAAGTATTGCACCTTTTACTCCACTGCATTAATTTGACAGCTGGTAGTTTCTTTGCAGATAAATATTTTACATAAGTAAAAACTCTGTCTACAGAAAGACAGGGGTGAAAAATACTGGATGAAATGGGATTGTTACTTACAGGAAATAGACACTGATTAAGGTAGGTTTTTTCCCCTCCTTTTTTTGACCTTAATATTAGACAGTAATGCTCAAACCCCTGTGTGATGAACTGTACCTGCGTATCTGCCTCTGATTTTAGCTGACCTCAAGCCCCAATGTTTTTGTTCTACAAATTGAAAATACTATTTTTAAAAAAAAAGGGGGGGGGGGGCCTAAAAAGTGTCGACATGCTCTAATAGTAGATGTGTTGGAGTTGACTGTGTCTGGATTTTAGTTTTCAACCTGGACTGCAAAAAGCTGAGTTTCTATTTCAGGAAGATGGATTAAAAATAAAAAGTAGGTTGTGTAATATTTTGTCATTGTTATCTATTTTGAAATAAGCACTCGTGTTTGAAGCAGAGTTCTGGACTGTTTCTTTGTTCGTCATTGTATCTGTTAAGATTTCAAAGCTCTGGACAAGAAGCTGACAATATGCACTACATGTTTAGTATAATCGGAATGATCTAATCAAAAGCACTTTGCACATAGAGGTCATGATGGTCAGGTGCTTTAACTTATGTAGGTGAATTTGTCATCATGTACATGGCCAAATGAGGGGAACACAGTACCTGATGGCTGCAATCATCTTGAAAAACAATAAAATAACAATTAAAAGGAAATATACTGTTATCTGTGTTCGTTCAGGCAGTAGGATTCTGGAGAACGGACTGCTTTTCAAAGAGCTGCTGCAGACTCCAAACTTTAGACTCACAGTGGTAGATGATGCTGATACAGTGGAGCTGTGTGGAGCTCTGAAGGTACACACACACACACACAGAGTAGATCTCCCATACCTACTAGCAGGGTATATATGAGGTTATTGTTTATTGTCTATCAGGGTTTTTAGTGGTCCAAGCACCGGCAGTGTTGGAACCCTGCTGTAATTGCTCTGATTTGTTTTCTTTTCTACCAAATTTCAATACAAAGTGTTCTGCAGCTCAAATGTCAAGGCACCAAAGGTACAAATGTGAAATTTGCAAGGGAGGTACTTAAGGAAGAAAAACAGGAAGAAAAAAATCAACCCATGTTAAGCATAACGGGGCATTGTAATAAAGGCAAACACATTTTGGTTCATAACACCCTACTATAACTGTACATTGCACAATCATGCTTTCCTTACATACAGCTGCATTTACTGATATAGGCCATGCCCATTCCATCTGTAAAACATTTCTCACCATTTTCTGAAATATGCAAACTGGTCTCTGGTTCAGTTATAAAACATTCTTTGGGACTTGATGTCAATAGTCCATGACAGATTTTTAGTATTGTACTTTACAGAGTGTGCTATGACTGATATTTTGTGTGATTTTTGGAGTCTCTCCGAATGACAGAAAATTTGGTACACCAACCCTTAATGTGCTCCAGATCTGCTTTAATACAACTTTCTCATCATCTCAGGATTACATTGTTTAAATGTCCAGTATTTTCAGTGATGCAAATCTGACAATAGGTGGTGCCATCACATTTTTTAATATTTAATGATTGACATTTAGCTCCAGGTCATCAATGCATTCTCCAAATGACACAAACTTTGGTATGAACATCCAGTATGTGCCCCAGATTTGGTGCAAATTGGTCATAAGGGCTACTGGAAAATGCCGCTGGGATGCAGGCGCATATGGATTGAGCTCACACCGTTCTCACTTAATGTCACTGCAATAAGCAGTAAACGTCAACTGATGGCAGAGGATAAAAGTGCAAATAGAGGGGGACTCGCTTAAAATCTGCTTCCTCTCTGGTACAGGAGAAAAGTAACTGGAGAGTGACGCCACACTAAGTTGATGAAACCTTCCGTGACCGTGGACTGAGGCAGAATCATCACCATCATCAGTGTGAGAGCCCGATTGTGCGCTTCTGTGCGCCTGGCACAGTTAGGGCACAAATGAAAGTGAGGAAAATAATGGAAAATTCAGTCCAGTCCAAGTAAATTGCAGAATATGATAATGATGAACTAATGTTCTAATCACATTAAACCAGAACATCAGTGTGATGACACCACCACCACTGTCCTATTGTTAAGTTACTGATGCATTCAGGTGAGTGTAGTGTACTGTATGTGAACGTATCTGCTCTTTGTCTTTATGTTCGGAGCAGAACATTGTCGCAGTGGGTGCAGGCTTTTGCGATGGGTTGCAGTGCGGTGACAACACCAAGGCGGCTGTGATTCGTCTGGGGCTGATGGAGATGATAGCCTTCACTAAACTCTTCTCTAAGAACGGCTCTGTTTCCACGGCAACCTTTTTAGAGAGCTGTGGTGTGGCCGACCTCATCACCACGTGCTATGGTGGCCGCAACCGACAAGTGGCAGAGGCCTTCTCTAAAACGGGGAAGGTAGGTGCACCGTCACCAGTGATTGGACACCATAGGACATATTGATGGATCTAATGGACCTCCACTCCCTCTGTCTTTGCCGTTTCTCCACCGTTACTGTTAAATAACATCCACAGTGACACTTGACATTTATTAAAAGCTTTACAGGCGTAAGTTTTAAACAGACTCTTACAAATACCATGACTTTCTATTTCCATGAATTTGTATTATCTGCTTGTCCCACCCACCTTCAGAGCATTGAGGAGCTGGAGAAGGAGATGTTGAATGGTCAGAAGCTCCAGGGTCCTGCAACCTCAGCTGAAGTTTACCACATCCTCAAACAGAAGGCCCTGGTGCACAAGTCCGTATACAACAGTCTCTTTCTATATCTACCTGTCTGTCTAGCTATATGTAGGCCTCTGTCTTACTTTTGTTTTTTGGTATTTAAGGGTTCTGTGTGTAACATTTTAGACCATTATTGCAGTAATATTTAGACTTAAACTGCTAGCCTGTCTCTGTCCAAAGTTCAAAAATACACCTGCAAACACAGCTAAAGCTCACTGATTAACATGTTTTATCTTGTTTAATTTGCACACAAACAAAACTGTAAAAAAAAAAAAAAACACAGGTTGTGGTTTAGGTTAGGGAGTTACGTGCTGGAACTATTTCTGAGTAAATAACAGTTAATCCGTCCGCTGTGCAGCTTCTCTACTACAGTTGTCGTCTACATCAGAGACGACAACTCTCTGGGAAGTTACTTCGCCAAGAAGTCCCAGCACGTAACTCCCCTAAAAGCTCATTACATTTTTGTTTGTGTACAGATTTAACAAACCAGATGCAGCATGTTGATTAGTGAGCTTTAGTCTCTATGCTAAGCTAATCACCTCCTGGCTCGAGCTTCATATTTGCACAGAGACATTTTCATTGATAATCTTTTCATTTCACTCTTGGCGGAAAAGTGAATAAGCATATTTCCCAAAATGTCAAATTGTTTCTTTAAGAATAGTACTGTAAATATAGAAGACCATCACCAATAGGGCTGGGCAATAGAATCTAAAATCTAGATTAGAAAAATTGTTGCATTTACTTTGATTGTTTTACTTTGTTCATCGTGAGGATATTGTGCTTTTCTCTGTTTTACATCATTGTTAACTGGATATCAGTGGGTTTTGGACAGTTGGTCAGACAAAACAGACATTTGAAGACGTCACCTGAGAAAATGTTTGACATTTTATAGATTTATAGTTGCAGCTTTAGTGTGGATGAATTATAGTATGACCACCTACGTATAACATTGATAATGATGTCTCGCCCACTTTAAGAGGCCCAATTTATATGCATCAAATTGAGCCTTTAAAGTGGGCGAGGCTTTGATCCATCAGTGCTCTGGCATGCTTCTAATGTCTGCTGCTCCCTCTCGTTCCCCTTCAGTGTCCTCTCTGACTCTATCCATCCTCTTTCCAGGTTCCCTCTGTTTACAGCAGTCTATCAGATTTGTTTTGAGGGGAAGCCGGTCCAAGAGATGATCTCCTGCATGCAGTGTCACCCAGAGCACATGTGAGCACATGTGATCACCCAGTAGGTCCCACAGGGGGCTGCTGAAGGGATTCTCTCAACATGCTCACGCCAAGATCAGTTTAGCATCAGTATTGCTTTAAAAAAAATAAAAAAATATAAACCCAACAGCTTGATTTTTGGACCTCCTGTGATTGTGAAATTCTGCCGTGGGCACCGTACAAATATTGTGGGTTTTGGAATAGCAACCTTACGCCACATGTAGAAGACATGTCCATTATCAATTCAAGTAAAACCAATATAGACAAAAAGAAAACAGGAGTTGCCAGATCTCCAACAGTGTTTTGTTTGCCTACAATAGAGGAAAAATGATCTCTTAAAATAAAGGGAGAAGTCAACTGCTGTTTTGCTGGAGCTGACCCTCTCCTCAAGCTCAAATCCAAAGCATTGCAGACTGAGGTATAATGTAACAAAGCAGATAGGACTTCTTATGCCACACAGCCAGTTTGAGATATTTGACAGTCCTGCTGCCCTGTGGCTACCACTTAATGTATCTGTCCATGCCAGTCTCTGGTTTGAAGCTATCACGCTAAACCTTCAAGCTCTATTTGTTATCATAACGAAGCACTCTCAACCTTCAAAAATTACAAGCAAACAATGATACCCTTTGCAGTATAAGTAGGCCGCAGTGTGCATACACCCAGTGATTTACAACTGATTCTCATCAAATACAAGGGACAGATAACATAATGCATCTATATAGTTTGAATTTCAAAACTGTCTTGTCCATCAGTTTACTGACCCACTTCCTGCTTCAGCTGTAGTTGTGTGCAGTTTTCCTGTGCAGTGAGGGATTATTAGCAGCATTTCAGGTGCGCTCACTTTCAGCTTGACCTCCAAATAAAGAGGTTTAGATCATCTGGATAAGTGTTGGTTTGTTTCCAGCTTGTCCGATTGTTTGATTGCTCGTGTTTCTTGATCCATCGGACCTCAGTGTAGTGAGGTCACCGTGTTCCCAGATCTCAGCTATAAATTTGAGTGCAGTGTTCATCATAACTGATTATATTAATAAATTATAATTTACAAAATTTAGACCCATTCAATAAACCAGAATTATCCTTTAAAAAAGGTCACATGAAGTGGTCAATTTCTGATCCTATTTAAAAACACATCCCTACTCTCCAATTGAATTCCATAGATAATGAATCGCTGATGTTTTAATTTATTTATATTTGTTTATTACTCACAAACCCTCTGTCTGCAATAAAAACACTGTTGGAACAGACTGTTACCATACCATCTTAAGCATTATTTGGACAGTATTGTACTGCAGGAAGTAGTGTATTGCTATCATAATAGCGAGAAAAAGGCAATTAACGAAGGAAGAGAGACAGACCATTATAACCCTTAAAAATGTAGGTCTTTCCTTTAGAGAAATTGCAAAGAAAGTCACGGTGTCAGTGAGTACAGTTTCCTACACCATCAAAAGGCAGTTGGAAACTGGAGGAAACTGACAAAGAGGCCTGGCAGACCCAAAGCCACTACAGAATTCAATTCAATTCAGTTTTATTTATATAGCGCCATATCATAACAAAGTTATCTCAGGGCACTTGAGACATCAGAATCAGAAGACAAGTTTCTGAGAGTCAACAGCTTGCGTGATAGCCGGCTCACAGGACAACAGCTTCAAGCACAGCTTAACGCTGGTTCGAAGTGAGCAAGTCTCAGTTTCAACCGTGAAGAGGAGACTTCGAGCTGCAGGTTTGACTGGTCGAGTGGCAGTTAAAAACCCATTGCTAAGACGTCAAAATAAGACAAAGAGGCTTGCCTGGGCCACGAAGCACCGCCAGTGGACTACTGAAGAGTGGAAGAAGGTCTTATGGACTGATGAATCAAAATATGAAGTCTTCGGTTCATCACGCAGGAGTTTTGTACGCCATCGAGTAGGCGAAAGGATGGTTCCTCAGTGTGTGACACCAACTGTCAAAACATGGAAGAGGAAGTGTGATGGTCTGGGGCTGTTTTGCTGGATCCAGAGTCGGTGACTTGCACAGAGTGAGTGGAACCCTCAACAAAAACGGCTAACACAGCATTTTGCAGCACCATGCAATACCCTCTGGTATACGTCTAGTTGGTCAGGGGTTCATCCTACAGCAAGATAATGACCCAAAACATACCTCCAGGATATGTCAGAACTACCTTAGAAGAAAAGAACAAGACGGTAAGCTTCAAATCATGGAATAGCCAGCACAGTCTCCTGACTTAAACCCCATTGAGCTGGTTTGGGGTGAACTGGACAGAAGGGTGAAAGCAAAGCACCCTACAAGTGCAACACATTTGTGGGAACTTCTGCAACAGTGTTGGGAAGAACTTTCCAAAGAATATTTGATTTCCATTGTAGAAAGAATGCCACGAGTGTGTTTGGCTGTTATATCTGCAAAAGGTGGCTACTTTGAGTCAAAAATTTAGATTGAATTTTGATGAGCAAAATGATTCCATGATTTATTTTGTCTTCAATTGTTTTTGTTCTGTGTTTAATTTCAGAGTACATCAAGACATTAAATTGTGTAAATTTCAATAAAAACTGGAAAAAAATGGTGTTCTAAAACTTTTGACCAGTAGTGTAACTTCACATGGTTTGTATTCATGTTTTCACTGCCACTCAGGTAAACATACAGTAGTGTTAAAATAATCAAAAGGAATTCTAATTGTAAAACCAATTTTTTTAAAAATTAAATTTTAAAAACATTCTATTGTACATAAAGAAATATCTTCACAATATCCTCCTTGACACATCTAGCACTAGAATATTGCCTTTAAATAGACATGACTTAAACCTACAGTATGTCAATAACGCCTTTGGGAAAACCAGCATTAGCTCCATATTAAATACATCAGGTACATTTCTGTGATCTCTTTAAACTGCCAAACTGTTGCCAAGTAAAACTGTCTGATTCGGTCCTACATTGTTCATAAAGATCGTATAGAGCTCTTTTTTATGGAATTGAATTTTGTTTGTTTTTGTCTGGTTAAGTTTCCTCATAATCCCGTTTGGGATTGTCACAGGATCCACTGTGTGGTAGACACTCCCAGATGCTTCCCATTGAAAACTAGAGATGCGGTTGTGCCCTGCTCAGACCTTTTTATTGAGGCTTTTTGTTTAACTAGATACACAGTTGTCCTACTGCAACCTCTCACCACCTATCGCGAGATTTCATTTTAAGACTTCTCTTTAAGTGAGACTTCTGTTTCTGGTTAAACAAAAAGGATTTTACTCTTTAACAATAAGGTCCGTCTCTGTATGGATCCTTTACATACAGTGGGGCAAAAAAGTATTTAGTCAGCCACCAATTGTGCAAGTTCTCCCACTTAAAAAGATGAGGTCTCCAATTTTCATCATAGGTACACTTCAACTATGAGAGACAGAATGAGAAAAAAAAAAAATCCAGAAAATCACTGTCTGATTTTTAAAGAATTTATTTGCAAATTATGGTGGAAAATAAGTATTTGGTCAATAACAAAACTTCATCTCAATACTTTGTTATATACCCTTTGTTGGCAATGACAGAGGTCAAACGTTTTCTGTAAGTCTTCACAAGGTTTTCACACACTGTTGCTGGTATTTTGGCCCATTCCTCCATGCAGATCTCCTCTAGAGCAGTGATGTTTTGGGGCTGTCGCTGGGCAACACGGACTTTCAACTCCCTCCAAAGATTTTCTATGGGGTTGAGATCTGGAGACTGGCTAGGCCACTCCAGGACCTTGAAATGCTTCTTACGAAGCCACTCCTTCGTTGCCCGGGCGGTGTGTTTGGGATCATTGTCATGCTGAAAGACCCAGCCACGTTTCATCTTCAATGCCCTTGCTGATGGAAGGAGGTTTTCACTCAAAATCTCACGATACATGGCCCATTCATTCTTTCCTTTACACGGATCAGTCGTCCTGGTCCCTTTGCAGAAAAACAGCCCCAAAGCATGATGTTTCCACCCCCATGCTTCACAGTAGGTATGGTGTTCTTTGGATGCAACTCAGCATTCTTTCTCCTCCAAACACGACAAGTTGAGTTTTTACCAAAAAGTTCTATTTTGGTTTCATCTGACATTCTCCCAATCCTCTTCTGGATCATCCAAATGCTCTCTAGCAAACTTCAGACGGGCCTGGACATGTACTGGCTTAAGCACTGGCTTAAGCAGGGGGACACGTCTGGCACTGCAGGATTTGAGTCCCTGGCGGCGTAGTGTGTTACTGATGGTAGCCTTTGTTACTTTGGTCCCAGCTCTCTGCAGGTCATTCACTAGGTCCCCCCGTGTGGTTCTGGGATTTTTGCTCACCGTTCTCGTGATCATTTTGACACCACGGGGTGAGATCTTGCGTGGAGCCCCAGATCGAGGGAGATTATCAGTGGTCTTGTATGTCTTCCATTTTCTAATAATTGCTCCCACAGTTGATTTCTTCACACCAAGTTGCTTACCTATTGCAGATTCAGTCTTCCCAGCCTGGTGCAGGTCTACAATTTTGTTTCTGGTGTCCTTTGACAGCTCTTTGGTCTTGGCCATAGTGGAGTTTGGAGTCTGACTGTTTGAGGTTGTGGACAGGTGTCTTTTATACTGATAACGAGTTCAAACAAGTGCCATTAATACAGGTAACGAGTGGAGGACAGAGGAACCTCTTAAAGAAGAAGTTACAGGTCTGTGAGAGCCAGAAATCTTGCTTGTTTGTAGGTGACCAAATACTTATTTTACCGAGGAATTTACCAGTTAATTCATTAAACATCCTACAATGTGATTTCCTGGATTCTTTCCCCCCCATTCTGTCTCTCATAGTTGAAGTGTACCTATGATGAAAATTACAGGCCTCTCTCATCTTTTTAAGTGGGAGAACTTGCACAATTGGTGGCTGACTAAATACTTTTTTGCCCCACTGTAATGTTGTCAGACACTTAGAATAACAGTCTGAGCTTGTCAGTGGCAAAAACAAGCACTTTTAGTGGATGGACTTTGATGGGTGCAGTTGCCCACAAGGATTACGTTGCAGCCATTGCAGCCCGTTTGCCGGCTGCTGGCTAAGGTGATCTACTGGACCAATTCCAAAACTTTAGTCATTTAGACCCCAAAATGTCAAAATGAGGCCCAGGTTTAAGAAAACTGGAATTACCCTTTAACACAACTATGTTGTCCTCTGTGGAGATTTTCTGTTTGTCCATTTAAAGTTAATGAATTTGTATCTTAAATAAAGGCTTGTACATTTGTGTACCATATACTTGTCAAGAAGTCCATAATTTGTGCCAGCCTCTGGGATGGCACTCCGTCCATTATTTTCCACCCAAGTTCCATCATTCAAGCTGTTCATCAGGATTGCTCCATCATATGAAGCATTGCCAGTCAATAATCTGTCATCTGAACCAGCTGTGGTTGAAGCTCTATAACTTTGAGCCAGTGGAGGGATTGCTACACCCAAGGAACCAACAGCAGTTTGTAGTAATTTAAGGGAGTACACAGATGCTCCATCATCTGAGCCAGAAGTGCCTGAAGCGCTATAAAATCAGGCCGTCATGCAGTGTAAACCAAGAGCAGATGATACATTATTTGAGCCATCAGAGGTTGATGCTCCATTATTAGAACCAGGAATTGAGACTTCATCAAGTCAAACTTGGCCAGAGGTTACAAAGGGCTTGAATTCTTCAGTGGGCAGATGTTAGACATCACATCAGAGCAAAGGCCTGTACTACAAAGCAAGTTCAACATACCCAGGATATCTTGTCGTTATCTGGATTCACCAAACCTAACAACCGCGATCACGCTAAGCGGTCACACGATGGTGGTTATCAACTCGATAAGTCAACCCAGGGTTTCCCAATCAAGCCATGAGCGCGTTTACATAAAATGGGTGGTGTTTGCAGCATATGACCAATCACAAACATGGCAGGTGTACTGGCAGCAGAGCGGCATACTTTACCAACGAAGAGCAAACTGTAATATTAGAGAAATACGAAGAATTTAAACATCATTCAGGCTAAAAGCAACACAACTGCCAAATGCAGGAAAGACAGCTGGCAAAAGTGACTGTGTGAATGTATAAATTAATTCAGTTCAGTTTTATTTATATAGCGCCATATCATAAAGTTATCTCAGGGCACTTTTTCGAATAGAGCAAGTCTAGACCGACTCTATGTTTACAGAGACCCAACAGTTCCCACCATGAGCAAGCACTATGCGACAGTGGCAAGGAAAAACTCCCTTTTAACAGGTAGAAACCTTGAGCAGAACCAGGCTCAAGGTAAATTAACAGGCTTATAATATCACTGCCCCGTCATTAGTATTCCATTAAGTTAATGTGTTGCTTAGATGTATTCTTATGGAGTGTATGACAATTTTAGCCTGATTCTTTCAGCTGCAACCCCGGCTGTGTCAAACGGACTTGGGAGCAAATAAAAAACATAATTTAGCGGTAAATAGGCTTACATTCATATAAGTACAAAGCTTTAGTGCTTCAATCAGTCTCTGTTGTAGGATGATAGAGATACAAGAGCACAATGAAATGGCTTTGACATTTCTTGCAAGAAGGTGACAGATAGGTCGGTACCTCCGATGAGAAACTCTCTCTCATATAAAAAGAGTTCCTCTCACGATCCACGTACCGAGCTCCACTTCTTTTCTATTGGTGATGCTATTTTCCAAGAGAAGTGATTGGTCAGCAGGCGGTGCTTTTGTATGTGTTGATCTGTTATCTTGAACATAACCTGCTCTGGAGCAGGTTAGGCATGCAGCATAAGTTACCATGGTGATTTACCCTGGTAAGAAGTGAACCACTGTCGTAGCACAGGCCTCAGGTGTCAGTGTTGTCAGCTTAATAATAATAATAATAATAATAATAATAATAATAATAAATACATTTTATTTATCAAGTGCTTTTACAAGTGCTCAAAGATGCTGTACAAGATAAAATAGATGTCAGTATAAAGTCAAGCTCTAAAAACTACATTAAGCACCAAGACAATAAAACAACAAACACTAAGACAGCATAAAATCAGGCTCTAGACACAACATGATCACACATTAAAAGCCAGTTTAAAAAGGTGAGTTTTTAAACAGGGATTTGAAGGTGGGGAGATCAGTGCAGTCTCTGATGGGTTTGGGGAGTGAGTTCCAGAGGGAGGGGGCAGCGACGGAAAAGGCTCTGTCACCCCAGGTTCAGTGCTTGGTCCACGCAGGCAAGGAGAGGAGGTTGGCTTCAGATGAGCGGAGGCTGTGGGAAGGGGTGTGGTGGTGGAGCAGGTCTGTGAGGTAGGAGGGGGCCAGGAGAGTACAGTGTCTGTGATGTTGATAAATGATTCCAGGCAAGAGAGCAGAATGGTGTGGCTGATGGTGTCAAAGGCTGCAGAGAGGTCGAGGAGGATGAGGAGAGGAGGAGGTCGTTGGTGATTTTGAGGAGGGCTGTTTCAGTGCTGTGTTTAGAACGGAAGCCAGATTGAAATGGTTCAAAGAGGTTATTGGAGATGAGGTGGGATTTTAGCTGAGTGGCGACAAAACGTTCAAGGATTTTTGATAGAAAGGGGAGATTGGAGATGGGCCGGAAGTTGGACATGTCAGGGTTGAGTCCAGGTTTTTTGAGAATGGGTGTGACAGCAGCCAGTTTGAGTGAGGCGGGGGGGGACTGCTCCAGAGCTGAGGGATTTTGAGTTAATGATTGCAGTGATGAGTGGGGAGATGGCAGGGAGGCAGTCCTTGATAAGTTTGGATGGTATAGGGTCCTGAGTGGGGGTGGGAGGTGCATTGGAGGTGGTCAGGTTACTGTAAATGGTGTCGATTTTTGTTTGGAAAAATGAGAGGAAGGAGTTACACTGTGTGGCTGTGAAGGATGAGGAGGTGTTGTCACAGGGTTTGAGGAGGGTGCCGATGGTGGAGAAAAAAGTCTTGGGGTTGCTGGGGCCAGAGTTTATGAGTTGTGGAGTAGTAGGTGGAACGAGCTGTTTTGAGGGCTTCATTGTATTGTTGGAGATGGTCTTTGTAGGCTTGGAGATGAACTGTTAATGTAGTTTTCTTGTATAGACATTCCAATTGGCGTCTTCGTGATTTCATTTGGCGGAGTTCAGGGGTGTACCAGGGAGCTGAGTGTGTGAATGAGACTTTTTTGGCTTTTATGGGAGCCAGTTGGTTGAGACAGGAGGAGAGAGTGTCGTTGTAATAGTCCACTATTGCAGATAGGTTATTGGTCTGTCATTGTGATGAAACGGTGTCTGAGCTTGATTGATGTTAAACTCCGAACACCTTCGAAACACATTATCTAAAGATATAGTTTCTCTAGATGGCATTGCCCTGGCCTCCAGCGAAACCGTAAGGAATCTTGGAGTTATCTTTGATCAGGATATGTCCTTTAACTCCCAAATAAAACAAACTTCAAGAACTGCCTTTTTTCATTTACGTAACATTGCAAAAATCAGGCACATCCTATCTCAAAAAGATGCAGAAAAACTAGTCCATGCATTTGTTACGTCTAGGCTGGACTATTGCAACTCTCTTATCAGGCTGCCCCAATAAATCCCTTAAGACTCTCCAGCTGATTCAGAATGCTGCGGCACGTTTACTGACAAGAACCAGAAAAAGAACATATTTCTCCAATATTAGCTTCTCTACACTGGCTCCCTGTAAAATCCAGAATAGAATTTAAAATCCTTCTCCTCACCTTCAAAGCCCTAAATGGTCAGGCACCATCATATCTTAAAGAGCTCATAGTACCCTATTACCCCACTAGAGCACTGCGCTCCCAGAATGCAGGGTTCCTTGTGGTTCCTAGAGTCTCTAAAAGTAGAATGGGAGCCAGAGCCTTCAGCTATCAAGCTCCTCTCCTGTGGAACCAGATCCCAGTTTGTGTACGGGAGGCGGACAACCTCCTCACATTTAAGAGTAGGCTTAAGACTTTCCTCTTTGATAAAGCTTATAGTCGGGCTGACTCAGGTGACCCCTGAGCCCCCCCTTAGTTATGCTGCTATAGGCCTAGACTGCCGGGGGACTTCCTATGATGCACTGAGCTCCTTTCTCCTCCTCTTCCTCTCCATCTGTACGCCCTCATATCCCATCAATGCTTGTTATTAATTCAACTTCTTCCCGTAGTTGTGTGCTTTCTCTCCTCTCTCTCTCTCTCCCTATATTTGTGTATGAAATGATCAAAAGCACATCTTTAAAAAAATATATCCAATCCTCCAATTTTTTTTAAAAATTTTGGATGAAAGTATTAGTCCCTCACTTCCACTGCTGGTTTACCGAGCCATCCTCCGGTCCAGCTGGGGGCGGAATAGTAACGTTACGGCTATTGTGTCAGAAGAAGAACCAGAGGAAGGAAAATCAAAACAGACTCAGACAAGCTAGCGGTCTTACGGTGAGGGCAGAGTCACCTCGCTGTTTGCTGTCAGTGTTCAATTTAACAACCCCCACCCTTACCCTTATTTTGAGCTCTTAATAGCTAGGTTAGCTGTTAGTAACAGCCGACATTCCCACAATGCTCAAACTGTATGCTAGCTAGAATAGCTAACTGGAGCCATGTTTTGTTGCTGTCATTGAGTAACGTTAGAAGTCACATAGCAAACAACGCTGAAGCACTAACTTTAACTTACCCGCCGCTAATTTACGCCAGCTTCTGTAGGGAGGTGACGTGTGATTTATGTTTGATTAGTAACTTAGTGCTATGTTTTCTTGCCCTGATTTGATATGTTTTGAGGAGCTGGTGGTGTGTCATCCACAGGGCTAAATGCAACTCGTAACGTATAGTTGGCTAATAGCAGCTAAATCCAAAGTAGCCTAAGCTGCTTAATCCTTGGATATGTAGTTTTTAATGTGCATTTATCATTTGCTAACATTGACGACCAGAACAGATAAACGTTAGAATTGATTAGTTAGTTATTTCCTCCTGGTTGTCTGAAATCCTTCGTCAAAGGGAACTTGAATTAATGAATACTTCTTTGGTAAAATCATGTACTTATATCAGGACTGCTGATGGACTGGCTGCAGAAGCCATGATTCAATGCTCACCTGTTGACAAGCAGCGTCAGCAATGTCTGTCAACTTCCTCCTGCGATACACCATCAGGTAACAGCTTTGGGATGTTGTATGATAGGACTGTGTGCATGGTATAAACCCCTTTCACAGCAGACATTTGGACTTGTCAATGCAGGAAATGCACAGGTGGAATTAATAACATTAATGATGGCTGCATTCCATTTAGTAGAGCCAGTTCCAGGGCTCTGGTACTGTGTATGCTCACTCAATGACATAGCTTACTGGGACACTGTTAATGTTATTACTTACACCTGTGCTGCTTTTCCTGCTCTGACAAGTCCCAATGTCTGCTGTCAAAGGGTCTACTGGCTGTTACTGTATCAGCTTCAGCTTTAAGCTTAAGAAAAGTTGAGGCTGAAATGAGAGCGCCCTGTATCCAACTCCTGTATTCACCTTAATCTCTAATACTACAATATGGTTTATGGATTTTACAATAAAGGAGTTTATGAAATGTAACTTAAAACCATGTGGTGTGTACAGTGCCTCCAGTGTGATTTTCAGCTTTTCTCTCTGAAAATGAAACGTGACAAATCTAAAAATAAATAAGCATTAGTTAGACACCAAGTGGGACAATACCCCCCACTACCACTGACTGGATATACCACTAATACTTAATCCCTGTCTTTTCTACACAAGATAGAATAGAAGTATAAAAATAGTTAACTTGTGTATCTTTTTCTCTGTAGGCTGGAGAGGAAACACTTGGCCATACATTTAGTCCAGCAGAGAGCTCTGTCAGGGGCAGATGCTGTCAATGCACTCAGACCGTTTTATTTTGCAGTCCATCCTGACTTCTTTGGTCAATATCCCAGGGAACGGGTAGGTCTCTTACTTATGATGAATTGTTTAGCAATTCATAAATCCAAATAAATATATCGGTAGACTGACAGGAGGTTGTGTTGAGACTGTCGGTTGTGCTGCGTGTGTGTGTGTGTGTAGCAACAGGACCACACCAACACAGACAGTTGAAGCGTTTTGCTGGAGAGCTACTGTTGGTCAGAACACAGCTCTAATTATCATCGTGCAAAGAGTTTGTGGAAGAGGCGGCATCCCCACAATGTATAACATTTATGTTGTGTTCTACAGGAAGTGAATGAGAATTCATTGAAGAGGCTAAATGGCTACCTGGACAACCTGCAGAAGCCCGGCTCATGCTCACTTCAGCCAATGAAGCTCACCTTTTATGTCAGGGACACAAAGGACAGCAATAATGTGCAGCCAGACCTCCTCACCTCGGGTACACTTTCCATGAATATTGCTCATAATATTTGTGAGCTCTGTCTTTAGAAATCTAAAAACCCCCGCCTGGTTCTCAGGGTTCCGGTCAGTGAGTTTCACCCTGCACACAAACGATGTGTTGAGCACAGTGATGAACGTCTTGAAGTCCTGCAGCCTGCCCATGGAGCACATGAAGGGACTGAAAGCAAGTGCAGAGACATCTAAAAGTCTGCTTGAGGCAGGGGGAGCTTTCTACAGACCTATCAAATGGGACAAGAGCTACTACTCCTTCACTGGCTTCAGAGACCCTGAGCAGGAGCTGCAGCAGGCCAGGAGAGTGGAGCCTACACTCAGGTTAGTAACACTGGACCTCAGCTCTGTGTCACAACTCACAATTGTAGAGAACATAATGTAGAGCTTGGTATCAAACGACTGACTGTTCCGGTACAGACTGAAATATCATAAATTAGAAGAAACAGTTCAGCACATAACTACCCTCTTAAACCACAGACTGTTGTTTTGTACATTTCTGTTGAATTTGGACAGAGCCAGGCTAACTGTTTCCCCTGCTCCCACTCTTTATACTATGCTAGACTAACCACCTCCTGACTCCTGGACTCCGTGAGATTGATATTATCTACTCATCTCACTCTCGCAAATATAGTGAATGTGCATGTCTCTCATAATGTTGAACTATTCCTTTAAAGATGATGTCAAGCTATTCCAGAGAGGGTATTTCAGTCCAGTATTCTCTCTCTTTTAGCTCTGGTTTGGTCTCCAGCAACTCCTGCGGGAAATAACTGGCTCTTTATCTGCTAAATGCTCCACTGTGTTCACCAGCTAGTCACTAAAGGCCAATCTGCCCAAGTCTAAGAGAGTCTGCCAGACCCCTGTACGTAGGTCTGTGTGTAGCCCAAAATGTATGACCGTGCGGACTTGTTTCACGCACTGTATGTATGCATTCTGTGCCCATCCTTTGTCCTATTCATGTTACGTGGTCACACACACATTTTCCTTTTTTGACATTTTCATGTTGTTGGCCAAATACAATGAACAGAGGAACTGCTGTCAGGAGGTCGCCATCATGTTTTCTAGTGCACATGTGTGGAACATGTCTGCGTGGACAGACCCCCATTGTACGATGTATAGAAGTGCGGACAGCCGAACAGGGACTGAAGTATGATCAAAGCTTAACTGTGTCTGTCTGCTGGTTGGAACTGAGCAGGCAGTGTACAGAAGCTTTTCAAGTTTCTTCTGTGAAAACAGCTGCTACTGGAAACCAGGCTAATGAGATTACAGAGAGGGAATCAAAACAGTAAAGTTGTGGGCTGTAGAGCTGCATAGAGCTGAGGGTAACTGCATTTTCTAGAATTCATTCTCTAATAGTCGTCTCAGTGGTTTCATGTTGCCTTTTCTTTGTCAGCTTGTGGCTGAGAAACAACGAGCCGGAGGCAACAAAGAAGCACAGTGCTAGCCTTCCTCGGAGAGAAGAGCTGAACAGACTGAAGGAAGAACTGTGTCACAAATTTGATCTTGCTGATATCAGGTACACTCAACTCTGCTGTATTCCCTGCTAACAACACTGTAGTCTACCTGAACATGTCAGCTCATCTCTCTGAAAAATCTAATGAGCCTTGTTCTTACCAGGTCCAATGCCCTGGCTCTCTGGTTGTCAGTGGAGAGAATAACTACTTATGTCAGCCTAGTTTGGGGCAGTCAGAACTTAACGTGTTCCTCTGCATTGTAAGTCACTGCAGAGCATGATTTAAATGACAGACTAGTAAAGGTAGAAGCAAAAGTATACTGACTTGTTCTTATGGGGACTGGGACTGTTGAGCTTTAATTTAAGGCTGTGCATGAACCACTAAGTAGCTGTGTACATGTTACCATGATGATGACGCCAGTTGTGTGGTGCAGGTGGCAGCGCAGCTGGGGAGTGGCCCACAGGTGCTGTCAGCTTCAGAGTCTGAGCCGACTGTCTCAGCAGAACCCCGAGGCCCTGATCAACCTGCAAGGTAAAGAGTCTCCCAGGACAGGACAGGACCGCTGTCTGCATTCACAGCTAACAGTGATCCAAATCCTCTGAACTCAGTCAGTCAGTCTTTCTGATCATAGCATGTGATTTCAAGTAGTGGTTCTCCAGGGGACCCCAGGTCCTGCATAGGTCACCTCTCCCCCCCCCTCTCTCTTTCTCTCTCAACCCAACTAGTTGAGGCAGATGAGCGCCCTCTCAGAGCCTGGTTCTGGTTCTGGTTCTGGTTATGCTCAAGGTTTCTGCCTGTTAAAAGGGAGTTTTTCCTTGCCACTGTCGCCTAGTGCTTGCTCATGCTGGTAATTGTTGGGTCTCTGTAAATATAAAGAGTCGGTCTAGACCTGCTCTATATGACAAAGTGCCCTGAGATAACTTCTGTCATGATTTGGTGCTCTATAAATAAACCTGAACTGATTTGAATTGAGTAGTTTCCATTTCTCCCTGGTTTACCTATTAAATCAGGTGTGTTTTGTAGGTCTGTAAAGATGTGGTCACATTGGCACCAGTCTGGATGAATATTCACTACCTTGCTCCTTCACTTCATTTGCTTCTTATTTGTCTTAATTGTCTCCTTGTTTCCTTCACTTGCGTCTTTTTCTTGTGTCTTAGTCCCCTCCACTTAAGACGCAGCACAGCTGAATCAGATTTGAGTGGATCAAGTGACAGGAAACTCATTTTAGAATCATGTTTATTCCCTATCTATGTGTAGCAATACATGTGATGTACTGCACAAATCATTTGATGTTACAGAAAACATAAAACATGTAAGTAAGTAAAGAAAAGTAAGAGTAAAGTATGTGTAGGTAACAGATTTTGCAGCCATTTCACTATTAGTTAGGAGAAATGTCAGGTCAGAGTTCACCCTTATTCAGCTTTGCCTTGTGAATTCACACACTTGACCAACAGAAACAGTGACGCCCTGCCCTGTGTTTTCTAGTGCTGTCATCACCTTGTTTTCTACATTATTACACTACCAGACTGCAAACTGCAGCATCGCTACCATAGACTCTTTAATATTTGTTTATTACCCACGTTGGACCTGTGACATCACGTCCCTTTCCGGTGTTGGCCACTTTGTGTGACCAGACTAATGTGACCGTACCTTTAGGCAGGCTTTCTCATTCCAACTTGTGTACCTCAACACCAGCTAAATTTACTCAGGTGATGTCACAGATTTTGCACAACTCCCTTTCTGATCCACGGACCACTTTCTACAACTGTTGTCACTTATTTAGCTCTGCTGCCCAAGACCAATGTGTAAAACTTCCCCTTTAATCTGGTCCTCCACCTTCCCTCCAGGACACACAGTTGTGTTTGCTGACCAGTCAGGGATGAACGCCTCTGGACACGTCATGCTGGGAACCATGGACGTTCACCATCAGTGGACCAAAGTAATGCAGCTGCAGTGCTCCTGCTGTCACATATTCTCAGTGTTCCTCTTTGTTTTCTGAGCCCTCCTCTGCCTGTGTGCCTCCAGCTGTTTGAGCAGCTGCCCAGCTATCGGAGCCTGCAGCAGCAGACAGACTGGCTGAAGGAGAGGATCAGCCTCCTCCTGGGTGGGACTCAAGTGATCCACGTGGAGAGGCTGGGACCAGTCCAGCCCATCACTGAGCACTACAGCACCCTCAGCACCTTCCACAAGAGCCTGATGTCCCGACGCCTTCGCCTGCACCCCAGGAGCCTGCAGGGGCTCACCATGTTGTTGGAGAAGTACGCTGTCACATTACCATCTGAACGCCTCAAACACACGGCACGCTGCTGTGCACTTTCATTAAGTAAGACATCATTTGTCATTTGTGTCAATCACAGTGACCGCTCTAACCCCAGTCTTCATGAGATGGGGCACTTCATTATCCCGACCAACTGTGACCCTCCCAAGCTGCAGGTCTTCCTCCAGAGCCACGCCCCTGAGGCCAGACAACGCACCCAACGCAAAAATCAGTGAGTAGGGGTGGAACGGTACACATATTCATACCGCAAATTTTCAGTATGGGTCATTTGGTTCGGCATGCATGTGTACTGAAGGAATGCAGCGTTGTTTTATTCACTGCACGTGCAGATCTTTTTTGTGTGTGCGCAGAGTTTCCCCCCCAAGCATTTTGCAGAGGGCTGGATGTTGTTTGTTCAGCCCAAGCATGCTCGCACACACGTGCACGCCACAAAAAGATTGCTGGTAGTTTAGCACAGCGTAGCCTTGTAGTTATGTTGAACGCAGATGAGCCAGAGCTTGGAAGAATCTCCAGTATCATTTGAGAACATTACGGTTTTTCAGTTAACTACTTTCTGGAAAAAAAAACAACAACATGAAAATACAGTGAATCTCAGTACAAGCTAGGACTGTTGCACAGTACTAATGTGAAGCTGAAGGCTGCTAATGTGAATACAAGGACAGTACAGTTCAAGTACAGTTAATTTTCTAAATGCTGCACCTTAATGGATATTTATTTTATTATATTTTTTATTGTTTGAGAGAATATTTATTTTGATTTACTTTTAAACTTTTAAGTAAATTGTACGTTTTTATTAGTAGGTTGCAGCCAGTTGCAGCAGTATCGACAGACCTTTTTTTTATTTAAGAAAGACAGAGCCATAGTTGTTCAGTGAACCACTGTTGTTTTGTGTTTCCTACTGGGCAGGAGAGTGAGTAATAGAATTTTTATATTTAAGGTGTATTGAAGAAAAGACATCAGTAATAATGTTGAGTGTTTATAAGAACAAAAAAGATCTGTTGATAAGAAAAAGCATGAACCAATGAAGCACAAGCAGATGACAAATGAATGTACTAATGACAAATTCATGGTTGCCACATCTGCATGGAATGCATCTGCATACGCAGATCCCCAATGTAGTATGTATAGAAGCGCATGCACGTCTGTTTTGAAGTATGAACAAAGCTTGTACGTTGTTAACTCAGGGAGCAGAGAGCTCAGTGCTGTCACTGGTGACTGGAAGATGAGCACACTGCTGCTGTGAGTGAGTGAAAAAGAAATCCTACACCATCCCTGATTTCACGTGATTCGACCTTTTTCGTTTTAGTAAATTATTTTTTCTTTTTCTTTTTTGGTTACTTATCACCCTCCTGATGTCTTTTTTCCCACCTAAAATGTAGCGAAGAAGATTGCCTATCACCTGGTGAGTTTGTGTTTTCAACATGACAAATTCTATGAGCCACTGAGGGACTGATGTTCCAGTTCCAGGACCGTCATGTATTTCATTTTTCCATTTAGTATTCAGTGCTTTCACTCAGAGGGTTTGACAATTAAGTAAAGCCTGACAGAGCTTTAAAACAATATGAATGTTTTGTGACAGAGCACAAAATGAACACAAAAGCAAGAGAATGCAAAAAGAGGTGTTTTTGTGTCCCCACTAAAATACTGTCTGATGATCACTGCTGCTCATCTCAGATTGTCCTTTTGCCTGTTACTTTTGTCCTGTAATACTCCACACATACTGGTTCATCAGCTTTGTTACTGGCTCATACTTGTCTGTGTGTGTCCAGGCTGCAGGCGGAGGAGAAGGCTGTGGTGAAGCTCTGTCTCCAGAATTTGTCTCTGAGGAGTCTGTCCAAGGAGCCCAGTGTCAGCTCCAGCCAGATGATCCTGTGCTGTACAAGACTAGTGGAGCAGCGCTCCCCCCTCATGCAGGGCCTCCACATTTGTGTTTCTCACTTCTACTCAGTCATGCAAGACGGGGACCTGTGTGTCCCCTGGGACTGGAAGAGCTGAGCTGGAGGGACACGGTCCCAAGCTGCAGGATTCTCAGTCAGTCCAAGAAGTATTTTTAGGAGTTTAATGTTGTTCAGGCAGCAAGTAGGTATGGTTCACAGGATCATTTGTTAGATGTCAGGTGGTCACAGCAGATCTCATATCTGTTAGTTCTCAAGGGAAACCTTTGGAGAAAAAAAATCATGTGTTAAGTGATTCAATCAAGCTGACCAGTGTGGGCTCATCCAATAACAAGCACTTTATCCTCTCACTGGAAAAGCCTAATAGTAGAAGATCAGGTCAGTGGTTCCCAACCTGGGGCGAGGACCCCCCAGGGGTCGCAAAATGATTCACAGGAAAGGGAAGAAGAGGAAAAACCTTTCTGCTGCATGTTTTTTTTTAATTTCTCCAGGGTTTACTTGTCTTCTAAAATAATTTGTCCTCTTCAGAAATAAAAAACGAAAGTCTAAGAACCAAATAGTCTTCGGTTGAACTGTGATAAGGGATGTGGGTGGGCATTGCTTGGCTATTAAGGTTCACATGCCAAAACGGTTCGGAACCAGAGGCAGAGGTGCGATATGACTGAAGCTTTTTTTCAGACAAGGGTTGAGGCCTTGACATGCGTTTGATCATGTCAGTATTTTTTGTTACTGCCTGGAGTTCACTGAGAAATAAATAAATAATGGTTTCATTAAAGGCACAATCTGTGACCTAAATTCAATACACAGAGTTAGAACCTGTTATTACTCTGATTGACAGACTGACACTAGACAGGAAAAAGGGTTCCGTATGTTAAGTTATTCGTACAAAGTGGAGTCCGACCATGTTTAAAGGCTAAACTGTTCTTCTGTTCTGAACGGTCACACTGGAAGGTGGGGTGAAAAGCTTGCTGTCATAGAGAGGGGTGAGATGCAATGAATTGTAAATAGATTTAGATGTATTGTCCCACAGGGACCAAACTCTGGCAGAAGGGATAAACATCTTACTGAAGCTCTTCTCCATTTTTTAAGTCCTGTATCTCCGACCAGGTGGTAGTAATGTGAAGTGTTTGATGCTGGTAAATTTGCTTGTGTTGGAGATGGTTGACATGGTGAAGTACAGCCGGATTGGCTGAATTATGCTTTTGTAAAGCAACAACAGGATGGGGGGCAACAGACAGGGCTCTGAGTTTGACATGGAGTCTTTGCTGGGATCGTTTATGGATAGAAGTGATGTGTTGATTAAAACTGAGTTTGTTGTCTATAGTGAGTCCAAGATATTTGAAGCTGCTCACCTGTCAGTCTTGCCATGGATGGAGTGGGGGTTCAGTCCAGTGTGGTGGGTGTCTGATGTGCTAATGACCCGTTCTTTTGTTTAGTCCACGTTCAGCTGCAGGTAGTAATCAGTGCACCATTGTGTGAAGTGAGAAATAGAGTTTTGATGGCTGTAACAGAGTTATGGTCATTGAGTAGTGAGAGTATGGCAGAGTCCGACAAGCACTTTGTTTAAAGCATACTGATGCCCTTAATTTATCAATATTGCTACTGTAGTAGTATCAAATGCTGATTTTTCATCTAGAAGTCAAACTTGAATTATATACATGTGAATATAACTGTAATTTATGTGATCAGAAACAGGACTGTGGGGAGACTCATCACTTCACCAGACAATCCTGGAACATTAACAAAGACTTTCTACAGTGTTACGTTACAGGTTGGATCCAGCATCTGACACCTTATGTCTCGTATGTATGTTGTGTATAGAGGAGAAAGCACTAACATTGACTGTATGATCCAGCATGGGGATTAAGATGTGTGATGATGGGTTGCTTCACTGGATTGAGCTGTTTTGGACATATTGGACATTTCAGATGCTAGTGTACAGTCCAGAGTCCCGTCCAGAGTTGATATGGCTTTGCTTATGGACCCCTTCTCATATTGTGGCTCAGTCATTTGAAACACTGTTACTGGTACACACATGGGGAGGTGGAGTACTCTTGTGATCTAGATTTTCATTTTGTGAAGGTACCAAAGCTGTGCAACAGATGGTTCTTCTCAAATAAAAAGGGTCAGTTCAGGAGGGAGTGTTTATTATGCATCTATTAATGTGAGAAAGCACTGGACTGTAGACTGATGATGGTTAATTAAATACGCTCCCTGATTCTGACACAACTCTCAATAACACCATGTTGAAACTCATAATGTAATAACTGTGGATAATGTAATAAGTGCACCTAATATAATGAAACCTGATAATGTAATCATCTGCCTATAATGTAACAATGGTGAGTGAATAATGTAAGAACTTTTTGTGCTTAATGTAAGTTGTTACATTTTATGCAAGTTCTTACATTATGAGTTAATGGCAACTGTGTTATAAAGAATGTAATAACTTGACATGTATTGTAATAAATTAAAATGTAATGCTTTAAGGTCCGGTCTGTATTTGTCATCCAGCACCATTTCCATCCCAACCATCGCATTGTACCCCATGTATTTACATGTATAGGGTTGCCAATCAAATGCCACATACAATGATTGCAGATTAAAGAGTTTTATTTACTGAAAAGAAAACCTTCCCAGAATCCACCTCAGAAAAAGGCCAAAGCCAAAAACATAAACTATATTGGCAAACCTACTTTAGCCTATGAATGTATAGAGAGGGGCTTGAGAATATTTTTGACCTGTGCCAGGTCTGAAGAACAGGGCCCCAATCACTGTGCTGGACAGGCCTGAATATTCACACTCCCACTCCTATGATCAAATTAGATCATTACAATAGTATAGAGGAAAAAATATATAAATCATCATGTATCTTTCCTGTCTTGAACTTTAGTAACCCTTTCCCAGAGTTGTTTGCAGTGTTGCTTTGTCTGTATGATGGAAACTTCCAGGAGAGGGATTAAGCAGCTATTGGATTTTACAGCTAGAAATCACTTGTTAAATCCTGTTTAGCCACAGATGATCTACATCCAACTCATATAACACAGGTGAGGTTTGTCATAGAAAAGTGGTGCAGTCCTGTGCTGTCCAACAGAGACATCTAACCAAGATCAGGTCCTTCTTTTCCTCTCCTCCAGACTCGACTACTGCAACGCACTTTATTCTGGTATTAGCAGGTGAAACATCCAGAGATGGCAACTTAAAGAAAACAATGCTGCCAGGCTTTTAAGTCGTCCTAAGAGAAGCGACCATATTACACCAGTCCTCGCTGCCCTTCACTGGTTACCTGTCAGTTTTAGAAGTGATTTTAAGATTTTACTGTCAGGCACCTGCCTATATCTGTGATTGTATCTATGATCTGCTAACGCCCTATGAGCCTGATCGCTGTTCAAGATCCTCTGGCAGGGCCCTACTAATGGTTCAAAAATCTCAACTTGTCACTAAAGGTGATGGGTCCCTCAGCTGTGGAACTCCCTGCCTGAAGTTCTCAGGCTTTTTCTTTTTTTCTTCTTCATGGTATTTGTTGTAACTTAAAATTATTTGATTTAGTTTTATATTATGTTTTGGATTTCATTAACTTTTATTTTGAGTTTCTACTGTAAAGCACATTGTAACTTTGATTAGAAAGGTGCTATACAGCTAAATAAAGTTATTATAATAATAAAAGAGGCTCAGAACTTCCATCATTTAGATCAAGTATTTCTTCTGTTGATCATTGTCAAAATGTCATTATTACATTCACTGTGGCCCAACAAATACTGTAGGTATTCAAGAGTCATACAGTAAATAAAATTTATTTTCATTGTTGAGACAACACACAGATTCCTCAGTCAAATGGAAATAAGTCAACTGGTCTCAGTCCATGGACACGCTGGGGGTGGGGGTGTGTGTGTGTGGGGGGGGGGTCATCTGTGAAGGCTCATTTGCGCTGAACTTGTGTGAAGGATGAGGGCAGCTGGATGGGCTGGACAGATTGGAAGGGCTGGACAACTTTCTTGCGGGAGTCTGGGGAGGCCCTCTGGACCGCTGTGGGCAGCAGCTGGTTCCGCTTGATGATCTGCAGGGCCAGCTGGGTGTTTCCTGAGGACACATGACGCAGTGCAAACCACACCATTCAGATTAGCTGGACTCATTCAAATGTTAATCCCAGGATGAGCAGACAAAGATGAGACTGCTTTACTCTGCTAATCTACAAAACAAGCCAAATTCCTTAGATGTCCCGCTGTGTATTCAGTGTCGACTTAAAACAAAATAATGTTCAAGAACTTTGTCAAAAAACACCAAATCAGTATCAATAAAATGAGGGTTTAAATAAAAAGCTATCAGATTTAAGAATGAGTAAACAAGACTGTAGAACCACAATAACCATCAGACCAGCACAACAAAAGACGTGCTGATGGTTATTGTGGTTCTACAAGGTTTTTGTGGCCCACAACATGAGGGGAATCTCCTCAACAACTTAACACTGCTCAGGAGCTGTATAGACAGAGAGTCAGTGAGTGTCTGGTGGAGAGCTGACCATTCTGTAGCTCTAAGTAGACTCCCAGCAGGATGGCTTCAGGTGGAATCTCCTTGGTGTTCAGCATCGATGCAGCCTGACAACACAGATCACAACTGGGTGAATTATTGCTTCACTGGACAACAGATATTGTTTATTCAAACTACTTTCTCCAACGTTGAGAATCAACGTTGATGCTTAAGAGAAGCTGTTTTTGTGGATTTGAATCAGACACTTCAATAACTTTTATGACCTGTCTAAAAGCAAATATAATGACATTTAGTTCAGTTTTTGAACAAATTTAGACCTGTGAGGTAAACAGCCAGATATCCACATTGCTACACAGTACCTCCAAAAGTGTGAGTCCCACTCCAACATAAATTAAAACATTTTTGTGTGTTCAGATTTGATAGTTATTTGCGTCCATGAGCTGTGTGTCACAGCCACTGCTTCTGTTCACCGTGTTGGTGAGTGGTCATACCACAATAATTAACTTCCTTTTGTTGTCAGAACACCTGCATGCACCTGTCCCTTTCACCTCATCAGTAGCTTTGTCTCACGTCTGTCTCTCCGTGCCCCCCTTCAACTGTCCCGCTCCCTCCTGGGGAGGCATGCCTCACAGTTTGAAGTGTTGCTGGAGTTCTGCCCTCTTCAGAGTTTTTCCCTGCTCGATGCAGCTTGGCAGTAGGTGAAGTTATGGCAGAAAGCCCTACTCTGCTTCTACAGACACACAAGGTGTTTCTAGATGACGCTGCACAGGGCTGCAGCACAAGTTGAGCTACATTTTTCAGTACTTTTCACTGGCGCTGCATTTTGACTCACTGCTCTGTTCAGTCTGAACACAACCTTAAAATGCTGTACTTAAGAAAACTATACAACTTCAGACATTTCCAGGACCTGCTGAAGTCCCTGTTGTCATGGTTACCTGATGCAGGCACTTGCGGGCCTTGTCGTACTCGCTCCTCAAGCAGTAGGCGCTGCCTAGGTTGAAGAGCATCATGGCCCGCGCTGATGTCACACTGCTGGGGTAACACAGGGGAGTCTGCTTCCCTGCTGCAAACACACCACACAGGACATCACAAACACAAGACATACACCAAGGGAAGTTTAGAGTGATCTCCTGGATACGTCTTAGTATGCTGCTCTGATATAATTTTTGAATTTCATTCTTCCTATTACTATCTATTACTCTACTGTGTCTCCTATTTGGACTCAGATGCATTATGTCATTTGAATGTGCATTATTCCTGTTTCAAGTAAAGATCATGTATTAAACAAGGTAGACTCACGGGACTCAGCAGGCTCATCTCCTTTGTCAGACCCTGTTGAGAAAAACAAACCAAACTTTAAGGAAACCAGACTAAATGGTATGTTTGGTAGAGGAATGTGTAGAACCCACGGACCTTGGTCTTGATCGCTGGTCAGAACTCCCATTGAAACATCGCTGACATTCTCTGGGTTGAGGTGAGCAATAGCGTCAGAGATCCTGTCCAATGAGATGAGGGCTTCAGCAGCGTAGAGGTGACCCAGGAACCTGAACACACAGCAGAGGAGGACACTGCTCTCACCTGGACTTTTCAGGGTGGTCATTGGTGGCTGCAGTACAAAGACAGACCAGGACTTACTTGAGGGATCCAGACACCTTGGTCTGATGGAGCAGCTTCTCAGCGTGGTTTAGAGCCATCAGGTTGTCTCCCAGTGCTAACGCCACATAGGCACTACAGGCCAGGATGGAGCACCTACACATCAAACAGGTAACTTTACTGATTACTGTGCAGCCCTCTGGGTTCTACAGTGATTTCATTTTTCCTGAATAATGCCTGACAAGGGGAGAAGAGATGAGAAGGATTCATTACCTGAGGTTTTCTACCTCCTGTTTTCTGAGAGGAGACGATGGAGCTGCAGACAAGAACTTATCAGCCTCCTGACCTTTCCCACTGCAAAACCCACCAACAGCATTCATCAGTCACACTCACTACTCCACAGCCACACATCTATCACAATGCAGCACTAAATTCAACTATTCTTGACAGTTGATCAGATGGTACAAAGGTAATATCATCATGTTGAGCCCATTGACTGAGTCAACTGGTTTATTATTTTTGCTCAGCTATAAAACCACTGATGCTATGCATAATCTTTATTTATCAGTATGGCATGGTTAATGCGTCTTTCTCTGTAGTTTTCTGTATTTTCAGAAACATGTGCATATATAATGCACTCACAGGTATAAGAGGCCGATACAGTATTTCTAACACAGCAGCACCTGTATACAGTACAAGCTCCATCCACGTATTTACAGTTGAGCATCTGCATACAGTAGAAAATCCATTGATACCATTGATTGGTCAACTGTGCACAAGCTCAGCTGTGTGTGTGTGTGTGTGTGTGTGTGTGTGTGTGTGTGTGTGTGTGTGTGTGTGTGACCTGCAGGCGTCACTGTTCTCGCTGCCGCTCTCGGTGCTTCCCGACTGGCTGGAGCTCTTGGAGCCGTTCTCTGTCTTGGTGTCCTGCTGCTGGTGTTCAGGCAGCAGCAGCAGACCGTTCCTCAGGCAGATGGCTGCAAACTCCATACTGGCTACTGGAATAGCTGCTGACTGGCCCTCACTGTACAAAACACACACGCACACATTCGGCTCAGGCTGATTCTAGAAGAGCATTCAGTCAATATTATTCAGTCAGGTTATAGTAGACAACAGTTTGAATGGGGAAATGAGTATAAAATGATGTACAAGACATGTCAAATATTTCCATTTGATAAAATGGTGCAGACGTAAAAACATGGAGTCTTGGGTTTGAATATTTCACTCAGTGGAAACATCATATAGCTTCAATGGATACATGCTATGATACAGACACAGACATACATACATATTGTATAAGACATATTGTCAAACAAAAGTTTTCTAATTTTAAAGAAACTGATGAGCCCATACATGTTTGTTTTGTTAACGGATTTCTAGCTCCTCCAAAGCATGTATAACTTTAAATGTTTGTCAGTCATTTTTAAATGCATTGTGTAGATTTTTGCATGTACAGAAGGTTTCCTGCCATTTCAGACAGCCACTGGTTTACAAAGTGAACATCATATAGTTAGAGAGTGACTTCCTGTAAAATCGCAGTATAGTCAGTGAGCTTTCGTGGTGTTTGTACTACAATACAAACACCACGAAAGCTCACTGATTATAGGTGTGTTTGGAGCTGTTTCCCCCTGCTACCAGTCTTTATGCTACGCTAGGCTAGACTAACTGACTCCCAGCTCTAGCTTCATAGTTAATGCAGACATGAGACATGTAGCGACACTAGAGAAGAAAGCAAATGTTCAATTATTCCTTTAAGGAGAAATCTGAAATTAACAGCACCCTTTACAGCAGTTACAGTGTCAACAACTACCATGCAGCACCGCTGCCCTCTGCTGGACAGTAAAGGTAAATGTCTAAATCGGTAGTTTCACAGGTGTGTTCAGGGCTGGATGAGGACTTGTTGGAGTTGACACTGACCTGTAGATAGTATTCTGGGTAGACTGGGATGCCAGGACGATCTTGCGATGGTAGCCCTGCCCAACAATAGACTGAACTATACCTTTTTTACAAGGTAAACCTTTACTCTCCTGCTCTGACCCCTGGAAACACAAACACAGAGAGCATAACATAACTTCACTAATATGGGAAATAACATGTTTATTGTTCCTTGATCCAGTACATAACCCACTTTTTAAAAATCAATTGAGGTCAGTTGTGTAGTCAATTGAGTAAGGTTGTCTTTTTCAACAACAGATACTGACACTGACAAACAAAATATAAAAATTATGCAAAAGCAAGTAATAAGTAACAAGTAATGTTTAAAATAAGCTAAAAGGAAAATCCAGAAAGGCAAAATGCTAAAAAAAACAAAAAAAATCACTAAACTCAAATCAGGAAGTACATGAGTGAAGTCATACCCCCTTGTTAGCAGAGATGCAGCACTCTGCGAGCCGCAGCCACAGCCGAGGGTTGGAGTGGTAAACCTGCACCGCCTCCATCAGACACTCGAACGCTGCCAGAGGCCTGCCGATGTGCAGCAGCTGAATACCACAGTTATACAGCAGCTCATAGCGCTTGTTGGCTAGTAGAGCACACATGGGGATACCTGTGAACTGCTTAGCTGGGTAATTAAAATAAAACAGAAGAAAGTGACTGGTTACTATTGGTGGACATATTGACAATATATTTTCCTAATTGGCTTAGTTCAAACTGCGTACACTTTACACAATAAGACAGCATGAGTGTGCACTTGTTAGAAAAGTTACAAAAACTTGAACAGATGATAATATAGTTAATCCAGAAACACCAAAAAAGGAATAAGTGCATTTGTATTCCTTGTGTGAAATGGAAAAAAACGTATTTCCTGACTTCCCTCTAGTGCAGGGGTTCTCAAACTTATTACTCAAAGGTCCGCATCTGCATTTTACTGAAGGTCAGAAGTCCAGTCCACGGATTGACTTGTCGTTTGGTCCGGACTTTGAGAAGTCCTGCTCTAGTGGGTTCTCTCCATGTAGACAGTTTTGATGTAATTTATCCAGGTTTTGAGTTATGTGTCTCTGAGATTTCTGTCCTCCACCCAATACAATGGAAGTCACTGGACTTACTGACTTAGAGTAGTTTATGGTGCTCAGAGCATTAGAAGATGATTTAGAAATAACATCAACATCTTCCCTGTTACTCTGGATAAACTACTGAGCTCACTGTCAGCAGTTTACATGGGTAGTTTGAGTGAAAATGCCGGTGATGCTGACTAACAGAAACATGGTTTCTGTAAAGACACAGTGCTGCTGAATTTCTTTCTAATGTCACAAACTAAATTCACAAACTAAATTCCTCAGAGAGACGGATATCTAAACACCAGGGGCGATATTCATAAAGCTTCCTAGTACAAAGAGTTGCTCCAAGTGATGACATTCTAAGAAAATTCTTACAGTTAAGACTAGATCCTGGTAAAGATAAAAGTTATTCACAAAGCATCCTAGCCCTTAAGAGAGCTCCTAAGGTAAAAACTGTTAGGAGTAAGGAGGAGGACTTTTAAGAGGCTTAAGAGTTTCTTAAGCAGAGGAGAAAAAGGCAGAAAGACAAAGAGGTAGGAGAATTTTTCTCCAAACGCTGAATGACAGTGAGTTAAGGAAACACTGCAGACGGTGCAGGGATAATGTTTGTGGGTGATCTCGTTAGAGATGCGCTCACATCTCTACCCAACACAATAAAACTATGATGCCAGAAATGAAAGTGGTCACAACACTAAGATATTTGGCAACTTGAAAAATGCAACAATGCAGCAGTGATGACTTATGTAGACCGCATAACTGGCTAATATCAAATAGATTAAGTACTAAAATGACCATGGTAAATAACTATCAGCATGTGAACAGGCTACTGCACAAGTATGTATTTTCAAACATTTTGTAGGCTACTTTTAAAGTAAGGCTTACAATTTATTCAACAGAGATGTTCATTACATGAAATAGTATTCATAATTACACCATGTATTAATAGAGACTAAATTATATGATTAGGCCTACTGATTTCACTTTCCATTCCATGCCCATTATCACTCAGAGTGCTTTTATTTAGTTTTTTTTTTGATCAACCAATCACACCTTTTAAAAGAATGTGTCACACCTAGCAACGGAGTCAGCCACACCTCCTCACTAAGGTCAAAGTTTCTGTCCCTTCCTCAGAGGGAAACTTTGAGGAGTGCAAGAAAGGTGTGGCCTTCCTTGCTCAGAGTGCTCTGAGAATTTTCCTAAATCACTCCTAAGCTAAGGACTCCTTGCTAGAAATGTTTAGGCTAAGTTAGGAGCTCTCTGAGTATTCTCACAATGTTTGTGAATACGGCCGCTGGACAAAAAACACCAAAACTATCAGCATGGAGAGATACCACTAGAGAGAAGTGTGAAAATATGTTGTTGTTTTTTTAAAGTAGCTTGTTCCTTTGCAATGAAAGGCTGTAGTCAGTTTGGATTCAGTGATTTCAATGGTGACCAGATAAAACGGTGAAAAATGTGATGAAAATGTCCAAAAAATCTGGATAAACAATGACTGTTTACCAGATATCGAGCAGAGAATTGTGAGGATGATGCTGCAGTAGTGGATTGAGATGTTTCTTTGGATGTTTTGATGTGAATCCACTGTAACCACTGTTAATCCAAGCTGAATAGAGCTGCTGTCCTCTGAAGGAGCAAGCTACAGACTTTTTACATTCACCTTTCAAGCTACAGATGGTGAGATTTTATAAGATGAATTAGATGTGGATGAGTATCACGTGAAAGCTTAGCTGATTCAGTCAGGAGACCCACATTGCCCGTTGTCTCCCAGCTGTGCGCAGGTGTGGTCGTTCTCTTGCAGCGCCTTCTTGAAGTAGAAAATGCCTAGGTTATGTTTCCCCATTGCAAAGTGAATGCAGCCCAGATTGTTCCAGAACATACATCGAACACATTCACCTGAATGAGACAAGTCAGGACACAAGCACAATCCATCATCCAGCACATACAAAAACCATCACATGTGACTGCTAAAGCCAGTTCCATCTCCAATGAAGACACTGTTTGGAAGCACCGTTTAGCCATCAATCTTGAGAGGTACAGTAACGTCACCTGTCTTGATAGGTCCAGGATGCTCTGCGATGTTGGAGCTGTTCAACAGCTTCACTGCTTTCCGGTAGTTTCCTCTCAGGTACTCAAAATTACTTTTGAGGAAGAGTGAGGGTGCAGACTGAAAGAGGGGACAGGAAACACAGGTCAGAAAGAGAAATGCATAAATCACAAGGGTTTCAAAGCATATTCTGGTTTGTAAAAATATTTTGGTTTTATGATGCAATTATAAAACTGCGGGAATTCGTAAAATAGCTCCTATTGCTCTCCACAGTGTGGAACATGCGCTTTCTGTCTGAAAGCCCTCTTAGAGCATTGACGTCACTTTTGGCACACACCAAGCATAACAAAGCTTCACAGAGTATCACTTCACTTTGCTTGTTTACTCTTTGGCGGCCTATAAAAGTTGTTCCTGCGTTCTTTTGGAACCCCAGAAACACTGAGACTCACGTTCCCCGCTGTGTTCATCACTGATTTGATCTCCCTTTTACAGGCCTTGGAGGATTTCATCTGAATGTAGGCTCTCACTTTGTACTGTAAAGGAAACAACAGTCAGTCACAGTCAACAGGAATAGACAAACAGTGGCTGTTATAATCTATGAGCTCTTGCCTGGTGCATCTTTGATTTGGCTGCCTCAATCATGGCTGTGAACTCTGCCTTCTGGTTCGCTCCATCTTTGTTTGAACCGTTGTTCTGGAATCAAGCACAGCACTCAATAAACAGTAAGCTGTATACTTTTAAATCCAATTCCAACAGACTCATTCAGCTCCGCTGTCATAAAGAACGTTTTAGGAAATCATTTCTACTGTTCACCATAACTCTGTACAACAGCTCACCTCTGTGTGACAGGTGAACACACTGTTGCACTATCATCTGTACATACTGTTTATATCATACATATATTGTATATATTATTCACTGCCATTTTTGCACACCTGTTCTTATTGCTCTTTTATTTCATTTTACTTTTATTTCCTCTTATTCCTATAGATCTCAGTAGTAATGACTTCATGAGCTTCTTTAATGATAAAATTCTAACTATTAGAGACAAAATTCAGCATCTCCTGCCCTCAGTTGGTACTGACTTATCTTCAAACACAGGAACCTTAGAAACAACTGTAAAACCTGATATACATTTAGACTGCTTTTCTCCCATCAACCTTAGTCAACTAACGTAACATTGCAAAAATCAGGCACATCCTCTCTCAAAAAGATGCAGAAAAACTAATACATGCATTTGTTACATCTAGGCTGGATTATTGCAACTCTCTATTAACAGGCTGCCCCAATAAGTCTCTTAAGACTCTCCAGCTGATCCAGAATGCTGCGGCACGTTTACTGACAAGAACCAGGAAAAGAGATCATATTTCTCCCATATTAGATTCTCTACACTGGCTCCCTTTAAAACCAAGAATAGAATTTAAAATCCTTCTCCTCACCTTCCAAGCCCTTAATGGTCAGGCACCATCATACCTTAAAAGACCTCATAGTACCCTATTACCCCACTAGAGCACTGCGCTCCCAGAATGCAGGGTTCCTTGTGGTTCCTAGAGTCTCTAAAAGTAGAATGGGAGCCAGAGCCTTCAGCTATCAAGCTCCTCTCCAGTGGAATCAGCTTCCAGTTTGTGTACAGGAGGCAGACCCCCTCCTCACATTTAAGACTTTCCTCTTTGATAAAGCTTATAGTAGGGCTGACTCAGGTGACCCCTGAGCCCCCCCTTAGTTATGCTGCTATAGGCCTAGACTGCTGGGAGACTTCCCATGATGCACTGAGCTCCTCTCTCCTCCTCTTCATCTGTACGCCCTCATATCCCATCAATGCTTGTTACTAACTCAACTTCTTCCTGTAGTTGTGTGCTTTCTCTCTCCTCTCTCTCTCTCTCTCTCCTTCTGTTGCTTTCTGCAGGTATTTCTGCCTCCGGAGCTGTAGAGTCTGGATCTATGGTTGCAGCCACCTGCTGCCCCCATGTTCCTGCTCAACACCCACTGCTGCTATTATTGTTATTGCTCTTATTAGTATTACTATTATTATATTGCTATTAGTATTATTTTTATTAATATTAACATCAATACCATTACCACAACTATTACTTTACATCTCTATCTCGCTCTCTCTGCTCATGGTGGGAACTGTTGGGTCTCTGTAAATATAAAGAGTCGGCCTAGACCTGCTCTATATAAAAAAGTGCCCTGAGATAACTTTGTTATGATATAGCACTATATAAATAAAACTGATTTGAATTGAATCTTATTATTATTATATTCAGAGACTTGTTCTGCAGATCTGCAATTCTGCTCTTTATTTCATATTTATATTCTTATTGTATTGTTGATTGTGCTGCTGCTGTAACAAAACAATTTCCCTCACGGGATCAATAAAATACATCCATCTATCTATCTATCTATCTATCTATCTATCTATCTATCTAAATCTGCTCATTTCTTGATAGAAAACACCTTCAGTTAGCGGTCTCAGACACAACTACATGACTAAACACAATTCTATGGTATGACTCAGATATTTCGTTTGTTTAGACAGACAAAACACTTTACTTGCAGGTGTGGTCTGAAGACTTCACTGACAAAAGGTTTTCATTCAAAGAATTTCTGTAGTACAAAGTACTGCTGACAGTGAGGTCTGTATCATCCAGTGTAACAGGGACGTTTCGCCAAAGACATACAGCTGCTGAGTTTTTTTTAAATGTAATCTTCCAATGCTATGACCACAAACTAAACTCCATTCACCTCCATTATATTGGGGCGAAGGCAGAAATCTCAGAGGCAAATATCTTAAACAAGCAGCTTAGATCAATGGGTTCAACAGTAGACATGTTTGCACACCCTGTGTGATCCATTCATCACATCTGTTTCTCTTTCTATTGGACTTCATTAGTGATTTACTGCAACCACAGATCTCCACATGAAAATAAGAGCAGGTTGTGTAAAACTGTAATTTTCTTTTAATGACAGTGTAGTACCTCTCCTTTGCCGTTCTTGTTGCTTCCTTGGACAGACAGTTTGTCCAGCACAGCCAGCAGATGGAGGGCCTTCTCTGGCTGGAAGGTGAGCAGGTACAGATCCACCAGCAGGAAGCACACCGCCTGAGCAAACTTTTCTTCTAGGACAAATAGCACAATGACTCCATGCCAAACTCAAGGCTGACACACGTAAAATATCAATATATCATCGTCAGAGTAACTGGAATACTGTGGTGTCCTGGAGAGAAACAAGACTGTGGTCGAGACAACTGTTCTCTCCCCAGTGGTATTATAAATGCTAGCCATTTTCAAAATCATGATCAGATTTCCCATAAACCCTGTTACATTTAAGCAACCATTACAAGGATGACACACCGGCACAGTAAATTTAACTGATTTAAATCTTTTAGGACAGGTTGCAGTCTCAGAGACTTGAGAGCTGTGTTTATTAGGTTATGGAAAGGCAAAACTACACACAGCACAGCATTTTTCAGTATTTATGGATCAACAAGTCAAGTCTCAGCTTTTTGCCTAAAACCCTGGTCTTCAAATATTCAATTCTCAGTCAACTCTCCAGGTCAAGTCAAGTCTCCAGGCAGAAAAGTCAAAGAAAAAAGTCACATCTACAACTCTGATTATTATTTTATATGTCATATATGACATGAAAACACTGTTTACCTTCATGTTAATCAAATTATTCATTATTAAACATTTACTGATAACACTGTAGTATGAAAAGAGCTGAAACACTGATTATTTTCACCACCAATGATTATGTTACTGATTAACTGATCAATCATTTATTCTAGAAGATGTCAAAAGTAATGACAAATGCCCGTCACATAGTCTTCACATCATAGGCCCAAAGTCATATCTTCAAAATACTCATTTTGTGTGAGCCACAACCCATAAACCTAAAAAGGTATTACAACGATAAGATCTGCTTAAAAATTCCCACATGATCACTAAATATTTAGTATTTTTGTCCTTGATAAATAATTTAAAATGCAATCAAAACTGCAATGGATCAACCGTCTGTTGATCAAGATATTGATTATCTAATTAATCACATCAGCAGTAGACCTTTGTAAAACCCATGTAAAGCAGAATAACATACCAAATGGTTCCAGAAACTGGTAGAGCCTCTCTCCTATGGAGATGGCTTCAGAGTACTGTCGCATATGATAGTGGATGATGGCTTGATTATAGTACAGCAAGCTATTTTCAACATCGTCCAACCCATCAACGTCCTCTGCTGATGTGTGAATCTGAAAGATAAAGATGGGATGTTTGATGAAATTCAAGACATCATGAAGAAGCAAAGTGCTGTGTTCGTCTAGAACTTTCACTTAAAACTAATCCAACATGAACTGAAAGCCTGAGAAAAATACAACCCACATTTCAGCAGTTACCTGGTTCTTCATTGTCATTAGAGTCTGTTTCAGAGTCCCTGTGGTAGTCTGACCACTTGTGTAAAACTCTACAACAGCTTTATTCATGGAAATCTTGTAGTCCTCTTTGTTGAGCTCCTGCAGGGCTTCAAGGTGTTTGAGAGACTCGTCGTACTTCCCAGCCTGTGAAGAACACAGGGACCAGTTTCACCAAATCTGCGATTTGCAACATGATATAATTTCTTCTTGCGTTAATTTTTAAATGTTTCACTAATCAAAACAAGCTCCACACTAGCAACCGATGCATGAGCATGCAAGAGCCCTATAGTACTTGCAAGTTTATCCACAATTTGTGAGCCATTTGTGAAACCAATGGTAAAACATGAAGCTGTCACCATTATCTACATTGCAGCACTTGCAAATCACTTTTATGAAACTGACCCTAGGTCAGTTAATAAAGCATGGATATGTTCATGTGCCCTGGGTGTTTGCATAGATGTCACTGAAAACTACTACCATGGGTTATTCTGATTATTCTGAAACAAATCTGCGAGAAGTTCCATGTCTGTCCGACATCATGCTCGTCTCGGATACAATAATAATGTCTTTAGTGTGACAAGATGAGAGGAAGACTACTGTCACATACACACAGTACACATTGCCTGCAATGAAGGAATGTGTCAGTCAATGCAACAGTATATCTTGTTGAAGCTAGAATTATTGGACATTCTGGGTGCCCCAAGGTGCCCTCACCTTTGTTCATGCTGTGAAATGCCGGAGGAGAAGGAAACGTGTCGTTCATCTTTCGTTTTATGCTTCACAGAAATGTGCCTGTGTGGATCGGTACTGGACTCTGCGCTGCAGCTGGCATGCTTTCAACTCTTCAGAGCAGAGTAATATTGTGACCCTACAGCACTGTTCTCCTGTTGTGGAATCTTTCTTCATAAACTGTACAGTTCTACTCCCCCCGTCAGTTCGTTTAATTCATACTGGTCAGTGTTTACATGCAGGCCAACGTACAACAGCGCATGCGCAAGGACCACAGGACCTAATGACTACAGACCCATCACCCTGTCCTTTGTGGTAATGAAGTCATTTGAGCACCTTCTCCTGATCTACCTCAAAACCATCACCAATCCACTCCTGCCCCCCTGCACTTCACCTACAGAGCCAACAGGTCTGTAGACGATGTAGTAAACATGGCCCTCCACTTCATCCTTCAGCACCTGCTGAAGTCAATGATGGTGCACTTCTACACCGCCATCACTGAGTCCATCCTCACCTCCTCCATTACCATCTGGTATGCTGCTGCCACTGCCAAGGACAAGGGTCTGCAGCGTATCATTCACTTTGCTGAGAAGGTGATTGGCTGAAATCTGCCATCCCTCCAGGACCCGTACATCTCCAGGACCCTGAGGCGTGCAGGTAAGATTGTGGCTGACCCCTCCTACCATGGACACAAACATTTGAGACACTCCCCTCAGCAGGAGGCTGCGGTCCATCAGGACCAAAACCTCATGCTTTAAGAACAGTTTCTTCCCTTCTGCAACTGGCCTCATCAACAAGGCCTGGGAACCCCCACAGACACAGACTCTTACCCCCTCCCATAGACACTACAGGTTATATTAAAGTCTCCTCACCTGACTCAACAGGCACATTTCAAGTCTCTTAATTGCATCCACGTTTCCCTCACTTGCGTCTTTGAGGAGTGAGGAGAGAAGAAACAGGGAAATGTGTTTTTAGAGAAATGAGACGTCCTTTCCTCTGAAGCATCATGTGAAGCGACGTCCGTTTCTGATGATGGCGGCAACTGATCACAGCTAGATAGGAGCAGCTAGAAGATGTATGAGAGACTGATCAATCGCCGCCGCAATGACTGTACATCAACTGTTCAACCCTGCCATGATGGAGTACAAAGACGTTAATCGTCGTGTAGCAAGTTGGCTTGTATTGGTCTTCAAGCTCGGATTGCTGGTTAGTATGAGACACTCCCACACCTCCACACAACCCTGTGTTGAATCGCCACAATGCCTGATTCGGTCTGAAAGCAGCCTAATAAAGGCAAGGCACACAGTTCTCACTGGCAGAGCAGCAATATTTTCTTTCTGTATCCTGTTACCTGTTTAACAAACACCTGCACATGAACAACCTGCACTCTGGATTCATACTGTGTACTGTGTCCTGCTCAGAGGCACAGACCACATTTATATTATTTATTCATAATTTGCATCTGTATTTATTGATAGTCTGATTGTGAATTCATTATGGAATAACCCAGGATATGAACATTGGAATTTATTTATTACGCTTAATGTTTCACAGAAAATTGAAATTATGTAACTCATATCAAACCTGACGCTCAAGAATTATCAGCCTCATGTGACTGAATGGAAATGATGATAAATTATGTAAAAAATGTTTCTTGCTGACAGACAGACTCTCCTACTCTCTGACTTTAATTGTATCCATAATAAAAGTTAATGGGGGAAACAATAGATCATGAAAACAAAAATCTTTCTAATAAATGAAGAAAGTTTATGGTTCTTTTGTTGTTCAGACCTACAATTAACACAGATTTAAATAAATAAAGTTAAATAAAATCTAAAACTTGGGAGTGACACACTTGAGTTTAATCTGTTATCTGTCTTCACTCCAGTATGAAATTCCAGTGATTGTTGTGATGCATCAGATCAGTCCAATCAGCTGCAGCGTCCAATCAATAACTGATATAAGGGGACATGTCAGCCGGTAAAAGACTTCCGTGAAGGCTGCTCTTGTCTCGTGTATTCTCACTCACGGCACCTCAGCGATCCCTACTCGCTCCTCGGAGCAGAAATAAGAGCTAAAGCTCAAGCGAGGATTGAGGAAATATCAAATAAGAGACTTGAGATGCCCCCAATGCGTTACATTAATGCTTATCTTTTGGACTATTATCACTGTACATCGCAGATTCTTTTTACTTCACACTGTAACTTTTGCACATTCCTGTCAATATTTTGCACAATCCTGCACAAACTGTACAGCTTTTTCATTTTAAAAACAGATATATTGCACCTAATTTTAATAATATTTTTCCAATTGTGAATGTTTTTATATTTATATTTCTTGACTTTTGCAATACTTGTTTTTTACGTTCTTATTTTCTGTATGTTTATTGTTATGCACCAATATACCAAGGCAAATTCCTTGTATGTGAAAACTTACTTGGCAATAAACCCAATTCTGACCCTCGATTCAGATAAAGAAAAACTCCCTCAAAAAAAACTTTCACAGGAAAAACAAATGGATGAAACCTGAGGAAGAGCAAAAGAGGAGGCATCCCTCTTCCAGTGTGGACAGACATGCAACAGATGTTGTGTATACAGTGTGTAGACCAACATAGTAAAATCACAGTATGGACAATCAGGATGACAAAATTAGAGATAGATTGTAAACATATAATCAGTCTGGTATTATTCTATGATTTTACTACTGTCAAAAAAATCATTAAAACCAACAATGTTAGTCCATCTCTCAATACTTTTAAGCAGAGCAGAGATAGCAGAGAACTGTTTAGGTTTGGAATAAGGTTGGGGTCAGGTTAAGCATTGCAAAAGACAACCGGATGGGGTTAGGGATAAGGTTACGTTCAGGTTAAGGTAAGTGGAAACATACTTCGACACAACACCGGCTTGCAGAGAGCACTTAAACCACACAAAAGACAAGTATAATATTGTTCCGTTATGAACTTACTCATGGAATTAACGTTAGTGACAGCTGACATGACCTGCGGCTGTGGCTCAGGTGTCACAGCGTGTGTGAAGTGTCCTTGGGCAAGACACTGAACCCTAAATTACTCCCGATGGTTGGCCAGCACCCTGCATGGTAGCTCGCTGCCATCGGTGTGCGAGTGTGTGCGTGATTGGGTGAATGAGAGGCAAAAACCTTGTAAAGCGCTTTGGATAAAAAGCGCTATATAAATGTAGCCATTTACCAATTACCTGCCGTCGGCGACGTTTGTCATTTTAAGTGACGGTCCGCGACTGCTAAAATGAGAAGCTTTGTACACTGTTAATCTTTGCCACCGTGAAAGAAAGAGTAAGCATGTGTGTTTGTGAACTCAGCATTAGAATTGGAACTTTGCAAATCCTTGTATCTTGCCAATGTGGACGTTACAGAGTCACTCTCCCAAATAATTTTTCACGTTTACACACAGACTCACATATTTCTACACACATGCAGCGAAATACTCACACTGTTGACTGTGGAAGATCTATAGATAAAAAAATGTGATATTGGGCTATATAGCCACAACTTTTGCCAATGGAAAACCAAAAAAGAACGGTTCCAAGAAAGTCGAGTCGAGCCGTGCCATACCATGCAGTGGAAATGAGGCATATGTTAGGAAAGAAAGGAGACGATTTACCGAAAATGCTTCATATGCACTGGCTGCCACTTCTTTCTCTTCGTCCGTCATTCCAGGGGATGATGAGCTATCATGCTTTACCTCGTTTTGTTCTGTTCAAAATGAAAAAGAGAGAAACAAGTCAAACTTACATAACATTGGTCTCCAACCAACCGCAATGGGGATGAGCAGTGTTGCCAGCCTGTGTTGGCTGTAGCTACACTCAGTGGCCACTTTATTAGGTACACCTTTCTAATACTGGGTAGGACCCACCTTTGCCCCCAGAACAACCTGATTTCTTCATGGCATGGATTCAACAAGCTGCAGGAAACATTCCCTAAAGATTCTGCTCTATGCTGACATGATAGCATCGCGCAGTTGCTGCAGATTTGTCAGCTACGTTCATGCTGCAAATCTCCCGTTCCACCACATCCCAAAGGTGCTTTATTGGACTGAGATCTGGTCACTGTGGAGGCCATAGGAGTTCACTGAACTCATTGACATGTTGGTTGAACCAGCTTGAGATGACGTGTGCTTTGTGACTTGGTGCGTTATCCTGCTGGATGTAGCCATTAGAAGATGGGTGGACTGTGGCCATAAAGAGATGCACATGGTCAGCAACAATACTCAGGTAGGCTGTGACATTTAAGCCATGCAATCATATCATATTCACTGATGGAGTTGGGTTATATTACGACCTGCATACTGTGAGAAGATATAAGTGTGTCACAGACTGTCATATGTTTATACTGTGGTAGCTGTTAATACCTCTAGGTGTATTAGACCAGTGTGGGCAATGTTGTAAATCAATTGGTATTAAGGCTGGGGTAGGCAAAATCTGTGCAACCTATACAAAACCTTCCACCTCTCTCTCTGCTGCCTCGTATCACTCCGCTAAGCCCCTCCCACCAAACACACAACTTCAACCAGCAGCAGAAAGAGTCGGTTGCTCTGCAAAACCTTATCCCTTGTAGGCCTCACTCTCCACCACGTGAGTCTCACTGAGGCCGCGGTCCCTCCCGCTGCGACTTGTCTTCTCAAAGACTCCCCTCCAGCGCTTCATGGCTGCAGAGCAGAGCAGAGCACCCCAGGCTTCAGAGGCAGCCACAAAGCCATCCAGCAGCGGGATGAGAGGCTAGAACACCACACACACACCACTGTCACCCCTCAAAAGTTATTCCTCACTGTTTGTCATCATGCCTCTTTGCCACTATACGCCGCTGTAGACAAAGAAGGTATTGGAAATTTATCACAAGTTGCTGGAATTTCAGCAAGATTTTCTGCGCATTGAATCAGGTTTTCACCGTCTGAAGGGACGTGCACGCGCATCTGGATTTGTAGCTCAGCCATTACGAACGCACCGTTTCTCTGAAATAACCTGTGATAGGCCCAAGTCTCCTGTCACAGGCTAGATTTTCTGAAGCCTGAAAACAGAGCCAAGAGGAGGGACTGAAGTAATGGTTTTCTCTCAGAGCACTTGAATTACAATATGCTGAATGGTTATTATGGCATTTCTGCCCAATGATGCCAAAAAAGTACTGCCTACCCCAACTTTAAGGGGCCTAATGTGTACCAAGAAAATATCCCCCACACTATGCACCACCAGCACCAGCCTGAACTATTGACACAAGGCAGGATGGATCCATAGACTCATGTTTACATCAAATTCTGACACTAACATCTGCATGTGGCAGCGGAAATCGAGATGCATCACACCAGGTGACATTTTCCCAGGTTTGCTCTCAGACCACTTGAATTACAATATGCTGCATGGTTAATATGGCATTTTTGCCCATTGACGCCAAAGAAATACTGCCTACCCAATCTTTAACGCTAACTGTTAGTTGTTCGTTACTCAATTCAATTCAAAGGATTTTATTGGCATGAAAGTTTTCAAGAACAATGATGCCAAAGCATCAAAATACAATGTGTCCAAATATTTGAACAGTAGACAATATATGAACATTAACACAACACTAAGATTGATAATTCTATACATATATATACACATATATACATAAATATACACATATATACATAGATATACTGTATATACACAGTATATCCTATGCATTTGTGTGTGCGTGTGCGCTGATGAATGGTTTATGTTTAGGGGAGGATGAAGGGGTATAGGAGCCATATTAAGATGAATCCGCAGTTAACAGTAATGTTATGGATGGTATACAGGAACAGAGTAAATCACTCAAAAACCATCTCTCCAATTAACGTTACTCACTGTTGTCAGAAGCGCGTGGGATTACATATTCTTAGTGCTCGGTGGATAATTATACGCCGAATTAACCAAAATACGCTCACCAAGTTAACGCTATAAGTCTTAAGGCATGTTTAGATCGTTTATGTTTTGCGAGTATGGAGGACACAATGCGACATTTCTGAATGAAGTTTTGCCTGAATGTGTCTTCAGGCAACATGCATCTCGGCTAGGCTAACGTTAACTGGGACAGGCGTTCTGAGAGGGATCACTTACGTGGTTAGGCTACAGAGCACAGCATAACCTAATGACCAACTGAGCGTTACATGAGTGATTCCCTTCAAAGTACATGACCAGTTATTAGTTTTACAGTTTGCATTAAAACGTGCATCTGTTCAAGGAGTTAAAGCTAGCTCAAATTGACCACAACTAGCTACCCAGCTAGTGTTAGCTGACACACTCACCTGTATTTTCTGCCATTTCTGAGGCCTTTTCAAGGACAGTTAGAGATCCTATATTTGTAGTTAAGAATAGATTAGATTAAATTCCGTTGGCCGGCGGAGGAAACGTTAAATTTATACGTGAATACTTAATCTCCAGTGTTTCATACAGGAGATGGCTAGCCGAAATCTGTCTGGTTCGCTCTAACAGATTCTACTTTGCTGTTTGGTTACTTCTTCTTCTTTGGTTTTACTGGCGGACTACAAACCAACGTTAAAGGTGCATGCCGCCACCTACTGTACCGGAAGAAAGAAAGACGTGACATAGTATGACAAAAACAGTAAAAACATTTAAACACTTGGGGGGTTGACAATATAACAATACAATAAATCTTCTATGAGAGAACCTCCATATAAATGAAAACCTGAAATAAACAAATGAAGGATTGCCAGTCCCGATATCTAGCTAACCAGCTGTACAGATCCTTCCAAAACTGCAATGTGATCAAACAAGAAAAAAATTAATGCTCAATAGTTTCAAGCTCTTTCAAACAGAATCCACTAGGATCTACTTCAAAATTAAACCTTGTCCAAAGCTGGATTCCGTGCAGCTGAATAAACATTGTTCATAATCTTAAATTCAGTGTCTTTTATTTTAGATGAAATTGGCCATTTAAGATAATTACAATATTTATTTATTAACATTGTTCCGTTATCAATTATTCTTATTATTGATGGTGTTTTAAAACCAAAAAATAACTCACATTTTAAAACATTACCAATTACTTTGTTGTTACATTTTCTTTCACTAATGTATGCACACCAATCTTCAATTCAGGCAACACATTTGAATGTAAGAGTATTTAGTATTATGTGTCTTAAAGAAAGTGGAATGGCTTTGCAAATGCGACAGAATTCTCTAAAGGAGCATTTTAAATCAAACATTTCAATAAATGAATTGAACTGTATAAAATGGCCATGCTCATCCATCAAATTGACAAGATATAAAAGCTTTTTCTCATATCGCTCTTGTATAAATAATGTCTTCCTACTAATTGTAATGGTTCTATTATTTATTTAATGTTTATTTGTATAGGGACAAGTATGTAGCATAAACCAATGCTACACACCACAGCATTTAGAGCCTAAGCTAATTTGCAATGCCCGTCCATAGATGGGCCTTTAAAATACATAAAACTCAGAAACACATACACAAGAGACAGTACAAAACACAAACTCAACAACAGGTAGATAAAAACACAAAACACAGAATTCAACAAGAGAATACAGACAGAACAATACAGGACACAAACTAATACAATAACGCACCACAAAACAAGACGCACCAGATGATTCATGACTACATGACTGATCACTCTTCAAAACCTGTTTCAGTTTGAGTTAAAAATGATCCCAGTCAGGGTCCAGTTTGAGTTCTGTAGGTAAGGAGTTCTACATGTTGATCGCCCGAACAGAAAAGGCTGTTTGTCCAAAAGAGGACTTACACAATGTTATTCCACAAGGTGGAGCCATGCCGTGTGAAATTACGGGTAAATATCATTTTCCAGTAATACAATATAGGCAGTTTAGAAATCTCAGAATCACATCTCAACAAAAATTTCAACCCTCCAACTTTCTGGAATAAACATTTCGGTATATGAAACCATAAAGAACCAGGCTGTGCCAAATAAGCTTTTACCCAATTCAACTTCGATCATAGATTCAAACTTAATGGCTTTCAGACCACCATTGTTTTAGTCTTTAATGATCTGAGATTTTATTAGATAGGGGGATTTATTTTTCCATATTAAAAGTTACAGAGTTCACCTTTTTACATAAATAACATAAAGATAATGACATGGATAAATTAGTTTAGATATACCTTCTACTTTTTAAGTGTTTAAACTGATTTTTACTTAAACTTATTTTTACTTTTGTCAATAGAATTCTGCCCAAAATAGAAAGATCTCTCATAAGCCAATGATTAAGAGATTTTCTCATGCTACTATTTTTTCTTCTATGTTTATTTGCTCTCTTTTATTTCGATCATTAGATATTATTATACCTAGGTATTTTCTTTCAGTTTTAACAGGAATGGATTCAATATTTGCCTGGTAAAGAGGTAACAATTCACATTTTTTCAAATGAACACAGACCAGATGCTCTAGAAAAGATTGAAATGATGTCCAGGGCTTTTCCAATTATAGATTGTCTTTTAAGAAGATGACTGTGTCTTCTGCAAATTGACTAATGACATAATCAAAAATGCTAATTCCTTTTATTTGAGGATGGTTCACAATTAAGTAAGCTAGCATTTGTGTACATAATATAAACAATTTTAGTAAAATTGGGCAACCTTGTCTGTAAAACCTTAAATGTTGGTGTCATTCCAGGGTTGAGGAAGATATAACTATACTACATAGCTATATCATTATCATTATAGCTATCATAACTATATCATTATAGAACCTTTTAATAACCTTCCAAAACCAGGTTTTCTGACTGTTGTGAACATAAAATCATGTTCAGCTGTGTCAAATGCGTTGTTAAAGTCTATAAATAAAATAAGGCTATCTGACTGAATAAATGATTGACAGTCAATCATATCCAGAATCAGTCAAACGGTTATGAAGGCTGATTCATGCTCCCCCTCTAAAACACTATTGTTGTTTTTTTACTTTCATTTAAAATGTGCGCAGAATTTGTTTTTAAAAACGGAATGGCCTAACTTTCATTTTCATGTCATGTCATTAACTGTTTCATTACTGATCTAGTACTGTCTGTCATTTCTGTATTTATTAATTCTAATCAAAAACTGTATCCAAACATCTCATCCAATGAATTAATTTAAAAAGTATTTTTCATAAAATCTTTTAGTTGTGTCTTATTATCGGCCTGTTTGGGCATGGTGTCTATCCAAAGTAACTTGGTATTGCAGTAAAAAAGTTTTTTAAATCACTGTAAGTTCAACACACGCGCGCGCGCGCACACACACACACACCAGGCTCAGCAACTGTGTGTGTGTGTGTGTGTGTGTGTGTGTGTGTGTGTCTGTTTGTGTAGCGGAACGTACGTTATGCAGCGGGTGTGGTAACCCATGGTGAGCAGGGTTACTAGCACTGTGACGGTGGGTTGAGTGGTGACGACGACAAACTGAAGAAGGTGGAAGTGAAAGTTTGACCGTTTGAAAATAGTCGCTCTTACTGTTCCACAGCAATCAGAGATGGATAAGTTTAAGACGGTCCTGAACATTGCCAACAAACAGGCCAACCTCGGTTTCGGGTTGGTCGCCCTGCTGACAGCAGGAGGGGAGCAGATCTTCTCCTCAGTGGTGTTCAGATGCCCCTGCAATGAGCTGAACTTCCTGTACGGCATGGTGTTCCTGCTGGTGCCCGCTCTGGCTCTGCTGCTGCTGGGTTACATCCTGAGTAAGAAGACGTGGAAGCTGTTGACGGGTCTGTGCCAGCGCAGGGCCAAGCTGTGCCGCTGGAGGAGGCTGTCTGCCGCCGGGATGGTCCTCGTCCAGATCAGCATCACCGCACTGGTAGCGCCTTCCAGCTGGATTGCTGTGGCTCTGCTCAACGGGAACTACTATGAGTGTGCGATGACCGGGACCAATGTGAGCGCTTACATCAAGCATCTGTGTGGAGATAAGAACTCTGTGGTCCAGTGTCAGCGGGAGCTGTACAGGTTCCCCTGTGATGGGTCACGCAGCAGTGTACCGCCGGCTGACAGAGACGATGTCCTGCGCTCCCTGAGAGCTCAGTCTCAGGTCAGTGCTGATGTGCTCCTACACTGCTCTTCCAACCATGGCAACTTTATTTTATGAAAATAAAGTTGTTAAGAAAGTAATTAAAATGCTTCAACCTTCTGATGAAGTTGTCTATTTGTCAACTTCGATGTGGGTATAATGATGAGAATATTATACTGGAATATATAATCCTACTCTGTCAGGCATATGTATTGTCATTTTATTATAGCTTCGGTGTCAACAGGCTCCATACCTACCTGGATCAAAGGAAAGAAAAACCTTAGGAAGTGTCTCTTCCTTGACTGTACAGGTGCCAGTGGGCAAATAACAAGAAAGAAAAATGAGCGTATAATAGATACAATATAATAGCACAAATTTAAAATTAAGGGAGTTGCGGCACGGTGGTGCAGTGGTTAGCTCTGTCACCTCACAGCAAGAGGGGTTCGCTGGGTTCGCACCCGCCGGCCGGCTGGGGCCCTTCTGTGTGGAGTTTGCATGTTCTCCCTGTGTCTGCGTGGGTTCTCTCCGGGCACTCCGGCTTCCTCCCACCGTCCAAAGACATGCAAGTTAGGTTAATTGGTGATTCAAAATTGTCCGTAGGTGTGACTGTGAGTGTGAATGTTTGTCTGTCTCTGTGTGTCAGCCCTGTGATTGACTGGCGACCAGTCCTGGGTGTACCCCGCCTCTCGCCCAATGTCAGCTGGGATTGGCTCCAGCCCCCCGCGACCCTCTAAGAGGATAAGCGGTATAGAAAATGGATGGATGGATGGAGTTGTGTTATAAATATAAGTTGCTGTAATATATGTGTGTTTTGTTATACATGTGAAACAGTATATGCCTGGGGACACAAGACTTGAAAAAACACTACTGTAGTCAGGGAAACTCACTACACAGGACAGACACAGTCTTTCCTAACTTTCAATATTGAAATTCACCATTTTCTGTTACTTCTAGTTGTCAGTTGTAGCCATTAACATGCAAAGTTGCATAAAACATTGTTCGCTTGTTATTTTATCTAACAATGTGTGACACATATCTAAGTGATTAAACTGATTTTAACATCTCCTAAACCTGACTGTAAATCCATACTGTGTGTTAATGGTGACCACAGATTCTGGGTTGGCTGCTCATCGCCTCCATCATGTTGTCCAACCTGCTGCTAACATGTGTGGTTCGGTGCACCTCTCCCATCAGCTACCTGCAGCTGAAGTTCTGGAGGGCGTATGCTCAGGAGGAGAGCAACATGACTGATTCATTCACCATTAAGCACGCCAAAGAACTCGCTGAGAGGAACCTGAAGAGCTTCTTCAACCAGACACCGCCTGAAAACATCATCACGCCTTCCAACAAGGACTGGGAGAAGATCTCCTCCCTCTACAAGTTCAGCCCCAAAGACCACTACTACAGTACCTTGCACCGGTATGTGGAGACCTGCCAGGAGATCGACAATGGGATGATGAGGATGGCTTCGGTCAAGTCAAGCACTGACGACAACCCTGCTGTTCTTCATTTTGTAGATGATGGCAGGATGGCTCTGTGAGGAGGTTTGTCTGTGTTAGGGTTAGACCACTTTGCTGATATTTGGATGATACTGATAATGCCAGTGAAGGAGTTAATCCAAAGAGCCAAGGGGCAGTGAGAGAAAGAAGAAAAACTTTACATTTTTATCTGGAGTTTAAGGTGGACAATTTGTGAGATGAGCTGTATCAACATCATGATTCCAGTCATCATCATCTTCAGCATCACCATCATTGCATGATGCTGATAGACGTGATGGCCTACAGGTTAGTGTGACCAGAGGTTGTAGTTTGGTCTGGACCTGGTCTGGAAGGGGAAAGTGTAAGAGCAGCACCTGGGGCAGCTTCTGTGCCCCTGCCCCAGCTTTCAGGTGTGAATGTGTGTGACCTTATAGAGTGTGGACAGGTGTTCTGAAAAAGAAACTCTCAGTGAAACTACCCTGGATGAATAAATACTTTTTTTTTTTAAAAAGCAACTACACTGTGCAATTAATTGGACACAGTTGACCACAAGTTGCAGCTGATTGAAGAAGAAAGAAATTGAAGAGAATACAAATTGAATTGAATCCAAAATGCCTTCAGATTCCACCAAACCATGACCAAAACCATGGTCAAGTCTGTGTCTGCTTTAGAGTAACAAGACTAAAGTGTAACACCCACTAGAGGCATCACATAACTAGATGTGCAACAGTTGATGCCCATAGCACACGTGATGCTCCACACACGCAGAAGTAGTGAAGGTAGAGGAGCCAAGATGTGTTGATCTGGGGTGTGAGCATAATAAAATCTTCTCAAGAGCTGATGTGTGTCAAAGCTAAGAAACAGCAGAGGACGTCAAACTGATGACCCGCACCAAGATGCTGCTGGTGTGCGGGCTCACATAGAAAATAATGGGTGTGGTGTTTTGATGTGTGTCACATGACACCGTGTGCCCTTACGATTCTACAGCCATGTTTAGGCTTAGAGCTTAGGTGGTGCTTTGAGCTAAATGCTAATGCCAGCATGTTAGCATGCTCACAATGACAATGGCAACATGCTGATGTTTAGCAGGTATAATGTTTATCATGTTCACCATCTTAGTTTAATGTGTTGGCATGCTAACATTAGCTAATTAGCACTAAACACAAAATAAATGGCTGCATTGATATAGTGCTTTTGTCCAAAATGCTTTACAATTTGTCTCTCATTCACACACACACACACACACACACACACACACACACACACACACACACACACATACACAGCATGGCAGTGAGTTGCAGTACCAAGAGCAACTTGTGGTTCAGTGTCTTGCCCAAGGACACTTTGACATGTGGAAATAATACTAAAAACTGTATTTAAGTAAGTCTTACAAAAAAGGACACTAACATCTAGTGTGTAAAGACAAACTCCTAAAAACAATTTAATGAAAAAAAAGATATAGAGAGCAGTTGGTAACATGAGGTGAGGCAGAGTGTAAAGTCAAAGATTCATGTGTGCCTTATTTGCACCATATGACTTGTTTACTATGTCTGAGTGGGCTGAAACAGGAAATGCATTATCTTCACCACTTGCCCACTTCCTGTGCACTGCACAAATGGGAGAGGTTTGCCTTCAGGAATTTCTGCCAGACGGCTTTAGAAAGTCAGGTGACGTAGTATAAAGAGCGACAAAGTCCGTGAGGTCAGGGTGGATGGATGGGTCAAACACCGGACTTTCACCCAGGAGTCCGCTGTTAGTGTCTCCTGTTAAACCAACAGTCAACATCGACTTATTTTAACCCAAACCATGATCTTTTCCTAAACCTAACCAAGTAGTTTTGGTGCCTAAACCGAACCAAACTGCAACCGTTTCACAACGTTAACCACGTGTTAGAAAGCAGAAAGCCTTGAAGGCGAACATCTCCCACGAGCGTGCACTGCTGCTAGACTGCATACATATACACCGATCAGCCATAACATTATGACCACTGACAGGTGAAGTGAAGAACATTGATTATCTCGTTACAATGGCACCTGTCAGTGGGTGGGATATATTAGGCAGCAAGTGAACATTTTGTCCTTGAAGTTGATGTGTTGGAAGCAGGAAAAATGGGCAAGCGTAAGGATGTGAGCGACTTTGACAAGGGCCAAATTGTGATGGCTAGACGATTGGGTCAGAGTATCTCCAAAACTGCAGCTCTTGTGGGGTGTTCCTGGTCTGCAGTGGTCAGTACCTACAAAAACTGGTCCAAGGAATGAAAACCAGTAAACCGGCGACAGGCTCATTGATGCGCATGGGGAGCGAAGGCTGGCCCGTGTGGACCGATCCAACAGAAGAGCTACTGTAGCTCAAATTGCTGAAAAGGTAATGCTGGTTCTGATAGAAAGGTGTCAGAACACACAGTGCATCACAGTTTGTTGCGTATGGGGCTGCGTAGCCGCAGACCGGTCAGGGTGCCCATGCTGACCCCTGTCCACTGCCGAAAGCGCCTATAATGGGCACATGAGCATCAGAACTGGACCACGGAGCAATGGAAGAAGGTGGTCTGGTCTGATGAATCACGTTTTCTTTTACATCATGTGGATGGCCGGGTGCGTGTGCGTGGCTTACCTGGGGAAGACATGGCACCAGGATGCACTATGGGACGAAGGCAAGCTGGCGGAGGCAGTATTTTGCTTTGGGCAATGTTCTGCTGGAATCCTTGGGTCCTGCCATTCATGTGGATGTTACTATGACACGTACCACCTACCTAAGCAGACCAAGTACACCCCTTCATGGAAACAGTATTCCCTAATGGCAGTGGCCTCTTTCAGCAGGATAATGCGCCCTGCCACACTACAAAAATGGTTCAGGAATGGTTTGAGGAACACGACAATGAGTTCAAGGTGTTGACTTGGCCTCCTTATTCCCCAGATCTCAATCCAATCAAGCATCTGTGGGATGTGCTGGACAAACAAGTCCGATCCATGGAGGCCCCACCTCACAATTTACAAGACTTAAAGGATCTGCTGCTAATGTCTTGGTGCCAGATACCACAGCACACCTTCAGAGGTCTAGTGGAGTCCATGCCTCGACGGGTCAGGGCTGTTTTGGTGGCAAATGGGGGACCACAATATTAGGCAGGTGGTCATAATGTTATGGCTGATTGGTGTACATGCACACATTCAGCATCAGTGATGCAATGAATGTATTTATTTTAAATATGCGACACCCTGTACACAGTCATCGTTAAAAGGGCAAACCAATGACTTTAATGATGGTGTCAGTACCAGCAGATACTGATGTGTTTTATAATTATGTGTAGAGGATGTTTCACAGCTTCCTGTATAATGCACTGTGTGTTTTAGTCTGAGTAGTCACTCTTGTAGTAATGGAACAGAGAAACCACCAAGAGGAAGTGATCACTTCACTGCTCCACTCTCTGCTGTGTCTTTCTGTCTCTGCAACAATGATATGTTCTCTATGGAACCATTTCAGTAGAATGAATGAATGCTCTCTGCATGATTTACTGTATGTATGTTTTGTCATTTCATATAAAAATGCTTGATTTTAATCTTGTTAAATGCACGCTGCTGACATGTGGAATTGAGACTTGTTTGTTGTGTATGGAGAATGCATGTGCATGAAGAGAAACAAATCAAGTTGTCATACTTCTCATTTCATAGAAATGAATGACTGCTTCACATAAAAGTGAATAGAAACAGTTTCAGTTCTTTTGGTGTTTTTTTGTTTGTTTTTTCCAGCACGAAATTGTTTCAGGCTGCATTCTTGGTCACACCACTGTGAAAGGACACAGACTGGTAATCATAAAAACTAGACCAGCAGGATTTCTGCAAATGACTGTCTCAACACAGTTGGAGCTGGAGAGGGAAGCATGTAAAGAGGGATGTAAATGTGGACAGAGAAAGGGAAGTGGAGTGAAGTTGCAGTATTTTCCCGGGGGGTTGTACCTTTTCTTTTAGCATCAGGAGAAGGAGTAGATATGGTGAGTAAAGAGACATTGGGTGGGAGGCAGTGTCAGATAGACTAAAGGAGGAGCCTGAAGAGAAGAGAGCCAGCCAAAGGGAGGGGCACAGACAGGCTTGGCAGATGTGTTTTGTCTTCAGCTGTGAAAGAACAGCAGACAGGGAATGACTGCAGGCTGCACAGACACTCAACTTTTTCACATTTTCCTGTCTACCTTTCACTTCTTGTAATTTCATCGTGGAGCATGTTCAAAACCTCCCTGCTGACACCATGGATACCTTTCAGGCTGTCACTCGTTTCTACATGAACCAGAAAACCACCATTGGCTACAGTTTGATGGCTCTCCTGACTATAGGCGGGGAGCGAGTCTTCTCCATGGTCTCCTTTCAGTGCCCGTGTAACCACGACCAGAACTTCGTCTACGGGCTGACTTTCCTACTGGGCCCGGCTGCAGTGCTATTGGTCTTTGGTCTGTTCTTCAGCACCAGATTGTGGAGGCTCTACACTGGCTGCTGCCTCAATCCCATGAAGCTTTGCCTCCGTGGGAACTGCTTCGGCTGCCTAAAGGTGTTCCTGAACATTTTCACTGGGGCATGTGTGGCTCCTATAATGTGGCTCTCTGTGGCCCTGCTCAACGGCACATTTTACGAGTGTGCCGTCAGTGGTCTCGACGATAACCTGGTGGTGGATCTGTTCTGTAAAAACAAGACCATGAAGTGTCAGGAGGAGCTGGCCCGAGTGCCCTGTGACTGGTCCAAACTGTCCAGTGATGAGCGCATGGAGCTGCTGCTGATGTTCAGGGCCCAGTCACAGGTAAGAGACACACACCTGAGAGGACTGCAGTCCAACTAAAATGGAGGATTAGACTACTCATAGGGAGTCCAGCTAAACCCCTGAAAGCAGTTGTATAATGTCTTCTGTGGATCTGGAGGAGCTTTGTCAAGTCTGGGAAAATAACCCTGATGATGTCATAATGATTTCATAATCTTACCACTAAACACCAAACATTACAAATTGGAGGAATAGATCAAAAGATGAGGGTGTTTACCAAACAGGGAGGGTCTAATGCTATTCAGTTGCATTGTGGGAAATGTAGGATCTGGTCTTTTTGGAGTTTGACCGATACTAGGGACTAAAAGCCAGGAAATGTCAGCTCCCTAACTTTACACAAACGAACAGTATGTGTTATTATATATGGTTATTATATAAGGTATTATTTATATGGTAAATGGACTTCAATTATATAGCGTTTTTCAACCTTAACGGTTCCCAAAGCGCTTTTTACAGACTGGTCTCATTCACCCATTCACACACACATTCACACACTGATGGTGACGGAGTTGCCATGCAAGGTGCCGGCCTCCATCGGGAGCAACTTAGGGTTCAGTGTCTTGCCGAAGGACACTTTCACATGTGGACAGGAGGATATGGGGATCGAACCGCCAACCCTGGGATCAATCTATCTATTTATTTTCTTTGTTATATATAGTTTTAAGGGCTGAGAGAGCCAGGGCACATGCATTTAAATGTACATGGTACTTTTTAAGTGTATATGACAATAAATTTGAATGTGAACACTGAATATGATTTTCAGTTCTGATTTGGCACACTTTCATATGTGGTTCTAAATCCAGTCTATATAGGACTATGGGGGACAGCTGTGTTTAGTGGAGGGCCAGAAGGACATAATTACCTGAATGTTGCTTCAATGCCACAAAACTCAAAGTGACAAAACCAGTGCATTCTTGGGAGGCTGTAAAAAGAGACAAAGGTTACTCCAGTGATTTAGTGTTGGACTTTCATTAAAGTTGGGGGACAAGAGACAGATTAAGCATTAGAGGCCAAGATATCCTGAATTTTAGTCCCTAGTACTGAATACTGGATCCTGGGTTGTCTTGGTGGCCTGGAGGTGTGGTATACTGCCCATGTGGTCCTGCTGGGGAATTATGTTGAATGTTATTACCCTTCATTTTCTCAACTCTCTAACTGTCTCCAACATGTCAGTATTGGCTGATACATGAGGGTGATACTGGGTTTTATTCAAAATCAGATATCACGATCTGCGTCATTTCAATATTTACACTTGACTTCATGTAAAGCACTTCTAGCTGCACTTTGTGCATGCAAGTTAAGTTTGTTATTTAGTTATCAGTTACACAGGTCTGAAGGTGATGTGCAGGTGTTTTTCCTCTTGCCTCTGTTGATCGTTGGTGAATACATAGAGATGATTTCCCTCTGACAAACTCACAGATGTGGTTAAAAGCTCCATAGAAAAAGCTAGTAAGTGAACCCTGAGTTTTGTCTAATTATTGACAGTGGAGGTGTCTTTTCCACCCCGATGCTTTTACACTGTAACAAGAATACAATCCTGGAAAAACACTTCATTACTGTTTTTTGGGATTATCTATTTTCAAAAATTGACAAATCTTAATATAATTAACAAATACACAATAAAGCCTATTAGCTGCTTGAGTGTAAAAGTATTACCATCAGCCTGCAAGCACCCTTATCAGTATAGGGGACCAACTTATCAACTGTATTTATCTAAATATATGTAATGCCTAGTGGGATCAGTTCATATCAGGCTTGTATGTCTGCAGATACTGGGCTGGTGTGTCATCATTATCAGTGCCATCCTGGGCCTCCTGGGTACCTGCTACACAAACTGTCGCTCCAAAGTCAGCTTCCTGCAGCTCACATTCTGGAAACGCTATGAGGAGAAAGAGAAGGAGCGCTTTGATGCCTTCACTGTGGAATACGCCACCAAGCTGGCAGAGAGAAACCTGAAGAGCTTCTTTGAGAACAAGGCCCCTGATCCATTTGCTTTCCCCAACCACAACGCATGGGAGGAGATCTCTGCACACTATACCTTTTCCAAGAGCGAGCAGTATTACAGCACCCTGCAGCGTTATGTGGAGAGGACAGACAGGGACTTCACACCAGAGAGCAGACCTGTCATGGACTTCGAGGATGGAATAGAGATCAGCTAGAGGAGGAGGATGTGGTCTGTTTGCCATTTATTGGTGAATAAAACACAGACATTCAAGGAATGTGGTGAGACTGTTAGATACTCATCACTGCTGGTATTTAACTCTAAGTCTATTGTTTATAGTTTGACTCAGGAAAAGCTGTGCCAGGCTGCCTCCTCAATGACAAAGCTGCCCTTTCACTATGTTCTTCCAAAGAATGTGACTATTGCCAAACTGCAATGGTACAACCTCCTCTAAGTACATGACATAATTAAGGGCATACCCACTATTTTATACATGTTATTTCTCCCTACCATTGTAACACTGCATGCATGTGAGGCCTTCTATAACTGTACTAACACCAGGGTTTGAAATACGGGAGAGCTACGGGGAACTCGGCTCCCAGACATGAGCTCCCAGAAACTCTCACTTGAGAAATCTAGGAGGAGCTCTAAAATATTGTAATGTTTGGTGCCACTGTTTGTTTTAAAATATTTTCTGTATGATTTAAAATAAATTGATAGTATATTTTTGCACGTAGGCAGGCTCATTCATGTATGCACGTGTATGTGTACAGTAACCTCCCACCCCCCACCCCTGAAAAATAGGGCTCCCCTGAAAGCCACGATGTAATTTGAACACTGACTAACACTGCTTTTTGAATTTGGTTACTTAATTTAATTGGTTACTTGGCTACTTTTGCAAAGTAACTTATTAACTAGTCTTCAGGACAGTGGTAGGTCTAGCCCACTGAAACCACAAGGGCCAGAGTAGAGCCAGCTGTTGTTTTACATGGGCCAGTTAAATCAACTCTGACACTAAGCACTGATTTTAGCAGGTTCAGAAGCCAAGTCAGACAGGTCATCTAAATAATTAAAGTATAAAGAAAGGCAATGTGTCATTTTACCAACAAAGTTAACAGCCTGAGATGCGTAGTATCATTCTATTGTCATATAATGCACAAAGCATAGATACATGACTTACACATGTTTCCTATGGGCAGAGATGTATACACGGTACTACAAAGCTTATCCTCTGATACAGTACTGACTACTAAAGACTGTACACTAAAAACATTCACAGATCTAAATGTTTATGTTCACATCCAAAAGTATCAATGCATGATCACATACATGACGTACACATTATGCATAACATGCAAAAAATATCCTATAATTCTACAGTATTCTGGTTACTTTAAGCTCATTACTCTTTATGCAGCAGAGCTAACAAATCAAACAAGGATGAAGAAATTCTCATTAGCAGACCTACTCCACAGACTCCTTCACAAATCACACGTCAACAGGTGACTGAACAACCAATAATCCATATTACTCAGGCTCTGTCCCTGCAGAGTGACTCCATGTAGACAGCACAACAGTCCCAGTCTCCAGGCAATTAACCTCCAGTAGATAATACCTAGACCTCTTTGCTGCGTTCTTGTTAAGGAATTAAATACACACAGACAGCCACAGAGAGACATTTAACCATCCGGAAAGAAATCAGCAGGCAAAGAGACTCACAGAGAGAGGGCGGGAGGGGTATGACTCATGTTATTCCATGTTGAAATCCATTCTCCTTTCTTTCATGGAGATGAAGTATACATGTCATATAACGTCCCACTGCAATAGTTGCTGTGATGGTCATTTTGAGTGTCTGTTGACAGAACTCCATCGTACATAAACACTGGAGCATCATTTTAGGGGGGGCACAAGGGGGTCCAGGCTTGTTGTTACAGGGTCACAACTTTTTGTGTGCTTTTGGGGAACTTGGACTCATGACCTTAGTATTTTTTTAAATCCTGGATACGGCCCTAGTTGCATTTTTGATGAATAATTAATCTATAATAACTACAAAGTGTATGAAATGCAAAAAGTAAACAGTTATACCGCAAGTGTCTCTTGTTTTTGTGTAATATGTGAGAACTAAGGGTTAGTTAAAGCCTCTGTATGATATGCTGTATCACCTGGACTGTCATGTTTGACAATGAAGCGTTTATTTTTTCATTAAAAGCATGATGCTCAGGTCCATGTAATTTCCCTCCTGACAGATGTGCAGTCTTTCAGTATTCCATCCACAGGCAAAGCCACATGAACGTGATGCCCAGTGATGGAATAACAGAAACACTGTGCCGTTTTCATGAAAAGGTTTTATTTGTATATATGTCCTTAAAGTTATAATCCTGCTTTATCATCACAGCCACTTCCCTAAGCTTTTCTTTGGGAACTGTGTCTCATGCAGTGGATCAGACTAGGCAGCACTTAACAACTAATTACAGCCAGCGCACTATGTGGCAGGGCAGGTTGGGTTCTCATTCTAACTGCTACACACAGTGGCTCCTTGACAAATGAACAGGCAACTGTTAACATTGACAATACAAGTAAATCTACAAGAAAGAATATTAGAATTATTTGTACAACTGAAAAACATTATTTAAATGGGAAATGAGTGAAGTTTCTATGCCTAATCAGTTTATGAAATGTGACAACCTTGGCTTAGCCCCAGATCTTTTTTTAATCCTTGAAGCGTCTCTTTGCACAGTCTCTCCGCTGATTTCACACTGTTGTAAAGGCTCTAACAAACATAGCAATGTGCAAGCAAAAGGCACAAAAGAAGAGGACTGTTAGCAAACAAGGATGTTAACAGTGCAGGTTTCAAGAAGTATTCCGAAATATATTGTGTTTGCAAGTGTTTTATGGGGAAGGAAATGTATTCACCATGTTTGTTAAGCCTCAAAGATATACACAGTGTGTACATTTAAACATGAGTATCTTTTTAATAGGGAAATACACCTTATAGCCTTAAGGCCTGACAAACATGTTGACTGCATCTCCTACCTCATGAAACATTTGTAAAGCTCTTTATTATGTTAAAACATATGAAGTCAGTGGTAGTCTCTATAGCACAGGCATGAAGGCAGGAACAGCAATTTGTCTGCCTATGTTTCTGGAGTCATTTGCCACAAAACATTCAAACCTGCTGTATGAACACGTTTTCTGACTAATGTTTCTGGTCAGTGTGATGAATTATTAACCTGATGTCAGTTTATTTCATCTTTAGGTGCAAATGCTCTATGTGTATTTTCAAGTGAACTGATGTAGACTATAAGGAGTGCCATATCCTGTGACAAGCTACTGGTCTTTTTTCAATTGTGATGATTCCTAGACATGTTGAAACTTGTATAATCCCTGTAGCTCAACAATTCTATGACTGTGTTTGGCTATATGGCCCTCAGCTAAGGGAAGCAACACCGCACTACTGCAGCAGCCACTTGGTTTTCTAAAGAAAGGTGGGTACCACGTGTTACACCCATCTCATGAGCACCCCCTCCCCACACCCCGGCGTGCATGCTTCCTGTACCTGCTTCACAATTAAAGCATTCCACCAGTTTGCCAGTAGAAAACTTTTAATGTGAATAACTTAACACATCTCTAATACAGAAAACAGGAACACAGTCTGAAATTGAACTCCAAACCACAGAGATCAGCTAGAAGCTACTTAAGTACTCAGAGCTCAACACTTAAAAACAGAGTTTTCTCTCTAGTCTCCACCACAGACACACACACACACGAGTTTACTGCTGAGGACACAGCTAAGGAGAGGAGACACAAGGCAAATAGATATGGAAACCAGACAGGGAATAATTATAGACAACGGAAGGATAGGACATGATGCTACAACACAGTCTAATAGAAACAACAAACAATAAAGGTACCATAATACTGAAAATCAAGAGACAAAAAAACAAACAACAAAACAGAGAAACAATCAGGTAAACAGACCAAGAGCAACAAGTGGTCAGAGACATTTCAAAAGCAAGGACCGAGATATAGATGTGTACAGTTTCTTAGCCGTTCTATTAATTTTTCCCATATATTTCAGCAACTTAAAGTGGTTGGCAAAATTATATATGAACACAACGAAAGAGCACTGCCTTTCAACTTACAAGTATGTATATGATACTTACCCAAAATAATCACAAGATTAACAGTATCTGAATGTTTGCATCCAAGTTGTCCATAAAATTTAAATTATATCAGTGTAAGTAAATGAAGGTATGTTTGAATGACAACCAGTTATGGATATCAGACTAAAACAAATGAGCATATGAACATTTTAAAAATAAATCAAAAATCACTAACAGTGTATATTATAGATACTATTTTAAATGGGTTTATTTGACTTTAGGAGCAATAGGACATGATAGATAAAAAGAGAAGGGCCATCTCCTTAAAGGGACCTCTATATCATCCCACACAGAGCATGAGTTGAAGTCCCCCAATTTTTTTGTTTAAAAAGCAGACCAACTGTTCTGTTATCACATTTTTATCCAAGTAACATCACCAACTTTTAGAGAAGGCAAAGAAGGTACAATCAGAGAAAACTGCATACTGCTTTGTATCATTTGAAGTAAAGGAATGGGAAGTGCTTTACACATGTCATACCCTTTTCTTGAGATAGTCATTTTATACTTTCTGGTAAAATCTTCAAAAGGTCCATCTGAATTCAATAAATCATAGACAAATATTAAACCATTATCATACTAATCAGCTTTCAAAATGGATGTTCTATTTATGGTAATAACCCTGTTGTTCCACAATAAAGAGGCAGGAGACTGTCTGGTAAAGCTTGGTTTATGCTAGCATGAGACACCGTGGCACTGGCTTCCGCAGATGGTGCATGAGCTACGAGCATGCACAGAGGCTTTTAGGCTCAACGTCTTATCTATTGCAGTATTCTCCAGAGAGACATCTCCATATTTAGAAGGATACTGCTTTCTAAAATACAATTTCAAGACTCATTTATGCTGCATCTTATCTGTCAGTTCAAACACATTGCTGTTTCATTTGGAAAAATAAACAGCATTTCATCAGGAAAATGATCTGTTACAGAGGGTGGTTTAATGTGACAGATTTTTGTAGTGATTTGCCATCTAGGCAGCAGGGGAAGGACCCAAATGCAGACAGTCGAGGCTCCAGCAGTTCAAAGGTTTATTTCACAAAAAACACTTACACATAGGTGCAGGCAGACAGGTATTGGGCAGGTCCAGGTTTGGGGAACAGAAGCACAAGGATAACATTCAAAACAACAGCACAAAACTAACACAAGACAAGCAGTATGAAGCCACAGAAAACAAAGGAAGGGGACTGGTATATATATATGGGAGGAGACAACAAGGGAAGCAGACACAGGTGGGTAACGAGACAGGTGATCCCAATAAAACACAGGTGATCCTAATCACACAAACAAGAAACAGACAGACCAGCACACAAGAGACAGAAAGGATTACAAAATAAAACAGGAAACAAAAACCAGAAAACACAGAGTCCAAACAAGAGTCCTTAGGGGATCATGACAGATTTTGGTGTTATGAATGGCACTTTTGCAAGTTGAATATCGGACCAGGATTGGCTTCCAAACTATTGGTGATGTCACAAATCATACTTGTAGACCCACCCCTGAAAATGAGATTTTCAATGAACAGAAACTTTCCACTTTCAGCAGATGAATGTGAAAACATTCTTCTAGTGCAGGGTTATTCAACTAAAATTCAAGAAGGTCCAGTCAGGGAAAATGTATTAAAGCAAAGGTCTGGAACATCATAATGTCTAACTTGAGTTAGTGTGATATATGGTGATGTAGCCTAGTAGATGTATCAACGTTTGCATGTAATCAATAACTGACTGTCAAATCAAATAAATTCAGTGACAATATTGTCACTGTTTTAATAAATAAATAAAATAGCTTTTGAATAACTTAAAATAAAGTTCATAACTTGAGAAAAATAAAGTTTAGCAGCAGCTTTTCTTTTTCTTTAACTGTCTAACATCTTGACTGAACAGTCTCAACCAACTTTACAATATATAAATCTCAGCAAATCTTAACAATTGAACACTTTTACAGTTTCTCTTTCTTTCTCTCTTATATCCCACTCCCCTACTTTCTGTTGATTAGTGAAAGATTTGAGCTGTAGCTTGTCCTGCCAGGATTTTAAATCTAGGCCTGGATGGTGTCAGGGCCATTCTCATGCACATGTGGAGGTGCTCATTGGTGAGCCTGGAACGATATTTAGTCTTAATTATGTTCATTGTGGAGAATGCTGCCTCGCAGCTGTATGTGGAGCAAAACATGGTCAATATGTACAGGGCTACTTTCCTCAGACCTAGGAAAGCTGTCTCTGAGACTATTTGGAGCCAGAAAGTGGCAGGGTCACTTCCTCTGAACTGCTCTTTCAGGGCCACATCTGCTTGGAGATCAACCAGTTCCATCTGAAGAGCCCCAGCATTTGCCCACTTGAAGTACTGTGTGACTTCTTTTGAGAACCCCCTGACATCTGTGATGAGGAATGGGTTCTGAATTAACAGGGTGAGCTGCTGTCCAAAGCTGAAGCTGTCAAAATGTTTGCTGAAGTTTACAATCAGCTTATCAACAAAGTCAACAAAAGAAGACACATCTCTCTGTCCCTGAACCTGTTCCTGCAGTGCTGGGAAGTGAACACATTCTCCCTGCAGGTCTTCCTTGAACACCTCAAGTTTCATCCGAAAGGAGCGGACAGCTGTTAACAGTTCACAAATTGAATTGTCTTTGCCCTGTAGCTTCAAATTGAGTTCATTCAGATGTGAGGTGATATCAACCAAAAAGGCCACATTATCCATCTTTTCTTCATATTTTAAAAAGAGAGAAAACTGTGTTGCTTTCTGACTTTTCAGCTCTACCAGGAAAGCTGCTACCTCCCTTCTGACCAAAACCACTCTAACACTCTGCTTTTGCTGAGCCATCTCACATTGTTGTGCAGCAAAAGATCATCAGCATTTGCTTCAACTTCTCTGAGGAATTCCCTGAGCATGCGATGCTGATAGGAAGAGGATGCCCTGAGAAAGTGATCATTTTCATCATTACGTTCATCACCTCAGCATGCTCATCTGACAGGGTGGAGCATAGGACAGATTGGTGAATTATGCAATGGTAAGCTATGAGCTCAGGATTGTCTTCTTTCAGTCTTGCCACAGCTCCTTTATCTCTCCCTATTATGGCAGGGGCTCCATCTGTGGTTATTGAAACCACTTGTTTTGGCTCTATTCCCCTTTGTTAACATCTCTTTTGGCCAGGTAGATGTCCTCTCCTCTTGTACTGGTCTGAAGGGGAGTAATACCTAACAAGTCTTCACAGAAAACTTTCTTGTCTTTGTTGAAGAAGCTTACATAAACTAACAACTGAGCATTGTCAGACACATCAGTGGAGTCATCTCCAGCCAAGCCCACACATGGTGCTTTATGAATGGCTTCATCCAGCTGGGCTAGTACATCCTGGGTTAATATGTCACTTTTCTTTGTGGGTGATGATGCTGACATGGGTATTTGCTTTATTTTATTACAAAGCTCTTCTTTTTGTTTTCCCTCAAATAAGGTTTCTGCCACTGCACTCATGCACTCCTTGACAATCCCCCCATCAGTAAATGGTTTTTTGTGTTGACCCAAAATCCAAGCAATTCTGAGGGAACATTCATGAGCACGTTGTTGGGCAGTGAATGAATGGGTCAAGATTCTGGTGGATTGATCATACTGGGCTCTGAGACTGCTTATTTTCTGCAACCTCAGTTCAGACCTCAGTGGGTATGCTTGGTCAAAATCTTTGTGTTTTGTCTCACAGTGGCGTTTCACATTACCACTTTTAATGAGCGCCATGGTCTCTGAGCATATCAGACACAGTGGTTTTGTGCTCCCACAGGGAAGAATGAACATGAACGAGTCTGGGTGGACAGACTGAAAGCTCTATTTTCGCTATCCACTTTTCTTTTCTTACACCGCGCCATTTGTGGATGTTTGTCTCTCCCTTTCTCCGGCTCACTCGTCTCTTCGTCTTCTCTCTCTGTATCGCTTTCTTTATTTTTCTTTCTCTTTCTATCTTCCTTTCGTCTGTCCCTCGCCTCTCGCCTGTTTGTGTATGCTGAGCGGCAAATTTTAGCGCCTGGAATGCAGAGACTTCATTGGCTGAGTAGCGTCACGTGGGATGGTTTAACTCGAATGCAATTGGTCTGTGCGTTTCCTGATCTGCTCAACCAATGCCGTAAACACTAGAAAAGCTGCGCCGGTTAAAATAGAAGCGTATTTAAAATTTAAATTTAAAATCCCGTTATAATTTAATGGTAATAGGTCCGGGTCCGTATAGGATGGCGTCTGGGTCCGGACCCGGACCGCGGTCCGCCAGTTAGTGACCCCCGTTCTAGTGTCAAACTCTGCACATACATCATTCTGTACAGTGAAACTCAAACTTCCAGCTGTAGGAACAAGAAGAAAAACATGTTTTTGAGTGGAGGGGAACTTTAATGAAAAGAACAAGATGGAACCTTCCCTTAATGATGCAACATTAGCCTATATTTTGTGTTGGTTTTGTTGTTCAAAGTCATGATGTTACACACTCCGGTACAGTAGGAGGCACCAGTAAAACCAAAGAAGAAGAAGATCCTAACCTTTCCTTCCGTGCGCGTGCGCGTGCGTTTGCAGACCTAAAACATGGATATCAGAAGAGACGCTGTCACTGTCACGCCGAAGTTGGCGAAGAACTACTGGATAAAGTACCTACAGTTGTAGTGCCCAAATGTATTGTGGCCACATGTTCAAACAGTAGTATCTCCCCCAAATGAAAACGTCCATAGCTACAAAGCTATACTGTTATCAGACCAAAAAGTCCGAATCACGATATCATCGATCGCCACTGGGCAAGTGAAACACGTAGCACACCCAGTGTGTTAGCTTGAACATAGCGGTGATGATTGTTCTAACTTCCAGATAAACTGCAGCCACACAAAATGACAGACTACGCCGAAGAGCAAAGGAATGAACTTGAAGCTATAGAGTCTATCTACCCAGACTCTTTTACAGGTTTGAATTTCATCACTGTAGACAGAAAACTGAAAGACAGCTAGCCCGCAAGCTAGCAAAGAAATGGTCGTTAGCTGACCAGTAACTAACTGTTTACTACAGGATGAATCCAACAAACGGAGCTAACTATTTCGTGTGGCACCCAGTCGTATAGATGTATTGTCGTTGTAACGTTACTCGAGCTAAATGTCAGACATGCACCAGTGATTGACAAGCGCTTAGTGGGCCTTTTACTGAATCTGATATGGACACAAAAGCACGCCAAACTCCGTTCAGATTCGGTGGAATTCTTCCCATATTGACGAGGACCATATAAAATGGATATGTGCATAACGTAAATGTACTTAGGTATTCTGGCGGCTGTAACGTTATGTATCTAATGACAGTCTTTACACCATTAAAAGTACATTCTTGACCATGCCTGATATAACCTAGGCAGCTTGCTCTTAGCCATTTATTGGTATTATTGGTAAATGAAGGTAAACCTGTTTATCGCGAGATGTCTAAATGATGTAACTAATCCACGTGTGTTTGTAGTGCTTTCAGATGAGCCCACCAGTTTCACCATCACTGTAACATCAGATGCAGGGGAAAATGGTGAAAGTGAGTATACTTTTGTATGTGGTTGCAAAATGTCATCCATTGCACACAAATCAGTGACATTAAAGGAGATATCAGCCATGATGATAAAGGCAACAATTCAAAGAGTGTGAGTGAAATAACATGACAGAGTTGGTTTGTGTGAGTAAGCTGTAGTAAACACCCTACAAAAACTAAGAAATATAGCAGACTGTGATCATATGAATGGTCTGTTTTCTTCTTGCAGCTGTGGAAGCAACATTAAAGTTCACATATGTAGAGAAATACCCAGATGAGCCTCCGCTGTGGGAGATCCACTCCCAAGAGAACCTGGAGGACAGTGATGTGGAGGACATCCTCACCTTCCTTCAGCAGCAGGTTTGTCTATCTTAACCCAATATGATCTCCTTGATTTATATTGGTCCCTGGTCCAGCGGGAGAGAGAGCAGAGGAAAGAGAACATACAGCAGCACAATACAGTTCCACATAGGGATGTAAAGCAATAGCTGTGGTAATGGCATTGATGTTAACACCAACAGAAACAACACTAAGAGCAACATTATAATAGCAATACTAATAATAAGAGCAATAACAGTAATAGCATCAGCGGGCGCAGAGCAGGAACATGGGGGCAGCAGGCGGCAGCAACCACAGACCCAGACTCTACAGCTCCGGAGGCAGAAACACCTGCAGAAAGCAACAGAAGGGGGGAGAGAGAGAGAGAGCGAGAAAGACAAGAGAAAGCACACAACTACGGGAAGAAGTTGAATTAATAACAAGCATTGATGGGATATGAGGGCGTACAGATGGAGAGGAGGAGGAGAGAGGAGCTCAGCGCATCATAGGAAGTCCCCCGGCAGTCTAGGCCTATAGCAGCATAACTAAGGGGGGGCTCAGGGGTCACCTGAGTCAGCCCTACTATAAGCTTTATCAAAGAGGAAAGTCTTAAGCCTACTCTTAAATGTGAGGAGGCTGTCCGCCTCCCGTACACAAACTGGGATCTGGTTCCACAGGAGAGGAGCTTGATAGCTGAAGGCTCTGGCTCCCATTCTACTTTTAGAGACTCTAGGAACCACAAGGAACCCTGCATTCTGGGAGCGCAGTGCTCTAGTGGGGTAATAGGGTACTATGAGCTCTTTAAGATATGATGGTGCCTGACCATTAAGGGCTTTGAAGGTGAGGAGAAGGATTTTAAATTCTATTCTGGATTTTACAGGGAGCCAGTGTAGAGAAGCTAATATTGGAGAAATATGTTCTCTTTTTCTGGTTCTTGTCAGTAAACGTGCCGCAGCATTCTGAATCAGCTGGAGAGTCTTAAGGGACTTATTGGGGCAGCCTGTTAATAGAGAGTTGCAATAATCCAGCCTAGATGTAACAAATGCATGGACTAGTTTTTCTGCATCTTTTGAGACAGGATGTGCCTGATTTTTGCAATGTTACGTAAGTGAAAAAAGGCAGTTCTTGAAGTTTGTTTTATGTGGGAGTTAAAGGACATATCCTGATCAAAGATAACTCCAAGATTCCTTACGGTTTCGCTGGAGGCCAGGGCAATGCCATCTAGAGAAACTATATCTTTAGATAATGTGTTTCGAAGGTGTTCGGGGCCAAGTACAATAACTTCGGTTTTGTCTGAGTTTAACATCAGAAAATTGCAGGTCATCCAGGTTTTTATGTCCTTAAGGCATGCTTGAAGTTTAGCTAATTGATTGGTTTCATCTGGCTTGATCGATAAATATAATTGGGTATCATCTGCATAACAATGAAAATTTATGGAGTGCTTCCTAATAATATTGCCTAAAGGAAGCATATACAAGGTAAATAGAATTGGTCCAAGCACAGAACCTTGTGGAACTCCGTGACTAACTTTGGCGTGCATAGAGGATTCATCATTAACGTGTACAAACTGATATCGATCTGATAAATAGGATTTAAACCAGCTTAGTGCAGTACCTTTAATGCCAATTAAATGTTCTAGTCTCTGTAATAGAATGTGATGGTCAATGGTATCGAATGCAGCACTAAGATCTAGTAAGACAAGTACAGAGACAAGTCCTTTGTCTGATGCAATTAGAAGGTCATTTGTAACTTTCACCAGTGCTGTCTCTGTGCTATGATGCACTCTAAATCCTGACTGAAAATCCTCAAACAGCTTGTTGTTGTGTAGAAAGTCACACAACTGATTGGCGACTGCTTTCTCAAGGACCTTAGAGAGAAAAGGAGGGTTAGATATAGGTCTATAATTTGACAAAATCCCTGGATCAAGAGTGGGCTTTTTAAGAGGAGGTTTAATTACAGCTACTTTAAAGGACTGTGGCACATAGCCTTTTAATAAGGACAGATTGATTATATCTAGTAAAGAAATGGGTAAAGGATAAAATTTCTTTAAGCAGCCTAGTTGGGACGGGGTCTAAGAGACACGTTGATGGCTTAGATGAGGAAATCATGGAAGTTAGTTGATTACGGTTGATGGGAGAAAAGCAGTCTAAATGTACAGGTTTTACAGTTGTTTCTAAGGTTCCTGTGTTTGAAGATAAGTCAGTACCAACTGAGGGCAGGAGGTGCTGAATTTTGTCTCTAATAGTTAGAATTTTATCATTAAAGAACCTCATAAAGTCATTACTACTGAGGTCTATAGGAATACATGGCTCAACAGAGCTGTGACTCTCTGTTAGCCTGGCTACAGTGCTGAACAGAAACCTGGGGTTGTTCTTATTTTCCTCTATTAATGATGAGTAGTAAGCTGCTCTGGCATTACGGAGGGCCCTCCTATAAACTTTAAGACTATCTTGCCAGGCTAAACGTGATTCTTCCAGATTGGTGGAACGCCATTTCCTTTCAAGTTTTCGCGATGTTTCTTTAATTTGTGGGTTTGCGGGTAATACCATGGAGCTAACCTCCTCTGTGAGCCTGCAGCACTATCAACAAGATGATCAATTTGGGAGGGACTAAAGTTAGCATAGGAGTCCTCTGTTACATTGAGACATGGAACTGAATTTAATGCCGATGGAATCACTTCCTTAAATTTAGCTACAGCACTATCAGATAGACATCTAGTGTAGGAATGTTTGCCTAATGGTGTGTAGTCCAGTAATGGGAATTCAAACGTTATTAATTAATGGTCTGATAAAAAAGGATTCTGTGGAAAGACTATTAGATGTTCAATTTCTATGCCATTGACAAGAACAAGGTCGAGGGTGTGGTTAAAACAGTGAGTGGGTTTATGTACACTCTGACAGAAGCCAATCGAATCTAATAATGAGAAACGCAGCACTAAGGCTATCATTTTCTACATCCACATGAATATTAAAATCACCTACAATAATTATTTTATCTGTTTTAAGGACTAAACCTGATAAGAACTCTGAGAATTCAGATAAAAATTCAGAGTACGGTCCAGGAGCTCGGTACACTATAACAAATAGAATTGGCTGTAGTGTTTTCCAGGTTGGGTGTGAAAGGCTAAGAACAAGGCTTTCGAACGAGTTATAATTTAATTTAGGTTTAGGTTTGATTAATAGGCTTGAGTCGAAGATGGCTGCAACTCCACCTCCTCGGCCTGTGCCTCGAGGAATGTGAGTATTAATGTGACTGGGGGAGTGGATTCATTTAGGCTAACATATTCACCTTGACACAGCCAGGTTTCAGTGAGACAAAATAAATCAATATTATGATCTGATATTAGATCGTTTACTAGAACAGCTTTAGATGAGAGAGATCTGATGTTTAAGAGTCCACATTTAATTCTCCTATTTTGTTGTACTGTTGCAGTGGTGGTTTTACTTTTTATTAGGTTTTTATGTGTAACTCTTTCTGTTTACTTTTGATTTAAATAATTTAAGTGGTCGGGGGGCAGACAACCTCTCTGTGGAGTTTAGGGTGGGTAACTGCTCTAATGGAAGCGCAGAGAAGCGTGTAGGACTGCAACTCTGCCTCCTGGTCTGGACCACAGACTGTATTAAGTCTATGGTCTGAACTCTGAGTTGTCATGGCTTTGGGCCACTAATAAATTCGGCCAGATTTCTAGATATGAGAGCGGCTCCATCCAAAGTGGGATGAATGCCATCTCTCCTAATCAGACCAGGTCTTCTCCACAAAGTCCGCCAATTATCTACAAAGCCCACATAATTACCTGGACACCACCTCAACAACCAGCGGTTGAATGATGACATGCGGCTATACATGTCATCGCTAGTAAGATGCAATAAGTAAACTGTTATGGCAGGTATATCAGAAGGTGATGATGATGACCATAAAAATTTAATAATGGTTGCATATGTTAGTATACAGTATCTCCTGATCTGTCTGTTGCCAATGTAATCAGTATCAACTTTATGTACATGTGGTTCCCCTGCAGGCAGAAGAGAACCTGGGCATGGTGATGATTTTCACTCTGGTGACAGCTGTTCAGGAGAAACTCAATGAAATTGTGGATGAGATGAAAAACCGACGAGAAGAGGAGAAACGGCAGAAAGAGAGAGAGGCAGAGGAAGCAGAGAAGGTAGGAACAGGAACAATAGACATTTCGCATACATTTAACGTATTTCCATATTGTGATCAATCAGTATAATTAGTACTACTGTATATTACAGGCACTATGTACTAAAGCAGGTTTAAGAGGTTTTCCTGTGAGCTCTGAACTGAAGTTTCATTGAACAGCTCTGGTTAACTCAGAATGACTGGTCAATGATAGTATGGTAATATAATGTTGTGTGTGTGTTTGACAGGTAGCATTCCAGGGCACAGTGGTAACCATTGAAAATTTCTTGGCGTGGAAAGTCAAGTTTGAGCTGGAGATGGCTGAGCTGAGGAGGAAAAGACAGAAAGAGGAGGAGCAGGCAGGAAAACCCAAGCTCACTGGTAAACACTGATGCTGTTACATCTCTGTAGAGGCTCTCAACTTGCAAAGCTGATTGCATAAATATGTGAACTGAAGAAAATGTAATCCTTCCCTCACCAGGTAAACAGCTGTTTGAGAGAGACCACAACCTGGACACATCTGACATTCAGTTCCTTGAAGACGGTAACGAGTGTTTCTAATCAGTGTTTGAGACTGACGTTGTTAATGTAGTTATTAAGGCTTCTACTGGTACAAAGCGTGACAACATAAAGAATGAACATACTTGCAGTCGTTTAATTCAGGACAAGAAACCTGTTTAAATGTGAATGGCCAACAGCATTAACATTTAATTCCATAAGTGAAATAGAAACATTGTGTGGTCTGCATGGTGGGAGCACAGGTCTGGAACAGTTTTCAGCACTGATCAGCATGTGGCTGGACTGGTTTTCCATCCATCCCAGATGATGGCTGTTGTCATAAGGCACTGCTGTTTTTAAAGAAGTTGAAGAAAATGTCGGAAGATCTATTGTTAAAATGAATCCGATTGAATCTTTTCTTTTACAAACATGTTCGAGTCTGCAGTGAAATGGGAGGAGATATGGAGATTTGAGCATTGTAAGAATATCACGAATACAGGACAGAGAAGCTAAAATCTTTAGAGTGGATCTGTTGAAGAATGGTTTTATTCTGACACACATCTGCTTTCTTCTTCTGCAGCTGGAAACAATGTCGAAGTGGATGAGTCTCTGTTCCAGGACATTGAGGATTTGGACTTGGAAGAGGACGACCAGGACTTTGACCCTTTAGAGATGGGCAGCGATGAGGACTAAAGCAGGAGTAGGACTGAGGACTGCTGAGGACTAACAGGACCATACCTGCTCCTCTCTGGAATATGATCATCTGACCAGACACATGAAGAAGATCCAACAGCTGCATTTATTTTTTTTAAAGACTCTCACAGCTCACACAGATCTTCATAAATACAACACATAACACCCATGAGTGTTCATTTCTATGCCTGAGCAATTAAATTGACCAGATAAACACCTGTGACTTGGCTCTGGTGCTGTTTGACCTGCAGTGCATCCCAGCGACAGGCCCAGTATTTGTCCAGAAGATGGCAGTAAAATATCAAGTATGGCCAGGAAGAAGTATTCAGAGGCTTTACTGAAGTATAAGTAGCATTACCCCAATATATAAACATACTTCATTACAAGTAAGATTACTGCATCCAAACTCTTATTTAAGTAAAAGTAAAGTATTGGAAGCCAAATGTACTATCAACTATGAAAATTAAAAGCACTCATTATGGAGACTGGCCTGTCTGAACATCACAAATCAGTTATGTTTTATAATCATATGCACATCACATTCTATAAACATACATCAGATTTCATTAATTGATCTGTGTGTAAAACCTTTGTCTGCAAAGTAATTAGTAACTATAGCTGTCAGATAAATGAGGTGGAGTAAAACAAATATGCTAGTCACCTCTGAAATGTAGGGGAGTCAAAGTAGCAAAACACTGAAGTACTCAAATAAAGTACAAGTACCTCAAAACAGCACTCAAAGCTGCATTCATTTAAATGTCTTTTGGCCACTTAGGGGATAAGAACAAGCTGGAAAAAAATCAGATACAACTACCCCATAAAGTTGTCACAGCAAACTAATAATTGATCCATTGTAACTAAAAATGTATTAAGTTATTTCTATAGCATGTGTTCAGGCCAGGAAGGATGAAAGACACCATAGGCAAGGAACAAGCTCAGACCCACTTCTCAAATGCACCAGCATTTAATGGCTTAAGGCAAACAGTCATACAAGACCTCCTGAATCAAATACAATGTATTACAAAAATAGAATCTGACCAAGCTGTCGGTGCCTAATCTCAGTGCTGACAGTTATTTCAGCCTTCATCTCTTCACAGCACTTCACATGGTAACACCAGTTACTGCAAAAACACCAAAACACATTCCAGATGGATTTGTACAGTTTCATGTATTGTACATGAATATATCAAAGCAATCATTACTATTGTTCAATATACATGAATATACAGTGTTAATAAATGGTTCCTAAGAGTCATAAAGTTAAAAACAATCGGTTGCAGAGGTTGGACAAAGGCATAGTTTTGCAAGTCACATGTAGGTTTAAAGTCATGGCTGTGAAGGCCAAAGTCACAAACGAGTCAAGAACAAGTCCTGCACTTTGTTTCCAATCCCAACAAGTCATTTGCACCCTTCACTACATTTAATATTGATGATTTCATTTCTTAATAGTATAGTAAGTTTACAGAAATAATGAATGCATTTTGCAATCTATATTTACAGTATTACTTTTGTATTACTTATTCTCTAACTAAACATCTTGTTCCCTTCTACCTACATGTCTATCAGTATGTACTGTACTGGTACACCATTAGTACAAAGAATTACACTGTAAACTGGGAAGTATGCTGTACATTGTGGGCCATAATTTAAAGTGTTACCTTACTTTCATACAAACTTTCTAGGATTTAAAATCCAACTGTTGGGGTGTGTGTTCGTGTGTTACTCGTGTGGCACAGGAGTTCATGCTCGAGGTGATAATCTGAGGTATCTTCTGTTGTGTCTGCTGTTCTTCAAAAAGATTAGCTAATTGATTCAAAGTATATCTGTTGTCAGGAAAATGAAGAGTTGTTACAACATCATTTAGAATCTTTGTGCTTGTTGAGGACAAGTCATTCCAAGTCAAAGTCCAAGTGAAGCCAAGAGTCATTGGTGTTGAAGTCAAAGTCAATTTCTGATTTTGTCATCAGATTCCTGACTCAAGTCTCACTCAAGTCCAAGTCATGTGACTCAAGTCCACTCCTCTGCAGATAGCTCCCATTTCTATGGAATTTGACAAATATAATGAGTGTGGTCCCCTGCACAGACTGAGACAACATGCATCCACCATTATTTCCATGTCTTAACTCTGATTTCTGTTACCATCAATATAGATTCATATGATATATTTAGCAGCCATAGAAGTCCATAGAGCATACCAATGTTTTTCTTTTCACTACAGTATAAATCTAAACATGCATAGACTTTAAACTGCTTGATGAGTCCACCACAGTGAACAGAAATCTTGCTTTTGGTATTGTCAAAGTAATTGTTCCATGGTAATACAGTTGTAAGTGAAGAGTGATTTAAAGGGTGTGCACAGCATGACCAAGCAACAAGAATGTAACTGTGGCAACAGTAAAACAGACGTGACACCAAGAAGCTGTAAATTCTCTGCAGATTGGTGCTAACAGTGAGGCAATGGTTGGACTTGTGTTTTTACATGACCACAAGAAAACAAGGCTTGCTACATTGAGTTAAAGTCTACTATGTCAAAATTACTACACATTCCATCTTAAATACAGCTTTGCATAGCTTTTCAAAGCATACTAAAATGAATGGAAACCAATGGCTGCCTGGAAGGAAGGACAAACTATAGTATGCTTTGGAAAACAGCAGTAAAGTGAAGTGTAAAATGTAGAAAGACACTGGTATGGCGGAAGGAGAGAGAACCTGACATGAATAGTGTTTTTTCTGTATAGTATAATGTTCATGAAACTGCAACGGTGTCTGTCTTCTTCTTTGTGTTGTCATGAGACCAACAACTGATCACTCAGTGTCCCTGATGTCCCAGATAAAAGACAGAGGAAAGTCCTCCATCTCTCTGTGGAAGACCTTGTCAAAGCATTCATTCTGGGCCACAGTGAAGTGATTCTTCCAGTCACCGATGGTGCCTAATGTTCACAGTACAGGAAAGGAAAAGGTTGCAGTCATCCATCCTCACTCTGCCTGTATCAGTCTGGATATTCAGTGTATTCCAGCAGTTTTCTGGAATTAAGTTCTTTATTTCTTTACTTCAACCCATCTCGTCTACATCTCCTTGAGTTAGTGATTTCCTGCATTTCCCAGAATGTTCAGTATAACTAGATAAATGTATCCCTGTTCCATACAGTGTATATGAATACTACACTGGATACACTGTGTAGTCATTTAGACAGTACAGTTTTTAGTAAGTATACATGAAATTTATGACAGAGCTACAACAACAACTGTGTCACTGTCCAAATACTTAGGGACTGCATATGATGGGGACAGAAATACACAGAGGACAGTATCTGATTTCTAACCAAATTTCCCACAACATAACCCAATAATGGTGAGAGGTGTGTGGGTGGTGCAGTGGGTGTTGGAGGGGTGAAGTTCTCACTCAGCATCAGAGACCCAGGGGTTGAGTCACAGGAGCAGTACCTCCAGCTTAGTTGTATGTTCCAACAAACACCCCTGTGTTACTGTATATATCGTTCAATTGCGTACTTAATTGTGATAGTAGTGACTCCTAATGGTTGGTCAAGGTGCCTGCACACTGGGGGGTGGAACTGGGTGGGATAGCTTGAACCTCCAATTGAAGCTCATCACTGGCAGGGAAGGAGAGTCAAAAAACGAATCAAATAAAAATCAAATATAAATAAAATATAACCTTAAAGCAGATCAATAGTTTTATATTAACAATGGATCACATCGCTACTTGGATGTAGAATTCTCACCAACTCAGCAGAGCTCTCTAGCATCTTTTTGGCCACTTTACTGTTTTGGCTCAGTCTCATGACTCTCATCAGCCTGGCTTCCAGCAGCAGCAGCAGCAGCAGCAGCAGGCAGCTGTTTTCAGTTAAATAGCTCTAAAGACCCACTGTACACTAGCTGCTGAGCAGCAAACAGCAGACAGTGTTCTGTAATTCTTTGGGTTGACAGTTGAATACTTGGTTATAGTTATTATCGAGGAGAGATTGAGCAAAGTGTGCCACAGTCTTGAGTTCCTCTATGCTCTTACCTTTCCTCATGAATCTTCCCTGGTGGTGGTTGAGTAGGTCACCTGGCACCTGCTCGTAGCTGGCCTGAGGGATCTTCCTCATGTTGTTGAAGGTGCTGTGTTTCACCACATTGGCCAGCTGCTCATCAGTCAGCTCTTTACTCAGGAACAAGGAGATCCTCTCCACTGCTGACTGCAGGTCCTGAACCAAAACACAGCAGCATACATGTACCAAAGATCTATTCTTAAAACACTTTTTACAGATTGATGCTTCTTAACACAGCATATGATATGACAGCTTGTGGACATGCACAGATTAAAATGATTTGAGCTCCTACTTGAATCATCTCTTCATAAGTGATGAACAGCATGTTCATATCATCCTTGTGTGAGTACCAAGTCTTAATGTGCTCAAACCAGCTGCATCCAAACACTGCAATGAATAATGCACAATGTCAACACCACACTGTAGACAAAATGCCACAAGCAACATTCTCTGTGCAAACATTATTTTGTGAGTTACAGAAGAGAACTGGTTCTTACCGTCTCCTCTCATGAATTTCTCAAAGAAGTCATCGAAATCCTTCGGAGTTTCCAACATGTTTGCAAGTTTATGGAAGTAGAAGTAAGATATGAGGATATCTTTGGGATTTCTTGCCACGTAGATCACCTAAAAGAGATTAAGTCTGGGTATCAACAATTTACCACTGTTTATTGGGGACTGACTGACTTCTTGGATTTGAAAGCTGTAATAGGTAAATTACAAAATACAAAGGTATAGTAAATTCTACATTATCAGTCTTTAACTGTACTGTATGTTCATGCTAAAACCCTTCTGGGGCCTGAAATTGGCCTGTCAGTGTTAATGGGATGATTCGGGCATGTACCATTTCCTGCAGCTACAGGGCAGGAAGTCACAAGACCAACCACAACAAACAACTGAGGAAGGCAGATGAAGAGAGAGCAACAAAACAGACAGAACTAAACGAACATCAGGGGTACTTTTTGGCACCAATATCAAAACTATTTTTTCCAAGTTCCTTATTTTGAGAAATATAAAAATGTAATGTTGAATGACACAAGCAGCCTTACAAGAACTTTGACCAAAAAAATAAATACAGTCTAAAACTAAAACGAGGAACTATCTGGTCAAAGAAGAATTAAACAAAATTTTGAATCTGGCAGTTTTTGGTACTCTGTGCCCTGGACATACAGTCTTTGAGTCTCTACCAAAAAAGTATTGAGGTTTGATATCAGCCCTAAAATCTAATTGGCAGATTTATATGGAATTTAATGAGCAGCTTCATGCTCCACAGAGGATGAACCCTTTCCATTTTACTGAAAGTACATTCAGTAAAAGTACATCCTATAGCACCACCTTTTGGACACGTTAGATTTGTACACAGGATATCTCATAGTCTAACAAGCAAACTGCCATGACATTTGTAGAGAACATTTAAATACCCAAAAGGCTGAACTCTTTACATTTCAATGACCCTTCCCTTAGTGACAAACTTTACATTTTAGCTCCACTACTGGCACAAAAGGTGGTCATACAACTCGAGGAAGTCCTTGGAAAACAAAAAAATAAGTATGAAATCTTTCTGTCTGATGGCGCATGTATTGTATAATTTCCTGTTAGAATAAAACATGCTAAAACAGTATGCTATATAATTGAATTACCATTCCTGTTAATCAGTGTGTAGTATGGAATTGGGATGCAGCGTATTGTTTCATCCAAAGCTTTTGTATTGCTGGGCTTAATGAACATTCCAGCTTCTTGGGGCCACTAATGGGATTTTACATTTTAGCTTTTTACTTTGGTAATATTGCCATTTGGATGTGCTCATTGTCTGTTTCTTCAGCACCTGCTAAAGCTATAACTGCTGGTTATTTCAGCCTGAGGCTGAATGACATGATGGCACACATATTTCAAATATGTGTGTGGATATAACTCAGGAAACATCAATGCCTTCAAGGATAGCTTCATAAGTCTTTCTTAAAACAACACTCGCATACACATATGTAAATTGAAAGCACTGTTGGTTGCGTTAATGATTCATCCTGTCCATACTGGCCGTAAAAAAGATTCCTAAGCAATTCAATAGAAGCGAGGGGGAGCAAACTCCACAATCATCATTCTGTGCAAAAATTTATTCCAAAGTTCAGCTGAAACTGATCTGAGGCTTCAGCAGTCTGACTTACACAAATCAAGCAGGAATCTTCCAAAATTACAGACTTTTTAGCACCAAAATTCCGTTTTTTTCTTTTTTTTTTTTTTTACTGTCGGTGGAAACACAAAGAGACTTGGGAAGATGCAGATTTGTTCTGACTAACTCAGACTGCTGAAGCCTCATATTAGCTTCAGCTGAACTTAAGAATGCAATTTTACACAGAACAAGGTCTGTGGATTCTGACCCCCATCACTAACATTTAGAAAGGGCTCTTTGTGGCCAATATGGAGAGGACAAACACTACACTACACTTCACTCATATTGACAAGACAGGAAGTAGACCAACTGCTGGAGAGGAGGGTGGGACTAACAACACACTGTCTGCCTCAAAGAGAAAAGCCTATTTCAACTTGAATTGATGAATGATATTTAGTATTTATAAGCAGTATATAAACATTTGATAAATGTTTTATAACAGACTATAATTTACTTGTAAGCATTTGTTGATTAATGTATCTGTTAACAATTATAACTCCTCCTGTGGACAGCCACGAGAGGAGACAGCTGTATAAACAGATAATGAATGACAATATAGTAAAACACAGTTGTAATAATATAAAATATGTCTTCATTGGAGAAGAAAGAATTGTTAATAAATACTGTACCTTAATAAGCACTTAAACATGTCCTTATAGCTGCTTACAATTACATTACAGCATGTTATAAAGCATGTATTAAATCTTTGTATACTGCTTGTCAATGCTAAACAGGGGGACCCAGTACAGTATTTTTGCACCCAGTTAGAGAGCTGACCTTGCCCTTCTTCTGGCTCAGAGCAGGAGGCATGAACTGGTACTGCAGGTGTGTGACCCTCATCCTGGGTGATGGGGCCGTGATGAACGCCTGTCTGTTGCCATTCACCTCAATCCAGGGGATGAGATCAGCGTTGGAGTAGTTGGTACTGATGGCTGTCACATCTCCCTTTGACTCAAGGAGCAGCAGGATCTGCTGCATCCAGATGGTCCCTGTCAAACAGAGCAGACAGGCCTATTTCCATCTCCCAGACTCTGTGTGTAGCCTACCTACAATGGCAGCAATTAGGCCATCCTTGTGTATGAGTACACCTCTCCTTTCTCCCTGTGGACCTTTGTCCTCATTTCTCTTTGAGTGTTTACACAATACACACTTATCTAATGGATCATTTGATACCCTGCTCTCTGCTGAAATGAACGTGCAACACACAAAAGAGCGGGACATTCGTCTGGAAATGCTGTACATACTAATCAGCCAGGTTCCTTATATGTGGAGAGCTCCAAGAATCACACTGACCTTACGTGCACTTCCACTGACTGCAGGACACTGGACACAACATGTATCTGGTGGAGGAGCCTGTACTGGCGCCTGGTGCCTCCGTTCGCTGTGTGTAGCCTACAACAGGACTTTCCATTTTTACTTTCCTCTCACCTGATTTTGGGTATGTGACGACAAACACATCAGAGTCTCTAATCTCCAGGTTGCAAATCTGGTCCACATCATCTGGATCGTGAGTCCCGTTGATCAACTTGAAGCCTTTGTGTGGCACCAGTTCATGGTTATGAGCCTTGACATCATTTAAATCCATGGTAGCTAAAGCGAAAGAAAAGAACAGGTGCGTTTTCTTAACCAACTTTGTGCTTTACTTGTTCTTATCCATGTAAAGCAATTTCAAAACAGCATTAGGAGTAGTTGGTTTTCATTTAAAGCTCGATAGAGACATATACAACTGAACTTAGAAAACATTTACATTGGTATCAGTTCATCTACCATCATTTACCATCGGAAATTCCAAAAGTGCGCAAACGTGGAGAAATGACTGTTGAGAAGGCATCTAAATATCCAAATAGAATCAACTGAAACGGCAAAAAGCAATGCATATCGAGTACAAAGTATAAAGTTATGTGTCTTTTACCAACATGTTGCCTACCTGCTCTGTTCGCTCTTCTGTCCGACGCTGAAGAAACAACGTCCACAGTGCGTTTCATATGACCCCCTCACTCCAACCACCAGGAAATACCTTATGTGAACCCAGTTTATTGCTGGAAACACGGTTTAGATGTTCCGCCTCTTTACGTTTGCTGAAAACTGGAGATGCGCATCGACCGCGCCGCGCGTTGTTATGCACTGAGAAAAAACAGCACCTCAGAGGACAAACAGAGAGCTCCCCGCTGTCACTGTCCGCACCTCAGCTCACCTCAGCATGACAGAGGAGAGGAGGGAGGGAGGGAAGTCCCAGGAGGTCAGTCGGTCAGCGGCGCGGTGTGTCAACTGATAGACAGCAGAGCTGCTGTCCCTGCTGAAACCACCACAGGAGACTGATCCAGCAGAAACCTCAAACTGCTTATGCAACATGCAAACCAAAACAAGGGTCTGATGTTGCACAAGCATAACTGTTAGTGCTCCAAGTGAGGCTGCATATTTTCCAAAGTATGCAGAACATACACAACCTCAACAGAACAAACAGTATGGAGAGGCTGGAACTGGGAATGTTAGTGCTTCACCTTACATGAAGCAGTTTCTCAGACTCACTGTCATGAAAAGCATCCGAGCAACCTGGGCTACACTCTTTCATGTTTTTATCCTCCAGTGATTCAGTATCACAGTCAGAACAAGACAGATGAAAAACAGAATTGATGAGGCAGAGATATGAGTTTTAGTCCCTGGTATTGGTCAAGCTCAAATGACACTGGATCCTACATTTCCCATAATGAGAAGACATTATACAGCTGCTTTCTCCGGCTGAGAAGGACTAAACATGCCTGGGAAACAGACTTTCCCAACAGTCCCTTTAATTCCACTGCATGTAATTCAGGGTTTTGACACTTCTAAACTAAATCTCTACAAGCAGATTGAGATTCAATTCAATTATTCAAGTATTCGTCCCCTTCAAATCAGGAGAGGCACACTTGGCAGCAGTGTCAGCTTTGCACATCTGGACACTGATATTTTTCCACCCTCCTCTCTCCAACTGTTTGTTTGGTAAGATCCCCATTAGCTCCTGCATAGCAGCAGCTCTTCTTCCTGGGGTCCACACAGTTACCATGGTAACAATACAAAAATACACATTCACACACATTCACACTATGCTAACATAACACATCGTAATGCACGTCTACTGTATAATAAAACTATTGACACAATTAAATAACAAAGAAAACAGACCAGCTCTGACTGAATCTATCTCATCATTTCATACAGAATGCCTATGGAACCCTAAACACCAAAGACTCCTTATTAATTAATTTGTTTCTTCTTAACTAATACTCTTTTAGCGTGTTTTTTAAACCGTATATATTATTTTGCTGTGTAATATGATTTGGGAGTGAATTGTTGAGTCTCTGTAAATATAAAGTACAGTCTAGACCTATGAAAAGAGCCCTGACATAACTTAGTTATGATTTGGCACTATATAAATACAAATTAATTGAATTTAATTCTCTGTATATCACTGTACGTTGAAGTGATGTGGTTTTGGATTTTGGTAAGGTAAAACAGCCTCCTGCAGCATGCTTTGTTGAATAACTGTGTGTCTGTGCTAAAGGATAGCTTTTGGTAAAAAATAAAATAAAATAAATTACATTCCTAATGAAAACCATCAATGAATACAGCAATCTATTTTTCACTGCAAACCCAGAGAGACATTCATGCATTTTAGTAACATTTGTTCTCAACCCACAAGAACAAGCTACACGTGCCGCTTTATTCTGGACCAGTTACAATTGCCAATATTACCTGATGACGTATCAGACCAAAGTACTGAGCACTAACTGAATCCAGGTGGGACAAACCAAAGCTTGAATGACTTGATATTTTGCACATCTCTTAATTACAGACAAAATGTATTCCATTTTAGTTACCACTTTCTGTATGTGTTTGTCCCAGGATCATTAATTTTCTATGATAACTCTTCTTCTAACATACTGAGATTGAGCTTTGGTTTTGAATATAAAGAATAGCTTGTTCCTATAACAACACATTCAAAATAAGTTTATTACTGTTCCAGTCTACAACCAACTTCAACTCCTGATCTAGATTTGTATTGAAATCCCTAATTGTTGCTTCTGCTAAATATATTGTGGAGTCATCAGCATACATGGAGATGCATGCCTTTTTTAATACTAAAGATCATTAGTGAACATTGTGTATAGGAGTGGCACTCCATGTTTTTTTTTTTTTTTTTTTCGTTCCGGCGCCGCTGTGAGTGGCAGCCTGTTGCAGCAGCTCCCGTTCGCGGTTTGAGTTTTTTTGAGTTTACTAGTTTGCTAGTGAAGTATGCTCGTTCTTTTTTTGCTATATATCTGTATGTATTTGCTATGTATTTTTAGTACTTGTTATTTTGCTATTTTTTGGCATCTTTGGAGTTTTTTGGACGTTTTGTTTGTCGTTTGTGGAGACGGGACTGCTGATGCCCTTAGAGACGGTGTCCATAGTTACCGCCGGCAGCCATGGTGACTCCATTGTTCTCCGTCATACAGCGGTGCTACCACCCGGGGAGAGACCTGATGTGCCCCGCGAGCTGAGGAGGAGGAGACGGGGAAGCCGAGCGGGGGCTCAGCGCCGCGCCAGGAGAAGACGTTATACACCCGTCCTCCCATCGATCATCATGGGGAATGTAAGATCTATCACCAATAAGATGGACGAGCTGGCGGCGCTGACCCGGCATCAGAGGAAATAACCGGGAGTGTAGCATCATGCTATTCACGGAGACTTGGCTAACCGCGCTAACTCCGGATACGGACGTTTCAGTTAATGGCTTCCAACTACTTCGGGCGGACAGGACGATGGAGAGCGGTAAGAGGAAGGGAGGAGGGCTGGCAGTGCTTGTTAATGACAGATGGTGTAACCCTGGGCACATCACTGTTAAAGTGCAAACCTGCGACAAGAACATTGAACTGCTAGCTGTTAGCATGAGGCCAAACTATCTACCGAGGGAATTCTCGCATGCCATCGTGATGGTAGCTTACATCCCCCCCTCTGCTAACGCTGAGGCAGCCTGTGATGTCCTGCTCTCAGCAGTAAGCAGGCTGCAGACACAGCACCCAGATGCCCTCCTCGTCATCTCTGGTGATTTTAATCATGCCCCTCCGTCCTCCTGTCTACCCACATTCACTCAGTATGTTACTTGCCATACCAGAGACAACAGAATACTGGACTTGTGTTATGCCAACACCAAGGATGCATACATCTCATTGAGTCTCCCCCCCCTGGGCAGATCTGATCACAACCTTGTGCATCTCAGGCCTGTCTACAGACCTCTTGTGCGCAGGCTGCCTGCTGTCCCACGCACAGTGAAGAAGTGGTCTAACGGAGCAGAGGATGCTTTAAAGGACTGTTTTGACACTACTGTATGGGACATTTTTAGTGACGCTCATGGGGAGGATATTGACAACCTCACAGACTGTCTGACAGATTACATAAACTTCTGTGTGGAAAACACCATCCCCACTAGGACTGTACGTTGTTTCGCCAACAATAAACCCTGGATTACTCCTGATATTAAGGCTCTCCTCAAGGAAAAAAAGAGAGCTTTTGTATCGGGTAACAAGGAGGAGTTGAAGAGTGTCCAGCGAGAGCTAAGGAGGAGGATCAGGGAGGGGAAAAACAGCTACAGGAGAAAGTTGGAGAGTCAACTGCAGAAAAATAACACCAGAGGAGTTTGGAAGGGCCTTAAAACCATCTCGGGCCATATGGACTCCAAGCCCCGGCCTGCGGGGGACCAGAAGTGGGCAGATGACCTGAACGTATTCTTCAACAGATTCGATCAGGCATCTACCCCTCCCCCTGCCCTGTCCCCCCTACAACCATCATCACCATCTACCCTCCCTGCCTGCAGCCCCCCCGCTCCCTCATCTCACCACTCATCATTCCCCACAGCCCTCAGCTTACAGCCACTTAATACACCCACACCACAGCCTGGGCTGGGCCCATCTCCCCATTTCACACCCGCAAACACCCCCCATTCAGCCCTCATGCCCCCTACAAGCTCAACCGGGCTGTTCCTCACAACATCCCAGGTGAGAAACGAACTGAGGAAGATAAGGGTGGGGAAGGCGGCGGGCCCAGACGGCATCAGCTCCAGACTTCTGAAGTCCTGTGCGGACCAGCTGTGTGGGATTGTTGAGCACCTGTTCAACCTGAGTCTGAAGCTGGGGAGGGTGCCAAAACTGTGGAAAACATCGTGTCTGGTTCCTGTGCCGAAGACCCCACACCCCAAGGACCTCAATGGCTATAGGCCAGTGGCATTGACCTCTCACCTGATGAAGACCCTGGAGAAACTGGTCCTTGTTCACCTGCGTCCGCTGGTGAGCCCATGTATGGACCCTCTGCAGTTTGCCTACCAACCCCGCATTGGGGTGGATGACGCTGTCATTTACCTACTTCATACATCCCTCTCTCACCTAGAAAAGGCTGGAAACACTGTGAGGATCATGTTTTTTGATTTCTCCAGTGCTTTTAACACCATCCAGCCCAGGATTCTGGGGGACAAGTTGGAGCACGCTGGGGTGGACCATCACCTGGCAGCATGGATCCTGGACTACCTCACAAACCGACCACAGTATGTGAGGTTACAGGACTGTGTGTCTGACACACTTCTCTGCAGCACAGGGGCTCCACAGGGAACCGTTCTGGCGCCTTTCCTGTTCACCTTCTACACAGCGGACTTCACCCATAACACTTCGAACTGTCACCTGCAGAAGTTCTCTGACGACTCTGCCATCGTCGGCCTCATCACCAACGGGGATGATGGGGAGTACAGAGAACTGACCCAGGGCTTTGTGGGTTGGTGTCAGCAGAACCGCCTCCAGATCAATGCGAGTAAAACCAAAGAGCTGGTGGTGGACTTCGGCAGGCGCAAACTCCCTCAACCTACACCAGTGAACATCCAGGGAACGGACATTGAGATTGTGAGATCGTACAAGTATCTGGGTGTTCACTTGAACAGCAAACTGGACTGGTCAGACAATACGGACGCTCTGTTTAAAAAGGGCCAGAGCCGTCTCTTTTTGCTCAGGAGACTAAGATCTTTTGGAGTGCAGGGTGCGCTCCTGAGGACTTTCTATGACTCTGTGGTGGCATCAGCTGTCTTGTATGGGGTGACCTGTTGGGCCAGTGGCATCTCTTCCAGGGATAGGAAGAGACTGGACAGACTGATTAAGAAGGCCAGCTCTGTCCTTGGATGCCCTCTGGACTCAGTGGAGGTGGTGGGAGGCAGGAGAATGGTGGCCAAGCTATCATCACTACTGGAGAACACTTCCCACCCCCTACATGTCACTCTTTCAGCACTGGGCAGCTCCTTCAGCGACCGGCTGCTCCACCCGCGGTGTCTGAAGGAGAGGTACCGTAGGTCCTTTCTGCCTGCTGCTGTCAGACTCTATAATCAGTACAACTCCCGGTAATCTACACTTGACTGTCAGTGTGCAGACTGTTCACTACTATACTTCATCTACTGCTGTGCATTATCTTCATACATATATTGTATTCATGATGTTATCTACTTCATATGTTGCTGTGAAATATTTTTCATATACATGTATATTATATATGTGCAATATTTTTATCTTATCTATTTGTTCATACTTACAACTGCACTCAGTCACTCTATTATTTATTTCTGTCTATACTGTGTATAGGACTATTTTTCTATTTATTTTTATTGTATTTCTATATATGACACTTTTGCTGGCTGCTGCAACGCTAAAAATTTCCCCGCTGTGGGACAATAAAGGCTTATCTTATCTTATCTTATGTTTCACATGTTTAACATCTGAATAACTACCATTAAAGTACACCATTTGCCTTCCATCACTCAAAGAACTGTTTATCCATAATAATGCAGACTGAGAAAAACCAGAACATTTGAATTTTTTCAACATTAACTCATGATCAGTGTGTGAAACATCAAGCCTGCAACCAAACTGCAGTCCTATAATTTTCCTCTCTTCTATTTCCTTAAACCAGTCATCAACCATTTGAGTCAAGGCAGTGGCTGTCAAATATTTTTCTCTATGCATGTTGAAAATTAATAATTCAGTTATTATTTTTATATGCTGTATGGAGAACAACTATTTATGTCAAGTCCAACTACAGATTCTGGACTGGACTACCTGCCCACAAACCTCCCACAGTACCATCAGCTCACAGGTGTCCCTGTCTACTCACACCCTTTGCTCTTTTCAGATTTACAGCTCTGACCTTCTGCCCGCAATCTGTGGGATATTCAGTGTCTTGGAATTTGTCCTGTATTGCTCCCTTGATTGATTGTTTTCAGCAAACCTGTCACGGAATTGTTTGGAATGTTCTTAGTCTGCAGTGCTGAAAAAATATGATTAATCAATAAGTCAATCAAGACAAAAATAATTATCAGCAATTCTGATAATGGCTTAATCATTTAAGTTATTTATAATGACTTAAAAAAGTAAAAATGCCAAACATGCCGTGGTTTCAGCTTCTCCACTGTGAGGATCTGCTGCTTTTATCTCTTTTAGAACACTGTAATCAGATTCTTCTGGGCATTTGGACCGCTGGTCAGACAAAACCGGACATTTAAACAAGACACTTTGGTGTTGTGATCATGGGCTTTTTTTTACAGACTGTAAGATTAACCAACTAATCAGGGGGGGAAAAATTACAAAATAAACTTTTTTCTGGATCTTTTAACCGCTACAGTCTTCATCAGTAAATAATAAAGGCAGGTAGGCCATGAGAAACCACATGAAACAACAAATGAATAAACTTTTAAATCAGTAATAAAAAGAATCAAATGATAATCAAATGCAGCTCTAATTGTCTTCATGATGTAGGTTTTGCCAGGAAACTGACCAACCAGCATGGTCTCCCACAGGAAGTTGTTCATCAGACGTGGTGAGTGACTCCGATTCGAACTGCCACATGCTCAGTTTACAGGCACACTCATTCCACGACTCCCCCTCTGCTCCTTTCCCCTGAAGGTACATGTTTTATTTGAGAAAAATAAAAAACTTTTTATGATGTTATTGGAGGTGGTTTTTATTTCAGATGAGGTGGCTGGCCTCCTCTATAAACCCCTGAGCAGCTGTATTTAACCTAAAATCAATAAAGTCATCACACTCATCACACAGATGGCATCTGTGATGATCCAGGTGTGTCACAGGAAGGGGACTGTAGGAGCCAGAGGGAGTTTGTAATATAAGTTTGTGATTGTTTGTTCATATTTTGGTATTTTGATCATTGGTTGCTAGTTTTGTTAGTGTTTAGGATATTGGTGTTTATTATTGGGATCATGGTGATAATTGAGAAGTGGGTCACATGGATATGGGCGGTGACACTCTTAGTTGATTTAGGCACCTGTGCACCTGTGTACGGCTGGTAGAGAGGGTGAGTGGGTCGCTGTATTTTTTGTTGACCACTATTCTCTGTTTGATCGCTGTGATTATAGTTTGTACACGTTATACTGAGTTATCCCTTTTTTTCTTTAATAAAAGTTATGTATCTTATCCTAATTTTGATCTCAGTGAGTATTTTTGGTTAGCGCCTTACGCAAACTTAATCAGGCCCGACTTCAGCCTCACAGCGACTTTTTGTTTGTTTCCTGTAGTCGCTACAGGGAATAAATCACTTATGCAATAAAATATTTCATGATGTTTTACTATTGTACTCATTTTGGCTCAGATTGTAGAGACGTGGCTCCATTTGACTTCATCATGTATTTTCAGTATCTCTGACAGCCAGATGGATACATACTTTCTGGGTGCATACGTGTATAGGTATATATGTATATAAGTAACTGTATATATTGTTTTATTTGATTTTATTCTATTCTAAATGTAAATCTTTGTATATATATATATATATATATATATTCTCTGTGTGAAGCATGAAAGGGCTACAACTTACATTTCATCGTGCAGCCCTGTGTTGTCAAAGGACACAGGGCTTTGCATGTTTCTTGTTGGGCAGGGTTCGGTTCGTTCTGCTCCATTTCCTCTCTCACACATTAACTGCTAACTGTAAATCACTGGACAGTACAGAGTACAGAGAAATGTGTGTAACTTATAAAATTTATTAGCAAATGACCACATGAAACAGCTCCTGCAATGAGAAATCAAATGTACGTTCACAGTAAAAACAAACAGAAGAGATAAAGAGGTCGGTTCCTGTTCATGGGATCCTTTCAGCGCATAATGTCCTCGAGTTCAAGATGCTAATCTGTAAAAACACATAATAAAGTGTGCTGATGTACAGATAAAGAGCAATTTATTTAATGCTTTATCATCTAATTCAAGGACTGTAAAGACCATCGAACAAGTGAAGGAACAAGGCACACACAGGCCACATGTGAATTGTGTTCATTTGAAACTTCAGCAGGGCTGTCAGGTAATCTGTTCAAGCCATGCTCACCTGTTTCTCCTCAGCAGACAACACGCCCTGCACTGCCACCACCTGGTACTGTTTGTGCTTCAGGCTGCCGGGGACCTTCCGGACGTGGCGGATGGCTGTGGAGACGGTGTCCCTGCTCAACAGCTTCCTAGTGTCTGACGCTGAGGAGCCAGGATCCAGAAGCAGGAGGCACAGGCTCCCATTCTTCTTTTGCTCCAAGCCCACTATAGAGCGGCTGTGACCTGCCGGAGGACACAGGGTGAAGAGAGGGGGACCAGGGAGCGATGGACAATAATGCTCAATAAGAAGGTAAAAGTGTTTATTGCTGTTCCAGACAGCCACACTCAAAGGTGGGGTGAAAAGGCAGCCGTCACAGAGAGGTCGGAAGTGCGATATTGTTTAAATATGGGGATAACAGCACACATTTTCATTTTCAGTCTCTCCTGGAAGACATTGGTGTTGTTCTTCTGAAAAGTGACAGAAATAGTTGGGTAACAAATGAAAAAGAGAGCTAGAGAGAGAAGTTCAACCACTGGCTCCTTTCTCACCTCCACACAGCTGACCAATCACTGCGTGACGTGGGTGTGAATGTCAAATCGTCGGTTTCAGACTCAAACCAGCTGTGAATGTATCTACCAACAAGTACTGTGTGTGTATCACAGCCTGATATATAAAAACTTTTAAAAACACATCAGTGAGCCACACTGTTGTTCCTTCATCATCATGAACACACACACCGCCCCAAATACTCACTAGAGCACCAAATGTGGATTTGTCGCTGAAAATAGTCCCCAACAAATGCACTATTTCCTGCAGTTTGAGTAACATTTGTTAAAAACTAAAGTGAGCAGCTGTTTCAGGAAATGACTGAACCTTTTTTAACATGACCAAGACTTAACTGTGCAGCAGCTCTGTAAGACTGTACTCAGGCACACAGAGGTACATGCTAAAGTCAGCATAACACGCTCACAATAACAATTCTGATTTCTATCAGGTAATGTTCACCATCTTACTTAAAGCTGGGCTAGGCAGAATCTGTGCAACCTAGACAAAACCTTCCACCTCTCTCTCTGCTGCCTCGTATCACTCCGCTAAGCCCCTCCCACCAAACCCACAACTTCGACCGACAGCAGAAGGAATCACTCGCCCTGCGAAACCTCATGCCTAGTAGGGCTCACTCTCCATGGCGTGAGCCTCACCGAGACCCCGGTCTCTCTTGCTGCGACATGTCTTCTCAAACATACAAACATACATATTGTTGGGCATTGTTGGAGAGAGTCTGAGAACAGGAATTTCACTGCCAATGACTCCACAGTTATTGTTGTAGATATGACAATAAACGACTTGAAACTCTATTTAGACTTCAAAAATTGCTTTTAATAGCTGGGTAATTTTAAGACTGGTCTGTCTCCTGAGGTTTATGTTAGCCTCAGTGGACTGCTGTTCCAAAGCCTCTACAGTTATGACATAAAACTAGAGATATATTGGCCAAAACAAGAGGACCAAGGCTGTAAAACAACTGTCCTTCCAAGCTGCAGATCTGTTCCACGTGTACCATTCAGCTCAGGCCTGAGAACATCATCCAGTTAAAGAAACATCTATCCTCTTCAGCTATATAGTGTGTGATGAAACAATATGGCAGGTGGTGTTGTTGTGTACCTTGGTGCTGCAGGTAAAGCGGGGGCAGGGAGGTGTGGATGAGTCTTGGGGGCAGTCTGCTGCTCCTGCTGGTCTGACAGAAGTACTGCTTCACCCAGTCAAACAGCGAGGGGTGGGTGTCACCTGGGCCCGTCGGCTGGTGGAAGTCGATGATGCAGGCACTGAAAAGACATACAGTCCAAGACCTCCTTAGTGTTACAGAGTCCAGCTTCACCATACAGATGTGACCAGAACGAGATTCTGAAGCGGTTGTCTGTAAAGACACATTCCGGGGTTTTGTGTGTCTAATCTTGCTAGTTTTGACTATTCCTGTCACTTGTGATTACATTTCACTCAGCTACTTAATCACTGAGATATGCAAAGGATGCAGCAAATCTGGTAACCTTAGTTCAGAAGGACAAGCAGCACAACTCATCAGACGAGTTGTTAGCAAACCTGTAGTTTAACCAGATTATTGGTGCCATTTATTTGGAACTTTGACTTGTTCTAGTTACCACAATTTGATGTACAGGCAGTTAAATGCAATGAATTATAATGGACATTTTGGGTGTATTCATTCATGTTTTTGCTTAAGAATAGTTTAGGTTACATAACAGATTTGTTCACAACCTGTTTGATCAACCCATCATTAAATATTGAAGTCATGCTGCTTGCACTCCTGGTCCACACTGTAACGCTGTCTAGTTAAGCTGGTCACTACTAACTATAAAATCAAGACCCATGTCATAAAAGCAGAATTATACTTGAAAACAGCCACAGGCAAGTCCATGTAGCTTACACACTCAAGCTATCAGCTAGGGTGGCATTATATTCATTACCTTACCTTAGCCTAGCCTAGGGTAGGGGGTGTTGAGGTATTTAACCATATAATAGACTACACTAATTCTACTTGTGCTGTTCCAGTGGTCTTCCATTCATTTCTAGAGCATAGATATCATCAGGGTCAGGGAGGGTCAACTTCACTATGATCTGATTATATATTGAAAAATAATTTCTCTACTTATTATGTTTTGTACTTATTTTGCATTTACAAGTGAACCATGCTAATATGTAGCTCTTAATACTGAAGTTTATCCCATAATATGCTGTACTTCCTGTACTCTTCCCATTAGATCCTGTGAGTCTCTTTATGCCTATTCACTAGTGAGAGCGGGGGAAAAATGTAAATGAATTGTTTTATCCAACATACTTATTCTATATGAATTACTGTGTAAATCGGATTGTCCCTAGAAGCAATAAATAAAATGTTACCCTACTTCGCTTTCAGGCTCTACAGAAAGCACAATGTTGTGAAGGAATTTTCCTTCTTTAGGCTAAAGGTAATAGGACACAAGGGTTCCCCAGGTCACATTCAGGTCATTTGTAAACCTAAAAGTATTAGGTCATATGCTGTCTCTTTCAGAGCAATAGTTCAGCTCTCTGTCTCCAAGGATAACTGGTCAGGGCGCAGCTGTCCTGATAAGGCGAGGCTGTCTCTGTCTCCCAGGAGACCAAGTTCGTTGGAGATAGACGGTGTTATGCCTCAGACTCCGAATTGACATACTGCCTTCTTCTTGTCTCTGAGATATGCACTAAATATGATGTGGAGTAACATACAACGTGACCTTTGTTAACTTAGGTAAGCATAGTTTCTTGTTTAGAATCTAATGCTCAATAGATGTATCACAAATTGCAGGATTTTCATCGTTTGAAGGGACGTGTACAAGTGTCGGCATTTGTAGAACAGCCAATACGAACGCACCGTCTCTCTGAAATGACCTGTGATTGGCCAATGTCTCCCGTCAAAGGCTAGATTTTCTGAAGCCTGAAAACAGAGCAAGGAGGAGGGGCTGAAGTAGAGGTTTTCTCTCAGACCACTTAATTTACAATATGCTGAACGGTTATTACGACATTTTTGCCCAATGATGCCAAAAAAATACTGCCTAACCTGTGAGTTTTTTAAAGTATTGGGATGATGCGAAGCACACTCTTTCACACTATTCCACTGATTCACAACTGGTGGAGGTAAGGCAACAAGAAATGTAGCAATGTACCAGCAAAAGGCAGGAATGGCAGTGATTCTTTTTTTTTTTTAAAGATATATTTTGGCCTTTATTAGATAGTGACAGCTGAAGGAGACAGGAAAGGCGGGAGAGAGAGAGGGGATGACATGCAGCAAAGGGCCCGGGTCGGAATCGAACCAGGGCCACTGAGGTAAGGAATAGTGCTCACCTGATTCCCATAGAGGTGAGGAGGGTGAAGATCTCTGTGGCTCCGATCCAGGCTCGTGTTCCCTGCAGCCGCTGGTTGAAGTGGGACGCACCTTGTGGATCCAGTCCTTCTTTCCAAGCCTCCTCAATCCTACTCTGCACCTGAGGGATACTAGGCACTGCCTTCTCTGAAGAAGAAGGAGAGCATCAAGTAAATGGAAAGAACTGAATGTGTACAGGTGCAGACGTGGAGGCAACAAAAACACAAAACCCTTAAGAAAGTCTTTTAAAGTTAGTCATCTGTCATTTCTTCTCAGTGCATCATGTGATCAGTCTGTTTTAAGGGAGAAATCCACCCTAAAATATTTGGACATTTAATTGGACCTTGATGTTGACTACCATGCTTTTCTGGTGGTAAATTTCTATTATACATTTGCATTATTATACATGGCTAACTGTCCAGCTGTGGGTGATGTGATGTCACACTGACATAGTTCCAGTACAGGTACATCTCTCAACAATCCTACAGGAGGAAAATACTGAAAAACAGGGAGAGATACTGATCTCTACATCAACAATAGTGTCAGCAGACCAGAACACAGAACAAGGAGGAGACATGGCCTGCTTTAAGTAAACAACACGGTTGTCATCACAGACATGCTCCAAGCTACATGAACTAGAACTGTATAGTTTTACCAAACACTAAATCACTGCCCTTAGTTTCTGTTGTCAGAACTAAAGGCCAGTTCAGACCAAAGATTCGCGACAAGACGAAACCGTTTTACGTCGCAGGGAAAAGTTGCAGCGGTGTGAACTGGCCCGTCTCAGCTCGACTCAAACCGACTGATGGCGTCACCTGCGACTCAGCTTGTCAAATCGCCAGCGGCTGGTTTTAGAACATAAGGCACGTCACTTGTTTCAACAGCCAATCAGCAATTACACTCAGGTTGTTATAGCTTTCTCGTCAATTAAGAATAGCCTACTTTCTTTATTACACTGATTATTAATACAGTAATGACATAATGTACTAAATGACTAATGAAAAAGCAAGAGCAAGAAAAATAGAGTAGCCTGCAGTTGTTATGGCAGAGTCAGGAGGATACTTTTAATTTTGTTTTAATTGTTGAATCTTCCCTCTTTTCTCTTGTAAAACAGTCAGTCCTTCTTTTATCTATGGGCTGTAGCTCACTTGTCGCCAAGAAGCGCAGCGTTATCATCAGCCGTTCCCCTGGTGAAATGCTGTCTCGATAGTTAGTGTTTTCTCTGCTAGTTAGACGTGACACCAGTGTACGAAATACGGGGGGTCTCGGACCCCCTAATTAACAGCTAGGACCCCCGAAGACGGCAAAATCAAATTTTGAGGGGGTCTCTGGTTACCGGTTGTAATTCTGCGGCGCAATAAAACATTCTGACTGCGGCTCCGCTGCTATTCATGATGTCGCTGTATAAACTGTGACTCTTTCAGAACAGCTCACTGGTGTCAGAAAAGCACACAGGGTCAGTTAACAGTTAAATCCCAGTGAGTTAATGAAAGTATCCACGCTGTGCCACCTGTGCGTAATATTATTCAGTGCATGTCTATTGAGTTTGTCTGAGCAGGAAACACAAGTGAAAATGATTTATATGGATATATATATATATATGGATATATATACACATACATACATACCATACATATATATATGGCTCTAAATATATATATATATATATATATATAAAAATCACTGCGTGACACCAACTCCTCTAAACGACAGAACTGCTCTGGGAATAGACGGGAGGAATTGACAAAAGAGGGAAGATCTCCTGTCTCAAGTTCACGGCATAAATTTGCGTAAGTCCCCTGGATATTCAGTTGAAGCACCCGTGGACGGCTCCAAATTCACGACCCTCGTTTTTTTTAAAAATGTTTTTGCCGTTTCATCTACTAAAAATGCAACTGTAGCAAGTAACTCACTATCACTATCGTCATTCATATTTTAAAGACGCTACAAATTATATTCAGCTGAAAAGCCGGGAGTTAGAACTGAAGTACAAAGAGTCGTTGCTATGGAAACGATACGACGTCTTGTCTTGTCGCTTTGGTGTACACTGGCAGGTTTCAGAATGTTGCAGACCAGCACGTTGCAAGTAGTTACAAGTTTCAACTCGTCTCGTCGCGAATCTTTCGTGTGAACTGGCCTTAAAACTCAAGTAAAAATGGTCTCAGCTGAAGGTCAGCTGATACACAACTGATTTCTATAGATAATAGGCTCGTTCGAGATGAGCCAGGCCTGCGCAGAATCGATCACCGGCAATCGCCGGTGAATGCATGCCAGTTAGATTTGTGTCCAATTTGATCCCGACTTGCTCTGACGTCATGCAAAAATGGGCAACGATAACCTCAGGAGATCGAGGCGGCCGCAGTTTTTGGAGCCAGGCGCTACAGGTGCTCTCCACCGACTGCAAGACCCAGAGCATGATGGGAAACGCCTGGCTGTCGCCTGATCAAAAAGCTGATTGGCTCTTGTTTGACCACAAACACCACATTTTGTAGAAAATCCTGATTTTCTGTGTAAATGTAATATTTAACGCTAGATTGTTGCTGTATGTTGTGCAGTGAAGGTTTAATCTGTTAACAAACATATCTTGTGTGGTTGATAATAACAATAAGTTTATTTCAGCCATAACTATCCGAACGTGGTCTGCAAACTACAGGTAGCCTACAGGTAGATCTAACAGGATGTAAATATTTCTGTGACTTCCTGTATATTCTTTGAAGGCTGCTGGAAACTGTCTGACTTGACTGCTGCTGTTTGTCACCGCCCCTGCTGCTTCCGCCTGAACTCGTCCACTTTCCAGACCAGGTGCATCTTGAACGAGCCTAATATCAGCTCTTACTGAGCCATCAAGAGCTCTTCATCTTTAAAGTCTGATTGAAAGTGGAGCTGAGTTCATTATTCTGTATATGAGAACAGCTCAGTGTGTATTATCATGCTTTTATCATGGCCACTTACCAAAGGGAAAATAAAGAGAGTTTGTGTTTAAATCATCGCTCATTATTATACAGTAAATCAACAGTGAATCACATCCGACAGAAAACTGATATGGCTCGGCTCTCTGACAGACTTTTAAAAACTGATGATACAATCTGTAGCTTAACTGAATTCACTTTTGGATTCTGGCTCTTTTGGATGAATTGGGCAGCTACAGCGCAGTGTTTTGAGTCTGCTACAGCTCTGATTCACGCCTCTGACTGCTTTCTTCTGCATAGCAACAGTGACCAAGGCTCATGGGTAAGTATTTAGAGGCATCCGCCAAACTGATGGGAAAAACAAGATTTCAAAGAAATGAAGCTGAATAATAATATATTATATAATAAGTCAAAGTTATGGGCATAACATAAACCTATAGTATAGTTACATTACCCAAGACACTCTGTAATTCGATGGTGACGAATATTGAAGATATCATTACAGTGAAAACCAACAGCTCCCCCCGCTTCCCAACTCTATATACTGCTCCTTGCACAATGATCTACAGCGGTAGTTTAACTATTAAAATATTGACTACAGTAAATGATCAGATATTTACCTCAACAGAGAACCAGCCCTTTATCTGAAACAAGCTTCACTTCTAGTATTTCAGCATATTTTTATAAGAAGCCTGTTTGTTTTCTGATCTGCTCCTGTTTTAATTTTCCGTTAATGCAAACTCAACACTTCCTCCATGTTTATGTTTTGTCCTGAGAAATTCAGTATAATGTCCATTTCCATCAGTGCAACAACAGTCAAGTCACACTCACCCCTCTGCTGAGAACCCTCTGTACACATACTGTATACAGTATACTGTAGTTCTCATTCACTAATTACTTCTAGTCAATTCTTCCTCAACAGCAACCAGGCTTTATTTGTTGGTGCTGGACTAGTATTTGAAGAATTTAAAGTATGTTGAGGTGTCCAATTATATCTCATTTTAACAGACATCTGCCAACTGACCAGAGTGCTTTCCATGATCATGATATAAGAAATAATAAACAATCATGAATACTGATAAATAATAAAGAATACAACTATTTTCTTTCAATTTCCACAAGAAGCATTCACAAAATGACTTCAGACTTATAAAACAAAGAGAGTGTTGGAAAGAAAGAGCGGAAAGGTGCTGATTTCAGGTCAGATATCATGCAGTGTGATTGTGCACCTTGTAGGACGGGAGCATATGTGTCTATTCTGTGTAGAGAGGAGAGGAGCATCTGGAAGTTTCTGTATCCACAGCCCCAGCCTTTGTCGCCCACTGAGGAGCAGTAGTGGTCAGTGTCGGCACTCAGCCACACGTGGACACAGTCTCTGCATTCAGTCTGGTAGTATTCATACAAGGCTCTGACCACACCTAGACACAGAGGAGAACAGAGTGCGTGTGAAACAAAGCTCAGCTCAGAACAGTCCAGCAGCAGGACTCTGACTATAAACAGGAGGTGACAGCTCATTGTTTTTCCAAATGCAACTTAAACTATTCTGTATGCTGTCCTATACCACAGTGTCTCAATAGTTGAGTTACTTCTTTGATTTTATTGGAATATTTCGTTTATTTTATGAGATCCATATCTCATAATTATGAGACGCTAAGCCATAATTACAAGATACAGAAGCCATAATAAGCAGGTACTGTGCTTCAGTGTAGTACATGCACAGTGGACAGAAACAGAGTGTATTGTGCACACAGAGAAGACATGGAGATTCAAAACCGTGGAGATCAGTAGGCATCCACTGACTGATAAGATAGCCGTCTTTGAAATCACTTTTAGAAGCACTCATTTTAGATTACTTTGAAAGTGGATCACCGCTATCAACTAAAAGGCAATCTGGCATTTAAAATGTGACCACATTTTGACTAAACTAAAATTAAGACATAAAAAATGACAACATAGGGTAGTTGACTTCCACAAGTTACTTCACAATGAAGTGCTGTGATTATCATTTGAGTATATGATCCTCAAGAATTGCCAGTGTGCCAAAACTTCAATGTCTAGTTCTTCAAAAAAAAAAAAAAAGATTAAGCTCCGAGTGCGCGGATTTCCCCTTCTTTTCTACTTTGCAGTAGAACCACTGGAAACTGGAAACTGGTGAAATAATCTCCCTCCACTGGCAAATGCTTTTGCTTGTTCTAAGAAATAAGGTTTTACAACTAATAATCCATTTTTTGCAGAGTGAATATGAAGATAACTGAAACAGCAGTAGCATAGGCAGATCCATGAGTTTGAAGGCTTATGGGACACAAAAACACTGCCCAGTGGTCTGTAATATTATGAGCCAGGATGTTACAACAGTGGAAAGTTCAATCATTTCATCTTCCATCAGGCCACCAGTAGAAACACTCTGTTCACTTCACAAAGTCATCCACCAGATTCCAACCCAGGCCCTTTGCTGCATGTCATCCCCTCTCTCTCCTGCCTTTCCTGTCTGTCTCTCCAGCTAACACTATCAAATAAAGGCAAAATTCCCAAAAAATAATCTTTAAAAAAAGAAACATTTGATTGGCCAACACAGTGTTCTCACTGATGTGAAATTATCCCCCCAAGATTTATATGGCTTAGGGCAGGGGTGTCAAACTCATTTTAGCTCATGGGCCACATACAGCCCAATTTCATCTCAAGTGGGCCGGACCAGTAAAACCATGGCATAATAACCTCTAAATAACACCTCCAAATTTTCCCTTTCTTTTATGTGAAGAAGTACATTCTGAAAATGTTCACAATTAATTAACAATACATGTACAAAACAGATGAACAGCCTGAGATGTCTTAAGACAAATAAGTGTAATTTCAACAACATCCACTGAACTTACTGAATGTAAGTCTACTGTCATTATGTGCATTACAACTTACAAATCACAGTGGATCTACAATGGCACGAAACGTTTTCTTGGAAAACCCGACACTCTGTGTCCACTTTTCTCCTCTTTGACAAAGACATTTTCCACCGGTGGCTCCTGCATGAACAGTAGCCTTTGCTTGACAGCGTTGTGCCACGTATAGTGTATATAAGCATGTGGGATCTATTTAGCATATCCAGCATAGGGCCTGCTACTGGCACGCGGGAGACATTAGCCTTCAGGGCTTTCTGCCAGAAAGGCTTGGTGCCTGCTGCTCTTAATACGACAGCGCAGTAGGAACAGCAGTGCATTTTACTGAAACATTGGAATTAATGACTTCTCTGCTATTTTCACACTTTGCAAAGTCATCCAGCGGGCCGGATTGGACCCTCTAGCGGGCCGGTTCTGGCCCGCGGGCCGTGAGTTTGACACCCCTGGCTTAGGGGTTAAGGCCCCGACCATGAACCGCCAAGTCCCCGGTTTCAGTCTGGGGGCTGGGGACCTTTGTTGTATGTCTCTCCCTCTTTCATCTCTCTCTACTGGTTCTATCTAAAAAAGACAGAAAAAGTCCAAGCCCAAAATAATAATAATAATAATAAAATATTTACATAAGGAACACTATGTGAGTGGATAACAGATTAATGTGAGTGCTGAGGTCACAGATGGGGTTTCATACACAGTTAGTCATCTATCCCCCCTTTACTTGACTATTACCACAACAATACAACACAAATTGACACTGTGACGGACTAATTATGTCCCTCTGCATGCCTCATTCATTGAGCTGTTAGATCATTTGATTTGCAGAGCTGACTGTTTGTAAAAGCAGCTGAATAAAGCACAAGTGATTAGATGAATTAACATACACGCACACATATGTATTTCAGCAGCCTATTCCCAGACAATGACAATGAAGAACTTCAAGAACAGTTTGTTTAAGCTCAGGGAATGCTGAAGAACTGGTTCAGGATAAAGACAAACACTGAAACAGGGAGTTGACAAATGCTGGGAATCTGAAAGATGCATAGGAACGTAATCTCAACAGTCCTGATTTATTGTATTATTGAGGTATGAACAGTCCTCCTTTTTCAGGAAACTAACTGACAGTTTTAGAACAGAACCTACCTGTACACAGTCTGCATTGGATATTCAATGTTATCCTCAGCCCCACTGTTCCCTCCTCTGTCTATAGCCCCTTTCAACCTAGCAGTTCCAGGAACTATCTATGTAACCAGAGGAACTATACCAAGGACCTGGAGTAGGAACTAAAAGTCTCTTTTGTGCATTTCTGTTTACCATTGCACCACATTTGAGAAAGCATAAAGAGAAGGCAAATTAGACTGATGATGGATTAAAAAAAACATCAGCAGTCTTAGAAACAACATTTTCACATGTGGGAAACAACACAGAGGGATTCTGCTGTTGTATTTACTTCTCTCCACAGTGGATAATCTGTGATTTCAGTTTTAGGACATAAGCACCATGAAATAATCAGAAAATTCTGTTTTATTTCTCTTGTTCACTCTTCTCACATCACTGCTCTTTCTCTCTCATTCACTCAGTATCCCTCTCCACTGCCACTCCTTTGCTCCCTGCTGCTCTCAGACAACAGACTTGTAACTTTGTTTTTAACACTAATGACCCACAAGAAATCGCTGTAATATCAACACTAGCACAAATGTTCCTGAACCATCAGAATGTACTACCCTCAGTGCAGGGACTGTTTTTACTCCTGGAACTTCCAACAGGAACTAAATTGAGTTCTTGATTCTTCCAATCAAAACTCAGTTAAAGTTCCTGAGTTCCTCAAAAGCTTCTTGGTCCCCTGGGAAAGTCTCTCACTAGGGCTCATCTTTCAAAAACAGTATAGCATCCTTTGCTGTTACACTAAAGACAACTGAATATACTGTTTTCCCTTCTGCGAATCACATCTCATCATTCATTGAACACACTGTTCCTGTAAAGCAATGTGTAAAAAAAACTTAGGATGATATTGGATCCAGTACTGAACTGGTAAACAAGTGAATGCAGTTGTCAGTCTATTTTCATCCGCCTTAGAATCATCTTCAAGCCTTTAACAGCCTCATATCCACCTGTTTTCACACCAGCTGTGACTACTGTGACTCTATTCTTTCATAGCACACAGTTATCCTCGTCTCACTATCACCTGCTGCCAGAACTCTGCAGTGAGGCTTGAGAAGATGAAAAACAAGACAGACCACATTAGCCCCAGGTCTTCCCTCCCTTTATTGGCTCCCTGATACTAACTGTTCACAAAGGCTCCCTCCTGCCAACCCTTCTGAACTTCTCTCCTCATTCCACTCAGCTGGACACTTGAGGTCAGAGACCAGACTGCTGTCTGTCCTTCCATCAAACTAAAATATGATATGATTACAAAGCTCATGGATTGGTTTAAAGTATGCATGCTGTGGGATCATGACCATGGGTCATCTTTTTGTTGTCATCTTCATGTATTTAATTTTTGAGCATCACTTCTCTGTGATGCACTTTGGATGAACAGTGCTGTGTTTAAATCATGTTGACTTGACTAATATTGAATGAAACTAAACTAAGGCTGGGGACATATGGTGCCATTTACTGTGAGACAACAGAGATTTGTTAACCATAAGAGATTTTGCCGTACCGTTTCTACTGAGATAGCTATCCCTTTGATATCTCTGGTTGCATTAGTCCATTGTGGCTAAATTGGATTTACTGGACTTGAAGTACCTGGATTTTTCAGAATTGCCATTCCTGTCTGGTTACTGTTTCTCACTTTAATTCCATACATCGCAATATACACTGATATTGGAGTGATGAGATTACTCATTAATAATTAAGTGCAACAGTATTTTCCCAAATCTAGAGAATGTTTTGAAGTAACTGGAGTGGAAATGTACTATAAAGCCCTACATCATGTTTCCATGCACATCCAGGATGCACTACGCACCTGCAGCCACAAAAATAGCACCACCACTCTTTTGACAACTGCACAAAACACACGTTACATTTTCAATCTCATGTGACTGTGTCCAGTAATTTGATACAGGAAATGTGTGAAAAAATGAAAGTGTATGGTTTTAAATTAGTTCCATTGTAAGTGAGATTGATGGAAAACAGCAGCAGATTTATATTCACACTCAATATGTAGCTGAAGCAGCCGTTTTTACTAATGAATAAATTGCAGTTCATAGTTTAAAGGCTCTGTAATGAAATCACCTATGTTATTATTGTAGCATTAGCTTATGAATAAATTGTAGTCTCCTTCTTTCACTCAACACAGTGTTAGGGTTAGCGTGAAATGACACCAATGACTGTAATGGATGACTGCATTGACTAAACCTACAGAAAGAAGTGTATTCATTTAAACCAGCAGCGTGTCTGTGGTGCTTTTGCAGAGCTGCTGCTGCAGGACACAAACATACCCTGAGTTCTGGTTTTGCCATCATCAACCCCTGAGGCTAGAGACTCCATCATCTCAGCCCTTTTACAGTGAAACTCCGCGGGGGCCATAAGACCCCGGGCCACAGCTCTCTCCATGGTCCTCTCCATCTGTCTGCAGTAGCCTCCTCTGCCATCCAGTCCAAACTGCCTCTGCACAGACAACATAGCACACCTGTCAGGCTGATAGACTGATGACACTAAAACATGTGCTACTGCACCACATACACACAGAAACCACAAGTGTCAGACAGTAAACACACGACTCATGAGAATGTATAGCTCAATGACTACATCAACTTTTATTTTGAAAAGTATGACTCAGCTCCAGTATATCCCACCCAGTGGTGTATACGGCTTTACTTAACCATGTTTTGTATAGTTAGTTTGGTGTGGTTGATAGACATGGTCACAGAAGTGCATATTTAACGGATTCTGTGTAGACAGAGAGCGTCCGATGTTACGCGATGCAACGCGATAGTCGGACGCTCGCTTGCTGTTAGGACACTGTAAAAAATAAAAATAAACTGAAGTGTGAGATGGAACTCAGTGTGTGTTTTCTAAAGTTATTTCTGGGTTGGATGGCTGCTAGGAGACAGTAAGTATTTGGACAGTCACACACTTTGTATTGTTGTTGCTCTTTGCTCCAGCACACTGAAATAAAACAGTGATCCTGAGGATAAAGTGCTGGTTTTCAGCCATACTGGGTAAACAGTAAAGGAAAGAATTGTAGTCCTTATATACATAGTACCCCAAATGTTTGAACAGGGCAGAAGGACAATGATAGCACTTCAGTTTTACACTGTTCACCCAATATGAATGTAAACCCTCAAACTAATGCTGAAGTTGGCACTGTACCCTTATTGTCACTAATTAATTTGAAATCCAAAAAAAATAGAACACTATTGAAACACTCATGGTCTGCACAGTAGGTGTTCTGCAGTTTAGAATGCAGACCTGCAGCTTCTTGAACTCTTGTCTCTCCTGCTGGGCCTCCTCCTGCCTCCTCCTCTGCTCCTCCTCCTGCTGAAGCTGTCTGGCCAGCTTCAGGTCTGAGCCAGGGCTCCCTGCAGCAAGACAGGTAAAGCAAAGGCTTAGGAAGGTGTGGGCTGAGTGTGCACCAGATCAGGCACAAGAAAAAAAAGTGCAATAGAGGGAAGTGAGTGAATTATGTAGCAGGGAGGTATGGGTATATTCCCACCTGCAGAGTTCACAGCTGCTCTGTGGTCTAAATGCAGTTCCACATGTTCCTGCAGAGTGAAGCTGTCATTGCAGACGACAGAGCACATAGGGCACTCAAATCTCTTCTCTCCTACAAAACAGAGAGGAAACTTATTTCATATGAGGGTTGACAACTGAGAAAGATAGGCTAATGGTCTCTTCTCTGGTCCATTAATAGTTCATTTAAATTATGTTAACCTGCAGTATTTCATCACTAATAGGAAAATTCCACTGGAAGCCCCCCATGAAACATCTGTGTTAAAACACGTTACAGAAGACAAAGAAACACAGTATTCATTTATTTCCTGTAATTCTACTGTACCGTTACTAAGGTTACTAAGGCACTGTGAAGCCTAACTGAAGCTTGAATGAAAGAGTTGCTATAGCACTTGTGTTGTGTACAGTTAACACTGAGGTAGACGCCTGCTTCCTCTTTGTTAGAATCTGAATTACCTGTTGAATCGATCATTAGTTTCATTCATACCTCTCATTTTCTTTTCTGTCTGACTCATGTTTCTTCTGGCTAGGCAGAGATGCATAAGCAGTGTGAAAATGTGTGCAATAATCTGAGGAGTAATCCATCAGAGAAATGTGACTGAAATAAAGGCAAAGAGACTGTCTTGTTTAACTCACGGTAGCTCACTCTCAGTGTGGATTTCACTAACTGATAGCGCTGCCTGCTGTTTGTTTTGAGTGTTTCTAACAGCCAGCCAACAAGTCCATGTGGGCCGCAAATGGGTTATAGTTGGGATTAGTGGGCACCAAGTGGGTAAAGGCTTACAAAGAGCAATGTACTATAAGTGGGACCCATTAGGGTTGAACATGTGGGTCACATATACTGTAGGTAAACCACCAGGGAATGTGGATTCACTGTGTGGGATTCAGATGGTTCAGAACAGGACCCAGACCCCATTTGTGGAACCTATGAGTGGAATATAAGTGTGCAGTGTGCATTCTGACTTCTGGAGGTAACTTTCTTCAAGACTGCTAGAATAAGGCTAAGGAGATTTATTTTTTAAATAGTGTAGTAAATTGTGTGCTGTTCTTGTGGTGTCAGTAGACTTTATGTGATCACAGGCTGTTAGGGTGTCAGTTGACTATAATCTAGTTTAGTCTCCTGCTCTGTCTTTCTCTGTTTTACTGAGTTAATCTCTGGCTATGCCTCCTCATGTTCTCTGGACTTCCTTGCTCTCACTGAGACTTGGATCACACCAGAGAACATTTCCACCCCTGCAGCCCTCTTCTCGGCCTAGTTCTTCACCCACACACCCAGACCCGCCAGCAGAGGGGGTGGCACTGGTTTGCTAAACTCTCCCAAATGGAGACTCTCTCTACTTGCTTCACTCCTTCATCTTTCAAATTTCACACTGTGTCTGTTACTTATTTCTGTGAAATGAAATATTGTTGTGCTCTACCGCCACCCAGGTCCTCTCAGGAAATTCTTGGAGGAATTAGACATCCTCCGATCAAACATCCCTGATGATGGCCCCATGCTTGTACTTCTTAGTGACTTCAACAAAGAAGTTAACATCCGACTTATTATCTTTACTATCTTCTTTCAGAGCCACCCTACAGGCAACTGAAAGAAAATGGTGGAAATCCAAGCACTTTGAGGACCTCCTTGCCTATCGATCTCTTCTCTCCTCTTTCTCCACCTCCTTATCTGGAATTAAAAGCCCTTTCACTCAATCCATAATTCAAATTTTCATTCTTCAACCCCACAAACTCTTTTCTATCTTCTCTACCCTCCTTGATCCCCCCACTCCCCCTCCTCCCGAGTGACTTTGTAACTACTTTGTAAAAATGATAGATGACATATGCTCCTCATTTCCCCACCCACCTGCTGACACCACCTGTCGTATATCCACCTCTTCATCTCCTACTCTAACTTCCTTTTCACCCCTCTCTCCCAATGAGGTACTAACCCTTGTTACCTCCCAACGCCCAACCACCTGCTCTCTTGACCCTATCCCCTCTCACCTTTTCCCAATCTATTGCTCCTGACTTCCTTCCTTTCCTCACCCACCTCATCAACACCTCTTTGACAACTGGTTGTTTTCCTAATATTTTAATAGCAGCGAGTGAAACCTCTTTTAAAGAAACCCACACTCAACCCTTCTGATGTTAAGAGTTACAGACCCATCTCTCTTCTTCCATTTCTTTCTAAAACACTTGAGTGTGCTGTCTTCACTCAACTTTCTGTGTATCTCCACCAGAATAACCTTCTTGACCCCCACCAGTCTGCGTTCAAGGCAGGCCACTCAACTGAGACTGCCCTCCTTGCCGTCACAGAGGAACTCCACACTGCAAGAGCAGCCTCCCTCTCCTCTGTCGTCATCCTGTTGGACCTTTCAGCAGTGTTGACACAGTGAACCACCAGATCCACCTCTCCACGCTCCAAGAACTGGGAGTCTCAGGCTCTGCACTCTCCCTGTTCACATTCTACCTCAAGGACTGCACTTACAGGACAACTTGGAGAGAATCTGTGTCTGAACCTTATAGCCTCACTACAGGGGTCCCTCAGGGTTCTGTTCTGGGTCCCCTCCTCTTCTCTCTTGGCTCTGTTATTCACTCACATGGCTTTTTCTACCACAGCTATGCAGATGACACCCAACTAATTCTGTCTGAAACCCAGGTGGCAGCAAGAATCTCTGCATGTCTGGCTGACATCTGTCAGTGGATGTCTGCTCACCACCTGGAGCTCAACATTGACAAGACTGAGCTGCTCTTCTTTCCAGGGAAGGCATCTCCCATTCATGATCTCTCCATTACCACTGAGAACTCTGTGGTGTCCTGGGTGTGACACTGGACTGCCAGCTGTCCTTTGCTGCCAACATCACTGTGACAAATTGTTCCTGCAGATTCTTGCTCCACAACATCAGGAGGATGCGTCCGTTCCTCACCCAGGACGCGGCACAGGTTCTAGTCCAGGCTCTTGTCATCTCGCATCGAGACTACAGCAACTCATTTCTGGCTGGTCTACATGCATGTTCCATCTGACCTTGAGCTCATCCACAGTGCAGCAGCCCGGCTGGTCTTCAACCTACCAAAGTTCTCCCCATTTGAAAGTATCTCCAAATGGAAGAACCCTTTTGTCATTACAATAACAACTTAAGATGGCCATCGTGTGACTCAAATAACATAGAAGTATAAATTATCTTATCCAGAAATGCCCAGAATTCAATTTAGTCTATTTCATATAAAATATCTGCCGGTACATTGGTGGGCAGAGAGGTGCAGATACTACGTGGGTGTGTGTTTCTCTCCATGCCACATGAATGCTCATCACATCCACCATTTCTCTGAAGCTTAAGTAAAGATTCTTTTATTCTATTTTCTTCAACAAAAGATTCTTCTACATACCTCAACTGTAAACAAAAATGTGCACTTTAACTTGGGCCTGTTTGGGTTTTCTAAATGGGTCATGCATCAGTGTGTGTGCACATATGTGATGGATGAGTAATGTGAGCAACACAGCTAGCTAAAATGGTGATAATGTCAGAAACTACAGAATATGCCTTGGTGAGCCATGTTTGGCCACTGAAGTACCATGTTGGCAATTAATGCTGAGATCCCATGTCATCAAGAAAAACATGCTCCAGGGTTATGCAGCCTTGTTGGGACCTATAAATCCTTGAATTTGAAATAACATAAATCATATAAGTTTTTAAAAATAATAAAAGTGAAATAAAAAAACATTTAAAAACAGTTGTTGAGAATTACAGAAATTCAGAACAAAACCACTGCATCATTAGCGAGCTGATAACAGCTGTCTGCTGTGTCTTCATGTACAAATGAAGATACATACACCTTGGTTGGATGGAGACATCATATTGTTGTTCTATATACTACCCAGCTGCCATAACAAAAATACTGTGCAATGTGAGTAAAACAAAAGTTCTGTCAGAGGAGACCAGGAGACACACCTGAGAGACTGCTGGCTGATGGTGATGTCATGGCTGGTGAACTTGCCTCCAGTGCTGACCCAGAACAAACAATCAGCCATGAATAGAGATACAGTACATCATGTACATATATGTGGCTTAGGGTGTCTTCATTTTAAGAAACAATGAACTCTGCTATCTCCTCTAATCTCTGCTGACTGGTTTGGTATTTGTGAAACTTGTTTGTGCCATCTGAGAAATTTGACTAGATCCTACAGTGTGCTGATAACAATAGCCGACCAAGTGATCTGTACATGGCAGCAAAGATGCAAATCTCTGAGGCAGAAAAGTTACCTTCTGCTGAGTGCTGTTCCTGCAGATGCAGCTCAACATGCTCCTGCAGGATGAAACAGCTGCTGCAGACCAGTGCACACATGGGGCAGGAGAACAGCTTCTCTGTAACTAATACAGAACAATTCAAGTAATTGGTGACTTTAAAGTTTGAAATAAAGTTTGAAAAAGTTGAACTACCTTTTCTTGGTAAAGACAGCCGCTTCTGTTTGGCTTTGCTGTGCTCCGATTTAATGCCATCATTGTCCTCATTACAGTGCCTGACAGACTCCTGTCTTGTTTGAGGGCTCTGTGTTGTCAGAGTCGAAGTGATGGGTGCAGTCTGCCCAGGTGATGAATCCCCACTTTCTGGTGTACCATACTGTTTGGGTCGCACTGAGTCTGTGGTGACACTAGAGGCACTGGTGGGTGTTGCTTCACCAGCTGTATCACAGCTGTCCCCAGCTGAGCAGGACTGAGATAATAATAACTTTGGGGCTGTTTGGGGCGTCTTGCTCTCAGTTATACCAGTGTTTGTTCCAGCAGAGCACCCTGAAGTGGATGTGAAGTGAGCCGGATCCTGTGCTCTGTGCTGCTTCTCTGGATGTGCAGAGCTGATGTGGAAGCAGAGTTCGTCGTAGGACACTCCAGACAGGGAACAGAGTGGGCAGTGCATGTCATTTTCCAGGTGACTGAGAAGGAGATGTGTCTTCATGTCCTCTTCCAACATGATCTCCTCACCACAGATTTCACAGGTCAGCATGGCAGCAGGCTACAGACACAGACAAGTTCCTTTCACTTTCCTACTAATGGCTTGTTAGCACACCTCAGAGTATCAACAGAAATGTGTCAGAGGCAGTGTTGTGTAGTGTAGGCCTACTTAATTAAGGAAAAGTTACTGTAGTGTTGTATATGTTAGGAAAATATCAATCACTGGTACATTTGAGTTTGGGGTGCAGAAAATAAATATTTTTAAAAATTGCTAAGTTTGCTAAAGAAGCTAAATATTAACGAAGACACATCTGACCAAATGTATTGGGGTAGCAGCTGTTTAAGAACAGGTGTAACACTGATTCTATTTAAGATTTACAAAATGAGCATATATATACACTGATGAATTTATTACATGGGTAAAAGTAAGGAAGTATGTTTAAGTCAGGTTAATGTGTCTCTGCTGAATGATATCTCCACATACGCCCTCTAAAAAATGAACTTTTTGCTGTTTGGTGATATGCAGAAAAAAAGTAAGGTTTGTACTAAAAGCTAAATAAATGTTTACAAGGAGTGTAACGTTGCCGTGATAAAAAACTATCGTAAATAAGCAGATTTTTTAACAGAACTTGGCATATGAGGTACATTATCAGTGCTACTAAACACCTATGAACGCTATGAAATGTGTGATTGGAATAATGGGGTCACAACGATTCATATAACGTTAAATGACCCCATGTATGTCACACAGTGCAGACACTAATAGGCAGCCAGTCACATTCAACACTTAAACAAGCACCGCTGCCTTTCTCCGGCCAAACTACCTTGCCTTTGTCTACATAAGTTGAAGGTCTACTCACGGTTAATGCAATAAACTCAGTATTCAGAAGGAAGATAGAGGTATGTTTTGCTTTCCTTTCTTCAGGTCCGAAACCAAATTCAGGCTTATGGTGCCGCCATAAAACTGTGACTTCCGGCCCAAACTTTCACAATAAAATAATTGCCAATGAGAAAACATATGTGGTGTCATTTATGGTGTAAATGTTTGTTTGTTTGTTTTTTGGGGGTGGTCTGTTTTGTTTCGCGTCACCTAACTATGCTGATAACATAGTTATCATATTGCATCTAGCCTAGATGCTAGGCTTGGGCCTGTTAGGCTGACATGAACTATTACAAAACCATAATGTTTGGTCTACAATATTAAATATCAATGATTTGATGCTATTTCTTTTCATCCCCACAACTGATGTCTTATACGGTGTTGAACTTGTATGGAGCAGGACAGTGAAAGTAAGTGGCAGATGCTGTAATTGTAATATTTAACGCTAGATTGAAGGCTGTATGTTGTGCAGTGACAGTTTCATCTGTTAACAAACATGGCTTGTGTCGTTGATATGAATAATAATAAAGTTTATTTCAGCCATAACTCTCCGACCGTGATCTGCAGACTACAGGTAGCCTACAGGTAGAGCTAACAGGATGTAAATATTTCTGTGACTTCCTGTATATTCGTTGAAGGCTGCTGGAAACTGTCTGACTTGACTGCTGCTGTTTGTCACCGCCCCTGCTGCTCCCGGCTGATCTCGTCCACTTTCTCGAACGAGCCTATTGACCGGCCGACAGCTGCCGGAAGTGGCGTGGGTGCATAGTGTTGTTGACGCGAGGGGTTTGTTGGGAAAGTTTTAATAAGACGCCATTTTGCTCTAAGCAACAGAGGGAGAGCAGGAAAGGTTGTAGCTATTAAAAAGCTGTACGCGTTTCCAGGTACATTAGAACTCCAGCGGGTAAGAATCGGTGTTATGGCAATGTGTGATGGGAACTGATGTTGTTGTCATTGCAATTAAATACATGTGAAATATCTGACCCAACGCAGCATTAGCTAAAGAGCTAGCCGTGAAGCTAGTTTAGTAAGTAAGCAGGAATAGCCCAAATACATGTTGCTGTGTTGCACGGAGAGATGTTACTAAAGTAAAGTGCTGTTGGATGGATTAACGTCAGTGTCTTTGTGCATTTAGTCTTCATTTGAACAGGGTCAATCCAGGACATGCTGTTATTAGATGTGTGTCGGTGTGTGGCTGTCAGCAGTGCAGCGTTAGTTTGGACAGCTAGCTTGTTTTAGGAAAGGAGTTTGGCATGACCTTCTTCCTGAACGGGAAAACGGCTGCTGTCCAGCTGCTTAACACAGCGTTTATCAGAAGCCACTGAATCATTCTTTATTATCCTCAGTCAGCTTTAATTGAGCTATTTATCAGACAGAAATGGGTGTATGGTTAGGGTGGCCCAATCTTAACACCTGCCAGTTACTCATTGGCAGGTGCCAGTCCAGGGTACCATTTTATATAAATAATTTATAGTATATTTTTCCACAACATTTGATGCTGTTTGCATTTGATCAGCAAATGCAGCTTGATCTTAACTGCCTGTCCTTCACCCTGACTTTTCAGACAGGATGGCAAGTCCGGGGAAAGACAACTACAGGATGAAGAGCTACAAGAACAAAGCGCTGAATCCTCAGGAGATGCGTCGAAGGAGAGAGGAGGAAGGAATCCAGCTACGCAAACAGAAGAGAGAGGAGCAGGTAAGCACCGTCTCCCCTTGAACCACCTGGTTAAACCCTTTGTCCATTAGATTTAATGTATGAAACAGTGTTTAGCATTAAAGATGGACTTGGACATCCTTAAATGCCCAAATTTCCTCCCAGCTCACTGTTGGTGTTTTGAATCTCTACACCTGTCACCGTCATGTCTCAAAACATCAACTGAGGGAAATGACAGATTTGGGTCCCTACAATATTAGGGCGTAGATCTTTAGTATTTGTGCTTGACAAGTATTACAATAGTATAGAAGTGACATCAGTGGATTTGATTATTATGCCTGGTGTATATATTTGAATGAAAGTACTTGTATTTGTCCAAGTGTTTGAAAGTCTGTGAAAAGTCTTAAAATGGCTGACATTGTGTTTTTGTAATTGAGGGCATTAAATGGTCTCAATTACAACTGAGCCTCTGTGCATTTGTTACATATGTGCTGATGTGTTTGGTGTCACCATCAGTTCATCAAGCCAAGGTGGTAACATTATAAACAGCAGGTTAATTATGTGACCATGACTCCTGCCCACAGCTGTTCAAGAGGAGAAATGTATGTGTACCTTCAAATGATGAATCAATGCTGGAATGTCCAATCCAGGATCCAGATATCAGCTCCACAGTCCCTGTGGCAGGTGTAAGTGTTGGTTTACTCTTTCTTTACATTTTTTTATCTGGCCTGGTATTTATAGCTAAATCTCCAACATTAAACGTGTCTGTCTAAGCTCCCATTTTTCATCTGTAACTGTGATTGGCTACTGGACATTCTGAATGTTGTTGTAAATTTAAATATATGTATCTAATGTTGCCATTTGTGCAGGATGGGGTGATAACTCCAGATATGATTCAGATGATCTTCTCTGAAGACCCAGACCAGCAGCTTATTGCTACACAGAAATTTAGGAAATTACTCTCCAAAGGTTTGTGTCACATCTGGGAATTCAAATATTTACATAATGTATTTGATCTGAAGTTTAGGTAATAAACAGCTTTAGTATCTGTTGTACCACTCTTTCACTCATTAACATAATGAAGATTAAACTGAAAGAAAAGAGCCGCCTTTCAAAACTCGCACTATATCACAGCTGAACAGACTGTTTGACAAATGATCTCTGCAAAAACACCACATTAATGACCACTGAAGATGGAACTGTTTAACGTCATTAAAAACAGATATAAAACAAGAAATATTGATATTTTTGAGGAATACACAAAGTCTGGACGATTAACTGGACAATGTTCAGCCACGTTTGACCTGCATGAGTGGAATCACTTAACTCTGTAAACATCTGTATCACTGTCATACTACGAGTTAGCTTTATATCCTCTCAAAAGTACACTTTCTAAAGAACACATTAGTTGATCAGAACCACTGCCTTCTTTGAAACCTCTTTCATTCTTTGAATCGGGTTGAGTTCTGTTCTGTTCTTCTGTGCAGAGCCCAACCCGCCCATAGATGAGGTCATTTCCACTCCTGGTGTTGTGAATCATTTTGTGGAGTTCCTGAAGAGGAGTGAAAACTGCACACTGCAGGTGAGAGCTTCGCAATACAGCACCGGCCCTGTGTGCACTGAATGAGCTATGGTTAGCAAGACATATCAGGCATATGTTTAGTCAAGTGGATGTCTGAATGGTTTTCTAATATAGTGTGCCACTGTTTCTCCGTCTTCGACATGTTACTGGGTCTCTACAGTGCGAGTAACGGTAAAGACCCAGTGAATGCGTTGTGAGGCGACACAAAGTTCACCATTTCCTATTCATTTTCTACGGGACGCGAGCAATTCACTTCACAAGGCACTGTAGGATTCCAGGCGAGGTGGGACTGACCAATGATGCAAATAGTCTGCATAAATTGAAACTTTGTAGCTTTATCCAAATGAGGGGAAATTAGCCTGGAAACTCTGTAGGGATTTGAAGAAAAAGGGACGTAGCGGTGGGACAAGATTTTAGTGTTTACTTGCAGTGGAGGATTGTCTGTACTTTCTGGGATCCGTCTTTTCTACATTCCTGGCCTCCAGGATTACAGACACAAACAAAAATTAAGTACTGCGGCGCAAAGTCACGTAACTTGTGGGAGAAACAATGATGAGTGAGAAGTGGCGGAGGCGATGTTACGCGATTTAAAAAAAAAAAAAAAAAAAAAAAGAAATTAAATTTTTTTTTTTTTTTTTTTTTTTAGCTTCCAGTGGGTCTTGAAAATTGATTTGGGCTAACAGCTAATTGCTATGAACAAGCTAAAAGTGAAGCTTACTGTATGTAACCGTCTATAATTCTTGTAGACTCAGACTTTTATTTGGATTTGTATCCAGGGTGATATTATTGAGTTTATATAGTGGCTTTGCTGTCATAAACTTTACTGTTGTAGCTCTAGAATGATATTTTATTGTATTTAAAATATGAATAAATCCAATCCTGTTGTGAATTTATTCTTTATTTAGTAATAAAAAGAAGAGCATTAGTAAGGCCCCATAAGGAGTAGCCAATAGATAAGAGCAATAGTATTGATAAAATCCTAATGATACCCATCCCTAGCTCTGATGCTCTTAGGACAGTTTCAGAATCAAACTCATTGATATCATATCAGTAAATTAGGTGGATTATCTTTTAGTTCTGAATAAGGAGCAAGCAGCTTTTGGAAAATAAGGTATGCCAAAGTCAGTAGGTTGCTGTTATTTCAATGTGTAAATACATATTTAATCAACATTTAATCTTAGTCTTCTGCTATGTAAAAACATTTGTCAGGATGAATGAAGTTCTGTTGGATCTCTGTTTCAGGTTGTGAATATCCATTAGGCTGCCACTCCAAACGGTCTGTCGGATTGTTCCTGGCTCTTTTGAATTTTTATTATTTATAACTTTAGTAACTTTCAAAAGTTGAACATAAAAATAAATGGGTTCAATAATCGTTTTAAAAGGATTCAGATTAAACAGCCGGCTTCGATGATGGATTCAGATTGGATAAAATGCTATCAAATGCCTACTCTTACTTCAAAGCCTAAAAAGAATTGGGAGACTCTGCTGTTTGAGTAGAGTACAGGACATAAGTACATCTTATGTTTCAAAATGCTTTGCCCCTGCATCTTATCATACTACATTCATCTTATTTCTTTAAAAAAAAAAGAACTGTGCCCCTTAATGTTTTCATTTGGGTGCACCAAAACCCCTGAAAATAAATCATAACAGCAGTTATCTGAGGGCACTTTTCATATAGAGCAGGTCGAGACTGTACTCTTAATAATATTAAACTAAACAAATGTCTTGTGTTCACCATGTGATGTGAGCAATGTCCACCAGTCAGAGTAATTCCTGTTTTTAATGTCTCTGAAATGTCACTTCAGCAGTATAGAACATAACATGTTGTATATTAATTAATCATGAAGTGAGTGACTTCATGGGAAAGACGGGTTTAAACTTTAAGATTTCAGATGTTAGATTTACTGAAATAATGTTTGGGTGTATTGTGTGTGTTTCCAACAGTTTGAGGCAGCCTGGGCACTAACCAACATTGCCTCAGGTACATTCCTGCACACCAAGGTGGTGATTGAAACTGGAGCTGTTCCCATTTTCATTGAGCTGCTGAACTCTGAGTACGAGGACGTCCAGGAACAGGTGAGAGCCTACGAGATTACATTTAAAATATGGGCAAGTGTGATTATAGACCAGACAACAGATCCTTTCTGAGACCAATACTTTCTGTGTGCAGTGTTGGATTTACTGAAATGACTCAAGTTCTGTATGAGTTCTGTTTCTGCTTGGGGGAGAACAGTGCAAACAGTGACAACGGATCCACTTTAAGTTCCTGTAGTGGAAAAGGCCTATACATGTTGATATCACAATATAAAATGACATATACCCTGATAGAGGGGTTTATCCATATTACCCACTCCTAGCACCCCACACTGGGCTGTCATTTGTCTGTTCAAATTTTTGAACTGAACTGAACATGCCTGAACATGCTATAAAATTTTGTCTGAATCATCCACAAACATCTGTTTCAGAATAAATTTGAGGAGAAACAAGTCATACAGCTGCAGCAACGTAGGCAGTTTTAGATCTGCAGGGTCTAGTTTTAGTCATCTTCATGTCAGGATCCAGAGTTTCCAGAGAAAGCGAGTCACATCACAACCTCAACAGCCTCTGTAGTTCAGTGATTGGTACAGCACATTCTCACTCAGACCCGCTGTGTTGTGTTTCAGGCGGTGTGGGCATTGGGGAACATAGCAGGAGATAATGCTGAGTGCAGAGACTACGTGCTTAACTGTGGCATCCTGCCGTCCCTACAGCAGTAAGTGTCCTTCCTCTCTCAGTCTGAATGTGTCAGATATTATGTGATGATAACAACTGGATCCTGTGTTGTCATGTCCAGGCTGCTTGCTAAATCCAACCGTCTCACAACAACCCGCAATGCAGTGTGGGCTCTGTCCAACCTGTGCCGAGGGAAGAACCCACCCCCGGATTTTGCCAAGGTGAGTCTACGCGTCCTGACTGAATGGAATACTGGAGACCGTTTGCCTTACTTCTGCTTGCAATGTTACTTCTTGAATTGTTAATCCAGCTCTGTCTCTGTGTCTTTGTTGTCCTTGTCTCTGGTGTGTGTCAGGTGTCTCCTTGTCTCAGCGTGCTGTCCAGGCTTCTGTTCAGCAGTGATCCAGATGTGCTGGCTGATGCTTGCTGGGCCCTGTCATACCTGTCTGACGGCCCCAATGAAAAGATCCAGACGGTCATTGACTCTGGGGTCTGCCGCAGACTGGTGGAGCTGCTCATGTAAGGAACTAACAGGTCCACATTATAGGAGAGTAGCCTTTCCTGATTCACCAGAGGAAGAGCAGGCTGACATATGTGACCATGCATGACCATTATTTTCTAAGGGGACATTACCACATTTAGTTGTCTGCCGTCAGTGTAACACATGGTTGGCTTCATTGTAGTGTGAAGCAGAGTGTTGGTGCCGTGGTTGTACCTTTCACACTGATTCAGACTGGGGATGTAACTACGGACTGGAACTATATTTAAAGGGAAATCCTGTGTTTCCCATAAATGTGGCGGTTGTGAGTGACTATGGGTCATGCTAACTTTGCACTGGCCACCTCCATGGTAGAGATTTGTAACACGTAAACACAGAAGGTAGCAACCTGGAAAAGCCATTATGGCTAACTGCACAGGGAGCTACATCTTGGGCAACTTGAAGACTTTTTCTCTCGGCTAACATTATGATTGTAATGTCAGGTCATAGTAGGTCAAGGAAAATGTCTAACCAGATACTAGTATTTATATGCAATCCCTCACATAAAATAGTGTCTTACATGTTGGGATGTCTTTGTCTTATTGTATGAAGAGCTGAGCATTTGGTCCAGCCGCCCTCAAACTTTTCTTCCAGTTGAGATTGGAAGTCTGCAGGACGACACTGTTTATCAGAGCCACACAGCCAGGATCACTCATCTGTGGACACAAGTCTGGCGGCAGCAGGTCCCACTCTCTAAGGGCGTTTTCACACCTGTAGTTTGTTTACTGTGGACCGAATCAGTTGATGACTTTGTAAACTTGTAGCGTTTTCCCCTTGGTTCGGTTTCTTTTCACACAAAGGAAAAATCCAAGCGAACTAAAATGCATCATTACAAACCACGTGAGAACGTTCACTCCGCTTATTGGTCAGATGTGTCTGGGGATGTTACACATGGTAACAGTAGGTGGCAGCATGCACCATTGACGTTGATTTGTAGTCCGCCAGTAAAACTGAAGAAGAAAGTAAATACAGGCAGAAGGTCCTGTGTTGTGAACTAGTGCATATTTCTGTGAGAGAAACATTGCTGGTTCATTCTCCGGCTAGCTGCTACTACTAGAAACAGTTTGCGAGCTGTGCTGCATCCCAGAATGCAAAGCTACAGGAGCCGTTTAGCTCAGTCTAACGCAGATTATACCCCGTATACCATGTTCAGCTCCTCGTCTGTGTGCCCTGACTCCAATAAATACAGTCAACCATCAAAGTGAAATAACTCATAATATGCCCTCATAATAATTTGCACGTGTCATGTGATTGGTCAGCCGGCAAGCAGCCCGGATATAGAACCCTATGCAGTTAGCCATAATGGCTAATACAGGGGTCTACTTTCTGTGTTTACTTTGACTCAGAGACAAGCATTTGAAATGATTCACGTACACATTGTATTTATTTGTAAAGCTGTATGAGGTTCACGCAGTTTGACATCATGTATGTTGTTTCCCCGAATCTCTGCAACGGAGCTGGTGAGTGCAAAGTAAGCACAACCCACAGAGCCACAATGGCCATATTTATGGGCAGGTTGAAGAATAGCAGAATTTCCCTTTTTAAAGTGTTCATCTGATCAGAAACAAGTATTTTTGTGGCCACAGTGCAATGGTCTTGCACTGAATTGTTGGTGTCAATTGGTTTCTGCTGTTCTTGTGTAAAGCCCCTAACCGGGATTCATTTATGTGTGAACATCTTTAAAACGTTTCACTTAATCAGTGTTTCGGCATGAAAACTGTCAAATTCTAAGAAATTGAATTTTAGCACAAACTTCTCACCATCAGTAGCTGTCACTATAATCTCAACACTGTGCGATGTGTGTGTGGTTTTTGTGTTGTTTTTTTTTCTAGGCACAGTGACTATAAGGTGGTTTCTCCTGCTTTACGTGCAGTGGGCAACATTGTAACCGGAGATGACATCCAGACTCAGGTAGAGGCTCAGCTACTCTCAGCAGACAGACACTGAATCCCTCACTTTATGTCTATGGAGACAGTATTAGGTGTAAATGTTTGTATGTTTGTCATCTCAGGTAATCTTGAACTGTTCAGCACTACCATGTTTACTCCACCTCCTCAGCAGTCCCAAGGAGTCCATCAAGAAGGAGGCATGCTGGACTGTGTCCAACATCACAGCAGGAAACCGAGCTCAGATTCAGGTAAAGGCTGCTTCACCTGTGTTCAGCGTGTCGTCTGAAGAAGGGCTGCTGTTCTGTGTCTGTGTAGCTGACATGAGTTCTCTTCTCTGTCAGAATGTGATTGATGCCAACATCTTCCCAGTGCTGATTGAGATCCTTCAGAAGGCAGAGTTCCGCACGAGGAAGGAGGCAGCATGGGCTATTACTAACGCCACCTCTGGGGGTACTCCTGCACAGATAAGGCATGTTTCCCAGACACAGACACACTCCGGTTCTCTGCGACGTACTGAAGGCAGGGGAACACTGACAACTCCCTCATGAAGAACAGGGAACATTACCAGGGATTACAGGAAGGGAGCACACTGCTTTTTTTCCAACTCCCACACATTGATTGCATTAGATCGTTTTGAGCTGAGCCGCAGCTGGAGCCAGACAAGATCAACACTGACAGTCCAGACGTAGTTTGGTCTGCCTCTCGATAATGTTTTCAAATGAAACAGGCTTGTATTTACAGTGAGAAAGTAAAAGAAAACTAAAACTTTTTAATACTTTAATATTTTACTGACCAAAACTTTGTAATGACCAGTCTATTAGAAATACATTGAAAGACTGTATTTGATTAACATTTGTCTTTGTGTGAACAGATATCTGGTGTCTCTGAATGCCATCAAACCCATGTGTGACCTGCTGACAGTGATGGACTCAAAGATCGTGCAGGTGTCTCTGAATGGTCTGGAGAACATCCTCCGACTGGGAGAACAGGAGGCCAAACAGAACGGCACGGGCATCAACCCGTACTGTGCTCTCATTGAGGAGGCTTACGGTACAGCTCTGCACCCCATCACACACAACATGCTAACACTGTTCGCATACAAACACCTCCAGTAAGGTCTCAGACAGACTTGACAGGAACTTATTACATATTGTGTTGCTATTTCCAGAAAAAAACATCTGTGAGCCAATGATTCTGCACACTCAGTTTTATAATCCTATCAGCCTGAAGGAATAGTTTTCTTGTTACAATACATGTATCTATCTCTGTCGAGACGATAGCTGATAAAAGTAGTTTATACTGTTTGACACATAACATATGCATCTATCAATTGAAATGATTAAAGGACAACACTAAATTTTATGTTTTTTTCATCAAGAAAAATGTAATCAGTTTTACAAATCATCAGTTTTTTTTTTTTCCTACCCTACCATCTAAGAGGATATGGCTGATCATTTCCTATAATATAAAACATTCAAACAGAACCAAGAAAAAGTGTAAAATAAGCTCCCAAGCACCTTAGGGACATAAATGGCTTCAGAGTTTCACTCCCACTGTATGTTAATGCAGCACAAACTGCAGAAGACTAAGTAATAGAGTATTATTTGTAAGCATTAATATTATTTAAAGCGACAAATAGCTGTGGAAACTCCAGACAGCTCTGAGGCGTCTTCATGCATGTGTGAGCCAGTGTCACCACCCACGTTCTCGCATAGAAAGAAACTCCTCACCCACGGGTGTCTCTGTCCACTTCACATCCACACCTCAACCTACCATTAGAAATATTCAATAGTCCATCCTTTCTTGTATGGCATAGTTGCACCAGCTGTTTGTAAGTTCAAACTTAGCCTAGTTATAACGTAAGTGAGCAGTTGTCCTCCTTGTTTACATTGTGAATGCTCTCTGATTCAAAGCTGCCACAAGTGTTAATAATAACTGATTTACACATTACTAAAGGCTTTACTAACTAAGACATCACTTATATTTGACTGGTGAACCCAATTTAGTAATTTACTGGTTTGAAACCAGGACTGGGACGATCTGCTTAACTCCAGGTTTGATACTATCACAATGCTTGGGTGCAGAGTCGACTGCAGACTGTATACCATGAGTCATATTTCCAAAAACAATGCACATCACATATCAGTCAGTTTTATTTCAGCTGCATCATTGCTATACTGCATAGAAAAGTGGTAAATAAAATATTATTAATATATTTATTGATACATAAAAAGGGGCACCCTGGTAGCTCACCTGGTAGAGCATGTATCAAGGCTGACTCCTTACCACAAAGCCCCCCACCCACCCCTCTCTCTCTCTCTCCCTCCCCCTCCCTGCTGCAAAAATAAATATATAATATCAATTCAGGATTCAAAGAATCGATAAATAAATCGTTAAAGAAAATCACTATTTTTTCCCCACCCCTATTTGAAACTAGCTAGTGGTCACTAAGAACTTAGGAAGGACTTTACATATAAACTTGTGACGGATACTATGGACCAACCCAAGTAGCTTTTAACAGCTCAAACTTTGCCTGAAAGAAACAAAGTAATTCAGGAAATATCTCATCAAAGAATGCCAGGGTTTGAAACTCCCTCTACAGTGTTTAGTCCTGTGGTACTTTGGCCACAGATCTGTATGAAGTATGGTATAGAAAGAGAATGAGCTGTGTTTATGTGGGTGCACCCTTCAGGCCTGGACAAGATCGAGTTCTTGCAGAGCCACGAGAACCAGGAGATCTACCAGAAGGCCTTCGACCTGATCGAACACTACTTCGGCGTGGAGGAGGAGGATGCCAGCCTGGCTCCTCAAGTGGACCAGAGTCAAGGCCAGTTCGTCTTCCAGCAACAGGAAGGACCCATGGAGGGTTTCCAGCTTTAATGCCGCCTCACCTCCACAGCTCCTTCTTCTTCCTGGTGTCTAAACCTCTGCCAGAGACGGCGGCCTACTGGCCTGCAAACTTTCCTGGGACACCTCGTCTTTGCTGAGCCAGCTCCACCAGCTCCCCAGACCTTCACTTCTACTGTGTGCTCACAAAAGCACCTACTCTGCAGAGACAGAGAGAGAGATGAAACCTAAGAGAACATTTGGCTTACTGATGCAGTTTGGGACTGTGGGAACCTGTTTAGAGGTCTCAGTCTTGCTGGTTTCTGTCCATGCCATGGAAAAGTAACTCCTCTTAAAGAAAGAATTCTTTTTTTTTTTTCTTTAATTCTACACAAGTTCCTTTGACTTCCTGTGATTATTTTCATCATTCTAAATGATGTTAATGATATTTGTGTTACAATTAGAAACTGGTGTCTCCAAATCAGCATCCATATCCCTTTTTCAATGTGAAACTACCTCTTCAGTCTTCAGAAAGAAAGAACCCGGAAAGAAGGAAGGAAAAGCCCTAAATGAACAGATAAAGCACCCGATAGACTAATTTTTTTTCTTTTCTTATGGCTACAATCCAATGTTAAACCTGTGGTTTTCAGATTTGGGGTCTAGAGGCTGACCTGTCAGCAGTCTGTCAGCAGGTAGTGGAAGTAAATGCAGTCCTACTATACGTCCTGCTGTTGCCATACTTGACGTGTGAAGCAGCTGCACATGCTCTCTGGGCTCTTTCTCCTCTCCTGTCAGTTCAGCAGGACTTGACGAGCACCTGGAGACTCTGGCCCTTTTATTTATTTGTCTTGTGGGAGCCGTGGAGGAGCTCCTCTCTCTCTCCTCCGCCCTCAGTTCTGACTGAAGGCAACTGATTCCTGGATTATGTAACTGGCCAACTGGCCCGAGTTAGTTTGAAATGTGTAACAGTGTTTTTCCTGTTTATTTTAAATGTTCTTTGTTTCAGAAAGCAGTATCAGGGCCAGACAGGTGCTGTCTATGTTACATGATGGACATGGTGCAGTGTCTGCAACAACCTTAATGAGATTTTTTTGTTTTCTAGTTTGTCACTCTGAACTAGCAAGGTAAGATATCTTAAATTATTTTTTTCTGCCTGCAATCATCATTTCCTTGATGTGATGGGATTAGTGACTGACTTGGAGAGTTTGTATATTATATATACATATAAGAAAGAATTTAAGTGGCTGTGGGAAGATGTGATATGCAATTATGTGTTCTGGCTGATTTGCAGTTGTATTTCCAGTTCATTACTGCTTTATGCACCCTTGACACTTTGTGTTTTACTTTGAGGAGGTTTGTCTCCTGGTTTATCTTTTCCAGGTTCTGATTTTGTGCTTGAAGTGCAAAGATGGAAGAACAGTGAGTTTGTTTTTCTGATTTTGGCTCTACCCCTGAACCATGATTTGACAGGTTTTCGATATGTGCACATCTGAGTACAGCAACATTAATTGGTGGAGAAGCGAACACAAAATCAGTCTATATTTACGTGAAATGGAAAATATTTGTAATGCAGAAATTACATCAAGCACATTCAATCGTGTATAGTTTTCTAATATTTCTGCTTTGTATTATTGTATATCAGTGTGTTTTTGTTCTCTCCTGTGTGGGAACTCATTTGCTGTGTACTTGTGGCTCTCAGTAGAAATTGCGTTAGACCTCCAGCAGCCCGTGTCCAGAAGTGAGGAACTGTATGCAGCCACAACTCCTAACACTGACTGGATCACAGCCGGCTCAGCCTGGCTGTAATGATGCCTGGCTCTTCTGTGTTGGGATACACACTTCTATTGTGTAACAACAATGAATAAATGGATCTGTTGGATACAAACATACACACAGTCACTGCTTTTTGTCTTTTCTCCAGGACAGTTCTTACACTGATTGACTTGTCACGTTTACTGTTGAACTGAGTTGACTGAAAAGTACATTAACTTGAGTACAACTGAGGTATATCCATTTCATACTACTTTTATACTTAACTACCTTTTCAGAAGGAATATTGTACATTTTGCTCCACCCCCTTTATTCCACATGTTGTGATGGAGTGTTTTCTTTGCAGACTGCAGTTTCAGTAGCAAAGGCTGACAGAAATCACCCAAGAAGGGACTCCATCAAAGGTAACCAGTGACAATGGGACTCATTTGTAAATAGTGTAATCCAGACAGAGCCTTTCAGAAAGTTTGAAACTACATTTAGTAACACATCTAAACTCTAAAAACAAAGTGTACAAAGCTTAAAATTGTCATGGTCTGACGTTCAGCCCCATGCACATGGTTGACACACCCTTCCTCCAGAGCAAGCTGACTCTTACAGGGCTTGAGGATGAACTGTTAGCATGTTGTGCTCTTAACAATACTCTGAAGCTTCTCTTTCCTCATGGAAAAGCTGCCTTGCCTCAGCCCACCTCACAACTGCTCCACAACCAGGAGCTGGGTGATTGGGTCCACTTCAGTAGGACACCTGGCACCAAGCTCGCCAGTCAGGGCCATAGACTGTATATCTTTATAGTCTGTATATTTTTATTTACTGTATATCTTTATATGCTGTCTATGGTCAGGAGCATTCCAGCTGCTAAAACACCTAAACACCCCAACTGCCTTTGTGCAATTGAACTACAGCACTTCAGTTTAAGCGGTAAGATGTAAGATAGTTTTTCTGTATTTCCTCCACCACTGATGAAAAAAGTAGTTGTACTTGTATTCAGATCCTGTACTTAAGTAAAAGTATTTATACCACACTGTAAAAATACTGTTACAAGTAAAAGTCCTGCATTGAAGCTGTTACTAAGTAGTTATGTAAATATAATCAGGAAAATGAGCATATGTCTACTTATTTTAGCCTGTATAAGGTGATAGTTCTATTATATCTGATATCATTAGATGATTATTCCCCATGCATGAATGTAAAAGCAAGATTATACTGTTGTTGGTTGATTATTTTCGTTATGAATGAATCCAGTGTTCAAATGACATCAGGCTTTCGGGGGTGGGAGGGTACTGTACACATGCACGCACATACATGAATGAATGAGCCTGCCTATGTGCAAAACTATACTATCAATACATTTCAGTTCATACAGGGAATATTTACCCTAGGACAACAAAGAAAGAAGTTACTTTGACCAGACCAAGGTTGCATCTCATGACAAAAGAAAAAAAAAACAGTGGCACCAAACATTATCATATTTTAGAGCTCCCCCTAAATTTCTCCAGTGTGGGAGCTCATGTCTCTTTCAGGGGAGCCCAACATGAATCTGCTGATTATTTTCTTCATTAATCAATTGATTGGTTTGTAAAACTGAAAATGGTGAGAAATGGCGTCACAATGAGCCAGAGCCCAAAGTAACACCTTCACAATGCTTGTGTCCAACCAACAGTCCAAACCTCAACATTATTAACAACATTACACTTATTAACATCATTCAAAGGAAAAGCAGCAAATCTTCACATCTGAGAAGCTGCAACCAGGAAATTATTTTACATCAAAAATTACTTCAAGGAATATGAAAATAGTTGCCAATAAATTGTCTGTCAATCAACTAATTGATTAATGGACTGATTGTTTCAGCTGTACTTGTATAAACTGTTGGGGAGTTTCATTTGTAACTAAACATCAGATTTTATAAACTCTTCATGTGTTTTATGTGTAAAAGTCTGAATCTGTAAACTAAAGCTGTCAGATAAATGTAATGCAATAAAAAGTAGAATATTTCCCTCTGAGGTGTAGTGGAGTAGAAGTAGAAACTGCCATGAGAAGAAAATACTCAAGTAAAGTACAAGTACCTCATGTTTGTACTGAAGCACAGTACTTCAGGTAAATGTAGTTATATTCCACCACTGGTTGTCATTGTATGGTAAAAGCACAATACCAAGGCTCCTTTGTATACAGTTGTAAATGTTGAGTGGCAGAGAAACATGCTTAATATGTGGCATGAGCTCCTTCATGTCAAACAGTTTATGATGAACATTAATAATAATAACTTTATTTATATAGCACCTTTCAAAACATAGTTACAAAGTGCTTCACAAATAATACAAAATAATACACCATAACAGAAGAAACTCAAAAAGAGAACGAAAGAAGAGAAACAAATATTGAAATTAAAAAATAAATGATTTTTCTTTTCATAAAAATGTGTTTACAATTGTGATTTAAAAGAAGTCACTGTGGTTGCAAGACAGATTTCAACAGGAAGACTGTTCCAAAGTAAATAGTCCAAATAGTCCTGTGGGATGAAACAATGAGAAACCCCTATCAGGCTGTTTATTGGGATTCCATCCTTGCGTGTCCGTGACAATAGATTACAAGACTGGAATCTCAGGTGAGGTTGCTTCTGTCCCATTACAGCGTGGCATTCATTCATTGACATTCCTCACAGCAGCCATTAAATAATGGCCAGGGCCTTTTTTGTGCAACAAATGGAGACCCAGTGTCGTTTCAGCTGTCCATTTCCCACAATTCTACTCTCTCTTTTTCATAAACACACACCCACTCAAAGAACAAGGATGTTGACACACTGAGAATGATTTAAGGGAAGCTGGGTGCCGTCTAATATTTAAAGTTGTCATGGTTCTCTGCTCCCTTCTTATCTTCTTCTTTTTTGTTGCTTAACCAGACTGACAAGTTCCAAGCTGGGGATTTTCAGCGTGGTGAAACTCGACAAGCAGCACCTGAGGCTGTTTACCCTCTCATCCTAACAGGCTGACCTCACACATTTTCATGTAATGTCATTTTAGGTTGTAGTGTGTACCACCTTATTAAATAAGGGTTATGTTTTGTCTCTGCCAGCATGACATGGCACATGATGACCTGTTATGGTAGCAGATGAAACAATCTTAACAAACAGAAAAAAAACCAACATACCCTGTGGTTTTACAGCAGTCTGCAGAGCTGCCGAAACAGAGACATCAAACTCCATGAGAATGGAAGTGACCTCAAGCTAAAGCCGTCTGGATTCAAGTGCATGAGTGCACTCAATAGGTATGAGGTCATTACCTCCTGCTTTCTGCTTCTGTTAGGAATCCTCACTGATTTTAAAGATGAGACCTGTAGAAATCCAAAACAGTTTGGCAGAAGGTTGCTTTCCCAACAGAAGAAGCCAACCTATATTCATCACTGACCCAACAGCAACAGCCAATGACCACATGACTTGGGAGCCACACAAAGTGTTGTCATAACGTCTTTACCTCCACCTCAGTTTTCAAACATGCAGTGTGCTCATATTCACCACCTGGGGGAGGGGTGTGGCTGCAGACTGGCCTGCACTGCTGTCACCTTCACTCCTGGCTTGTTTTGCCTTCAGGTTGGTGAAACACATGATCAGTTGGATGGAGGTCGGGTTTTGGGGTTTACCCAATATGGATGTAAACATTCTCTAACCCGTAAGAAATGTCAGCATTTTAAAGCGAGTCTGTGTAACTTTTACTGTACAACAGCCACTGTGGCATTAAAGGGAAAACTCGTACCTGTCACGTGAATGTCAACTCAGTGTTGATGGTAAATGTAGTCAGTTGAATCATTAAATTCCTCAGTGAGTGCTATGTTGACAGAGAAAGCTGAGTTCTCCTGCTCGCGGAGCCATGCCAGCAGTACCTACCAGGTACCAGGATGTGTTGTGCGCAAGCTAGCTGCTGGGTGCTGCTAATCAAAGTTACACAACGTTGCCAAACCAATGAATTCCTGCAGTTTGACCATTTCTTTTTCACACGTAGCTATAACGTTACCGCCAGGGCATGTCTATTAGATACAACAGCAACACACACACACACACACACCGGCAAGGAGCCGAACGGGCTTCCGTATAACAACAAAGCTAGCGCTGCAGTATAAAGTTCCACAGATATCTGGGTCAGCCGAAACACCCCTGTAAATGTATCCTCGTCCATAACATCATCTGCACTCATATTTTGGGATGCCTTTTGCTGTTGGAAACATAGCTAGTTTACAGTTTACAGGCTGAGACTAGAAATCCAAGCTGAAATAGCCTGTAGTTCTTCCGTGCCTCCATCTACGTCACTATGACGGCGCTGGTGCCGGAAGAACAGATTTTGCCGCAGGATAACTCAGCTTTCTCAGTCAATATAGCACGCACTAAGGAGATACTGCTTCAGTTGACTACATTTACCATCAACACTGAGTGGACATCCACTTGACAGGCGGCACATTTTCCTTTAAAGTGATTAAGTGGGGTCATATAGTCGGTGAACTGACTCAATACCATCTGCTATACAGCAATAACTACCTAAAGTTTGCTAAGATTAGCTAACATTAGCCACCATAAGATAGTGGTCATACCAGGCCAAATTGTATTAAATTGAGCAAAGGCATGTTTTATTGCTTATAAATTCAACTTTTTATTTGTAAGATCGAGTGAGTTATTTTTTCTTTCAGAAGTTAGGGTTTCTTGTTTTTTGCTCTAACCCTCCATTCTAAAGCCATTGTGCTGGATTAAAGCCCAAACTGTGTTACACACTGGCTGAGAGGATTTAGTTTTGTGATAAAGTGCAGTTCATTTTTCTCATTTAGAGTGGCTGGAATAAACAATAGGAACAACCCTAACCCTAATATTGGCAAATTTGTTCACATCTGAAATTATTTAAGCCTCTTTTAGTTTTTAATAGTGGAATGAGCATATTTTGTAATATTGGAGGAGGGTGTAATGTTAATTATGCTGCATTTTAAAAGTGACATGAGGTTCATCCTCCACCCAACTCCAACAATCTTTGTTCAGTACCAGCACATTGTTTTTGGAATGACATGTTACTGTTGAGTGTTTCAAATGTGATGTTTCAATGATGTGAACAGCACAAAATAAGTTCTTGTATTAGGGTGGAGGATGATATTTCAAAGGCAGAGAAAGCGTGGGTATTCATGGAATCCACTGTTGATTGTGTCTAGACTGTTGCACAGGTTTTTGCTAGTTCTTCCTCATTCTTACAAGTCCTCAGACTTCAGCATTATCACAGAAAGCATTGGTGAGAGCAAAGTTTCTCAACCTTCTTGACTCATCATCACGCAGGCATGATTGATGCTCGATGGCAATTTTGATCCAGTCCCCTCAGTACTTTAGAGAATGGTGCCTTTCAGAAGAGTAAACTCACTTCACTGTGTCTCAAAATTGTAACAATTCAGTTGTTGTAAAACCACAGCTACACCCTCACTTCACACCATCACTGTGACAGGCCTGAAGCCAAGGCACATGGTGCTCGGGTGGAGTCAGCAAACACACACTAACAACCGTAGCAGAGGGCAGATACAGATCTCTTCAGGCTTGGTGTAAATGTAGCTCCTGGAGATTAATGTTAAAAAGAAACTATTATTTGGACCAAACAGAAGTTCATAACAAGGCCATTTGTACTTGACTGCTAACCAGTCCCATAGCCAGAGGAAACTTCTTGGATTTTCCCAGATGGGCCCTTTGTGTGTGTGTGTGTGTTCATTAATAATTAAAAACAATAATGGGAATAATGGAAATATTGTCAATATTTTTTTTATTTCAACAATATTGTAGGATGGAATTCGAAGATAGCTGCACCTGTTGCATTTTTTTTTTTTTTTAGAATAGAATAATCTTTATTGTCCAGCCACGGCAGGACAATTATCTTTGGTCTTTGGTCCCAGGAAAATATAAACACAAACATGTGATTTCAATGTGATTTTCAGTTTACAGTTGCACTTTGAAAATACCCATACAACATTATAAATAACATCTTGACAGCACCATATGATGTTTTGTCAGCCTATTTTTACATAGTTTGGGGTCTAAATGACTAATAGTTACCAAAAGTTTTGGAATTGGTCCAGTAGATCACCTCTGCTGGCAGCTGCGAAATGGGCAGCAATGGCTGCAATGTAATCCTTGCAGGCAACTGCACCCGTCAAAGTGCGTCCACTAAAAGTGCTTGTTTTTGACACTGACAGGCTCAGACTGTTATTTTAAGTGTCTGACAACATTATGGAAAGGATCCCTACAGACACAGACCTTATTGTTAAAGAGTAAGATCCTCCTTGTTTAACCAGAAACAGAAAGTCTCACTCAAGGAAAAGTCTCCTTCTGAAATCTCGCAAGAGGTTGAGTTGTTGCAGGAAGACAACGGTGGAAACGTGAGTCAGAGTTCTTCTACTTACTCAGATCTTGTAAAATGTATCATTTTTATAATAAAATCTACAATTCAATATAAATGATTTTTGACAACCCAGACAAGACAGTTTATATGCTGGTGCTTCTTCTGAGGTAGCGTTGTGTGATTGAACCTCGGTCCAAACTTGTGCAGCTGGTACCAATTCTGCAGTTTGTCACCACAGCAAGTTTGAGAGGACTGGCTGCGGGTGCAGAGAGGGACGAAGCACTGATGATGAAGTGATGACCGCTGGACTGTCGCTCTGACACTGAACTCCCAGACACAGACACAGAATCTGTGGTTTTGCTGGAGTATTCATACAGATTCTTCCTGAAAGCACTCTTGGTGTTTTGTTCTTTCTTAAAAAGAATGATATAGCACTTTGGGAAGAAATGGCAGCTGAGGATGCCGTAGTTGGAAATGAGAATGACCACCATCTCCACAGCTGGCAGGTACACTCCTGAAGTGGTGACATAGACAGGAACAAAGAGCAGCCAGGAGATGAGGTAGAGCAGCATGCTGAAGGTGATGAACTTTGCCTCGTTGTACTGCTGTGGCAGTTTGCGTCCTTTGAAAGCACAGATGAAACACACAAAAGCCAGGATAGCTATGTAGCTCAACATCACCCCAAAGGCCAAATATGAGCCCTCATGACAGTCCTCCAGCAGAGTGGTTGGATCCCTGATGGTGTGATTAAATGGGCTTTTGAGGAGCAGCCAGCAGATGCAGGTAGTTGCCTGTAAGGCCACACAGATGCTGACGATGACGTAAGGCTGGTAGAGCCTCCGCAGAACCTTCTGCAGCTCCGGGTCAAACTGGAAGGCTAGAAGGATCTGCAGGGTCTTGACCAGGATGCAGGAGACACACAGAGTGAAGCTGATGCCAAAGAGCACCTGTCGAGCCTTACACTGGAAACTGTTGGGCCGGCCTACAAACAGCATGGCACTGATGTAACTGATGACCAGAGAGAACAGGATGGCCTGGCTCAGTGGCCCTCCGGCAGCCTTCACCACAGGAGTGTCACACTGATGTAGAAACAGAGCTGACACTAGCAGAGCCAGGAGGATGCCCAGGGCAGAGAGGGTCAGGAGCACCACAGCAAAGCCGTCCTGCCAGGAGAAAAAGAGCAGGGCTTTGGGGATGCAGCTGGAGCTGCCCTTAGGAGACCACTCTGTGTCTTTGTCACAGCTCCAGCACTGGTCCATGTCTGCAGGTACAGAATGAAACAATTACACAAAGGCTCACAGAGAATTCCAAGCCTATCCTGGTTGTTCAAAAGCTGGTTTTGAGTCAACATAAGAATCCTAACTGCATGAGAATAACGAGGGAAGCTAGATGAAGAGATGGAGTGTGTGCAAACAAGAAAGAGCGAGCAAGCAAGCAAGGGAGAGGCAATCAATAGAGAAAATGAGACAGAAACAAAACTGAACTTCATGGTTATTTGATTCAGTGCAGTTGAATGTTAAAGCAGGAATAAATAACCAACACAGTCTCTCCCCTCCTCTCCTTGTTTCCTTTGCAACATCCATTCAGACATCACAGTCACACTAGAAGATTACACTGAACAGCACTGTGATTGTGTTGTCTCATGTGCAAAAATGCGTCTCAAACAAAGCTGTCACATATCAACATCTGAATCTGACTCAGATTCTTAACCAGAGCATGGCCATTAGTCATTGTGCATGTCATGCATCCAGTGACAGTGTGTGTATGGAGGGGAGTGTCTTGCCTGTGCTGTTAGAGTAGTAGTTCTCAGTACAGTTGATGCACTCATAACAACAAGTGTGTTGACCCTCAGCTGTTTTCTTGAACTCTCCAGGGACGCAGCTATTGGAGCATTTTGAGATGATGTGCTGAGGAAAGCAGGGAGAGACCATGATTATAGACCATTCATTACGCCAATTTTTCTTGTATTCGTCTTCAGTTAAATGTATTGCATTTTTACTGTATTCTACACAACTTATTCTGTTTTAGAAGACTCTTACTGCTTAAGTCAGCTTTAATGGTCTGAATGTCTTCAGTAAACACAGTATGTGTGTGTGGGTCTCTGTGTGTGTCTATACAAAATGACATAAGGGCAGCAGCATGAGGGCCTACCTTCAGGTCCTGGAGCTGTCGGGTGGTGCTGTAGTTGGTGTGGGTGAAGTTGTTGTTGTGTGTGTGGTACTCAGCCACAACGTCATGGACGTGGATGTTCCCTCCATCTGACCTCCACATTGTCACGTCGTAGCCCAGGTTGAGGTCTCCGCTGCTGTCAAACTTATAGCTCTTTTCTCCATGTTTGAACTCCTGCATCCACAGAGCTTTCAGCACCTACAGGCCATGAGCCATTTCATTGATCAAGTCAGTACCTTGGATAGGTTTATAAAACCACACTATTTGCAGGGACACTACTGTACTGTTTTGTATTTACTGTATGCTTGACTATACCTGAGAAGAGTTCAGTTAATAATGAATAATTCAGTCCCCATCCGCTAGCTTAGCCTTAAAGTGCTGCATAGTCTTCATCATCAATCGATAATTACCACAATGATTTCGACACAAAAAAGTGAAATTATATTAAAAAAAACAAGACTGTCACTGAGAAGATGTCAGCGCTGTTTTGGCTTAATCTGCAGGATTGCTTAACAGCACACAACAGGAAGAAGGAGCTGTTCTTCCATAGGACATTGAAGGACTATGTTTATCTCATATAGTCACAGAGACTAGGCCTGGTACAAATGACAGTATACTCAGTCTAATTGGGTCAGATAGAGTCCTGTTGTATTGCCAAAGATCTCAGGTCTGTATGCCAATATGTGTGATACCCAGGTGGATCCAAGCAGGCCCTTTTCCACAGTGTAAATGTACTTCTGTTCTTTGTTTGTTTGGGTCTGTTAAGGTCCACGACCTTTTGGATCAGGTCTACTTATCCTTTCAGACTGCAACTGACTGTCCTTGCTACCCTTTAGGATTGGGTGTCTTTTTTTTTGTTTTGTTTTTAAATCAGCTTTATGCACTTCAGGTAGGTTTTCCACAGGTCTATTATGATTGGGTGGAAACATTTGGATCAGTGAAGATCTTTAGTTGAAACCAGTGTGGACGTGCCTTAAGCTGCATTTCCTCTAATGGCTGTAAAACACTCCAAATATCTAGTATCAACTTATTTTGGCATTTGGAAGACAGATGAAACAATGAAATTACAGAAGAGAAAATGACGTTTCAGAAAACATGACATTTGACATGTGTTTTCTAAAATGTTGTGTTTAGCAGTACTGTGCCAGTTTCTGTCTTTTAAGAATAACTTCACAGCAGGCTTAAAACCAGTGCTTTGCTGCTCTCTCTGGTTAAAAGTTTCAAGTCTGTTTCACCTCCTTACCACCCAGCGTCACTGAAGGGGGGTGTGGTCAGAGTCCACCATAACGTTTTCCACAAGAAGTAAGGGTCTCAATAGCTATTTTCATATTTCGTGTGTCTTGGTGTAGATTTTGTGAATCATTGTGAACCCACACATTCAAAATGTCCCTTTAGAAACCCCTGGGTGACTGTACAGCCATGTTTTTCTATAATATACACCCTTTGGACTTAGCCCTCATAGACTTCATATAAGAGATGGGACTTAAGACCACACTCATTTCCATGGATATGAATTCAAGTTCCTGACCCCTGTATTTTTCTGAGCAGGGTCTGCTGCTTTACACACTACAACTATATATATAAAACAAACTAATCCCAATTATTAGGCTATGCATATTCTGTCTGTGTTTGAATATCATTGAATATCACAAAATGACAAACAGATGTCTTCAAAATTAAATGTGGTGTAGTGGGACTATGTCATACTGGAAGTCCACAGAAAGTGGCTGTCCAAATCCAGAACTGATCACGTCTGGGAAGCCTGCGAGTCTGCTAGACGAGGGAAGTCTGGATGTTTGGATTCAGCCTTTATCCTCTTTAGTCAAAGACAATAGGCGTTGGAGATGAAGAGGGTAAAGTGGTGGATAGCGTGGATATGGTAGATAACAGGTTTTGTGGGAAAATGTGGTCTTAATATAGAAAAACAATTCCACAGGTGTGAGACAGCTCTTGAGCAATTGTCTGTTTACGGTAAGTGAAGGTGTCATATTTAATGTTAGCCAAAACCTAACCCTCAGCTGTTATCTGAATCTAACCTTACTCGTAATCCTAGCTGTCTGTAACCCTAAACCTTAATCCACATCCTAAAATTACCCCATGTGGACCTCATAAATACAACACAAGAGCATACACACACACACACACACACACACACACACACACACACACACACACACACACACACACACACAATCATGTATGTGAATACCTCCCAGGGTTGCACTGTGCCTGGTGTTTTGCAGTCTTTGCTCCTGCAGATAGACGCCACAGCCTGAGCTATGGCGCTCACAGCCATCTCTACACTGAAGATTGTGTCGCCGTGGATGTATTCTCTGAGGGTGTTCACAGCTTTAGACACCAGCTCAGTGTCTCCAGAACCTTGACTTGCATTTAGCTGCATGTAGAACTCCTGCATGAAGGAGTTCTTCCCTGCATAGTTATGTCCAGCTGCCTCCAGCCTGCTCAGGTACTCACTGAATGATGACAGGTCTCCACTTTTGAAGGTGAAGCCCACAACATGTCCTATGTCCTCCAGAGTTAAGTTGCCTTTCACAGAGCTGGAGGAGGACCAGCTGTCACTGGCCACCCAGACTCTTCTCATTGACTCCACGTTGCGTCCTTCTCTCAGCGTCTGATTCTTAAGCTCCTGGTAAAGGTACAGCATGTGAGTCGGCTTGGCAAATGACACAATCACCTGTACCTTGGGATTCTTGGAGATGGTTTTGGCAGTCTGCGTGATAGCAGAGCAGACATCCTGACTGGTTACAGATTGAGGTAGGATTGATTTGAAGGCCACACAGATCCCCTTTTCAGAAGCCTGGGACACAAAGTGCTCAAGAGCTGATTGGCCGTAATTTCCATCTGTGGTAACTATTCCCACCCAGTTCCAGCCGAAGGTGCTGAGCAGACTGACCATGGCAGCTGTCTGATGCTTGTCATTAGGAATGGTCCTCATGAAGGCTGGGAAGCGACTCTTATCACTCAGAATGACGGCAGTTGATGAATAACTGATCTGGAGAAAAGGAACGCAATGATGTTATTTTCAGAGATGTGTCATTTCCAGTTGACTGGCCAGGCACATAAAAAGCATGAAAACATGGGGACCTGATGGCCTAGGGGTTAAGGCACCAACTATGAGCCATAACATACCCAATTTGAGTCCAGCCTTTGTTGCATGTCACTCCATATCATTATGTGCATAAATTAATTGTAATGAAATGTGTACTTCTGTTTGCAAACTCGCTTGCCTCAAATTTCCCCTTGAGGGACAAATAAAGTATTTGGAATGGAATTGAAATTTGTTAGATCATGAAGCAGAGGCTGAAGTTTGTCCTGAGGGGGACTATAGCACATTCAAATCAAACCAACAGGAGATCACAGCAGACATTTTGACATGTCATAGCAGAAAGTGCTACTAATAACACTATTGAGGGCTCAGTTCCATTGATGTCACTGAGTCAGCAGCCACTATACCAGAGCACTAAAGGTGGGAAACCGAAGTGGAATGCAGCCTTTATTAAGGTTATTAATTACACGTGTGGTTTTCCTGCTATGACATATTTGACCTGTCTCCTTTCCTATAACAACTCGTGGATAGTCTGCACTAACTCCATACTGGGATTTGTCTTATGCTACAATGACTCATGATGGTTGCCATGATCATTTCATTGTAGTGAACAAGAGACGTGTTTTTTTGTCTGTATTGGTTAGTAAGAATGGTTTTAGAATTGCCTACTGTATATGGCTCACTAATAACTAGTAACAGTCAGTGCTGTGTGCATCAGTCCTGTCACAGATGCTGGACTCCCAGCTGCTTCCTCCCTGAGTCCGCAGCATTTTCCTGTTTCTCACTACTTACTTGAGGAATCATCTTGAGAGTCAGCTGCCTGGCGATGGCGATGGATATTTCGGAGTGAGAGGCTCCTATAACAGCCATTACTGGCTGGCCACAGGTGCAGGTGCTGTTTCCTGTGTGGCAGTTGGCCTGCTGGGTGAAGTCTGCTGTGGCTCTCAGAGCTGTGCTGACATCGGAGCAGGAGTCCACGATCCGGTAGCCCAGAGTGATGTTAACATCAGCTAGCAGAGGGGATTTATTCATGATCTCTACAGCATTGATCATAGCCAGTGCCTTCACCAGGCGTCTGTCTTCAAACCTGTGTGATTAGTATAATGTCATCATCGAATAATAAATACAATACAGATGTGATAGACAGAGTGAAGTACTATTTCAATTTCAAGACTAATATGACTTAATGACTCAAATAAAAATCATTTCATAGTATCCCACATCCAGTCCCTCAGTGAGTTTGCATCAGAATTAGTCTAACCTTTATACCTTAGATGCAAGGAGAACATTTTGCCTTCCCACTAGTTTCATTTTGTAAATCAAGATGATATCTTGAAGAGAATAACATCAGTTGTGGAATGTAACTAAGTACATTTACGCAAGTATTGTACTCAAGTATAATGTTGCTGGGTATTTCCATTTTAGGCTGCTTTATCCTGTTTTGTTTTTTCCCATTTTGGATGGAAATGTACTTTTTAGTCCACTACATTTATCTGATAGTAATAGTTACTAGTTACTATACAGATTATGATTTTACAAACAAACGTATTACCAGTTTATGAAAAAGCTTAAACTAGCTTAAACTACCCAGCAGCATCAAAGAAGAGCGAGAATGTTTATTCTTGACTGTGGAAATGGTAGATTGACAGAATTATCTTAACTCAAGGCTGACTTAGTAGCTTTTTCCAGAGCTTTGAACCATATCTCATGTTTTTCATCTTTGCTCTGAGCAAACTGAGATGTGGTTGAAAGGTCCAGTAAAAAAAAAAGCTAGTAAGTGGATGTTGACTTTACATTATTTTGTGAAGGTGTACAAGTAGTTACAGTAAATGTACTCATTTACTCATCAGTAGTTTTGAGAGGCTGTCCTTTACTGACTCATAAATACTGTTATCTCAACAAGATGGATTACTGAAATCGTCACTAACGCTTTAGATTATGGCCCACAACGTACAGCATAGTTTACAATGTAATTCTTTCTACTAACAGTGTACCAGTACAGAATGTACTGAGACAGACATGTAGGTACAAGGGAACAAGATGTGAAGTTAGAGAATAAGGGGGTAACAATATGAGAACTTAAAGAGAAATTATACTACCTATTCTAATATGAGCCTGACCACCCTTGAGAGCTGCACACAGGTCACAAATGAGCGTCCACCATCAGTGTCTGGTCTTCCATGCAGCTGTTGTTAAGGGACGCTGAAGAGATGTCTGGTATAGATGTTGCCTGTGGTTTGGGCATTAGCTCTGCTCAGTTTTGGATGCAAGTGTAAATTGTTTGAAGTTAGTTTACAGTTGGAAGAGCCGTGCTGAGTTTGAAAGTTATGAAATAATCCATAGCTTTTTGTATCATATTTTAATTTTGATATTGTGCAATGACTCTCAATAAAGTTTTTCAATTTCCTTAACTGTTCCTGACAGTTACACTGTAACAGGACGTAAAATCCATCATCTTCTACAACTGCCTCGTCATAAGAAAGCTTCTCTGCTTCCTGTACTCCATAACAACAATGAACAGCACTGTAACAACAGTGTCAACCCACAGAAACCTGAACACCCTCAGGCCTCTGAAGTCCCCTGTTAGTACAGTGTGGTACCCCATAAGTCTATAGTCCTACAGTATGTCCCTGACAACACTCTTTTCCCTGGACCTCTGTTTGTTCCAAAGTAAAAACACAAATGTACCCTATAGTTATTTAGGAACTATGCAGTCAGCCTATCCTCATTCTGTTATCATCTGTACCCCTGCAGTGTAGGAAAGTAGTTGTATTTTCAAATAAAATGCTACGTAGGACTCATTTCCCCCCTTATTCTCTAATTTAACATCTTGCTCCCATGTACCTACATGTCTGTATCAGTATATTCTGTACTGGTACTACTACTGTACTACAAAGAACAAAGAATGTACAAAGAATTACACTGTAAACTGGGAAGAATTACGCTGTCCATTGTGAGCAGTAATCTAGTTTCTTGTCCGGTGTATCCAGGAACACTGTTGCACATTTACAATGAGTACAAAACACTTCTGCTAGAATGTAAACCCAGACCAGAAGGACAGACCACATCAGTCCAGTTCTTAAATCCTTGCACTGGAAACCTGTGTCTTTTAGAATAGATTTGAAGATTATTTTACTCTTAAGTTGATCAGAAGATGTGATCTATTCAATTCAGTTTTATTTATATAGCGCCATATCATAACAAAGTTATCTCAGGGCACTTTTTCGAATAGAGCAGGTCTAGACCGACTCTTTATATTTACAGAGACCCAACAGTTCCCACCATGAGCAAGCACTATGCGACAGTGGCAAGGAAAAACTCCCTTTTAACAGGTAGAAACCTTGAGCAGAACCAGGTTCAAGGTGGGCGGTCATCTGCCTCGACCGGTTGGGTTGAAGGGGGGGGGGGGGGGAGCGGGAGATCTATATTATACCACTTTTAAACTTTAAATACGTGTGGTTTCTGTACTTTTACTTTTGTAGAATTTTGTTTTGAATGGAGGACTTTTACTTTTACTTTATTTGTTATGCAGTACTTTTAAATTGTGCTATTACTACTTTTACTTTGGGAAAGGCTGTGATTACTTCTTCCGTTACTATTGGTCTCCTGGTTACTCACAGGACTAAACTGTCTTCTGAAGATTCTTGACGCTTAAAGGAGAAGTTTTGGGAGTTTGGGTAATTGCGCCAAATGAGTCAAAAAGAATAAATACAGACAAAAACATTGACTATTTATCATTGATTGCATTAGGTTGAATGATCTCACCTGGTACATAGCTGTTGGTGGGGTGCAAAGGAATTGTTCTCTTTGTCTACGTCTTCATGAATGGGAAAGATTCCTCCGATGATGATATCTCCTGGAGCTGTTGCTCCCGGCACTCTGGTATCTGTTTCAGTGGCATGTCCTATTTCCAGAATAATATGGAGAAGTGTGATGTGCAAATAGATTACAGGAGCAACCCAGGCCATACTACTGTCTTCTCTATGTCCCTCTGTGTTTGGTTTCTAAGCTCTCTTTACCTCTCTCCCCTGTCTCACTGGTCTCTCACCTCCAGCAGAGCGATACTCTCCTTTTTTAGCATCTTCACAGGCCTTAAAGAAAATTCCCTCTTGCTTCCTCCTTCACAGGTTACTATTCTCATGTTCTCCCCTGCAGCCCTGCCCACTTCTTCATGAGTGACAGCACAGTGAGTCACTGTTCTGCAGAAGCAGCTTTCATCGTATTTGTTGTTGTGCATAAGCGTTTTTCGATTCTCCGCAAGCAGCTGATTGAAAATATGATAATGGGACACCTCATCTTTTATCAGTTGTAAACAAACTGCATGAACAAAGCCTGCAAACACACACATACTGTCAGTCACTGTTGCACATGAACAGATTGTAAAACTTTATAGTATAGTATTGTATGTATATGTGTATATATATATATTATATAATACAAATATATATATATATTTGTATTAACTAGGAAATGATGAGGTAACTAGTTAGTAACTACCTCATATTTAGTAGATAATTATCATACAGTAGATCATACATTGATGTTTGATAAAACAGAACTAATGACCAATAGTTAACAGTATTATAGTATTATAAAATAATAATAATAAGAGGTAGAGTATTTAGCATTTACTGAAGAAACATTCAGTAATTGTACAATGAAGTCATTACAGGAAAGAGTGAGGAGGATATCCACACACTCATGGCATTTTGTATGTTTAAGTCACATTCACCTTTTTCAGTTCAATTCAAAAACTATTTATTCATCCCGCTGCAATTTGAGGTGGTTTGCAAACACAAACTATGTGTGTGTGTGTATAGCCTGTATCTCTAGGCCACTGCAGTTCAGTAACTAATACAACTAATGATTCATTTTTTAATGATGAATTAATATGTGGATTTGTTGTTTTTTTTTGTTGTTTTTTTTTTACAATTAATCAATTAATCATTTAGTCTAAAATGTCCATAAAATAGTGAAAAATGTGGTGTCTTCAAATGTCTGTTGCATTGCCCAAACAACTACAAAAAACTAAAATAGTCCGTTTACAACGATAGAACAGAGATAAAGCAGTTAATCCTCACATTAGGGAAGCTCCAACCAGAGAATGCTGTGTTTTTGTTTAATCGATTACAATACATGTTCTGCTGATTGATTAAAGAGATAATGATTCAGTGCTAGAATGTAGACAGTGAATAATGAGCATGAGTTGGTCACTCTCATTGACAGTTTAGAACAGTATCATAGAGTTAAGTGAAACAGTGAAACAGAAACACATGTTACAGAAGCAGGCACAGTCTGCTGCACATAACAAATGCACTGTTTAGGTCAGATACTGGAGATTTCACTTTTAGTGAATATGGAGACAGCCACTGATCTGATCTCTTTACACACATAGTTAGAACACTACTTTTGGCTGAGAGAGGACTGAAGCAGGTATGTGTCCTTTGAGCAGTGCCCTGTACATTACATTACATTACATTTATTCAGCTGATGACGCTTTATTATTAAAGAATCATGCAAGTACATCAACTTCATCAAATATGCTGAACTGCTTCAAGTGCCACATTTAGAAACAAGAAGAGAAAGAGTTTGGGTTTTTTGTTAAAAAAAACCCCCAACTTTTATGGGCAGTGATGTTGGCAGCTGGTCATCCAGTGTCACACCCAGGTTCTTGCAGTCTGAGCTGGGGACACCACAGAAGTCTCAGTGGTAATGCCTTCCCTGGAAGGAAGAACAGCTCGGTCTTGTTAAGGTTGAGCTTCGGGTGGTGTTCAGACATCCACTGACAGATGTCAGCCAGACACGCAGAGATTCTTGCTGCCACCTGGGTTTCAGACCGGGGGAAATGACAGAATAAGTTGGGTGTCATCTGCATAGCTGTGGTAGAAAAAGCCATGTGAGTGATTAACAGAACTAAGAGAGAAGAGGAGGGGACCCAGAACAGAACCCTGAGGAACCCCTGTAGTGAGGTTGCAAGGTTCAGACACAGATTCTCTCCAAGTTACCCTGTTACCCTAGGATGTGAACAGGGACAGTACAGAGTCTGAGTCTCCCAGTTCTTGGAGGGTGGAGAGGAGGATCTGGTGGTTCACTGTGTCAAACGGAGGAGAGGGAGGCTGTTCTAGCAGTGTGTTCTCTGTGATGGCAAGGAGGACAGTCTCAGTTGAGTGGCCTTGAAACCAGACTGGTGGGGGTCAAGAAGGTTGTTCTGGTGGAGATATGCAGAATGTTGAGTGAACACAGCACGCCAAGGTCTGTAATGTACAGTTATTTAAAAACTCTCAGACTATCAGCACTTGCGTATGCAGATCACTGTAACTTTTAGAGATGAGAAATGAATGCTTTAGTGCCCCTGTATCTGCAAACAGCTGAAAGTTGAATTTGACAGTTCATTCTGGGAACAGCAGTTTCCAACTAAATGCTAAAACAAAACTAAAGGTTGTATGAAAAGTTGTGTTTGTCTTATATACATATATTATGTGTCTACAACACCCACATCCACCTATCTGAATGATTGTAGTTTCAGTTTAAAAGTCATACATATGAGCCCTTTTAAAATTACATTTTTTAAAGATTACTTTATTTGTCTTTAGTTAGTCCAAAGTCATTTTCTTCTGTTCAGCTGCTGGCTGTGCTCGCATCAGCTCCAGTTCGCTAGGTGGCAGTACTGCAATAGGAATAAGTGTCACTTTCTCGCGCCGCCCAGGATCGAGGACTGGCCGGAAATGAAGACAAATCACTGACAGAAGAAGAAAAATGGAAGCGGCAGTGTTCATTCTGTCACTTGTAGACTGCTGTGCACTGATTTTCCTTTCGGTCTACTTCGTATCCTTTTTGACGATATGTTTTCTGCCTGGTGTCGAGCTTATTCGCCAAACCGGCTTCCTGGCCGAAAGTCCTTATGAATTCCTTTCTTTAACGCTTAGTAGCTAACCGGTTAGCCGCCTTGTTAGAGTGACAGGCTAGCGTGAACTAAGTTAGGATGATCGTGTTTTAACCGTAGAGTAATGGTATGACAAAGTGTTCTCACAAGAACGTTAGAACAAACGGAAAGTTGCATGGAAAGTTTTAAAACAACAAAATGTACTGGGAGGTAAAAACAGTTCTCGTTAGCTACCTCTGTCGCTGTTAGTGATACACGGCTGAATCAAAATAAGCTTTATTTATATTTTATTTATTTATTTGACTATTTAATGTTACCTTGAGTCAGCAAATGTATCTACCTTTTACAACTTTACTGGTGACCATGTAAAGTTACTTGCACAATAATAACTCACAAGCTATTCCAACTACTGGCTCCAGTATACTACTAGCATAGATTAACGTGTTAATAACCACGTCAGTTCTGTACAGTTGTTGTGGCACGTTTGACTGGGGTTCCCTTTGTGTTCTTGGCATAATGAAGAAAAAGGGCCTTCTCATGTGCAGTAAAACAAAGTTACCCCAACAATCTGATGAACTAGAGTTGGCCATCTTGTGTAACACAAAGTATATACGTGATCTACCTATATCCTGTAACAGACTTTTTGTGGCACCTTGACTTACAGCTCAGATTATCACCCTGTCTGATCTCGAATGTGACTACATTAATGCTAGAGCCTGCTGCTCCAAGCTGAACAAAGTAAGTCATGTTAGCATGGATTATTACTGTCACAGGACATTTCCATACTCGCATATACCTCTCACAGTTTTACTCTTTATTTGTGGTGCCTTGTTACTTGTTTGAATGTATTACATGATGATTGCTGATGTCCATGTTTGTTTGTTTTTACAGATGCTGTACAGAGAAGTTTCTCAGTATTCTGATCTGTGATTTCTGATTTTGATGTTTGATATTTTGTGTCTCCAGTGGGTAGTTCCAGAGATGGTGGGCCAGTGTCTCTCCACTATGCTGATGTTGGTCTCCATGCATTGGTTCATCTTCCTCCTCAACCTGCCTGTAGCAGCCTGGAACATTTACAGGTATGCTCATACTCCTGCTCTGACTGTGAGAGAACCTGCTCTACTCTACGGCTGGGTAATATGACAAAATATACTGTGAGACCATAGAAATGTAGCTGTATACAGTTTAGGTATTCCTTTAATATCTCTGGCTGAATTAGACCATTGAAAGCAGGACTGCCTTATACTGTGCCTGATGTTAGATTTTACAGGTATTTCATTCACTGAATTAGCCAAAAGACAAACATCCCCAACTGGTCTCTTAATCAGGAAATGTACGGCATCATGTTATATATTGATAGTCCAATTAAAATCCTATAGACTGTGAAGATTTGATCCACATCACACCCCTGTACTGTAGCTAAGAACAGAGTCCATGTCTTACTGTCCATGGTGGGTTTACTGCCTTGCCCCTGTTGTCCCTGCAGGTACGTGAAGGTTCCGATGGGAAACATGGGTGTGTTTGACCCCACTGAGATCCACAACCGAGGTCAGCTCAAGTCCCACATGAAGGAGGCCATGATTAAACTTGGTTACCACCTGCTCTGCTTCTTCATTTATTTGTACAGGTGAGGGCGACGCTGACACTTGGTGACGTGCTGAAGGCCTTCAGCAGTCAGCTCACAGTCTGTGTAAAAGTGGGGGCTGTTTGTCACTTCTGCACTAACCAGATCTTTCTCACCCCTGTTCTTCCAGCATGATCCTGGCTCTGATCAACGACTAAAGCACCCAGCAAGATCTCTGACCCCAGCTGCCAAACTACAAACTCCTGGGTCAGCTGCCGCCCCCCCCCACTCCCACCCACACACCCGCCCCTGTACAGTATGCAGAACATCTTTTAGAACAGCAGAGAGAAGTTTCCTATCGTGAGGTTCACACTGTTATTTGTGTTGTCAGAATTCCAGAGTTTGATACAATACTAAGGTTAATATTTAACCATTGGACACTTCAGTGCCACCAAAATCTCCCACAACAACCGCTGTGTTTTATTCTGAAGGGGACTTCTTTTTTTTCCCCAGCCTCTATTTTTGCAACAGGGAGTAATTACAACTAGGGCTGTAACTAATGCTTAGTGTCATTATCGATTAATCTGTCGATTATTTTCACAATTAATCGTTTAGTCTATAAAATGTCAAAAAATGTGAAAAATGCTCAACACAGTCTTCAAATGAGGCTTCTTTTGTCCGACCAACAGTCCAAAACCCAAAGACTCTTCATTTACTGTCAGAAATGACAAAGAATAGCAGCAAATCCTCACATTTAAGAAGCTAGAACCAGTAAATGTTTGATATATTTGCTTGAAAAATGACTGAACCGATTAATCGATTATCAAAATAGTTGATTAATTTTCTTTCGATCGACTAATCATTGCAGCTCTAATTACAACATCAACAGTTACAGTTACACAGCTTGTAGTGGCTGTAAGAAATAACATGTAAGAGCAGATTGAAACAGAAATGGCCAGTGAGTAGAGATGGGTATCGCTAAGATTTTAATGGTACTACTACTCTTACCGATACTGCTTATCGATCTAAGGAGCATAAATCTTATCGATATGGTACTTTAACGGTACTCTTATCGATTCTTTTTGTTATTTTTTAAGAGAAAAAATTATGTGTTTCATTCAGAATGTTATTGATTGAAGACTTTTTTTAAAACAAGTTTGAACGTCTTCTGGATGTAGTCTGAAGAGGTATATGATATGAGTATATATGGTGACTTATATGTACATCACATCTATAAGCATATATGTGTGAGGCATATATGGACATGTATACTATTTATGTAGTTTACATAGTTTACACAGTGTTCCCTGTGGAGAGATGTAACACATACCTCATCAACAAAATGCCATAAGATAATAGTGAGTTTTAAGAAGAGATGTTGAATTAATGTAAAGTGCGTTAATAGGGTTCAAAGTGCTGTCCAACACGCAGTGTTCAGGTGGCTTCATCTGGTGACTGAAGGCCGGACCAAATGATTCACATCACTTCCTCTTCGTCACTGGTCTGTATGCACCTGTGCAGGCACCTGCTGCTGGAAGCAGTCAGTGCGGTGTGTCAGGGCCTCGCTCTGTCTACTCCAACGATGCTGCTGCTGCTCCGGTTCCAGTTCTCACTCTCTCGCATTCTACACCTAACAAAATATATTTTAATCGTTACACAACATATTTGTTGGAGTCAGAGGCTTGTGGTGGTATTGAAGTGTAGTGACAGCTCTGTTATTGGGACAACACCAGGGTTCACCAGATGGTCTAATCAGGATCACTAACCCTGTTCTGAGACTTTTCCTGCACACATAACCTGCCAGACTTCCATCATCACACCAACCGCAGCTCAGCCCTCACAGTCCTCTCTGTGTCTGGGCCAGAGACCTGTGTTGTGCTGAAGGATGTCACGCCAGAGCTGGATGCTGTCTGGCCTCCGGGGGTGGGGCGGGGTGCGGTGCGGGTAGGGCAGGTGTTTTGCCATAAAAAAAGCAAAGAAACGAGAGTGTGTTTAAGTACTGGCTGTTGTATTATTACTGTGTGAGTGGCAGTTTGAATTGGATTTGATGTATGTTGAAGTCTGACACTCCCTGTTGAAAGTTGTCAGCCTCTCACTGGGCTGAAGGGTGTGCGAGTGTGTGCATGTCAGCTTTTCACTGGAGGATTGTGTTTGTGTGTGTGTGTGAGAGCTTTTCACTGGGGGATGATGGGTGTGTGTGTGTCATCTTCTCACTGGGCTGATGGGTGCGTGCATGCACTCTTTATTTGGTGAAATCAATCATGGCTGCACAGCTGCATCTCTGTATTATGCCGTGTGTGTGTGAGCCACATGTGCAGGTATTCCTCTTTTCAGTGTGGGTCAGCTTCATGTCTGATTCTCACTAAATGCTCTCATGAGGTGTTATTATTTTGAGGGAAATGTGTGTTTCATAAATAAAAAGGAAAGCCGAGTGGTCTGTCTGTGTCTGCGTGGTGACTGCAGCAGTGAAGGATCATGTGCCATGTACTGTGTAAAATCAGCTTTAGGAAGTGAGACATCATGTGAGGAAATGTTTAATTTGTAGAAGAGGAGTTTTTCTCAAACAGTTTCATTTGAACCCCTGAAGCCTTGTCAGTGTGTTCTCTGCACTCTCAGCGTAGCATTGATGAGGTTAAATCACTGAACTCAGCCATTTTGTCCCTGTGTTTCTTTAATTTATGAGAACAGAAACTATCCACCTTTCTACTGTCCAAGTGAAATACTCCAAATGCAACACATTTTAGTTTTAACTTGATAGAACACCAGAATAATATGATCATCATCAGAATACTAATACTGTTGTCAGCCTCCTGTGTCTCTACTGGATGATCACGGCCAACATTCCAGATATATGCTTATAAATCATAATTATGTCATAAACAATGGTGTCTTAATAACACATGATCAAATAGTCATTACACTTAAAAATGGTTGATTGTTATCAAAACAATGTAACCAGAAAACAGAAGTGAATGGTTCCTGCATTGGAAACAGGCTGTTACATGTATTAAATACTGTAGAGTTCACAGTATCATAGGTATAAATTGTATACAATCCTTTCATTTGAGTAATACATCATAATAAATGTATTTATGATAGATTACTGTTTGTGATTAGGACAATTTGTTTCTTTTAATGTGCTGGACGAGAGATTGTAGCAGGTTTCATGACATCAGTATAATATGACAGGTTACTCAACTTTAACAACTGCTGTAAAGCTGCAATACAACAAGCCTGTAGCCAAAAAGCCTGCCAGTCATAAATGCAGTCATATTTTGTGCACTCAGACAACTGATCACGTGTAAGAACTGTGGAAACATGTAGTGAACACAACATCGACACATCATCTTTTAAGTTGATGTGATGAGCTTGTGGTCAGTTTCTTATTTCCACAACCAGCAGTTACAGAACAACATGATCATTCATGTGGAGTGGTGTTTGTGTCACATGATGAATCCAGTATTCCCTCTCTGTTAGTTCTGTTTTTGGTCTCCACCAACTCCTGAGGGAAATATCTGGCTCTTGAGCTGGTAAATGCTACTCTCTGTTCATCTGTCCCACTGGGCTGCTCAGCAGCAAACAGCAGACAGACTCAAAGAGCTGAAACTCTATAAAGCTCCATAAAGATTCAGCTGATCATTCTCTGGAGCTCCATCACTATGAGCGAAGCCTTTCACACTGTCATTTGATACATTGTTATTGTAAAACTATCAATTATAGCTGCTTCAAAATAATAGTGCAGTTTTAAAAATAAAAAAGTAATCTCAGATAAATCAGTCCTCCAGCTGTGTTCAAAGAAGACAGCAGGGGAGTACCAAGATCATGCTGAGCCATGTTTTAAGAATGAGGCTCTGGACAGACTGAATGAACAAATCCCAAGTTCTCCACATATAAAACATCTTAAAATGAACTTTTAATATTATAAAGTAAATATGCTAATATATTGATATTTGTATAGAAATGGCTGATGTTTTGTCTGTCTAACATGCTGGTGTTCTAACATGCGTCACTGACAACTTATAAGTCACAACTTACCTTAAATGGTTAGTTTGAGTCGACTTACCAGGCTGAAGTCAAAAACACTCCCATTGGCTGAAACAAACAAAGAATGCAACGTTCATGGACCCAGGGTCTGAAGGGGTTCTGGTCAAACTAGAAGATTTGCTCAGGTGTTGGTCAGTGCATCAACACACCAAGCAGACACAGGACAGAAACATATCTAAGTACATATCAAGTGAAGGACATTTCAAAGTAAATTACATTTTAAAACCCTGAATGCTTTATTTCAAATATGCATACATAACACTTCTCCTACAGAACAATACACAAGAGTACAATCACTTTTTGTAATAACATTTAAAATGTAAAATGGTTTCTGGCAGAAACTGCCTGCAAGCAAACAAAGTTGTTCCTACTTTGGCTTCTTACAGCGAGAAGAGAAAAGAAGCCTGAAATACTCGAAATGAACAAACTAAAGAAGTCACAGAAGCAGAAACTAGAACACCACAAGTGTGTGTGTGACATCTATTGTTGTGTACCACTAGTGTGTTTGTTCTGTGATGGCAGAGTTGCAGCTGGTGATGGCTGTGATGGTGTCTGGGCAGATAAACAGGGTTCCCACAGTCCCAACAGTCCTGCAGGTATGGTCCAGGACTGAGAAGGTTTTGGAAAAAGAATTCTAATAAACTGTAGAAGCAGTTTGGAAAAATGTCACAAATAAGCAGGCTGAAATGTAAGTTTGTGAATCTCATTGTCTGTGTTAGCAGCTGTAAAAGTGAACTTGCTGCTTTATATTACACAGTAGTGCAGTGAAGAACACTTGGTATGAAACTGTTTTGCCAGTAAAAAACAGGCGTGGGAACCCTGAACACATCCTCCTGTCTGCCATATGAACACAGCCTCATAATACATGCCATAACATACAAATATACAGCACATCTTACATAGAATATCATATCAGGCAGGATTGTTCTTTTGACTCTGAAAGGAAACACTTTGTAGAAGTTCATAATAACTTTGTTACACTTGTGTACAAATGTGTTACACACTGTTAAAGATACACTCCATCATTTTGTTACTGTGTGATGTTTTGAATTTAAAGGATAAGACTGGCACTTTTCTATCTTTTTTTTTTAATGATGAACAAATCTCATGTACGGACCAAAACACAATGAATGTATCTACTAACAAGTAACAAGTATTGTGTGTGTGTGTGTGTGTATCACAGCCTGATATATAAAAACTATTAAAAACACATCAATGAGCCACACTGTTGTTTCTTCATCACCATGAACACACACACTGTAGTTTATTTATACACCGTCCTGCTGTCCCAAATACTAGAGCACCAAATGTGGACTCATCCGCCCCTGAAAATAGTCCCCAACAAATGCACTATTTCCTCCTGTTTGTCTGATAAAAACTACAGTGGGCAACTGTTTGGGGAAATCACTGAGACTTTTTAAACATATGAGGTGTTTTTAAAGATTTACGTCTTTAGTAGAAACCAATGGGCTTGGAGCTGAGAGCCCCAGACAGGGTAGGGAGGTCGGCAAGAAAGAAGACTAGCACATTGTTGGTTCTGGTGTCTTCATGAAATTTGTTGACAATAGGAACCAGAGAATAACACAAACCTTAGCTTTTAAAACAGATCACAGTTGATCTGGGATTTTGGTGGCTCTACTGGGTACAGTAAGAAATCAGGGAGTGTCTCTTTAAATGTTACAGCTCCACTTGTAGGAAATAAAAAACAATGATAAACTTAGAAGATGTAACAAGTAAAGCAAACCAAGAGAAATTCATATGAAGACTGCTGTTTGTGTGCAGGGAGAGATGGCAACAGACTGCAATGGAAACACAAAGAAAGATGTAACAGCAAAATAAATCCACACTGACGGCATGAAGGAAACTACACTCAGATAATCCATATGCAGAGGTAAGGGTTGAACTCTATAGATTCCCACACATCAGCTGCTGTATACGCTCAGAAGGCAGCCAACCACTCAACACACTTCAACAGATATAGCAGTTAGCCATCAAATACGCCGTCCTGTGCAATCCTATGCAACATGCTCATCAAACACTATTCTTTCTCTGGCTATAAGCAGGAAAGATAAAGAAAAAAAAAAAACAAAAACAAAAAAAAAGACAAATCACATAGAATTTTGCATTTAAAAGATACTCTTCAAGTGGGTGTGACATCCATCAAATGTTCCTGTAGATAAAATCTCTTCTACGGTTCAGGAGGGGAAAGAGGCAAAAAGCTGAAGCTTCTTCATGTGAGCAGCTCAGACACAGGACTGAAGCAAACTAAGCACACACACCCTCCACAGGTGCTGCTACGTCACAGCCTAGCACAAGTCAGTGAACTACTCATGAATAAATTATGTAGTTGATAATAAATAAGAGAAGATGAGTGGTCCTGGATGACGCTGAGGGAACGGGTCCGGGCAGGAGGAGGAGGTGGCTCACACACTAAAGGTCACGGAGTCCAGCTTCACCTGGCCAGAGTATGACATCTCTGTGTCGTGAAACCCTGACATGCAGCACTGCTGGCCCCGCCTCCAGGGAGCAGCTGTCCAATCATCAAAGCTTTCCCCGCTTCATCCATTCAAGTGTCTACAGAGTCCTAATGCTCCTCTGGTTCACAGCAGACCATCAGCTGTCCATGCTGCAACATTCTGACAGGACAGGATGAAGACACAGGTCACATCATCATCATCATCATCATCATCATCGTCCTCATCATCACCTGCTGCTCTGTTTAGACATGAAGCAGCTCATCTCTCACTCTTGTTTAGCAGGCTGCAGATTCTCCACAAGAGGGAAACCCGCACAGATTCTGAAAGGTATGTTTGCTGACTGACTGGTTGTGCTGCCAGGATGGAAAATAAAATCACCAGCGTCACATGGTGTCAAAGAACCAGGAACTTCACTGACCAGTTTAAAAGCTTGGCAGCAGTGCTTTCCTTTTACTATGTCATACTGAGTTTCCAGTTTATTAGTCTTAGACAGGTGCATTCTGGAGGCTGCAGTTTGTGCTACTGTTGAAATGTATTGTGTTATACTGACAGGTGATATGCCTCGTAATATTCAGGCTACCCTCATTGATATAAACGAGCTGGACAAAATATTAGAAACAACTAGCTGGATGACAATCACTCATCAATCTTTATTCTGTCTCTCTGGCATTAATGTCATAATTGGAATAAAACTTCTGTACAATCACATTTCGAAACAGATGAGCAAAATATGAATAAAGGGGTTTTAAAGGCAATTTTAGAGAAATTTATGTGGGTGTGTCCTCACCAAAGAAATAGATGTTAATATACAGTTGAGCCGTGTGCACTGAGCTGCTGACCTGCTCAGAGCAGTGGATTGGGCAACACGTGGTCAGTCTTGGCACAGAGACTGCAGGAAAACCCTCTACTCTACTTTTAGGGTCAAGAAGCCTGAAATGTCACCACAGCCTTGGCTAAATGATGAAATCCATTCATTAAAAAAAACATGTTGCAAAGCACATGGCAAATGGAAGGCTACAAAACCTTCCACCCACCTTGCAAGGCTGAGGGATCTCATGAAAAAGTTCAAGATCTTATGGTGAAACATAAACCCAACTCTAGACGTCTCTGACATTATTAGCACACCACAAACCCTCCTTCACATATGACTGACCTCTCGGTTGATAAATATTGAGTGTTTATCTTTTTTCTCTAATCAGGTCCAGCTTGTTAGGAACTCAATTAGTCCACCCACCCAGGTTTGTCCTGACTATAACTCACCTTGCACCCTTGTATCTGTCCATTTATTCTAGCCATAATCAATTCTTCATTTATTTCTGGTCAAGTGCCTTAATATTTTAAATTGGCCTTAGTTCAACCAAATCCATCTTTTGACCCATCCATTTTAACCAACTTCTGTCCAATATCTGAACGTCCCTTCTTGAAAAAAATAGTAGCACAACAGTGTATTGCCTGCACTTGGTTGTATTCCTATCTTTCTGAAAGAAAGGACTTTCTGTGTGGCCATTGGCAACTGTAAATCCTCCACTTCCCATTCATCTGATGGAGTGCCTCAGGGTTCAGTCCTTGGTCTGTTATTCTCCATTTATATGCTACCTGGAGGTCAAACCTTGCATAAGCACTATATCTATCCATTTCTCTTTTGATTCCAACAACACAACGCAATCCTGCCTTACAGACGTTACAAACTAGTCACAAAACGTTCTTCAGCTAAACGCAAGTAAATTGGAAGATATTATCATAGGTCCAGACTCTTCCATTGATCACATTTCCTCCTGCGACAACAAGTTTAGTTTAGTTTGACCGTCATGTGTCGTCTGTTATCCAATCTTGTGTCATGCTCTTTGGCAACATTTCAAAGATTACATCTTTTTTATCTGCTATGAACTTGGAAACTGTCATCCATGCTTTTATTACATCCCATTAGATAAAATAATGCACATAACCCCAATCTTAGCATCTCTACACAGGTAACCTGTATGTTTTAGATGGAACTGAAGATTTGAATGATCATGTATGGGGTTGGTCCCCATCTATATCTCTGACCTGCTAACCCAATTTGAGCCTGAGTGCAACCTGAGATCCTGCAGTAGGGTCTGTTAGTAGTTCCTATGTGGAGGCTAAACACCAGAGGAGACTGGACTTTTTGAGTCAGGGCTGCTTGACTCTGGAACGACCTGCCGGAGACCAGGCAAAACATCTGTTTTTTCATCGCTCATGCATGCATTATTTTAGACTGGCATTCTCTGAACTGTTTTTATTCTGCGTCTTGTGATTGACTGCTCACACATTTTGACAAAAAAGTCAATATTCTAACTTCATTATAGCCATGAAGAGTTAATCTCACTTCATTTCAAATAAAGATTCTAATATATATTTGATTTATTTTATAAATAAGGGGGCTGTGGCCCAGGAGGTGGGGCGGGTTGTCCACTAATTGCAGGTTTGGCGGTTCGATCCCTGGCAGCCATCTGTGTGTGAGTGCATGTGTGTGAATGAGAGGCAAATTGTAGAAAAGTGCAGTCCATTTACCATGTAATCGACATTGAGAACCTGAAATGTCCCTGTGTTCATTCTCACCCTAATTATATGTAAAGTGCTGAGGAGCCTGTGGGAAGTAGAGATAATCCAATAGAGACAATACTTTGATTTCATACACTGAAATTCCAACAACTACACATACTAGTTTCCACGTTCATACCATTGATCCCTTCTGCATCCTGGACATCCAGAAAGGGGGCGGGTCCCCAGATTCGGACGGTCCCATCGTCAGAAGCGCTGGCCAGCAGTCCAGGCAGGACAGGGTTCCAGCTCACACAGTTGACTGTGCGCGTGTGACCAGTCAGCTCTGCGATGGGCAGCTCACTGCGCCGGTGCCAGATGTAAACTTTGTGGTCTGACAGGAGACAGGACACTTCATCAGCTGTTACTGGCTTATTGGATTAGACTTAAATGGCAACTTCACCAATTTTACAAATGAAAGCCTGTTTACTCATCATGTGGGGTACTTCTCAGGCTGGAATTCTGCTTCTCCAGGCTGCACGTAGGCGAATATACACGTGGGTCGCTCTGAGACCATCTCATGGCTGTTTGTTTTATACTTGTGTTGTACAGACCACTTGTATGAAGCGTACTTTTTCAACTTTTAACTTGCTTGACATGCATATCCGCAGGACATTTTGTTGAGATTTAGGAGACGTGCACATCGGCTCCTCTGCGAGCCTCTGCGACCTGAGGTTACCCATAACACCCTTCTCTGCGTGGGTTTGCAAAGAAGTGTTCGTATGAGTTCAGAGAAACATGATTCCACCTTCAGTCTGGGGCTCTGGAGGAGATTTGTCAAGTCTGAGAAATAACCCTGATGAGGTTTTTTTAATTTGGACCATTCTTTTTTTGAATCTGTCTCGGTTCACAACAGAAAGCAGCTGAGCTGGGCTCTCTACTAAACATTACGTTGCCTTGCCTTCGCTTCCACTAGCGATGAAGTCTTCATTGTGCCCTCCAAAGCAGGAGTGGATAGTGTAGAAGCCCTGAGTCACCCCTTGGTACTTCCTCACCAGCACCCGGTCATGCAAGTCCCATAGGTGCACTCCCTACAAATGCACAGTTTTTACTGACATACATTTTGAAATCAACATTGAACTGAAGTGCTACTGTAGCAACTAGCTGAAGTTCAAATGAAAGGAAAGTTTACTGTGATGTGAAATGTGAGGAAGTAACAAGCTGCTCACCTGAGTAGCAACATTGAGCAGAGCTAACCGTCCATTTTTGGAAACAGTGAAAGACATGATGGGGTGGTCCTCTTGCACTCTGTTAAACATACACACCCACAATTAACCAGGCATAACACAAAAAGTATTGTATCTACCTCCTTGGAAAGCTCTGAGTGGCCCTCTTCTGTTGTTGTCCCTGTTCATTCTGACTGTAATTATGAAAGCCATTCTATGTTAAGGAAACATGCTGCTTTGGATAAAATAGTCCAATCTCATGATAGAAATCACACAATGTATCAGAAAGACCACCTCATTCCAAAGACACCATGCAAGAATGCATGCAAACCACCATGTAGAAATGGATCTGCAGAAACTTCTGGCTCACTCTAGAGGCTAGCATCCGAACATGTGCACCACATTTGGTTGCAATAGCTTAAACCAATTTTGATGAATGAGATTTTATATCAAATAGACAAAATTTTAAAAATGTATAAATGGAATGGAGTGAATACAAAATACAACATTATAACTTCTGTGCAGCTCGGTACAGACTTTTCACGTGCAAAATTTAGTTTGGTTTTTGGTTGAATCAAATCTGAAATCTGTGAAAACTTGTAGAGATTTTGGACATAACTCAAAAAGGCAGAAAATCACAAGGTGAAAATGTGCAGCTTCCTGCTCCAAAAGACTTAATTTATTGTCTTGTCTGTTAGTATGGTAGTGACCTGAATACTACTACTACTACTACTACTACTACTACTACTAATAATAATAATAATAATAATAATAAAGGGCGGTTCCTGTGTGATGTTTTCCAGTCATTCTGTTACAGAGAAACAGTGACTGTCTCATACAAGTGAATGTAAATGTTGTTGTGTGTATGTTTTCCATGTACGTGTGCAGGCTGTGGAAACTAAAGTCATGTCTGATTTGATTTCTCTAATGATGATGAGAGCACTGCTGTATAACTGTCTGGCTGTAGAGGGTTAGGGGCAGGAACAGAGGCTGCTGAGGTTCCTCGGCCTAGTCAGGGTGGTGACTTACATGTTTCTGTCCGTCAAGTCCTCAAAGTTGTATCCGCGGATGCGTTGGTGGGTGTCTGAGGCGAGGACGGTCCGGCCGTCACTCAGACACCACAGGCACTGCACCCGAACTCCTTCCCATGAGTCCAGCAGGTTTCCATCCAGGTCCTGGGAGTCAGGAGGACACAAAACGCATTGAGGAACACCATCAACACCAGACTGCAGCAGGGAGACCCAGACCATTCCATATCTGATTTGGGGTCAATACTTTCAATCAGTCAGTTTATCAGTATTTGACTTGTTAGTTAGACTAGCACTTTAATGATTCTGAGTAACTCTGAGCTACAGTATGTGGCCAAGTAACTGCTGTAAACTGTGTCCTCCAACTGCTGGGATGATGAGGTGCAAGTACTGTACACGTACTGTACTGAACATTCACACCTTCTAAACATCTCCTAAACATACCAATGTGGCAGACATGACGGCTCCCACCTAAATTAATGGCCATAAAGCAACAGACAGACACGTTCTTAATGGGACGTCCCATTTCCTAAAACAAAATGTGAGCCATTAGAATCATTTTAAAGATGCTAAAATGACTTTACAATTCTACTCCAGGGGCTTGAAGAGGAAAGGCTTCATGCCTCTGCCATACTCTCTGTTCTGAAAAAGCAGAAACACTACCTCATTTACATTTACCTATCCTTCGGTCACTTGATTTGAATTCTCATCTAAATAATGAATATCTCAGGCTCCCACAACCCTGCAAAGGAGAAGCTCTCTAGGGCTGCAACTAACAATTATTTTCATTATCAATCAATCAGCCAATTGTTTTCTTAATCCTCTGATAATAAAGTCAGAAAATTGTGACAAATTCCTCACAGCTGAAGATGACATCTTCAAACGTGGTGCTTTGTCTGACCTGCAGTCCAAAACTGCGTGAGTAAAGTGAAGATTCTTATTAGACTTGAAGCAGAGAGGTTTTGGTTGTGCTTTGCTTAAAAAAGGATGGGAATAGTTATTTCTGTTGACTAACTGAACACACTAAGGCAGAGAGTGATATTTGGGGGACTGTTAACAGACTATGGATGTTGGGTTGCTTTTCAATTCAAAGAATCCTTCTCATTTGGAAAGAACATGAAAAGACTCGTGCTTAGAACAATACGTAGACCTGCTTAACATGGGGCAGAGCAGCAGCTGGCTTTCTAAAAGACCTCCACAGGACTGATGATCAGCACTTGGACATAATGAACGAGTTCAGCGCTGAAGTCAGGCCAAAGACAGGAATAACTGTGCAGTATATTTTCAAAGTGCATGTCATGTGAGCTGGACTGGCCCTGCCCGCCACTGCACCTCTCTTCGATGTGTTCGAGGTAAGAGAGTGGGATGTAAATGCACTGTGTGTGATGCTCAGAGCCTGTGGGCACTGCCAGCACAGCGTGTGCTGTGAAAGATACTCACACACTGGTAGAACTGGCCTCTCTGGCCGCCGGTGACGAAGCGTTTGCCATCTGGATTCCAGGCCACGCTGGTTAGGCTATCCTCGTGAGACTGACTCATCTTTGTTCGTAACTCCCCCGTCTACACAACAGAGCAGACAGAGAGGAACACCACACACTCTACAACACACTGATTTGAAGTTTGAAGTCATGTGACCCTCTAATTACCTGAAAACACAATATCTTATTGGTTAATACTGTTTTCCCTTCAGGTTGGAATGAGTTTGGAATGAGAATACAGGATGTCTGCATTCACCAGTGACTGGAGCAGCAGCAACATGGCTGCTGTCCTAAGGCACTGTACTGATCAGTATTTTTACTGAGTAGAGCAGCTTTAAGGTTGAAGAGAAATGTGAAAGGAGTCCTGCATATTTATAACTCTGCAGTTTGCTTCAGCTTCAGTTCTCAGAGCTTATTAGCCTCTTTTAACTTGCTCTTTTGGTTTTCCAGTGCACAGACTCCACTCTCCTCAGCAGCAGCAGTTTTCAGTAATAAAGCCACTGTACACTAGCTGCCCAGCACCAGTGCTCAGAGATCCCAGCTATTGACTTGGTGAGTACAATGTTATTATTACTGATAAAAATGTTGGACAAACCACAAAAAGAAGCTGCAATGAAGTGAAATGATATTTAAAAAGGAAAGGTTCACAACACAGACATACCTATAGGCTGTAATCGTTCCTTCTGTTGTGAAGAGTGTGATTAACCTGTAAGTGATGGGCTCTTCTGTGTAGAAGTTCAACCAAAGCTAACATGAGGCTTCAGCAGTCGGAATGAGACAAATCAAGTTCATGTCTTCTTAGTCTTAGCCTTCCATCTTTGTGTCTCTATCCCTCCACTTGATTTGAAGCCTCAAATGAGCTTCAGTTTTAGAATACATTTTGACACAGAAAGAGGGCCGTGGCTTTTGTCCTCCATCTCTTACATTGCAGTCACACTCAGTAGGGATCTTTTCACAGCCAATATGAAGAGGAGGGTGACCAAAAACTTCTTTAATGTGACACTCTGCTGTAAAAGATAGACCTTTTACAGCAGAGTGCTACAGAACCTAATTACAGAACCAATTACACCACCTAATTACAGAAACAAACAGTAGTGCTACAAAGACCGGTAGGGCTGTTCCTTTGAACATGAAAAAGCAGTTTGGAGAACAGTTTGTGTGACAGATAGACAGACTGTGACAGCTGGTTGTCATGGAGAAGTTGGGTGGCTGACTGTTGCACAACCCACTGTTTCTAATTATGAGCAAAACATACATTTGAGCTAGAGCTGCATAGTTAATTACAGATAATCTAATAATCCAGATTACAAAACAGATAGTTTCAGTCCTTGATTATGATTGGCTGAGCCGCCTTAGAAGCCATTGTAAAGTACTCTATATACACACATACCTGTGGCTGCATTACATTAGCATTACTGCGCCAAAGAATTTGTTTCAAAATGTCAGATTTTGTTGTGAATGTTGGATTCACTGAGAGGGCCAAGCGTGGATGAGTGGTTGAAAGAGATGGACAGGATAGAGGAGGAAGATAAAAAAGAAAGGAGACACGCTGATATTAATGAGAGAGGAGCTGAAGAGCTAGAAAAGTCAAGAAACAAAGCTGGGGCTGTTAAACTGATTATGTGGTCTGTTCTACAACTCAACCAGGATAAAACAGAAGTACTGATTATTGGTGCAAAGGCTCAGAGAGAGAAACTGGCCTCCAAGTTAAATACACTAGGACTCAACCCAAGCCAAGAAGCAAGAAACCTAGGAGTAATTTTTGATTCAGATTGCAATTTTAAGGCTCATGTGCGAAGTGTAACCAAAACATCATTTTTCATTTGAAGAATATTTCAAAAGTGAGGCCTTTTCTCTCTCTGAGCAACACAGAGAGACTGATGCACACTTTTATAACTAGCAGGTTAGACTATTGTAATGCTCTCCTTTCTGGTCTACCCCAAAATACAATCAATCAGCTACAATTAATTCAGAACTCTGCTGCACGAGTGCTGACTAAGACCAAAAGGAGAGCTCATATTACACCTATTTTAAAGTCTTTACACTGGTTACCTGTTACTTTTCGTATTGATTTTAAAATTATTTTATTAGTTTATAAGGCACTACATGATCTGGCACCAGACTACCTCTCAGAAATGCTTGTGGTTTATGAACCGGGAAGGCCCCTCAGATCCTCCGGTTCTTCTCTTTTAGCTGTTCCACAAAGCAGAACAAAAACATTTGGTGATGCTGCTTTCAGCCGTTATGCTCCGAGCCGCTGGAACAGCCTGCCAGAGGATCTGAGAGGAGCTGAAAATATTGAGCTTTGTAAACGTAAACTAAAAACCCATCTATTTAGTCTGGCTTTTATGAAGTGTTTTATAATTCTATGGTTTTATTATTTATGCTTATTTTACTTATTACTATCATTTTATTCTATTTCTATTTTAATCATCATTTTATTGCTGATTATTACTACTTATTTCATTCAATTTTTTTATTTTATTATTATATATTTATTTTGTGTAGTATTCTATTCTATTATTTGCTTGTATTATCTTTTATGCTTATCTGGTTGTTTTGGTGTGCATTAGTCTCTAATGTCCATTTAAACTTCCTATGTTTTGTCAATCGCTTGTAAAGCACTTTGAATTGCATTTGATTTGTTTGAAAGGTGCTATATAAATAAACTTTGATTGATACACCAACCACTGCTTGCGAAGCACCATGTACAAAAACTCTCTGATGCTTGCCTAGAGGCAAGAGAAATCCTGTCAGTGACGGGGCATAAATGGGAATCGTCCCTGTAATCTTACTGGCGCCCAAGCTACAATGAGAGAAGAGGTTGGAGTAATATCCTTGCTTCTGGCACCGCGCAATTAAAACGCACCTGTCCAGAGTCAAACACCCCTGTACCGGCAAAGAGGAGTGCTAACATGAATGAACATTACTTCAACAATTGCACAATAATGGTGATATCCAGATAAATGTTAATAATCATCCCAATCTTTAACCATGCTTTCCATTGCGTCTGTGTGTTGCCTTGGCAACCATTCTGCTAAATGTCACTGAAGAACTACATTGCTTGGCGGAAGAATGATTATTTGTTACCAATAAATTATGTTTTTTTTGTTGTTTGCTGTGTGTTTATTTTATGAAACCTTGCCAGGTCTATGCAGTAACTGTTTTATAAAAGCAATAAGCCCCGCGAGGCTGTGGTTTACAGTGATTTTAGAACAGCTAAGGGCCGCTTTTAGGCACGAAGTGGAGCAGAGTTTATTTTATTCATCAATAAGCACGTAAGAATTTGGCCATACTAAAGTATTTGTCATGTTTTAAATTCAGAGAATTGTGAGGTTGACATAAACACCCTTTTTGCTTTCCTAATCTCAGCTGCAGAGGATGAATGACGTACAGTGACAGCACATAGGATGGAGCCGTGCTATACACTGAAGGCTGAACAGATCTTCATTATCTTATTGTCAAAAACCTTTCTATCAATTCAGTTTAAAAAAATCAAACATGTCACAAGCAATAAAATGTGTACTACACTTTTTCCTAGTATTACTACTATCGCTATTGTTATGTCTTTGATAAGATGCTGCCTTTTCTTGCAGGGGCCCTCACCAGTGTTTAAAGCCTGCACTCAGAAAGTCTGTAAGAATAATAAGTAGATAAATAGAGAAATAAAATCCTGCAGAATGATCCTAGCTGCCTCAGACCAGCTGTGATTGGCCGGTGGCCTGCTGCTGACTTATGTTCACCACACAGCTGACAGCAGCTGTCATTCAGTCACTTTTGTTGTTGTTTTACTGGTTTGATCAGACAGACAGAAGCCAATGACCAGCTGACACGCACGTCCATCCTGCACCTGCATGACAGATATTGTACCTGTACGTTCCACAGCCACAGCTCAGAGCAGTCATCAGGCCCGCAGGCTATCAGGTAAGCATCATCAGGGCTCCATGCCAGGTATGAAACACCATACGCATGACCCTCCAGAGTCTTCATCAACTTCAACTGCTGGGTTTCCTGTCGACCAACACACAAACCAGTCAATGACCCAGTTATTTCAACTCTCACACGCCGACTCATTTTCCTGCTGCCAGGAGAAATTGATGAGAAGTAAATGATTGATTACTGTGTCGACGTGCCACACAATCACTGTGGTGTCTTTGGAGCCAGTTGCCAGTTTTGTGCCATCATTGGAGAACTTGCAGAACCAGACTTCATTGCAGTGTTCAGTGAGAATCTGCTGAGTGTAGCAAGGGAACTGTTTCCTAAGAAATGGACACACACACATCAGGCAGATATCAAGCTTCACAGTGCAAACAAAACATCACAGCTTCTCTGGTTAGATATTTTGCTAAATATCTTGTATGACTGGTGATGATGTAGTGTGAATGATTACATATTTATCGCAGACTTGATCAATACTACACTCATTGGCAATGGAAACCCCTAATCTGAACTAGTTGTACATGTGTAAACGTCTTCATGGAGATGATTATAGACAGTGATCAATGGACTAAATATTGTTTCAAACCAGACAGAGAACCATTCTATGGGCCACGTAGCATACAGGAGTCATGCCTCACCTGTAGTCATAAATGACAATCAAACATCAAAAAGTGATTTTTTTTTTTTTTAAAGCAGAGAAAAGTCCCATCAGCCTGGGTGGACCCCTGGTTCTTACCGGCTGCAGGTGTGGTCCAGCAGTAGGGACACAGAGTCCAGTCCACTGTCCAGCTTGGTGTTGTGGTAGAGGCAGCGCTCCCTCTGCAGCTCCACCGCCTGCTTCAGCAGAGTCTGCAGGCGGCGAGGAGGCAGCATCACTGAGGGAGGCAGGTAAGCTGCACGCACACACAGACAGAAAGGTTCTAATTAGTTCAGAACATATAGTGACCAGCTACAGTAACAAACATCAGAGTATATAATAAGCAGAAATCAGAAACCAGAGATTCCTATCATATTTCTATGATATACAGCGGGTAAAATAAGTATTGAACACGTCACCATTTTTCTCAGTAAATATATTTGTAATGGGGCTATTGTAATGAAATTTTCACCAAATGTCAGAAACAACCCATGCAAAAAAATCAAACCATAGATGTCCATAAATTAAGTTATATGTAATAATGTGAAATGACACAGGGAAAAAGTATTGAACACATGAAGAAAGGGAGGTGCAAAAAGGCATGGAAAGCCAAGACACCAGCTGAAATATATCAGTAATTAGAAAGCAATCCTGCCCCTTGTCAGTGAAAATTAATATCAGCTGGTTCAGTCCCAACTGATGGCCTATAAAAAGGTGTCTCATAAGAAACATCTCATGATGGGTAAAAGCAAAGGGCTCTCTCAAGACCTTCGCCACCTTATTGTTGCAAAACATACTGATGGCATTGGTTACAGAAGGATTTCTAAACTTCTGAATGTTCCAGTGAGCACTGTTGGGGCCATAATCCGGAAGTGGAAAGAACATCATTTCACTATAAACCGGCCACGACCAGGTGCTCCTCGCAAGATTTCTGACAGAGGAGTGAAAAGAATTATCAGAAGAGTTGTCCAAGAGCCAAGGACCACTTGTGGAGAGCTTCAGAAAAACCTGGAACTAGCAGGTACAATTGTTTCAAAGAAAACAACAAGTAATGCACTCAACCGCCATGGCCTGTATGCACGCTCACCACGCAAGACTCCATTGCTGAAGAAAAAGCATGTTGAAGCTCGTTTAAAGTTTGCTGCACAACATTTGGACAAGCCTGTGAAATACTGGGAGAATATAGTCTGGTCAGATGAGACCAAAATTGAACTTTTTGGATGCCATAATACACACCGTGTTTGGAGGACAAATGGCACTGCACATCACCCCAAAAACACCATACCAACAGTGAAGTTTGGAGGTGGGAACATCATGGTGTGGGGCTGTTTTTCAGCATACGGTATTGGCATACTTCATATAATTGAAGGAAGGATGAATGGAAAAATGTACCGAGACATTCTTGATAAAAATCTGCTGCCATCCACCAGGATGCTGAAGATGAAACAAGGGTTGACATTTCAGTATGACAGTGATCCCAAACACACAGCCAAGGACACTCTCAATTGGTTTCAGAGAAAGAAAATAAAGCTGCTAGAATGGCCCAGCCAATCACCTGACTTGAATCCAACTGAAAATCTATGGAAAGAACTAAAGATCAGAGTTCATAGAAAAGGCCCACGGAACCTTAAAGATCTGAAGACTGTTTGTGTGGAAGAATGGGCCAAAATCACACCTGAGCAATGCATGCGACTAGTTTCTCCATACAGGAGGCGTCTTGAAGCTGTCATTACCAACAAAGGCTTTTGTACGAAGTATTAAATAAATTAACTTATTTGTTTTGGTTTCTTTGTATGTATGGATTACTTAGATTGTTACCAACATCTGGTGTAAATGTCATGTCAACAGCACCTTTTTAGAAATATATTTACTGAGAAAAATGGTGACGTGTTAAATACTTATTTTACCCGCTGTAAGACAATATTGTACAAGATCATTAGATCATTTTAGCCAAGATGAACATGCTTCTAAATGTTCTTATTTGCACAGGTTGAGATGTAACTCTTGTGAAAATCTGATTTCAATGTGTATAAGAGAGAGTCCTATCATAATAAGGTGTGCATATAATCCAAATGAATCCTATCTACACATAATCTAGACAGGAAACAAATGCTAATGTCATGTAGGAAGCGGCTGCAGGATTTCAGAGTGGGCAAGGGAAGCAACATTTTCAAACACATACTACACAAGAGAATTACCCACTGCTGTTAATGCTGTTGCTGCTGCTGTACAGTCAATGTACAGACACTCAGAATATGGCAATGACAGTTCAAAGGAAGTGTTAACTATGTACAGTAGAATAACGCAGACTGCACTCACTCTGGAGCTTGTCCAGCAGCTTTGTTCGGGATGCCGTGCCTTTGCCTTCCCACTCTGCTTTGGCTCGCAGGTCCTCAGCATGACTGCACATCAGGTACCTTCAAAACATTTGGAGGACATTTTCTCAGCAACTGTCAGACACACTCACAGCTGCTTTTTAAAGGGAGCTGACACGGATGCATCACTGTGTCAGTGTATCGATCTGGGCCTGTCCTGCCATGCATCTCATATAGTAAAGGCTCCTCCTTCACAAGTACTACATTAAAAACAAGCAGAACAATGACACTGAATTTTCAATAGTAGACCAACACCAGTATCACTTTGTTTTCTTACTTAATGTTGCCATTACTGCCCATGAAAAGTATAAAGCCATCAGTGTATCTGCCAAGTATACAGTATATTTGGGCAGCTTTGAAAATTAGGACATTTTCAGTCGCAGCATCTTCACAGCATTAGAGTGAGGACAATATACCAAAGTTACACACACAATGCTTCAATACATGAAGCCCTAATGGCTTTTGGGGATGTTGGTCAATTTGGTCCCGAGTTAAATATCTCAGCCCCTACAGGCCAGATTGTCTGAATATCCCCCACAGGCTAAATGTGATGTCTTAGGTTTTCACTGTTTAAGGTGAGTGACACTTCACCGCCAGCTTCACCCTCAGGTCAGACTGTCAACTTTGCACACAAGATACTGAAGCTCAATCAGGATATCTTTTGATGAACACTGCAGCCCCTGCTGTTACCCTGTGCTGCAGCAAAAAATGGGTCAGGATCAATATTTTTACAGACTACTGCTACTGTGGGAGCCTTCTGTAAATGCACCCCCACTGGGCCAACACAGTGGTCCCACTGAAATGCATGAGGAGCCTACGGTTTGATACAGGGTTGTCGGTCTGAACACAGCCTTACTGGGAATTCCACATCAAAAGCGAGACATCAGCAGTGTGTAAGCTCTACTCAAACGTCCATTCGTCCAATCCACACTGACTTAAACGTCCGTTCAGCTGTCTCTGTCCTCGCAAGCAACTCTCCTGTTAGCAGCAGAGCTTCTGAGGAGCTGAGAGGACAGCAGGGGGACAAACTGTCTTTACCCACAAAAATAGTTTTACAGTGGGCTCCGTGAGGAGTATACAGGAAGAAAGCTGCAGAGCTCTCATTAACTGATTCATAGAGGGCCATCTTAGACGGCAGGGGATGCAGAGTGTTGATTGATCATTATGATAGCAATAACAAGTGGATAAACAGACAGACAGCAGGAGACCTGTGTGATTTTAAATGCTGCCTGTGGAGATTATGCTTCAACAAACATGCCAAAAACCAATCGTAATGATGTGCATCACATGAGCGTGTCTTGGAGTCAGAGTTGACTGTTACATTTGGCAAAATAGAAGATCCATGAAATGGAAAAGTGATGGACATCAGAATCGCTCTCTCTGTGTGTGTGTGTGTGTGTACTGCCTTTTAGTGTTCTGTGATGGTCTTGTTGTTTCAGAGGGTTCTCCATCTTGATAAGCATGGAATTCTGAGGGACACTTCACTATTATGAAATTCTGTCTAAAAGGTTATTGACAACTTCGGTACTGTTTGAAAATGGCATTCAATCAAATCATCAAATCATTTCTGTCAATCAAAGCGCACATTCTAATCACTGCTGTTCAACTCAGCCACTGCAAAGTCAGCAGAGAGGCTTCCAAAATCCTTTCTACCATCTCTCTGAGGGATTCCACACATTCTGCTGCAATATGGAAAAAGTTAAACTTCAACATAAAAACATGTCACACTGTAAGTGGAGTGAAATTCTCTCTGTAAGAGTGTGTCTCAGCTTCCCTGTCTGCTGAGGAACTGACCCGCTCAGGATGTGGATACGCTCTGTGTTGTACTTGAGAGGAGTGAGCTCGGCTCTGAGGACCTGCAGGGCCTCCAGAACCTTCCCATCCTCCAGATACTCAAGATACTTCTGCTGCAGCAGCAAGAACTTCATCCGCTGCATAGGGAGACAATGAGAGAACAAGGCCAGACATAACACAAGGACATTAGTTGTCATCATATGACATCAAGACAGAATATTTTTCTATTATCAAAAATCCAATACTTCATTACCAGCACACATGACTGTGAATTGAGTGTTTCTTTTTTTCTTTATTTGAATCACATGTTGTGTTCTGTGCATGTGGTGAATCAGTCAGTGAAACCCTGTGTGAAACCTGTCCTCTCATGGCTGGAACACACTTCCAACTCATTCAACCTGTGGTACTTTGGCTGCAAGGTTGAACATTGGATTATTGGACAACACTGTCAACATGATATTTGACAACATTTTCATCTTGCTCTGTCCATCAATGTCTATCTAGTATATTTGAAGTCTTCCGATTCGGCCAATCACATAACTTGCTTTGCCCTGTTGGTCTTGACTTTGGGATTCTGAAATAAAAGTGTCATTGGGGAAAAATGGTGTGAAATAAAAACAGACGTTGGAAAAAGGACAATTTGAAATAAAAACTGCTGGAATTAAATTAAAAAGTATCCTGAATTAAATAAGAACAAGAAGCAGTGTGAAAAAATTTCAGAATATTAAGCCGAACTTTAAAATGTATTGGATTAATACACTACTCCACTGTTAGATTTTGAATTTATTCATATGCTTATTCATTTTATATTGTCTTATTTATTTATCTAATTTGGAACACTTTGGGGCTCCATAGTACTGTACATTCTTCTTGACAAAAGTGTACATCTGCACAACATCTGGACTGCGACCATATGTTAACCAGACAATCTTACTGTTAATTAATGGTAATCAAATGACCACACAACATGTATTCCAACAAAATCTGTAAACACTGCAAAGAGACTGGGAGGTTTAATGAGGGCCCAGCAGCTAATTTTCAGCCTCTCTAATTGGCAGACACACCGAGTGAAGCCTCTCTGTTCTGGCTGACGTTTGACTTCTTTCCTGCTCATTTCATTTCCACCAGTACTGTGCAGACAGAGTGAAGCAACACATCCAGAATGAACCACTGACAGTGTGATGGCATGTGTTTCAGACCACTGATGCCTTAAAGCTGTTTGATGATATGCGGTCTTAACATGCTTGATATGTTTTTGTTCTCACTGCAGACATATAATACTCCATGAAGTGTTTTCCCTGTGGTTGTTCTGTAAGTGGGCCTGCCACTTACCACTATAGCACTTGGAGAATGCATCAATGCCTTCAGCTCATTCAGATCACTCTCAGCCTGAATGAAGAGAGCAGAAAAGCATAAATAACACAAACTGACGTCGGTTTCACTATGAAGCCATTACCAGACGAACATTGGATAAGAGATTTCAAGCTCAGAAACAATCCTTTTCAGCAAATTAAATCCATACAATTTCCTCTACTAAATATCATGCACAGATTAGTGCTATTAAAGACTCCTAGGAGTGAGTATGGATGTGCATTTCAGATAACTGTGTTCCACCTTGTCCCACTCTCCTTCCATGACATGATTGCGGAACTTGGTGGCAGAGGGGTGCTCCAGTCTGCAGCCAGACTCCTGCATCAGGAGGTCCACCGTCTGACTGTAAAGAATGTACACAGCAGAGCCAAAATCAATTCACACCAATGCCTCAGCAGCAATCATGATCAATTTTTAATACAATGAACTACAACATGTATAGTCTTGCCATGTGAACGCCTGATAAATACCATATGACTGTGTGATGCTATGCACAGAGTGGGCCGAGCCACAGGTGAGATTCTCAGCTCACTGTTTTGTCACTTCACTTCTATAAGCAGTGACAAAGAGAAAACAGGTGGCTTGAACAAAACTCCATAATTCTTTTTATGAATGAATTACTTAACTGACAGAAAATTAATCAACAACATTTTGGATATTCACTTAATGGTTTACATTATTTATCAAGCAAAAACGCCGATCATTCTGTGGTTGCAGCTTCTCCAATGTGAGGATATCACTGTAAAGTATCTTTAGGTTATGGACTGCTGGCTTGACAAAACAAGACATCTGAAGAAGTCACAATGAGCTCTGAAAACCGGTGATGTGCATTTTTCACAATTTTCTGTCATTTTATAGACTAAACAATTAATTGGTTCATCTGGAAAAAAATCAACAGAATAACCAATAACTAAAATAGTCTTTGTTTTGTTGTTTTCAGATTTCCTCTTAGAAGTCTCACTGCTGTGGAGGTTCATTCAGTCACATTTAAACTACAGTACATAGTACTGTATGTACGTGTACATACTAACATGAATTTTGGGTCATGATGAAGAGTGGGTGGCTTCAGTTTACTTAGGTTTACCCTTCATCTTTGACATGTAAACAGTGAGCCAATTACTAAACTAATCCAAGACAAATGAATAGTGGGAGAATCCGTGGGAGAGAACCCATGCCAAACTCCGTTCAAAAACTTTGGACATTTTGTCCAAACTTGAGAATTGTTTAGGTGCAATTCTTCATTGTGGCGAATGTATGCAACACCAAGCTGCATTTGATTGTAATGACCCGCTTACTGTTAACACTGTGAACAAAGAGCGACAGTACAATTTAAATTCCATCAACTCCGTCTGGGACTCATCCACTGCGGACCACCGTCCCAAACAGACCTACTGTATGGAAACTTCTTTGCCGAAGGCCGTGTACACCTGTGAGGCCTACAGATTCGTATTCAGTGGTGTTTAATAGTTTAAGCGCATTGCTGATATACAGGACAACATCAAACTGCCTGGTTTTTCCCATTTCGGTGGTTTTCCTCTCTACACTCGAGAGAAGACACACAGGTCACCATGACTGTCCCGACTGCATGATGGCCTTTCACCTGACAGCTGGCTTTACAGGCTCCGCTGGCTCACTTACTTGAGACCTAAATCGTGTAAATGTTGTCCTATCAGTCTGATGACATCCTCCTCAGACTGAGACAGGCGCTTCTTCTTTTTGACGCCCGAGTTGGCATCCGACGTGCTGCTGGTGTTGTTGGACGCAGGCTGGGCCGACACTCCGTTGTTGTTGCTGCTGACAGTGTTTCCATTGTTGGTGACTGACACAAGTCCGTTGGAGTGAGCTACCCCGGTGGAGGACGACTCACCGTTCTGCTCACCGTTTCGGCAGGACAGTTCTGAATCTCGGTCCTGTCCTGTCCCGTTAGCCTGCATGTTGCCACAGTTTATGCAGGTGACACGATGTGTGTATAAACGAATGACAGGCGGCGCAACAGGACTGCGGGGATAACAAAACCACCGTTACAGCCGCCGACAGGCCCACTGACCCAGATGCAGCCCCGAACTGCCCTGTTCCTCCTGCGGCCGAGTCTCGGTGCTTGTTTCGCGGCGGTGGCCGCGACGATAACCCGGTTTTCGACTCGGGCGACAAAGAAACGGAGGCCGGAGTTATTTCAACAGCCGCATTTTGTGAAGTTTGGCGGTATTTGGGCTGTCAGGCACCGTTACAGCGCGCTGAAGTAGTTGGGTAGAGGTTGTTATTGTTGCTCTCAGACAGCTGCAGCCCTGTTATGGACATACGCAGTGACGTCAGCGGAAATTCCTTCACGTCTTTTTGCGCGGGCTGCGTCGCCGTTAGGCGGCGCTGTCCGCCTCTATGGCCTACACTCACTTTTCCAATCAAAACTAACCTTTGAATTTCACGTGCATAATTTAGGTCTCAATGAAACTCATACTGATATTGTGGTTTATTTGTATTTGATTGTCAGCACTGCTGTTATACTGCTGCCACTTCATTAAAACACACACACACCTAAAGCCCAATTACTCAGACCATTGTTGCTTCTTACTATTATCACTGCAGTAATATTTATACAGAAAAATATTCTTTCACATTTGAACATAAATAATGAATTTAATGTGAAGATGAAACCTTTTCAGATAAGAATTAAAGATAGCTTCAATCTCACTCCTGGCATAGTGCACGTTTATTGTTATTCACTGGCAGATTTTATTATTTAATTGCTTTTCAGAAGATTTGGTTTATGTTGTCCTGAGCTGTTACCTCAAAGATCCAACTCTTTGTGTCCTTTGTATCTGCAAGTGTCTCTGCCAGTGTCGGGGCTGCAGATACACTTAGAGGCATGTGATCATAATTAGGTATATCAGGTGAATATTTCATACACATAAAATAACTGTTAAATACTAGTGAGGATGAGGACTGTGAATTGAATTTTGAACCCATACGATCGATTTCAGATATTTTAATACTTTTTTAATATATAATTTTTTTGGGGGCCTTTTCATGCCTTTGTTGGATAGCTTACAATTGAGAAATGACAGAAAATGGGGGTGGGTTGTGGTTCATGGTCAGCATTGTAGACTATCATCAGGGTGCCCCATTAATGCAGTATTTCTTGCAGAAAATGTTTTAGTTCAATTTCTAGTAAATATTTGTGTTATGTTTAGTTTTTCTGTTTTATTGTTGACCTCTTTTTGAATGTCCTTGTGTTGTTTGCTATATGATTGATGTGACTTGGCTCTCCTGTGATGATACAATTTACCATTGACATCAGTTAAGTACTCTCTCTTGACCCCGCCCCCTGTTTTTTTCAAAGCACCAAACTAAATGTATTCAACTTCTAAGCATGTGCAAATGAATGACAATTCAAGCAGCAGAGCCTAAATCAAAGCCATGCAGCAGCAGCTGTGATGGCAAAGCTTCAGCCTTTACACATTATTACAGCTGAAATGTATGACTGATTCATCAGCTGATGCTCTTGTCAGCCAAACTCAGTCAGCCTGCAGAGATGTAGAGCTGGTGAGCTCTTCCAGAATCAATGTGCTGTAGTTTCCACTGATTGTGCAGTATACATGACACTGAGGCTCGTCTTTATTCAATTTTTTAATCAACTCACATTATGATGACAAACAACTGAAATGAAAGAGGGTACACTGACTGAGATATTCTTCAACTCAAAAACCAGGATTGGGGTCGACTGCTCTGAACAGGCTAGGTAGACCTACAGTATGTCTAATTAAATCCACAAAAACTGAGAAGATCAAAGTTCTGAATCAAATTCGGACAAAAGCTGAACAGTAACAACAACCAGAACACAGGACTGAATCTTTTTGATGCCGTCAGTCGGCCCTGCTGGCGTGGGCTCCCCAGATGGCATTTCAGTGTTCTTGTGTTGGTACTTAGCTCAAAAAATTCTGCTGCGACCAAAACCTGGAATCATGACACATTATTCAAAGTGCTATTTTGTTCCCAAGCCTGAGATATTTTAAAATACAAATCAGGAAACAGCCATGGTCCACATTTTGGCTTTTACATCTAAAGCCATTCCTTTTATCATTGGCACTTTCACATCTGTGTAAGAAAAAAACAATGTCCCTGTTATTTCCAATAAATAAATCTGACCAATAAACACTGTCTAAACTCTATGTACAATGAGAACACATTCAGTCCTCTCTCTCCTTTCTTTAAATAGAACAAAACTTGAACATTACATTATAAAAATATGAATTAAAGGGGAATGATTGAACCTTTTAAGAGATGAGAGTGTCAGGTTTGTAGAAGAAGAAACTATTGCACTTTCATCCCATTCTACAGAGACACTACTGGGCTTTACAATCAGCAGAAGAGCAATGGCTCCCTAAATACTTTGCCCCAATACAGTACAGCTGCATCCTGTTCATTCTCCTGCATGTCACTGCTGTCATGGCAAAGCCTTGTACATCCAAAATACAAACTTTAGGGGGAGGAATGTTAGACATTCCCCAAATGCAATCAAATCTGGTGTTGTCACAAGCTAAATGACAGGTTTATGACTGCATGTGAGCAGGCTGGCTAGTCAGACCTGTTATTTTGTGCAGCCTTGTTCACCATCTCCCAATACACTGTTCCAAAATGTCATGTAACTTTTTTTTAGTTTCCTAAGCTTAAAGTGACCCTTGACCCACTTTTCCAGTGTACCTGTTGATTGAGGCATCAAGCCTTTCTACTTTACATCCACCTTGGGTGAAGCTGTGAGAGGACATGTCCTCTTAAGAGTAAGTTAGACCATGTCCACATAGCCACACAGGTTCGAGTACAAGTCAATGTTTTCACCTGCCCAGGTCTGTGAGGGTCAGTATGTACTTCTTGCAGATTTCTGCCTGCATCCAAAACAGTTTTTGACCACACAGACCCTATCCCCTAACTGCAAGTGCAAACACATTAGCACATGCAGAACCCTGTGTGTACACGTGTCCATTTTGGAATATGCAGCCCTTTACATGACCAAGCAAGCAGAGACTTGAAAGACACACAGATGACAGCCAACTTCAGGCCAGAATACACTAGAAAAGTAAGACCCCATTTCCACCTGGTATTAACATGAGATTCGTATCTGGATAGCTTATCTGGATCAGGGAAAACACGTTAATGCAGGTGTAAATGCACAAAGAATCCACATCTGGAGGTGTTCAGGCTCACATTGTGATCAGGTCTTAGCCAGGTGTAATTACATCTGTATAGTCTGACCACATTCTGAAGAAAAAAGTCCACCTAACAAGTTGAAAGGTGTCCTAACTGCCTCTTCCTGCTTTCTCAAGCTGCCCATCAAAATGCTACAGGTAGTATCTAGGATATCTTCCACTGCAAGAAGTTATTTAAAAATGGATGACACTTGTCTATGAAGCAAGGTGGAAACCATTTCTTAATAGCACTGTGGGTGGACAGCACTGTCATAGCAACACTGGAAACTTGCTCACCTACCTAAGTGTGTGCTGAGATCTGACCAGTGTGCAGGCAGAGTTGAGATAAAGATAACCTTTATTAATTCCAGGTGTAAATGCAAAGGCCTCATCATCAGATATCATTAGCCAGATACAGATTGGATGTTAATACCGGGTGGAAATGGAGTTGATCCAAATCTTGTGCAAATAACATTGAAAGGCTGTAAAAGTTTATGTATTTGTACTTACATCATGAAATATATTACTTTCTCAATTTACTTTAAATTATTTTGTTACAGCCTTCTTTTTCCACAACCACCATGCAGTTAAAGGAAAGTCCCAGTATATTACAGCTTGCATCGTTTTTGGCTTCTCTAACATTGTACTCACCAAGTATGTCATGGTGACATCACCAGGTCTAAAAATAAATACAAAAATAGGCCTAATGGGTCAAGAAACACAAGCAGTCAGACATTCAGACAGGTTGGATACAAATCAAAGCATCTGATTTGGAGTTTAACCTCAGACTCACCTGTTGGTTTGAGCTACAAAAATAAAACCAAAGTTGTAATAAACTGGAATTATCCTTTCACGGCACTATGAAAGGACTTGTAGACTTTTCCCTGCCTGTAGAGGGCCTGGGAATCCTTCAGCTTAATTAAAACCTGGCGATCACAGATGCAATAGGCACTTTCATCAATCCAAAAATCAGTGTGAAAAACATTTCTGCCATGTGTGCTAACCTTTGGACACTGTCACCTGTCCCTCTTAAAACACACAGTACACACGTCTGTTATCCTTCATGTACAACACAGCTCCGAGGCACAGAAACGTCCAGAACCCAGCGGTGTAGTGTGCTGCACGAAGAGAGGAGAGCACAGTACTGACAGACCCGACCTGTTCCCAGATCAGAATCAAGGAGAAGGAATACTAGGACTGTGGAAAAATGCACTATGAGCAATGCACACACTCTTATACACACCCACGACCACACATGGGCAGCAGCAGGTGGCAGATCGGTCTGTATCATCACACTCTGGCCCCTCATTGGTCCACTTCCAATTCCTCTTCCTCAACAGAGACAGGAAACCTGAACTCAGATCAGGTTCCCGTACATGTCACGTCCAAAGTAAAGAGAGTGTTAAAGTGCTGAGGAGATGGCATCAAAACTGGTGTGTTAGCATGTTAGCAAAAAGGCTAATGTATGTATGTATGTGTGTGTGTGTGTGTGTGTGTGTGTGTGTGTGTGTGTGTGTGTGTGTGTGTGTGACTGATCAATATTCAGGTTTATCTGAGAAATGTTTATGGAAAGAATTAAAACCATCATTGTATTTAAATTACATCCATTTGAATTAGTCATCCTCATGCTGAACTGTTGAATTCAAAACACTATTTTCATTTGAATAACTCAGTCCAAAAATTCAATCTGTTCTGCACTAGGATGAACTGAATGTACCATGAGGTGTTAGGATAGCTTATGCACAGAACGGCAACGTCTCTGGTTTGATTCCAGCTGGGGACCTTTGTTGCATGTTCTGCCTTGATACTGTCTGCTATCAACTAAAGACAAAAAGAAAAAATGAATATTTAGAGATTTCACAATTAAAATATGTTATTTAAAAGCTTTCTTTGAGACAATGACTCCACAAGATCCACAAGATATCCACAAGAGGAAACAAGAGGTTGATTTCCTAAATTATATTTGGGGCACTTTTAGATCCATCACTGTGCCTTTGTGTTGACAAAATTACAGAAACGCTGCACTGTTAAAAACTGGGTGTTTGATGCACAATGTTTTTATGGGGTTCTTTGTAAGACCATAACATACAGGATGAGGACATGGAAATGTACATAAGCAGCTGCTGAAACTGATTTATCGTTTGTGATTGTCCTGTAGCAGAGGCAACTGTGTGTGTGACCAAAGGTCTGACAGATCTGCAGCATTAGTCAGCATGGAGGCTACTTTCATTCACAGAAGACACTGTCAGTGTGGTATGATCAGTGTTGGAGAAGCTGTTTCACATCACTTTTGTTTTGTCACAGGCCTCCAGCTCCATACTCCAGTTACTAATGAAATTCCATTCACCTCTATTACATTAAGGTGGGGGCAGAAGATTCAACCAAAACGATCTGCATGACTAGATACTGTACCACAGAGGAAACTAAGAACATGTGTTTTTAGGGAACAGAATATTGTATTTCTCCTATAAGCAATTATTATTAGGGCCTGAGCAGTGCCAGGAACCTATTGTTTTTAGGGATTATTATTATTCTACTTTTTAAACACATTTTTGAGTGGCTTGGGTAAACTCACGAAGATTGGCACACGTCAGACCTGGAGAAAATCGCAAAGTTCTGCAGTGATCAGGCGTGTCCAGGAGGCTCCATAGTGCCCCTGTCTGTCTGTTAATTAGCAGGATATCTCTGCAATTAGTGAAAAGTAAAGTCATGGGCCAAGAAACAAGTGATTAATTTTGGTGCAATTTCTTAACATTGCAAGAAAGTGCTTTTTCTTACATTTTTGAGTCTTTATGAACCACACATAAATGAAAAAAATGTGGCTATCAGTCGACTAGGTGGCATTATGACACTATCCCATCTAGACTTTCCTTTATGTAATATAATTATTTTCTGTATTGTTTTAATCTTACTTAGTGTGTTTTTATCTGTCTGATGCGTGTCTTTTCTGCTCTCAGTTTCTGCTCTTTTCAGGTAATTCATTAAAATCATTCATGTTTTGAGTTCCATGGTTCAGCTTGAACATGACATTCAAATTTAAATACAATCTCTACTGGCACATACATCTTTCCATAGATAGTGAACACGTGTGTGCGTTCAGTAAATGAGTGGTGTGTGTCACAGGTGTGTCAGTTGTATTCTAATTTGACTTGTAAACACTCCGTTAAGTCTAGGTATAGGAGCGTTTTTAGGCAAATTACTTCTCATTTCAAAAACTCTCTCCTCTGCATTCATCACACACTAGATGTGATTTCTGGGTAGCGCGTGTGTGTGTGTGTGTGTGTGTGTGTGTGTGTGTGTGTGTGTGTGTGTGTGTGTGTGTGTGTGTGTGCATGTGAGTGTGGTCCTTAGCTGTCCACCACCTGGTGTGGCAGAGTGACAGAGGAGCCGTTGATAAATGAGCCTTGTTTGTCTCTTCCCTTCAGAAAATAAGTGAGCAATTCCCCTTTCCCCTTCACAAAGATGGGCCCCCTCCTCACAAATCGGAAGCCGTACTCCTTCAGGATGTTGTAGCAGTCCTCCACCACCTGGGGGCAACACACACACGCACAGTACATTACAAGGCTTTCAGACCGTTTCTCACAAAAAAATGTGACATTTATTTAAAAGTGGATATGCAAAATTGTATTTGTGTTTTCAGAAAGAAATGAACTAAAGCACCACTGAGGAGACGATGAACATGGGATGCTTTGACTACCTCCTTTAGAGCTTCCTCTAGAACAGAAGCAGCATTGTATGTAAGCTGCAGCACAGCAAAGCACCGTCTTTGATATTAAAATAAATGTGGCAGCTCTCCTACTGTTACTGTACCTGTACTGTTCATGCAAAACAAAGAAAACTTCATCAATTATTCATATTATATTGTGGTTGAATTTTTTACTTTGATCTAAAACTCCCTGAATGAAGCACCTGTAGCTCCTGCAGACTGACAACTTGTCAGGAGTCCTGATGGTTGTTACAAAGGAACTAACCGCTGTAAAAGAACTGTAAAAGCTGCATTCATTGATTTTTTTTTTGTCACTTGGAGGCAGAAGAACTGCAACAAGCTGACAGACACACATCCCTGACATAGCACTGTCTTATAGAGTTGTTATGATAAATGTTTTAACCAACTATTACCTATTTCCACATCCAGCAGTTACAGAACAACATGATCATTCATGTGGAGTGGTGTTTGTGTCACCTGATGAATCCAGTATTCCCTCTCTGTAAGTTCTGTTTTTGGTCTCCACCAACTCCTGAGGGAAATATCTGGCTCTTTAGCTGCTAAATGCTCCACTATGTTCACCAGCTAATCTCTAACTGAGTCTGTCTGCTGTTTGCTGCTGAGCAGGTAGTGGACAGCGGCGTTTTAGAGCTATCTGTACCTCTTATGCTGTACTGTCTGTACTGATGGAAGGACACTGGCTTGTTTTATTCTTTAAACTAGACAAACTGGAGTCAGTATGATCCTTAGTGGCAACTCTTTTCTTCAGTACAGGAACATGTGCAGAATGTAGTGAGGTGAACATTTCTTCTAGTCATTATCAGTAACACACCTGGATAAAAACCTACTCTACACAGTGTTCATTTAGAAAGTTGTGTAAAAAGTGTTGAGTAATCCAGAGCCCTGCAGTAAAGCCCAGTGCTGTACCTGGATGTTTCCCATAACCCCTGTGGACTCCATGCGACTGGCCACGTTCACAGTGTTTCCCCAGATATCGTAGTGGGGTTTTCGGGCTCCGATCACTCCTGCTAACACTCCGCCCTTATTCAGACCTGTAGGAGAGTGTTGACACATGTGACATGTAAGATTAAGACTGTTACGTTATGTGAGATTACCTATTACCAGTCTGTGGTGGCCATTGCCATGTTTTATGCTGCGGTGTGCTGGGGACGGCGCGTGAAGGCGCTAATAAGCTCAACAAGCTAGCTCAGTGATTGGAGGAGGAGTGGAGCTGGACTCTCTGGAGGCGGTGACGGAGAAGAGGATGCTGTCCAAGTTAGTTAGCATCCTGAACAACGTCTCCCACCCCCTCCACGACATGCTGGTTGAGAAGAGAAGAGTCTTCAGCCAAAGAGTTATACCCCCACGGTGTTCCACTGAGCAGCACAGGAGATCACTGGCCATCAAACTGTTAAACTCATCTCAGCTGGGTCGCAGTGTGGACACCAGTGGACTGGGTACAATTACATTCTCTGTAACTTCTGGCACAGTGCAATACATCTTCTTAACTTATAATTACATCCATTTTGCACACTGTATGCATATATCATCATCACATATCTATCACTGTTAATACTATACTTTTGAGAACCTGGCTCATCATTAACCCCACTGAATCCTAATTCTAATCCAGCTCTAAACCTTTCTTATGCTAACTAACTCACAAACGAACCATAAAAAATCCCCTGTTTTTACAACATACACATTGTTTTTATAGTTTTATCCATCTTTCCTTTCAGTTATGCTAACATATCCAGCAGTTTTACAGCTGAATATTACAACTGGGATCTGGGAGGCAGTTACACCAGAAGCCACAGCTTTATTACAAAATCCAGTAGGACCACCAACTGGAGCAGTGAGACTAGCAGACAGGTTCTTTAAACTTGGTAATACTGTTTCAGTGCTGATTGTTTTGAAAGGTCTGCACCACGTTACCCCACACTGATAATGCAACTCTGACAAAAATGAATACAAACCTGATGAGATGGACTATAAAACTCCAGCAAATTTCAAGAGTCAGCTAATTGATCTTCATATTATACAGAAAGGAATAAAACCAATGGATGTCTTGAATGGCAGGAAACATAAGTCTAAAAATCAAAAACTAGACAGCGTGCACTTAAAAATGGTAAAAAAGTTAACTTGATTTGTAGTTAAAACAATTAGTCCACAGTTTAATATCATTTAAACGACTCATTTGGAAGTGAAACAGGAAGTGACAACACTGAGCTACTGTACTTGTAAAGGTTGTAGGCAGTTTTACAAAGTCGAATAAGGAGCTCAGAAAAAGTGAACATTTACAATCACAGTTTGGGTAATATCCTCAACATTCAGTCCAGTTTCACAACCAAAGACGTGCTTTTAGGTGGTATGAGTAAACTGTGGACCTCTCGTTTGGCTTGTGAGGATGCTTTGTATACTCTCTTTTCACTCCACGAGTCATCATTCCATAGATTTCAGCTCAATGAAATGTGTTATCTCAATGATGCACAGAACTATGGAAATAGTAGAAATCTACATTTTCTGTGTAATTATTTGACAACTTTGATTTGGGTGATGCATGCATGCAAATGTACATATGACAGCTGAAATGGATCTGGTGTGGAGGTGTCTAACCATACTGACACCAGAGGGTGAATCCATGGTGTGTAACAGGGAAACTGTGAAACATTCTCAGACTTATATTAGAGACAGGCCTTTCTTCCTAAAGCCACCTGTACATTGGATCATATTTTAGAAGGAAGCATCAATGTTTTCAGTTTGATGATGCTGATTTGATTGGGCAGGACTCTCAGCTGTGCTTGATTGAAGCCTACACCTCATTCAGACTGCGAGCTCCAGCAGTGAGACACAGAGACAGTCTGAGCCTGTTGAGCATGTGCTGTGTGGTGGTAATTAACAGTGAGTTTATTTCTTTGTTTTCTTGTAGACCACACACACACAAACACACACACACAGAGTTCAGTGAAGCTGATAAGGCACATCTACTAGACACAGCGAATATACTGGCTTGTCTGCACTGCATGCCCCCCCGCCCTGCCATACAGTCTTTCACCTCCTTTACATTAACCCTTCCTCTGTGTTGTCTGGATACATTCAGTATAAATGTACATTTCCACAGCACTGATTCCATCTGTACAACAACAACTTACCATGTGAGCTATTACATTATCTTTTTACCTGGTCTTTATTAGGGACTTTACACTACACTGATTTCACATCAAAATCTTGCAGAAAGTAGATTTAACCCCTTTAAAAGTCCACAAATCTAAATTCTAACCCACACTGCAAACCCTGAGTCCAAATGCTGAACTAGACTCTTAGAAATTGGCCTCATTCCTCCCATGTTTCCATAACTGTCGAGACTTTTTCAGAAGTACAACACACATACACACAGAAACAGGTGAGGGGTTAGCACATACCAATGCGGAGCATGAAGTTGTTGAACGACTGGTAGTTGATATTCATGAGTGTGACCTTCATGGCCAGAGCAAAGTCTGCCAGGTCTGCCAGGTGCTGCCAGCGCTCTCTGTCAGACTGCTCCTCCTTCTGCCAGACAAAAAGAAGCAGCTCAAACTACACACTACACAAACACACCACCATCATCACCACTGGCAAAAACAAGCAGCATTTCAGCACCACTGAGATGGTCATTTGCGAAGTCCAAGAAAGACCAAGACTCTATCATGGTGTCCACATTAAGTGCATTTATCATCACATTGCATTGTAATTTAAAATCATCATAGTGATGCAGAGTTACTTTCTTATAGCTTCAGCGTGAATTTCCATGTTAGCTCACTCAGTCAGAGACACACACTGAAGCCTGCAGAAGTCATGTGACCATGCTGACCTTCATGCAGGTGTAGCCGTTACTGACGTCCGGGGTGACACCTGATGCTGCCATGTAGGTGCTGCCGATGGTCTTGATTTTTGTGATGCAGCGGAACTGAGGCTCATCCAGCAGCTGACATGGATACAGGTGAAAGGTTACGTTTACCCGGTCTGAGGGACTCAAACTCCCCGCACTTCAAAAACAGCTACTGTACTTTTGGTCAAGAGGAAAACCTAATGGTCAGCAGATGTTTGACAGGCAGGATAATGAAAGGAATGGTAATCTTTACCACACACGTTACATGACTGTTACTTCTGAAGGACTTTGAAATCTAGCCGATTGTCATATGTGGGGTCCTATTACAGCCCCCCGCCACTACTGCTACTAAAACCCATAGGAACAGAATGAGGAGAGCACCTTACACTGTCAAAGTCTGAGATGATCTCATTGAGGAACCGTAAGCACTCGATCCCTCCATTATTGATGCTCTCCTCTGTGTAGAAGTCAGAGAAGTTGGGGATTGAGGCAAACATGACTCCAATCTCATCGTAGGACTGGCTATACAGCTCCTGGAACAGGTCAGATTAACAAGACGTCAGACGTTTTGTGGGACCAAACCTGAATGTTACAAGAAATACTACAATATGATTCTATGAAATACATCTAGGACAAGAATACTGCAGATAAACATGCTGGCTTTTCTAATAATTCATCTAATTTAATAAAACATCCTGACTCTTCCTGGCTATTTTGGCAGGGTTTAAAGAAAAGTGTTCAAGCAAGATGAAATAACAAGACTTTTGGAATCAGTGATGAGTGATAGATTTCTTTGACCCAGACCGACCTGGTGTCTGTGGATGTGAAGATCTTACCTCATCCCTTTTCTTGGAGCCCAGGAAGTGTCGGGCGACATGTTCAGGGAGCATGTTGGTCACCAGCGCTTCGTTCCAGCGCCTCATCTCATACACTTTCTCCTTCTGCTCATGGACCTCGATCTTCCACAGGAACAGGGTGCGGGCCAGCTTCTCCACCTTCAGGCAGCAACAGGGGCCAATGTATACAAACACATCAAATGCTTTGCATATACACCTGCCCCCCACCTGCATCCTCCCGGGGTCCCCCATGGTTAATTAAGAAGGTATAATGTATGGTGCTCTTCTGTTCATTATTCTGTATTTGCCTGCTGCATGTGACCACATCTTCAAAGTGAAGGATAAGTAAGAGGCATCCCATGTAATAATGATCAATAAGATCAAACAAACTGTGTCATAGCTGTCATCTAAAGTGAAGGATAATGGACCTCATGCAAGAACCACTAGTATGAACAGATTCATTCTTAAGTGGCACGTACAAGTCATGTGAGAGAATTTGTGGCATTCACCAATTTTCCCGTATTTTGAATTTTGAAATTCATGAGTGGTCCAGAGCTGCCGTACCAGTCATGACCAGATTCTTCCTCTTGTTTGACTTAAGAGTCATAGTGCCTTAATCTGAATTTTTGTTTTAAATGTGACACTGAAAGTAACTAAAATATAGAACTAAGACAACTGTGTGACTTCTCCACTGCTGTCAAGAGCTGGACAATGCAGGACTATCACAGATGAAACATTTTGAGGATTTTCACCATCAAACCTTTATTCCAAGTAACAAAGAAAAGGGAGATTTGGGTGCAGCGAGAATTGTGGAGAAAATGTGGAGCTCAGCAATGGGTGAGTTTTATTCCTACTGAACAGTGAAATGGCAGCGCTACGTACATTTTCTGTTTGTCTGTCTGCCTGCCTGTCGCTCTGTCTGCCTCTCTGCCTGCCTGTCTCTCTCTCTGTCTGTCTCTGTCTCTCTCTCTGTCTGCCTGTCTCTGTTTGTAGCAGTAAACAGAGTTTTCAGAGCAAACACCCTTTTCATTCGGTTTCTTGTTGGGTTGAACTTTAATATACGTGTAATATGTGTTGCCATAGCGACCTACAACAGGAAGCTTTGTTGTTTCCACAGCCTTCAGTGATTTTATTTAAATCTTAAAAATGCCTTCACATCATTATTGATGTTTCTGTAACTGTAAATGCTTTGCACAGAACATCACATGTATTCCTACATATAGATATGGAAGAAACACAACTCTAAATCAAGGTCCCTGTTTTTAGCCTCTAACTTTACATCAACCTCTTCCAATTTCAATTCAATTCAATTCAATATGCTTTATTGGCATGAATGTAACAAAGACAATATTGCATCAGGTAACAATGATAATCCATCTGTATTTGTCTCAGTACAGCACTGCTCTGATGACACGTGGTTGGCAGCTGTACTGCTGCTAGAGAACACAGGAGACGTTAACTTACATGTCGGGAGAAATAATAGAAGCTGACCATCATAATGAAGATCATAATTGTCATTGTGAACTTGGAGGGCACCAGGTATGACCTGCAAAGAAGAACATTGACACAATGACAATTTCTGATGCAACACTGCAATTACTGTATGTTAAGGTATCGAACACATGATGACATGAAACACGAAAGACTTCAAAATACTTGAGCACACAGCCAGGATGTTTCTTCGGCTGATTGCTAGACTTTCTCTAGCGTTACACAAAGTTTGGGTGTGAATATGTGCTATAAGAGGTGTGATGACTTCTGCTTGATGATACTGGCTTCTTTTTTGCCTCACCTGTAGTCCTGGAAGCGGGCCATGTCGTAGCGGTCGAAGATGTCCCTCCAGCTGTAGATGTTAACAATGCCGGTGGCCACTGTGATGAGCAGCATCAGTGTGAGCTTGACCATGTGACTGACCTGAACCAGCATGGTGGTGGCCATCAGTGCCAGCACAGCAATGTAGCTGTAATATTTGGGGTTGTCCAGGCAACCATCAGGGCCAGACCAGGAGGAGGAGGAGGAAGAGGAGGAGGAGGAGGAGGGAGCCACTGTGGGGCTGCCTGAGTCTGGGACTCCAGGCAGACAACTCAGCTAGACAGTGGAGAGACACGAGTCATGAGCTCAGAACTGTTATTACCATTATTTCTAAAACTGCACTCTACGATCTGTGCTCGGCTGTCCTTCAGCAGCAATGTCATTTTGGGTGAAACTGGGGGCACTTGGCGTACATTTTATATTTACAGAATAAACACAACTCCCCACGCTGGTTTGGCCTTTTGGGGTTGTAAGGAACAGCAGAGAGCAGCTCACCATATCCATGATGTCAGCCATGGTGAGGATGAAGATGGCTGCCATGGCCCAGGTGTTACGAGCCCAGCGGGTGTGGTCGATCCAGGTGGAGAAAGACACCAGCTTCTTGGGAAAGACCTGACACAAACACAATTCAACAGCACATCATTGCAGTTTATATAGTATATAGTATAGCCTATAAACCAATCATTTCACTCTAAAGCTGTATCCCAATTCCATGCTATATAGGGATGGGCTTTGACAGCATTTTATCAAATTCAAATCCACGTATTGGATCTGAATCCTTTGAATCACAAATCTTATTAGGTTTACCTTTCAACACTTAGCTCAAATAACTCAAAGATGTCTCCTCTCCTTTTATCGGCAGAAACACTGCAGTTTTTAGTGGCAGCTTAATTAAAGTTAAGAGCCTGTACCTACAACCTGAAATGAGCAGCATAATGTATGAAATGTTCATTAGCAGCTGTAGCCTACTGTACTTTACAGTCCTCCTGATTCAGAACTGTTAAATTGATCAGATTCAAATGTTGATATGATATAAATCAAAGTTGAACTTTAATTGACGAATGTGATCAGCTGGAACCGGATCCAAAATATATAATATTGGAATCTAATGCTACATACAAATTCTGACATGGTTTGGAGTAATAAGTGTTTTCACACTAAAAAGATGCTCAAAATGTCAGAATGCACACTAAAACTAAAATTGGTGATACATCTTAAAATCTTACTAACCTTTAGTTTCCCCCTTGTTCAGTTTCCAAATAGGACATAGGCAGAAACTTTCCAAAGTTACAGTTTGATTAATGTTAACTTGCATAGTTTTATCATTTTAGTCATTTGATTATTGTCAGTTTTAGTCGATCAAAATTCTTTCAACCTGTTCTCATCTGTTGTAAGACTGACTATGAGGAACTGGCTCTGTTTGGCCGTTCATTTTACTGTCCATTGGTTCTTTCACATGGTCATTTATTTTGTATTAACCGGTGAAAACACTAACCCTAATCATCATTTATATTTAGTGATCATTTCATTCTCATCAGTAGCACCATCAAACATGGCCTCTCATTTGTGACTGCATCACCTGAGTGTGTTCATTAGTGAAATGAGGCAAACAGACTCAAGGGAAGGTGAATATGTCAAACCGACTTCCATCTTCTTTCCAGCACACATTTTGACTTGACATAGCAGAAAACTAGTAACATTAATGATGGCTCTATTCCATTTGGGTGTCTCAGTAGCCTTACACCATACCAGATCCCTGGACCTGGGACACCGAAATGGAATGCAGCCATTATTAATGTTATTAGTCACACCTGTACTTTTCCTGCTATGACATGTCAAAATGTGGGCTGTGAAGCAGCTCTGTGGCTGGTAACAGTGTACAGTGAGGATGACAATGTGCCTCTGTTAACTGCGTTGTGTTCCTGGAAATGGTTCTGTAGGCTTATGACATTGTGATATCTGATGTGATATTGATAAGAACTGAAGAGCCTCGAGCATGTTTTACAGCGACTCTGCATTTTCTCAGTGTGTGTGATTGACTGCCTGAGTGGAGCTGAGTGCAGCCTGTCAATACTGGCCTGCCTGCTGGATATCAATACATGTGAATTTCCATGATGAGGTGAAATCAAAAAGTACTGCTCCATGCCAAACACACACACACACACACACACACACACACACACACACACTTACTGTACGTACGATGTACACCACTATACTATCCTTTATCACAGTGAACTGCAATGCCATTGAATTTTATTCAACATAAAACTACTTTGTCACCAAAGAGCATTCACTCATTTGGAGCTTCTAGCAGTAACACTATCAGTGTCTACACAGCCTGACAGGGCTACTGTCGTGTGTTGACAATGCCAAAATAAACTGAAAGGAGAGTGGCTAGGAAAACGAGGACTGACACTACATCTTACATCTTGCCTGATGAAAGTCTAGCACTGAAACGTCACAAGTAAATGTATTTTTGCAAGTTAGACAGTGTGCAGGAGTTTGTTTGCAACACCGTGAGGTTGCCAGGCAACCAACAAAGAGACTCCAGGAAGTCAATGCACCCTCCTTTGTTTGGTAAGAAATAGTTCCAGCATGTAACTCCACCTACACCACAACTTGTCATTTTTGACTTTTTTGTATGCCTATTGATAAAACATGTTAATCAGTGAGCTTTAGAGTTGTTGGGAGATGAATGTTTGAACTTTGGATAGAGCCAGGCCAGCTGTTTCCTTCTGCTACTAAACTTTATGCTAACCTCATCCTGACTCTGGCTCCATACTTAACACACAGACATGAGACTGAAACTAATCTTCTCTCACCTTTGGAAGGAAGGGAATTTCCCAAAACTCAGAGGATATTTCCTAAAAACATAACTTGAGATACATTTGTGCAACTCTATTTTCAGGAAACAAGAGCTCATAAACTGTCAGCAAGCTATTGTGTTCGGGCATAAGAAAACACAGTTTTGCTGGTAACAGAGGACAAGTTATGTTTCCAGGCTCTAAGAAGGAAACCCAGCAGCAAAATGGACACACTCTGCTGATTTTGGGCTTTGGTCAGACTGACCTGACACAGTTTTCTCCTGTCTGGAGAAGGTGCTGCTAGCTGCTACCTGGTACTACCAGGTAGTGAAAACATGACAAAACATTCAAGTGTAAAAGTACAAAAACGTGTTGTAACTCACTCTAGGGAAGATGGCGGCCAGAGAACAGATTGTCAGGATGAGCAGCAGGACCTCGCCCACTGCAAAGGTGATGTAGTTTGCAATCAGCCTGTTCCACAAGACATGAACACAAAGAAAACCCTTGAGAGAAATATACAGAACTAGTAGTAGTAGTCAACAAGTCCAGATTCATAGTCCCGACTCTCTAACACCTGTGTGAAGTCATGAACAGCTGCATGCAGATACAATACTGCAGAGAGCAATATTACAGTGAGCTGGGCTGTGCAAACTGCAGAAGTGATGGATAAAAATGTTTGGAGGTCCCAAGATTGGAGGATCCCTCGCAGTACAGAGTAAATCATTATATGAATAGGATCATCTCTTCTTGTGTCTCAGCCAGAGTGTGACAAATCAAACATGGCCACATTGTGAATAGAAAAATGTGAAGAGATTACTACTGGCCCTGGGAACTGACCAGGGGTCTATGAGTGCCTCCATAGTCGCAGTGAAGAGCAGGACCACACAGGAGCAGCAGAATGCAGCGCCGCTCTGTTTCTCCTTCTCCACCGAGTAACGAGTCTCCAGGTCTGGATCCACAAACCTTAGGGAGAGCCTGTTGGTGTGTTTCCCCTTCAGACTGACGAGACAAGAGAACCTCAACACTTACATCAAATGTAAAATATTGGTATTACATTGTCTACAGCTTACCTGATATTGTATTACATTTTTCAGCAACACTACACATATTGTTGCAGGTTTGAATTGGAAATCTCATGATACAATATCTCGTTACACCACTGAAAACTGATGCAATCCACTTGCCCCTAACACTGTGTTCTGCATTGTGTATCAAAAACGGTGAAATACTGAAACTGGCTTCGGATGTCTGGTCAGATTCATAATCTTTCTAATCAAAGTTTGCTGTGATGGTTAGGCCCATGCCTTGCATGCAAGTGTGTGTGAATGAGAGCTAACATTGTATAGCACTTTTTCCATTAAGGTAGAAGTGCTATATAAGTGCAGTCCATTTACCATTTACAGCTGCATGTGTTCAGACAACATTTAATATTTCAGAACCTGGGCTTCTTATACAGTGGTTAAAATAAATATTGAACACGTCACCATTTTTCTCAGTAAATATATTTCTAAAAAGGTGCTATTGACATGAAACATACACCAGATGTTGGTAACAACCCAAGTAATCCATACATACAAAGAAACCAAAACAAATAAGTTAATTTATTTAATACTTCGTACAAAAGCCTTTGTTGGTAATGACAGCTTCAAGACGCCTCCTGTATGGAGAAACTAGTCGCATGCATTGCTCAGGTGTGATTTTGGCCCATTCTTCCACACAAACAGTCTTCAGATCTTTAAGGTTCCGTGGGCCTTTTCTATGAACTCTGATCTTTAGTTCTTTCCATAGATTTTCAGTTGGATTCAAGTCAGGTGATTGGCTGGGCCATTCTAGCAGCTTTATTTTCTTTCTCTGAAACCAATTGAGAGTGTCCTTGGCTGTGTGTTTGGGATCACTGTCATACTGAAATGTCAACCCTTGTTTCATCTTCAGCATCCTGGTGGATGGCAGCAGATTTTTATCAAGAATGTCTCGGTACATTTTTCCATTCATCCTTCCTTCAATTATATGAAGTATGCCAATACCGTATGCTGAAAAACAGCCCCACACCATGATGTTCCCACCTCCAAACTTCACTGTTGGTATGGTGTTTTTGGGGTGATGTGCAGTGCCATTTGTCCTCCAAACACGGTGTGTATTATGGCATCCAAAAAGTTCAATTTTGGTCTCATCTGACCAGACTATATTCTCCCAGTATTTCACAGGCTTGTCCAAATGTTGTGCAGCAAACTTTAAACGAGCTTCAACATGCTTTTTCTTCAGCAATGGAGTCTTGCGTGGTGAGCGTGCATACAGGCCATGGCGGTTGAGTGCATTACTTGTTGTTTTCTTTGAAACAATTGTACCTGCTAGTTCCAGGTTTTTCTGAAGCTCTCCACAAGTGGTCCTTGGCTCTTGGACAACTCTTCTGATAATTCTTTTCACTCCTCTGTCAGAAATCTTGCGAGGAGCACCTGGTCGTGGCTGGTTTATAGTGAAATGATGTTCTTTCCACTTCCGGATTATGGCCCCAACAGTGCTCACTGGAACATTCAGAAGTTTAGAAATCCTTCTGTAACCAATGCCATCAGTATGTTTTGCAACAATAAGGTAGCGAAGGTCTTGAGAGAGCCCTTTGCTTTTACCCATCATGAGATGTTTCTTGTGTGACACCTTGGTAATGAGACACCTTTTTATAGGCCATCAGTTGGGACTGAACCAGCTGATATTAATTTTCACTGACAAGGGGCAGGATTGCTTTCTAATTACTGATATATTTCAGCTGGTGTCTTGGCTTTCCATGCCTTTTTGCACCTCCCTTTCTTCATGTGTTCAATACTTTTTCCCTGTGTCATTTCACATTATTACATATAACTTAATTTATGGACATCTATGGTTTGATTTTTTTGCATGGGTTGTTTCTGACATTTGGTGAAAATTTCATTACAATAGCCCCATTACAAATATATTTACTGAGAAAAATGGTGACGTGTTCAATACTTATTTTACCCGCTGTATAAACTGAGGTATCGTATCTGCACTGGTATCGAACTATTTCCAACAAAACCCATCTCTGTTCATTTATGGTTCATAATAGGAGGAGGGTGCAGCTATTCCAGTAGAATCTTTAGCAGCAGCAAATGATAAATATAATGGAAATCTGATCCAAAATATGTTACTCTTAAGTTAAGTAAAAAACAGAGAAATAGAAAAGTTGCTCAGGAAGCAATGTGGTGGAGGGTTTTAATTAGGAAAAATATTAGCTCTCTGTGTGAGATATAAGTTACCAACTGTTTCCACCATTTATTTGTGTAATTAGTGTATGCCAATGTGTCAGAACTTACAACAAGGAGAGTGAATGATCCTGGCTCAGTGTCAATGCCAGGTCCTCTGATGACCACTAACATGATATAAGAAGTATCATTAAGGTGTTTTGCATCTAGAAAGAAGTACAGTAGTAGTCACTGTATGGTTCAAACAGTGACGGTGTTCACTCACGCTTGGACTGTCTCTCTCTCCAGCAGAGCCTCATTGAGCAGTTTGTTGAGCTCCTGTTCGTTCTCCTGAGCATCGATCACCCTTTCAGCCAGGTCCCGCAGCCGCAGCCTTCTCCGAGGGTTAGGGAAAGATGGATTCACCACCTCAAGTCCCACAAAGAAAAAAAATGGAGAATGGAACACCCACTTATTCCATTTCTATATCCGATATTTACTATATCAATGCCAGGTCAGCAATTATGCCAGTCAGCTGGACTGTCCATCCAACACAGCAAGAAACCTCCTCTTAACATTTCCACTTGATCAACATCTGCCAGATTTCCATGAAATGTGATATTCATGATCCCGAGGTTGAAACCTAATCTTTGAGTGCTACTATCTAGCCCAAATTTCCCCTAGTGCACAAGAAATACTCTAATCTAATAAAAACTTTGACTGTATGTGCCTCGAGAGGCCAGACAGTGGCACAGAAAGATTGTGTCTCCTCACAAAATACATGTTGTTGGAAGCTTAGCAACGGATGTAGCAACTACTGACAGAGTTAGTTGATGAGCTACTGTAGCTGGCAACATGCTAGCGCTAGCCAAGACGGTTTGCAACTGATCAGTGCAATGCAAATTCATGTATCAAAGTAACCAAAGTAGAACTCTATGCAAATGCTCCACAAAGATTTACTTTACCTTTCCAAATGAATACGAAGGATTCTACTGAAATTAACTGACTTTGGTCTTCTGTTGTGACTGGGCCCTAAGATTAGCTAAATTATCAGTATTTATATATTTATTTTGATAGTCCAACACTTCTGAATTGTGAGTGGTAAAAAAAACCCTGCTGCCATTTGGGGGGACTCTTGCTATATTCCATTCCAATCTAAGTAATGATTTCTTGGTTACCCTCGTGTCCAGTTCTTCTGGTTCCTCCGGTGTGGTGCAGGCTGTGTTAACACTGCCGTTACACTCTGTAGTGTTGATCAACAGTGGGGAGTTTCCATTGGAAGAGGTTACAGACAGCTTCTAATGTGAAACAAGCAAACAGGAAGTACTGAGCGATTACTATGAAAAGTTGACAGACGTTTCTTTCTTTTTTCCCCGAGCATATCCACGTATTTTGATTGCTGAACATACAGTTTACTACATTTTGAAATTACATTCAAATATAGTTTTGAGTAACAAGAAGTATTCAAATGTGACTTTACATGTAACATTTCATCACTTTCCCTGTGCATCAGCTGGCTGAATATGAGAAACATTTGAATATCCAAATATTTGCAGTGTGGGTGTGTGGCAGGTTTGACTCACTACGCCGTTGATGCCATTCTTTCCCACAGGTCCTTTAGGAACAACCACCAGGTAGGTCTCGATGCCCCGCTCCCTCAGGTAGTCACAGCGGTCACCTCCGTTCCCTGGCTCCACATCAAACTCGCCATGAAGACACTCCATGGTGCTCTGTGAGATGTGGACACGACTGGTCCACACACACAGAGGGGTCAAAGATTAGACAGATCATTGAGCTACCAACTACCATGAATTCCCCTTAACAAATTTACAATGATGCTCTTATACAGAGTGATGAGTTGCAACAGTAGACTAGATTTTACTGAATGAACACATCCGTGCTAACATTTGAGACTACATGACATGACAAGATTTTTTTTGTCAAACTGGTGAAGAATGAACATCCATGCTCAATTCTATTATTTTGCTTTGGATTAGTTTATTTTTTAACACTGCACTAGTCAATATTTTTTATATTAAAATGGTTTAAATTGTGTGAAATGTGTAGCGTAGAGTATTTTATCACCAACTCTGCAGTTCCCCTCAGCTCCACAGATCCGTTAGCCTCTTTTAGCTTATTGTATTGGTTTCATGGCCCACACACTCCTCTCTCATTAACCTGCAGTTTCCAGCAGCAGCAGGCGCCTCTTTTCAGTGACAAAGCTCCTAAAAGCCACTGTCAACTAGCTGCTCAGCAGCAAACAGCAGACAGACGCAGTTAGAGACTAGCTGGTGAACTCTGTGAATGAGTCAGTGAGGGAATATTGGACCTAGATTGGATGGACACAGACACCACTCCACATGAATACTAATGTCACTCTGTGTCTGCTGGATGTGTAAATAGACAACTGTTTGCTAACACGTTTGTTGTGTAGCAATGTAATATGGGATTGGTGGTTGATGCCTTGTTCCTCCCTTGTACTTTCTTTCTTTCTTTTTTTTTTAAACACCTATCTCTATGGACGACTGTTCTAATAAGTCTTTGACTTTTGGTAGAAGGGGTAAGTAGAAAAAGATTGGAGGTTTTAGAACTGACATCACACACTCAACAGGTCTGATTTGTAATTAGCCACTTAAGCAGCACACGTGGGAAACAATAGGAGAGCGACGGTGGAGATGAGTTGTTCTGCAAAAATACGTCCACGCAAAGGTGAATTGTTTGATTTTTTTTGTTGGACTGTGTGACAATTTTACTACTAGCTACTGGACTATCATCACCACCTGTGTGGAATGACAATGCATTCGTTGTGTAGGTGATACAGAGTCTGGTCCTGTAGCTACAGGTGACTCAAACCTGATCCCTCCAGGCCATGGAAACAGAACCCACTCACAAGGGACAAACAGGAACGTCTTCCTGTCAAACACAGGGCCAAATTCTCAGGCTGAGGGCAAGTTAGATGGAAGGTAGATCATGTTTTCAGGTTTCCCACATTAGCCTAATGTTCCACACCTGGGGATTATTGGTAAGTTAACTATGTATTTCCATGTAATACTTCAACTGGTAGTTACTTAGTTCAGTTCACATCATGAAATCCATTAAATCTTTTTCTGAAAAGTCAAGGAAGTTAGTGTATGGAAAATCAAAGGAACTTTATTTTCAAAACAAACAAAAGAGAGGTACTGCATGGAGCTGATGTCTGTTCTTACCCTGGTATCCCTCCAGCCTCCATTTTGTTGGCCACAGTGACGTCAGTGGACCAGACGTCATACTGCCAGCGTTTCTGCCCCAGCACTCCCCCCAGGACTGTACCACTGTGCACTCCAACCCGCATGTCTACATCTGTCTGGGTCTTCTCTCGGACGTACCTATGGTTTGTTTACAAAGCAACCATTTTGTTTTTTTTGTTTTTAAAAAGCAGTAAGAACCACAACTAGCTTCTGTTTTTGTTACAATCATCAATCCAGCTCTCTTTCCTGTTTTAAACCCTGGCTACCATGACAGAACAAATACAGTCTCAACCTATGCAAAACACTGTTTCTGATACATCTCATTTAGAGCATCAAGGAACACCAAAACTAAAAAACAAAACTAAAAGTTGATCCATTCATGCACACTTATCTGGAGTCTGACCAAAATGTTGCATCAGAATCAATTGGAGCTTAGTGACCTCTCCTCTCATTGTCAACCAGTGTTCAATTGACTTTATTTCACAGCTGTAGTCCACAGAAAGTCAATAACAGTCCATCAGAGTGATCAATTCCACACTGTGGACCAAGTGGCTGACACATTGCATCACATCAAAATGTAGCTGACACTGACTGATCTTTAGAACAGACTTATCTCAGGCTGCTCTCTCCAGCTCCCTCGCCCTGTACTCACGAGATGGCCTCCACCATGGCCAGGCCCATCATGATGGAGCAGGCAGCGTGGTCCTCCCTGTAGTCCGGCAGCCCACAGATACAGTAGTAGCAGTCTCCCAGGATCTTGATCCTCAGCTGGTGATATTTCTGAGGGGTTAGATAAGGTTTAGTCAGAGAGATGAACCCAAGAATGTGCCAAGAGCAGAATGGGATATCTACATCCTAATTCATCTGTCTTTTTCAGCAGTTATAGAAAATGAAGGAATGGGTGAGCTTTTAAACATTTTGTAATTGCTCTTAGGGATGCACAGATCTGGTCTGTTGGATTGTGATCAGCACAGATACTGACTTTCGGATACTGACCAGCCAGACATGCACACAACAGGTTTTCTGTTCTGCTCCATTTATTTGCTGTGGTAAGCTAATGTTGATGAGTTAAGCTACTGTTGTTACTCACCACTTCCCGCATGAGCTTCAGAATATGTACATTTTAATGTGAGAGCAGTGTTAGACCTCTTAGCGTTCAGACTGAAATCAGCCCTGCGTTTAAACAACTCAGGTGGCTGCGTTGGTGGGGCCGTGCTGCTTCAGGTACCGGTGATCCAGGAAGTCCAGATTTGTGAATTGTAAGGCTTCTCAGATGCCAAAACACTGCACGGCAATTTATTTTATCTCTTGTCACAACGATTGCGAGGTAAATGGCACAAATACGGCATTCATGTAACAAAGTAATCTACCAGGAATGTACCCGAGCACGTATGTAATTGGCCAACGCAACACACTGCTGGATGAGCCAGGTGCAACGTTTTTGCTGGACAACCCTGTGGTGTTTCGCCAAAGCCCTCTGCGTTGTCTCCCCTGTTGGCTGCACTGCCAGACAGGCCCCATTCATATGAACCAGAGGGCTGTGTTCCACGCAGGGCTACTGTCGGCCTTACTGTGAAAGCCAAGTGTTGACAATGCTATTCACAGTTAACTAACCATACTTAGCCTTTATTCCACAATACTTTTCTACATTTAGACATTTTCTGCAGTACTTTTTGAAACACAGCATTGACAAAATAAATTTAAAGGAGAGCGGCTAGGAAAATGAGGACTGGTGCTACATCTTAACACTGGAGTCGACATCTAAAATTAGAGTCTTGTCAACACCTTGAGGTTGCAGGCAATCAACAGAGAGACTCCAGGAAGTCACTCCATCCGCCTTTGTTAGGTAAGAAATAGTTCCAGCATGTAACTCATACAGTATATCCCCATAAAACCACAACTTGTCGTTTTTACATTTCTGTTTGTCTGTGGATTAAACAAATGAGATATAACATGTTAGTTAGTGATCCTTAGATGTGCTGGTGGGAGTATTTTTAAAATTTGGACAGAGGTAGCCGTTTCCCATAGCTTCCAGGCCGTATGCTAAGCTAGGCTAATTGTACCCCCTGCTCTGGCTTCATACTTAATTGAGATACCCACGCAATTTGTCTCAGACTGCTGAAAGCTTTGGTCCAACAATTTTTTGCACTGAACAAGGACTGTGGATTTTGTGGATCTCTTCACAGCCAGTATGGAGATAGATATTGTTCATAATAACTGATCAATATTCTTAATGTATAACCTTATACATACAAATCTCTTGATACATGATTCCATGATTAGGACAGTCATCCTTGGGATTAAGGGCAATACACCAACACACAATAAAATGGGCCAAAAACTCAAGCTTTATCACCACTGGCTGGATCACTGGATGACTTCTTTTAACTTTAACTGTGACTATGCATAATAATTTCACATGAAAAATTGATATACATTCTAAATGTTTCTATAACAGTCAGACTATTTGATCATTTCTTGTAATCTTGATGTAACATCATGAAAATGAGATACATGTATATAACTGGAACAAGCAAATGTCATGGAATCACTGTTGTTAGGTAACGGTGTGAAACTCACTGCAGCCAGTTTGTCAAAGCGAGCAAAAAGCTCGTTGAGCAGTTTGACCAGCTCCTGAGCGCTGCAGGACGACGACAGCTGGGTGAAGCCCACAATGTCTGCAAACAAAATACTGCACGACAACAAGAGACAGATACAAGATGGCACATTAGTATTGACATCATGCTGTTACAGTCACATAAACAGTATCCTCCATGCACATTTTCACTGTTTCACCAGGTTATATTGTTACAAATCTCAGTTAGAATCTGTGACCAGCCTATCACTTCAGAGCAGTAATTACTTTCTGGAAAACTGTGAATACTGAATGATGACTGGCTGTCCTCCATTTGGCTTGTTACTTAGCAGCCAGGGTGGGGAACCCCAGTGAAATGGAGTGCAGGTGGCACAGGTATGACGTTAAATCTTTATCAGCTGATAATCAGACAGCAGCAGGTGGTGGAGATGTTGTGGTGAACTTTGATTTCATGTTTTCACAGCTTCAAGTGTTGGCAGAGACACTATAGAACCTTTGGATTCGGCTACAAGCAGCCACGTAAAATATGTATTTATTAGTCTCTATTGTTTATGATGCTGTTGGTACACGTGGTATTTAGTTTACCAATTCAGTCGGCATAAACGCATGTGCTGTTTTATGCGCCAAAATTCCATGAAATGGAATGGAAACCATGGCAGCCCGGCACTGTGCCACTTGGGTTTTGGAGCACCCATTAATCCTGCACCAGCAGGTGTGAATCGACCCATTAAAGCCATCACAACGTTTTAAGTTATTCGCCCTTTCATCACAATACTTTTTCTCCTATCAGTCTACATTGATATACGTATTAGGGCTGCCAAGATTAGTCGACTAGTCACGATTACGTCGACGATCATAATCGTCAACGACTAATTTAATAATCGACGTTGTTTATTTTTTGAAGCTTTGTTTTTCTCTCAAAACTGCCGCTGTACCTTCCGCTGCCTTGTCTGCCTTTCTGTCCTTGACGCACATGCACAGTAGTGGTAATCGGGGTCAGCCGTGATGTCACCGGAAAAGTTGTGCCCAGTATCAACAGTATCATGGCTAGCCGCAAACAGAGCATTTTATCAAAAGAAATGAAAAGAATGTGCAATGCAAAATCTGCAAGGCAGAACTTGCCTTCCATGGGAGCACTACAGCGATGCACGAGCATTTGAAAAGAAAGCACGTTGTTGTTAGCTGCTAACATTAACGTCAACAGTGAGCTACTTACTTATATTGATAGCTGTAAACGTTAACATTAACGATGACGATTTCATTAGCCTTAGCACACGTATGTTATGTGTTTGCTGTAACGTTATAACAGTGATGTCATGTTTGAATAGGACATGTGATAACGCTACGTTACAGTGCTAAAAAAACACGTTCCTTTGTTACCAAGCCAACAACATGCACACCTGGGCAGGTAAATGTCCTGACTGAAGCAATCTGGAACATGTTGGTGAAGGACATGAGACCCTGTCCATGGTTGGAGATGAAGCTGCTACAAGCTGCAAAGTTCATTAAAAGTTGAATGGACTGTCGTCTTAATTGTCTTTATTTTTTAGTTAGCACACACCTTAAACACTTCAAGCTGGAAGCTAATCATGGTTATATAAGAGCAGCTGCATGCTGGTGCAATACGCTGCAATTTAGGTATGATCCGATTAGTCGACTAATCGAAAAAATAATCGGTGACTAGTCGATTATCAAAATAATCGTTTGTGGCAGCCCTAATACGTATGTCAAATTATAAATTAGGTCATAATTTCTGTTAAGCTTAAAGCATTGCTTAAGCTTACTAATTCCTATTACAATAGGAAATTCAGCAGATGAGCAGCAGAGAATTGCAAACAGAATCTATTTAAATAAATCAATGACACATAATTACAAAAAAAATCGTCAATCTTGGCTGTAAAAATCTTTAGAAATCTGGCAGTGTAAAGATCATATCTTGGGTCAGTTACATTCATCAGTTAAAATCCTTCATTTTCGACCATGTGTGTCAGCACCATGTCTGACATCTGTGATGTGTTATTAACACTGCAAATAGCAGGCGGTTTCTCATTCCAGGGGATGTGTCTAATTGCTGGCGTTTGAGATTGTAAGCATTTGCATGCATGCTTTATTGGATGGTGATGCTTCAGGTAATAAACTTAGTTTGTGACTGTCTTTATTAGCACAGTTTAACAATATACATCACCAGTCTGTTTCATTGGACGCAGCCCTGTTTGGAACTGACTCACATCAAGATGGACGACAAGACGTCAAATAAAAATTTTCCAAAGATGGCTTCTTTCATTTTAGGGAGTTCTTATCACGCTGATGTTTGTTCAAGTGTTCCGTTTTCTGATGAGTTTGGTTTTAATTAGTATTTGATGCTATAAAAAGAGGATGTGACATCATGATTGACAACAGTGTGCTCGCGATTGGTTCAGGCGGGTGTACGGGCGTGACCTCGATCACAGATCACTACTGCGCAGACTATGGCTCCAAATGACGTCCCTAGCACAAGATGGCAGCTCCTGTATCCAGGATATTTTGGCTTCATTTTTGTACAGTGGGAGGAAGAGGAGACGCGTCGGCCATCTTTATATATACAGTCTATAGTGAAAATACATTCCAAAGTTTATCTGAAATTAATGTGAGACAGTGAATATAAAGAGTCGGTCTAGACTCTATTCGAAAAAGTGCCCTGAGATAACTTTGTTATGATATGGCGCTCTATAAATAAAACTGAATTGATTTGAATTGAATTGAATATCTTCCAAAGTTACAGTCTGTTTAGTAAAAACCTCCCTTTTTTTGTTACTATTCTTCCACTGCAGCTCAACAAGGAAATAGTGTCTATGGAAAGACAGAGGGTATTTTATACTAAAAAGACTTAAGTTGGAATATATCCACTTAATTTGTCTAAGACAGACTAGCGAAGCCTCATATTAACTTCAGCTGAAATTTGGGATGTATTTTTGCCATGGGTGTATAAAGAGAAGTGGATTCAGCGTCAGAGGCGGGGCCCCGTTCATTCCTATGACAGTTACTCAGTAGCGCATGAAGCCAAAAATGTTCGACTTCCCAGGTATAAAATTACCTGGATCTTCCGCAAAGCTTCCACATCGTGCGACCCATAGAGCAAGCGCACTAGCTTCTCCTTTGACCCCACCTCCCAACCGCTCGGTCTCTAGGTCAGTCACATGAATGGCAGTGACTCTTTAACTCTGGATTCAGCTGTTAGCTGTCAGCCTCTTTCACAATGTAAATCTATGGGAAAAAGGCTTTTTGGGGCCAGTGTGCATCACGTGACAAACCGGAAGTTGTAATTATACGGTTTGGCCACTATGTCAAATTGGCTTCAAAGCTGGGGCACTTCCTGGGGGCTTGATTTTTGCACACAACGAGGACTGTGCATTTTGTCCCCCATCACTTCCATTGGACGCACATTAAGAAGAAATCTTTTAATGGACGGTATGAACAGGAGGAATGATTATAGCAAGCAATACCTGTTTCATTGTACATATGGGCACCTGACTATTGTTCTAAGACAGACCTGAAACATTGTGAACCTATCCTTTAAGCAGCTGAAGTATCTCCAGATACAATAGCATGTGTCCGGTTTTGCTAAATCAAACAACCCTGCTGTGTCTATTTTGGGAAGTGGGTTTGTTTTGATCAAGATCAGTGTTTGTTTTTATAATTGTCAACAAATAAGAAATTAAATGTGTGTTTGCTTGTTCGCTTTACATTAACAGCTTTAACTTGAGAATTTGAGAACTGCATACATAATCCAAAAATCAACAAGACAAAATTCAGACAGACATACAGCACCCTGAATGTTGACAGAGGTACCAAGTTACCTGACATTTTCATGTCTGTACATGTACATGGTGTTGAACTGCTGCATCTCTTTCTGACTGGGCTCCTTCTTCATGTCCTGAAGCATCTCATCAGCTATGTGCTTTGGAAGGATGGAGAGCAGCAGACGTTCCTGTGGGGGACAAAGACAGACACACAGAGGACATCAAACACAGCTACTGATAATAAACCAGGAGCATACTTCTATTAAAGACCTGTTTTTCCCTCTCAGTATCACTAATATGATAAAAAAAAAGATGAGTTTATTATGATGATTTATTATTACTGTTGTAGATCTAATCAATTGTACACTGCATGACTACAGTAAGCAAAAGAAATAGATCAACATTTTGGGAAATTTACACACACTTATTCACTTTCTTTCTGAGAGAGATGTTATCATAGATGATATCAATCTGTTTGTGTGTTCAGTACAGAGCTGGAGTCAGGATGTGGTTAGCCTAGCTTAGCATAAAGACTGGAAGCAGGGGGGAGACTATTTGACTTTGATTGTTAACATCTAGTGGCTGCTAAGAAAGATATTCATCCCTAAATATTATCATTTTTCAATCATGTGTATAATGTGTTAACATTAGCATAGTGTTGACTATGATTGATCTTTTAGTCATGGCTAAGCCTAGGCTAATATTATCCTCTTTAGTGTGTTGTTTGTCATCTTGTATCAATATGGAGTCAGGGATCAGGGGTGGTCTGCATTCACTACAGTATGAGACTGCTGAGTCAATTTATGGTTGAGCATTAAGCTTCCAAGGATGATTTCACTTTGGTCTGTTTTTCTGGTTGCATCATTTCAGAACTGACCACTGCAAAACGTCATACCAAAGCAACGGTCTGAGGCTGGTCATTTTGAACTTCATTTAAAAGACCTTTTTCTGTTAAAATAAACAACTCTTCAAGAGCTCATTCAAGAGCACTGAGCACCAGAATCAAAAGGTAAAAAAACACATTCATACTGTATATTTTGGAGCCCACATTCTTCTAGAATGGCGCAGCCGTGTCCAGTCGCTGTTGTGGTAGTTCCGAAGAGATTGTGCGTTGTTTTAGTAATTGTGTTCATTTTTAATACATTTTTTACTACATTGGCAGTAACAGCCTACGATCACAACACACTCCTGGACATAGAATTTTGTTTAAAACAAAGTTCTTTGTACCATTTATCCATTGATCCAGCATGGCCAGCAGAGATCATACGAGCAAATTATAAAAACAGCAGAGACACGCCTCCGGGAAAATGAAGGAGAAAACAAGGAAAATGGAGCAGCATCTGCAACAGACTGAGAGCACCAAGCCCACCCTCTACCTCTGCCCAGCATCCTTCTTGCTAATGTCCAGTCTCTGGAAAATAAGTTGAGAGAATTAGATTTCAACTGGACATAAGGAACTGTAACATCCTGTCATGATCCCAAGGACTGGTGTACACTGTGTGTTTTGCTCTGTTTCCTGTTTTATTTTGAAGGTCTGTTCTTGGTTCACGGTTTTGATTTACTTCCTGTCTTTGTTCTGTTTTCCACCAGTTTGATTAGGTTCACCTGTGTCTTGTCTCTCACCTGTTTCTTGTTTCCTCGTTGTCTCCGCCTCTATATATACCGGTCCCTTTCCTTTTGTTCTTTGTCGTGTCATTGTGTAATGTGGATGTCCTGTTCCCTGTGCTTCTGTCTGTTCCTGTGACTGAGGACTTTTTGAGTTATTAAATCTTGGAACTGCTTCAGCCTGTCTGCATTTTGGGTCCTTTCCCTGCTGCCGTGATGGCTTATCGTGGCAAATCTGCCTCGATGGCCTTTCTAAACACATCCTTTGTCTGACAGAGACATGGCTGGTGCCGGATCAAGTCACATGCCCAACTGAGTCCTTCTCTGTTTTCCGTGTGGATAGAACGGGATAGTCTGGTAAATCCAAGGGTGTAGCAGTTTGTTTCACGACTAAAAACAACTGGTGCAACCCCAAGGACATTAGGACTCTTCTCTTCCTGCTTATCGAACCTGGAGCATCTGTCAATCTCATGCCGTCCATTCTACCTGCCCTGAGAGTTCAACTCAGTTATCATCACGGCAGTCTACATACCACCACAAGTGGACATCAACGTAGCACTATTGGACTTGCATGATGTGCTATGCCAGCATCAGAACAAACATCCTGAAATGGCTATGGTGATGGCTGGGGACTTCAAAAGGGGGAACCTTAAAAAGTTATGTCTAACTTCCATCGACACATTCGTGCCACCAGAGGGGAACGAACTCTGGACCACTGTTATACACCATTCAAGAGAGGCTACAAGGCTGTTTCTCTCCCTCTGTTTGGCAAATCAGATCATTCGGGCCTTTTTCATGCTGCCAGAATAGAATTGCACTGGGAGTGGTAGTCATGAGTGACATAAAGCAGTGGTCTGACCAATCAGAGGCCACGCTACAGGACGCCCTAAGTGACGTCGACTGGGACAATCCAGTTCCAAAGATGTCAGTGAGTTTACGGATGTTGTTACGAGCTTCATAGCAATGCTAGCCAACACCATCGTCCCTACAGTAAGGGTTAGGTCCTTTCCTAATCAAAAACCATGTGTTGACAGCAGGGCAGGAAATTAAATTGTGAACATCTACCAGCTACTGACAGATATATGTATGACCACTCAATAGTAAATCAATATTTTGTGTCTGAAATCAACCAGCCACTTTCATATTTTACCAGCATTTGGCTGGTAGCTGGTGCTAATTTCCCACCCTGGTTGACAGATACATCTGTCTACAATTCAGGCTTCGTATCTGGCAACATGGATGAGTACAAGACGGCATCCTACAGATGGAGAAGGGTGGTGAAGGATGCTAAGAGAAAGTACAGGGAAAACTAGAGTCGCAGAAAAGGTGTTCTTGAAAACAGGGTTTTGTATCTGTAACTGTAGTTTTGTAAACACATTTATGTTTGTATCTGTGAGCTTAGTTTTGCAGACTTGTACATTTTGTTTTCTGTCTCCTGTCTTTCTTGTGTCTTTCACAATCTGGGAAGCAAAAATACTTGCGTGTGCACACATGCTTACAGATTTTGACAGGTTTACTGCATGACCACAAAAGAAACAAGCTATCCACAAGGGAGGCAAGGCAGGATCTCCAGCAACAAAATATATAAACTTGTGTCTGATGTAACATTAAGGTAAAAAAAACTAAATGTTTAGAAATATATTTTAATAATGGGCCATCCTAGTCAGATAGCTAATGTTAGCCAGCCAACTAACTATCATTAGCATAAAGTAAACTTTAACAATCCCTGTTTGTAGCATCCTTGGATGGGGGTAACGCTAGTGTTTCTACTCACTATATATTTATCATATACTATATTTTCTTACTTAAAAGAAATTATATTGTTACCTGAATAGGACGGCCCATTGTATAGAAATATTTTTTAATATTGTTTGTTTTGTATCTTTTCAAAAAAGTTAATGTTACATTGGACACAAGTTTATGTATTGTGTTGACTTACTGGTGGTTACTGCCGGAGTCCATCTTTCAGGGCTGGATCTCTTTACATGGCTCTGTGTTGACTGAGCATGATGGTTGACTGACAGTGTTGACTAACCAACTGTGTTGTGCGTAGCGATTGGTCAGAAGCTGGAGATCCCGCCCTCCCTCCCTTGCGGATAGCCTGTTTCTTTTGCGAATCCCTGTGTACAGAACATTACCAAGCAGTAAACCTGTTAAAAGGTCTGTAAGCGTGCACACGCAAGTATTTTTGCCCCCGAGATTGTGGAAGTGAGTTTGCAAGCCTGTGTCTGAATGCACAGACTTGCAAAACTGAGTTTGCAGAAAGAAAACAAAATGTACAAGTCTACAAAACTAAGCTTACAGATACAAACGTCAATGCACAAGTTTGCAAACCTAAGCTTACAGATCCAAACATATGTACAAGTTTGCAAAACTAAGTTTATAGATACAAACTTCAATACACAAGTTCATAAAATTAAGCTTACAGATACAAACATAAATGTACAAGTTTACAAAATGATGGTTACAGATACAAAACCCTGTTTTCAAGTACACCTTTTTGAATTATATAATATTCCATACAGATGGAGCATTGCGACACCAGACACCTATGGCAGGGGCTAAGGAATATAACCAATTACCAGGGCAGCCCCTCCTTAACTGTGGACTGCAGACGCCTCCCTAGCCGATGATCTGAACTCAGTCTATACATGGTTTGGGGCTGTCAACATCACTGCTAGTTCACCAGCTAATAATAACATTGTTAGTGTGCTGGCTAGCGCAGCTGGAGTGAGTTTAACCACTGGGTATGAGCACACACTCTCTGTGATTGAGCACAACATGAGGAAGGCTCTGACACATGTGAACACCAGGAAAGCTGTAGGCCCAGATGGCATATCTGGGCAAGTACTGAAGTCCTGTGCTAATCAGCTAGCTCCAGTGTTCACCACAATATTCAACCTCTCCCTGGCTAAGTCTGTGGTTCCCACTTGATTCAAGAGATCCACTATTGTTCCTGTGCCTAAGAATGCTTCTCCAGCCTGCATGAATGATTACCGACTTGTGGCCTTCATGTCACTGGTCATGAAATGCTTCGGGATGCTGATCATGGACTAAATCTGCGCCTTCCTCCCTCGTACCATGGACCCGTTGCAGTTTGCACACTGGCCAAACAGATGCACGGATGATGTGGTCTCCCAGGTTCTGTACAAAACTCTCTCTCATCTTGACAGTCAGAAGGGGGGTTATGTGAGACTGCTGTTCATTGATTGCAGTTCAGCTTTCAATACCATATTCCCACCAGACTTGCTGGTAAGCTGACTGAACTGGGACTGGACACCCACCTGTGTGCCTGGATCTTGGACTTCCTGACCACCAGTCCCCAGGTGGACAAGGTGAGTAGACGCACCCCAAACTCCCTCAACGTGATTCCCCCAGGCTTGCGTTCTCAGTCCCCCACTGTACTCCCTGTACACACATGACTGTGTGGCCAGGTTCAGTTCCAATTCCCTCATTAAGATTGCTGATGACACAGTGGTGGTGGGCCTCATCTACGACAACGAGAAGGCCTACCTGGAGGGAGTGGCTGACCTGTCACTCTGGTGCCAGGACAACAGCAAACTAATGAATGCTGCCAAAACCAAGGAGCTGATTGTGGACTTTTACATCAACAAAGGATGTATACGCCACTGAGGATTAATGGGACTACTGTGGAAAGGGTGAGCAGCTTCAAATACCTGGGAGTCCAGATCACAGAGGATCTGACATGGACAGCACAAACAGACACTCTGGTGATAAAGGCAAGGCAGCGCATTTACCACCTCAGCCAGCTGAAGAAATTCAGAGTCTCTCTGAGGATCCTTCAATCCTTTTACTCTGGAGCTGTAGAGAGCACCCTGAAAGGAAACATCACTGTCTGGTTTGGCAACAGCTTCGCTCAAGACAGGAAGGCTCTGCAGAGAGTAGTGTGTTTGGCTGAATGCACTGCTGGAACTACACTTCCCTCCCTGCAGGACTTACACACCAAGAGGTGCAGAACCAGAGCCTGAAGGATCATGAAGGATCCTCACCACTCCAACAACGGAATTTTCCAGCTGTTGTGGTCAGGCAAGCACCTACGCAGTCATGCAGCCAAAACATAAAGACTGAGACAGTTTCTTTCCTCAGGCCATCAGGCTTGTGAACACTGATCTCACCAGGGCCCCTCCATTACGTTCCACATACTCATCATCTCATGCACACACATAAGTACACATAGATGCGACATATATTTATTTTCTAATTTTCATATTTCTACATATATTAAAAATATAAATGTATATATTATTATTGTAAATATTGTAATTTATTTTGTATTGTTGCTGCTTTTTGTTCTGTGTTCTGCGCTCTCTGTGGGCATTGCCATTTTTCATTTCACTGCACAGCCTACATGTGCATGTGACAAACAAAGTTCTTGCAGTCTTCTTATTCCGTGCCTTTTGTTGGCATGTTGACTTTCTTGGCCTGTTACTGCCACCAACTGTCAATCAGTGGAATAGCATTAAACCATTGGCTGCAAGTTGTATTACGTCACCTCATGTGCTTGCATGTGAACCTTTGTGTCTACAAAACAAAGATTTGCTTATCATTTCAGAACTGACAACTGCACAAAACTGCATAGAATATCTTGAAGCTGAGAGTCAAAAGTCTGGCTGTAAGTGATTACTATTCAGCCTGTGACCTCATCATCAGGTGTAGCCCCAGTCTGGGCCCCTCCTGTGAACATTGATTTTACATTTGAGAGTTTTGGATAGATGACTACATTGAGTCACATCAAAAAGCCACTTGTTGTTGTCAAAAACAAAAGCAACATTTTGAGGCACAAACTAGTTACATCAGGAGCAGAATATAGAGATGTATAAAAAAAGGTATACATGGTGTACACAGGTGTCTTTGTAGAGAGCATTGTTTACAGGGAGCTGAATGGCCTCAAACTGTCAGTCAGTATGGCTGTAGAGATCCTGCATAGTGACCCATACCAACACAGACAGACACCACTGATGTGTCAAACAAACAAAAAAATCCTCCATTACACACACAGACACACACACACACACAGTCAACCTGTGAATACATTTTTTTAAACAGGCCTTCATACATATAAACACACAGTGTACATGGAGAGGAGGGGGGTGGAGGGCAGCGTGGCAGCTTTCAATATTCTTATCAAAACCTGACAGAGAGGCAGAGAAGCAACAAACGGCTGAGCGGGTTGGCTCTGTGATTACAGCTGACACCATCTCAGGAGGCCGGTTGTCATGGTAACCAGCAGCGACCGGATGCTCCTTGATTGGTTGGCAGCCCTCGTCTCCCAGCACCCTGTGCTTCTCCATTAGTATTCTGGGAGTTTCTTCCACTCATGGTTTTATCAGCCCTCTTGTTGTCTTTTTCCTCTCTATCACTTCTCACAACACCTTCACTCTCTTCTGTATTCTCCTCCATAATTCTCTCTCTCTCTCTCTCTCTCTCTCTCTCTCTCTCTCTCTCTCTCTCTCTCTCTCTCTCTCTCTCTCTCTCTCTCTCTCTCTCTCTCTCTCTCTCTCTCTCTCTCTCTCTCTCTCTCTCTCTCTCTCTCTCTCTCTCTGTGTGTGTTCCATAAATAGTAGTGATGGAGAATGCCCAGTGGCCACAGATGAGAGGAGGGGAGCTGATTGCTGACACAGTACAAGCTCAAACAGACATGAGCCAAACACACACGAAAGAACAGATATCACATAGTGCATGTTGCTGGATAGGCCCAAAACAATCCGAAGAGGACCAGATGAAATAGATATATACTGCAGATGCAATGTCTGACCTCTTTGAGGGGGGTTCATAAAGCAAGATGACCAGTTAAACCATGCTCACTTCACTAGATCAGGCTTATTTTCAGAAAATCATAAAGGAAATTGAAATAAGTCTGACCAAAGTTACCATGGGAACGTATCCCTCCAGACTAGCCTGGCCATAGTCAGGCTAGATTTCAGGTTTAGCTCCACCTCAGGCTTAGCCAGTGTTTCAATCAATGTGGCAGACTAAAACACATGCTAACATACAGCAGATATAATATTTGCCATTCTTACCTCTCAGTGTAGCATGCTAACATTTGCTAATTAGCACTTAACACAAAGTACTGCTGATGCTGACTGGGATGTAGTGTTGCAGGTATTTGGTCATAAACCAAAGTATTGGGCAAATTAAACTTTTGTCCTAATGATGGTGCTAGATGAACAGCCAGGGGATCACGAAGTAATTACAATTTCCATTCGAACCATGAATGTCTGTGCCAAATTTAATCGTAATCCATCCAATAGTCAGGATTCACTCAAAACAAAAACTGTCAACCTAAGGTGGTGCTTGAGGAAAGTCATCCTCTGGAAACCATGAATGTACATATATATAACAGACAGACAATGTGCAACTTAAACCTGAAAATACAAACTGGACTTTTGCATTTGAATTATGTCCTGATGTTAGCCCACAACATATGAAAATGAAATGTCAGTTTGGTGAATAATGGCAGCAGTCGTCATCACTCATCAATACAACATCTGACTAGCTGAAACGCACCATTCAAAAGTCATTCCACTGCTTGGTTTTCGGGCCAATGCTGCCATGTCTGCCATGTGTAATGGAATTTGGACTTAGGCTAACTCTGTACTGGACACATTGAGATGATACTGATATCGATCTTCTGTTCTGACTCTGGACACAAGTATATTACGCCAAAAGTGAAAATGTTCCTGTAAACTCACACACACAAACACCAGAATGTTGTACTGTTTGTCCTCTGACCTGTTGCTGGCTCTGCTCCTCCAGGTTGAGTTTGACCTCCAGTGACTGTCTTGCCTCCAAAAAGGCCTTCCGGTGCTTCCGGTCAGCCATGTAGTACGACATGACGCCCACAGTGATGGCACAAACATATATTATAATGTTGGCCAGAAGCTTGAAAACAATAAAGAATGCAACAGTTAGGGATCAGTGATTAATGAACACATGCACAATAAAGGCATAATAGGGCACTACAGAACGTTCTGAGAATTTTAGTTTCAATGGAAACATTCCCAACACTCAAAGTACACTCAAAGTGAACAGTACTCAAGTTTCCATCCAAATCTAGTTGAAATTTTAATCGAATTTCCATAAAATCATCATCAGAAAATGCTAATTAATGTGTGTTTCCATCCACATGAGTTCATTGGTTGATGGAGATAAAAAGCTGGTGGAGCTAATTCTCCAGTCGCTGCCATTAAACCACCACAGAAGAAGAAGAGGACACAACGAGATGACGTCATTCAAAGACCTCCAGTCAAAGCTCAAACAATGGAAAACCATGTGGAAAACATGATAGAAGTATGAGCTTTCTGCTAGTTTCACATGTTAATGAGAGGAAGGTTACAGCCTCCTCATTGCTCCACATAGATCTGATGTTTTGGTCTGCTGCCATTTTTTGTCTCTTCAATGGAGTAGAACTTTGAGTGATGTTTAAGTCACATGCTTCAGGTGCGTCATGGTTTATCTTCTCAGTCTGTTTCCATTACACTTATATGTCATTTTTATTGATACACCAACTTATACTCCACCTCAGCAAAGCATAAAAGAATTAGGGAAAATAATATTCGGTTCATTGTCATGTCATGATTCTCACAAAGTGCCTTTAAAACTCAAGCTCATTTTGTTAGCCACTGATGAGAACTAATGACATGGTTGGGACTTATTCTTTTTCAATTTATTGACAACATGTGTTTGTACTGGCCCGTGACAAGCAATCAACCATTACTTTTAAACCCTGCTTTGCCATAATAGGACACAATTTTGACTTGTAAGGCCATGATCCATCCATCCATTTTTTGCTGGTTATCTGGGGCCGGGTTGGGGTGGCTAAGGAAGGTTGTCCTGACATCCCTCTCCCCAGCAATGTTTTCCAGCTCCTCCTGGGGGATCCCGAGGCATTCCCAAGTCAGATGAGATATATAATCTTCAGTGTGTTCTGAGTCTACCTGAAGTGCCCAGAAAACCTCCAAAGTGCTGACTCCCATCCCCACCGTTTCACATTCGACTGCAAACCACCCCAGTGCGTGCTGAAGGTCATAATCTGATGAAGTCAACAGAACCACATCATCTGTAAAGAGCAGAGAAGCAATTCTGAGGTCCCCATACAGGACACTCTCCTCCCAGCTGCACCTTGAGATCCTATCCATGAAAATCACAAACAGAATCGGTGACAAGGGAAAATCCTGGTGGAGGACAACACCCACTGAAAATGTGTGACTTCCTGCCAAGAATACAGACACAGCTCTCACTCTTGTTATATAAGGATCGGATGGCTCGTAGCAATGGCCCTGGTACCCCATAGCCCCACAGTACCTCCCACAAGATTCCCTGGGGACACGGTCGTAAGCCTTTTCCAAGTCAGCAAATCATATGTAGACTGGATGGGCCAACTCCCACGACCCCTCTAGTAACCCTGCTAGGGTAAAGAGCTGGTCCACAACTAGGACGGAATCCGCATTGCACCTCCTGGATATGAAGTTAGACAATTGGTTGGAGCCTCCTTTGCAGCACCCTGGCATATGCTTTGCCAGGGAGGCTGAGCAGAGTGATACCCCGATAATTGGAGCACACCCTCTGAATATATGATCAATATATCCAGAAAACTAATGGAAAACACAATAAACTCTAACAAAATAGGGTTAATGGCAAACATTTATTATGTGGCCAAGGTAAAGCCATGCTGCTGTATATCCAATGTTGTTTGGCATTAATCCTTCCTTCAGAGTCTCATCATGTCAGTGAGTATTGTTTAGCTTATAAAATGTTTGCAGAATCTCTTCCTATACAATGCAACAGTGTTTCCCAATGATCACAGTATGAGCTTAGGATCAAACTATTACATTATAATAGCCTTTAGAACTGACATATCGGTGATATATATAACACACAGCCGTAGTCGCTACTGTATGTTAACTCATCAAAACTGATCTGGCTTTATAAAAAGGAAATACCAAAGAGGTCAAAGTACATAATGTGCCTGTTAAAAACTTTTGCAGGACACTAAATTGTTTCATTGAGTCCATAAACAGCCAGAACAGTGCAATGCTTAAACCAAGCTGCTCATGGTGTGAAAATGGTCTTAAAGTGGGTCACATCCATCCCATAAACCATCAATGTACTGTGAAAATATTTTATGCATTTAGACCAATTTAGGCAATCTCATTACCCCCACCCCCCCTTTCAGTAGTAATCTGATTTCTGGAACAAAAACTACTGTTTCCTAGTACAAGGAGATTTCTGCTGGATAAATCTAATTATTATCTGCATTAAGTTTGAATTTTTGATGAGAAAGACCCTGGGCAGGGAATGTATTGCTTCATCAGCAGTACAGGAGGGTGTAGAAGTAAAACAGGGGTTTTACAATAAAAAAACTGATGCACTGGATGCAAACATGTTATCTGATTACCTACCGTAAACACCTTAACCTGATTTCTAAAAGTAATCTGGTTTCTCGTGTGCATGTAAACATTCTGATGGTTGGTCATTTTGATCCTCTGACTGTAGAAAGTTCAGATGGGGTGTCTGACCTTTTACTGAAAGTGTCTCAAGGATAAAAATTGTCCAGTGATGAGGCAGACTGAAGCTTATTGACAACCAAACACTGTGAGTGAGAGCGCTCCAATGAGTACATGGCCTTGAATACAGTCACAACTCCAGATATGTTGTATAACGGCATGTGAGGGTTCAGTGTGAGACCATTTAGATTTTTCTACAGCTGTTTCTCTTTCTGCTCAGCGTAAACACTTGAGAAAAGTCCTTCTACACTAAGTGATATCTATCTACATGTACAGGTTTATAGATCACAATTAGACTCAGTATTAATCATTAAGGTGACAGTGAGCGGTTGCCACCACCGGCACCATTGTTTTCAGTGTTTTCATTGAAAGCCCCTTTAGACTCGGGCATTATTCTACATTTTTGTTACTGTCAACAAATCCCATGAAAAAACCAGTCCCAACAATGTGATAGAGCTCAATAGAGCTTAAGTGAATCCGAAACTTCTGGGCTCTAATCCAGAAAAAAGAAACCTCACTGACATTTTTAATAAAGGAAAATAACTAAATGTCCAGCCCAACCCAATATTTCTGTTTTCAGCATTTGATTCTACTACTTTGATTCTACATTTGATATTCCAGCCATCTCTTTCTTCATGTGAGCGACACTGGCCATTCAGGACTGTCCTCTATGTCAATCCACACACATGCAGGTCTGTGTCACGTCATTATGTACAAGTATGCATGTCACTGTCTAAACATTGTTTTAAAAAGGTGTTATATAAGTAGAGTTTATTATTATAAATGTAAAAGACAACATCTCTCATTTCTGTTCCTTTATGTAAAGCTTATGGAGTCTGAAGTATGCCAGCAGAATAGACTTTTACAATGTACAATTGCCCAATTTAAAGTTATTATAAATCAATTAATTCAAATTAACTTAAATTATGCATCATAAAACTCAAAGAAAAAAACAAAGTAAAAGTTGATTAAATATGATTTAAACTAATCTCACATCTCACTTTGATTCCCAGTTAAGTCTTTGATAACAACCCTAATGATGTCATACTGATGTCATCAGGGTTACCTCAGTTGAATTGTATTACATTATACAGAGAGGTGTTTCTATTATTTTGTGCACCACATTTAAATCAGTGAGTGGAGGCTCAATAACAGAAACACCTCTGTGTATAATGCCATTCAGACAAACCTTCAGTTAGAACCTTCATGCAGGAAGGATTTATTGCAGGACAGTTAGACTGCATTAGTTTTAGCCAGTGGACCTAATAAACTGCCAACTGAGTATATATTCAATAAATAAAATGAAAGTTTTCAATAGGAAGTCCTCCTCTACATCTTTCCAAATACTGACTTTTTAGTATTTGTATAATCCTTGATGAAATCTCTATTTTAATGAGAATTTGTTTCTGTTTGAGAGCAATATTTGATAATTACCATTTCTTTTCAAAATGCCACAGTGATTAATAAATTTGATATATGCATTATTGTACCTAATTTGTCCAGTTGTTTTTATTAGCATGTGATTCTCACACTGAAACTCTGTTGTGAAAACTAAGCCAAAGCAATACTAAAGTACTGGAATACAATAGATCTGTGAAAATGTGGTTGTTGAAAGTTCAAGCAGCCCACAACTAGTACAATACAGCATTCTGCAATGTGCATCAACATGTGCATGTTTAGTGCATGCATCAGAATGGTTTTTAATTTGCTTATGCACACATGGTGTTTGTGCAGCGAGGCAAAAGGTTATAAGCAGTGACTTCTGAGTAGAATACAAATAAATACTGAATGAGATGTTTTTGAATTAATTCAATTCAAACTGGGGACATTTGTTGCATGTCATTTCTCACCAACTTTCCTGTCTGTCTCTACTGTAAAAATATCAAGTAAAGACAAAATGCCTAAAAAACAATTCTGATTATATGACCAGAGTTGGGTATTGAACCTTAATACTCTTGGTACCAACTGAATGTGTCCATAGAGTATACAACACTGTCAAGAACACAAATCTGGCATCAATATCTGGTCAGATTCTTCATGTTGCTGACTTATTCTTTAATCAGATAGTTCCTGATTTCAATCATTATATGTGCTGATGAGGAGCATGTGAGATGATCGAAAGCTCTAGAACAAGCAAGTAAGTGGACCATGAGTCAAAGTTGTTTTATCAGTAGTGTCATTTTAGTATCAATGCCAAAACTCAGGAATCATATATGCAATAACAATTCCCTAACCTAGTCTGTAGCCCTACATGTGACCTTTAGAAATCCCAAGGCAGCAGTTTGATTGGTTGCGAGTGAAAATGTTTGCCTCTGGAAACAGCAGCTGAGGTTGGCTTTTGGCCTACTACTGCATCTATGAACCTACTTTTGTGTTCAAACTATGTCATAAAGACTTCTGTAGGTTTGATGAGTGGAGGTCTGGCTACATGAGATTACACACAGGTAAATAAATGCATTTCAGGACAACCATCTACCTGTCCCTCCACCCCACCTCCCCTCCCACTCATACCTGTCTGCCAAGTGCTGCCCCCTGGATGTCCTCCTGCTGCTGCTGGGCGATGGTGACGCCCAGAACCAGGGTGTGGACCCCGCAGGATACAGTAGTGATGAGCACGATGGGTGACAGCCTCAAAGGCAGAGTCAGGAAAAAGGAGAAGCTGAAGAAAGCCTGCCAGCCCACCGTGTCACTGGCCTGGTGGAAGCGAGCATAGTTCAGACCCAGATAGCAGAATATCTGAGCTGCTATGAGCACCCACAGGGCGTAGGGCACCACCCGCCTCGAGATGCGGTCTGGCAGCAGCCCGAAGCGGCACAGCAGGTAGAGGATAATATCTGCTGCCAGTCCCACTGATGCCACTAAAACAGAAGCCAGCTTGTCCGTGGTGTAGACCACCGCACACATGACGATGATGTAGCTGTCGAAGAGGGCGGCGAACACCACGAGCACCAGCAGGGTCTCGTGTCTCTGCCGTCTGAAGTAGGTCTGGTAGAGGTTCTCCAGAGACTCGGGCGCGAAGGTGAGGCGCATGAACCGTGGCAGGCAGAGGCAGCATCCTGAGCTCCGAACCGTGACCTCGTGTGTTCGCCCCACCGCCTGCCCGGGGTCAGAAGGCAGCGTCACCGAGCAGTCCGCCGAATACTCCGCCGAGTATTCTGGCTCAGAAAAGGCTCGGTTTCGAGGCATGGTGAACACTCAGAGCTTCTGCTTCCTGCCTCCTCCTTTCTATCAAAATGGAAAGCTGTTTGTCGTCTTACAGGAGTAGACCAAACTCTCAGGTATACATCATCTGCTGAGTAGCCTCTTTTTCCTCCTGAGAGCCCACATACGTGGCATGAATCACATAAGTGTGTTGATTGTCAGAACCTGTACATTGGAGAGATGTCTTCTTGCATAGCTGCACCCGATGTCGCTCATCCAATGCTGTCATTTGACTCCGTTAGTCCTTTGTCATGCACAGATCGAGCACGTCTACTCTTCTTCAGCAACGTGATCCAAAGAATGCGCACCTCTCATTCAGCTTTACAAGTGTGACTGTTCACCAGCTCCTTTCCACCTTTGTACTTCACCGGTGTGTAGGCTACCATGTCGGAGTTGTTGAGTTCATTAACACTGGATCAACTAAGTTTATGTTTGTATGTACTTCCTCTGTCTCCATCATTCCTCTGGGCTGGACAGCTCTTTGCATTTTGGCCTTCCATAGTCCCACCTCACATGGCCTGAATAAAGAGGGACACATGAGGAAGAAATTCACCATGGCTTAATCTCCCAACACAGAGGCATTTGTTTTGCATTCAACAAAACCTGATGATCAGGGTAGGTAGCCTACAGTACAGTCCCTAATTCCTGCACCTGGCTTCTACTGGCTCCTGCTGGCTCCTGCCTCCTCTCGCCAACATCCATGTCAACATCTAGCTGTTTATTACAGGTTTTCTATTCCTGGCAGAATGCGACTAAAGACATTTCACGTATTTTAAGGGACACTTGACCTCGGCCTGTATTCAACCCACCAAACTTCGTTGTTTTTTTTTTTCAATCAGATTTGGCCAGGTTTCCCTAGCATCCTCTTCAGAATATCCCTACACTGAGGTGACTGGCAGTTGGTTGAATGAAATAAACGTAAGATGAGCATTTGAAGTTGGTGTGTCATATATATGCCGAATTGAAAAATGACTCCTAAGCATTGAAAATGCATGAGTAATATTTTACGGGGTTTGCGCTTTTGCCGATAAAGCAAGGCACACTTAGCCTAAATGGGCAGATTTGGGCGTCAGGGTCTCTCCATAGAGGGACCAGGCTGTCTGCTCTAGGCCTAACGTTACCTAGCTACATGTTGCGCTCTGTCAAATACACAGGTTGAAAACCCATTGAAAACACTACGCTCACGCTATGCAAAGACATGTACACTGTCACAATAAGCACGGAGTCCAAGCTATAAATGTCTGAGCGTTCTGAGTTGATACATTAGACCCATGTCACCCACTTGGTCATCCAACTAACTGTTTAACGGCTGCTTTAGCATCTCTGAGCTGAATTATGTATATCTGTCTGATACTCTGAATCTGATTTTCACTTCGGCTCTTTACTGTCCAGTTACAGTGTCTGCTGTCTGATTTCCATTCACCTGTAATGCTGGAAGCGGATATTTTCTCCCCATTCTTCCAGATACAGTGAAAATCATGTGCATAATCTTTACGGTTGCATCCGCTTACCGTGTCCAAAGGCAGCTTTCGTCTCCTGTGGGTGCTAACGTTATTCCCTTTAGACAGATGTGACTGTCTCAGCCGGCCTGACACACAGCAGCCTGCATATATTCTACCTCAGTCTGAGACAAATAAAAAAAAATGCTAATGGAAAGTCGCCTCGACGAGAACACAAACCCCTGCTTCGCTTCTGCCGCTGTTGCTCTTGGGTGTTTTCCGCAGAACACACGGAACCGCTTCACCGTCAAGCTACAAGCATTAAACACAAGATTTCCGGTCACTCTTAAAATAAAACTTTATTTGCAAACGTGCTTTTTCGACAGGGTGAATAAAGGGGCTTATAAAGATTCATTTAAACGAAACTGTACATTTGAATGACCATTGTGTTGTAAAAGCTACTTTTCAGATGGTTACTGTAGGCAGTAGCCTAGTTTGATGAACACTCAGTGACCCACTCTGTTATCATCACAAATAAAAAAACAAAAAGCTTCAGTCTGGCTTTCCCTCTTACAGAACCTGTGTTTGCATAAAATGTTACTGTTACATACTGTTAAGTCAGTTATATCACATTTGCCACATTTAAGTCAACCTATAAAGCTCTATGTTCTGCACGTTGAATTTATAACAGTTTACATGGGTTTACCCTCTGTTACTTCTCAGCATAGTTGAGCATGAACAACACAGAAGATAACATATCTCAAGGTCTGTTCAAGAGCCTTTCCAGAGCTTTCAACCGTATTTTATGGCCTTTAGCAGTGGATGGAGTTTGCCCAGTTGTCATGGAGATGATGTGATGACAAATGAGCCATATCCATAACAACTGAGTAATCTCCATTCAGTGATGAAGACCTTGAGATGCGGTTGAAAGCTCTGAAAAAAGCTAGTAAGTGGACCTGGAATTAAGATTTGGGGTCTATGTAACCATCCAGCAGGTTCATGAGCTTCAAGGGCTTTATTAATCACCTCTATGGAGTCTGTTCAACAACTACCTGTTTATTACCACTGTAAGTCACAGTGCACAAAACAACTGATGCTTGACACAAGGGTGGACGGTTGTGGCTCGGGAGGTAGAGCGGGTCATCCACTGATCACAGGGTTGGCAGGTGATCCCCGGCTCCTCCTGTCCACATAACAAAGTGTCCTTCTGCAAGACACTGAAGTTGCTGTCAGGCCAGCACCTTGCATGGTAGCTCGCTGCCATTAGGCCAGTGTGTGTGTGTGTGTGTGTGTGTGTGCGTGTGTGTGTGTGTGTGTGTGTGTGTGCATGCGTGTGTGTGTACGGGTGAATGGGCGGCAAAATTGTAAAAAGTGTTTTATAAAGGCCATTTGAAAGTCCAAAGTCTCCAAAACCAATGGAGTTTCAGCAGACAGCTTGGAAGAATGTAATATCTTATAAAAATCCGTCTTGACAAAAAGATTTTGATATGTATTGGTGCACTAGCCATCATGCTTTTATTTTGAAGGTAATATCGAGAATCCGTATTTACTCTAGCATTTGCTGTCTAACTTGATTCGACCACCTCCACATTTTCTCCCATGGTGTCACCGCCCCCTCAAACCATCACCTCTTCCCTCCCTCCTCCTGGAGGTTAGGCTCTGAACAGGAGGCGTTTTGTGAACAAGATGCTCAGTTTACAGTACCGGTCTGAGTGGGAAAGTTTATCGTCAGTAATGCATGCATAATGATATCTTTCCATGTGTAGATGAAGAAGGGCAGCCTCTCTCCCGACTGGTTGCTATGGCCACTGGTGCACTAAAACAGCTCCACAGTTAGGTAAGGGTTTGGTGCCTTGCTCAAGGACACTGTGATGGAAGTTGTTTTGGGAGGAATATGCGTCATTTATTGAGATTCTACATGTTTCCAGATGGTGTGGGGTTCAACGGGTGTCCCAGGAAAAGAATAAATAAATAATAATAAATAAATAATAAAAAGTCACTTCTGTGTTATTTTGTTATTCATAAGTGAATACAATTACAGGACTGAACTTAAATTGACTTAATTCTGATTCTCAAAAGCTGCAGTAAACAAAGACATGAAGGTGTTTGATCCTTATAATATTCAATATAATTACTAGTCCTGGGTACATCTATTTAAACAAGCAATTAAACAGTAAGATAATTCAATTAGACTACACATATATTGCCCTTTTCTACCTTAGTAACAAAGCACTTTACAAGTTGAAACACACACACACACACACACACACACACACACAACCCTGTACTTCTATACTTGTGAGGACCTTCATTGACATAATGCATTCCCTAGCCCCTAACCCTAATCATCACAACTAAATGCTTAAACCCAACCTTAACCCTCGTCCTAACCTAAACCTAATTCTAACCTGAACCTTAAACCAGGTTTGAAGCCTCAAACAGCCCTTTGAAGGTCTGTTCTCACTTTCCAAAAATGTCCTCACTTCCAAGGTCTAAAACTCAAATTGGTTCTCACAAAGCTAGCTGTACAAATACACAGATGCACAGGTGTTTGCATGGTTTCCATTGGGACCAATTTGGAGATCAGTATCTTGCTCAGGGACACTTTAACATGAGGGGCAGACATGCTCCACCTTCTGAGCTGCAGCTGTCCTGAAAGTTTGACACATTCATTTGGAGACATCTGTAGACCTGCAGTATTTTTACCATTAAGCAGTGGTGTAGACTCAGATCAGAATACTTGGAGTGTGTAACTGAGTCATGAATTTGATGAGTTCATAAAAGACTTGCAGTCTGACTTTGACGGCAACACAGTCGACTAGTGATTTCATTGGACCTGAGGATGACACAAGAAAGTAAAACCCAACATAAGTAAGGTGTTGTTCCACCACTAGCCTCCAGAACAGCTGCAGTGCTGCTTGTCATAGATTCTCCAAGTCTTTAAACTCTGCTGGAGCGATGAACAGCATTCTTTATAAAGATATTCCCTCATTTGGTTTTGGTGGTGGTGGTGGAGAGTGCTGTCTCCCAGATGTGTTCAGTTGGGTTGAGATCTGGAGGCTGTGCAGGCCATAGCATATGACTCACATCATTTCCATACTCATCAAACCCTTCATTGAGCTCTGAACCCTTTCTTGAAAGCACTTACACCTTTCCCCTTGCCACCTTGATCTAATAAAGCTAATAAATCAGGTGTCATGGAAACATATGGGTCTGTTCAACAGGTGGAAACTGACAACCGAACAGAAAGCACCTAATTGAATCTTGCCTGAACCTGGAGAAAATTAAACCGGTTTGATATAATCACTCTAAGCAACAGTGAAATGAAGCCAAATGTGTGGCTAAAATAGAAAAAAAAATGAGATTGAACAAAGTCACCACTTACTGGGCTGTCATTGGTCTTTGCTTGAGATTGTCAAACTGTAAAAACATGGCAGTTCTGGACATTTTGTCAAATTTCTAAAACCTATATTATTTCCAAAAAATGACAAGATGAGACTGATGTTTCTGAGTCAATTCTCCAGTAGCTGTTTCCAGACTTAAACCTTGTAGTGAAAGCTGAGCTTGGAACATAGTGTGGCTGCACAATTCCAGTACATTAATGTGTCTACATGGAACCAGTTTGACACCACCTCCTTTCAATGTCACCCCCCTGCCAGTAGGCCTGTATTGATTGTGCCACTGAAACCCTGCTGTGAACCTGTGATCATTACACAGATTGTTGGCTATTGACCAGCTACATTTCATCAGCATCATCTCCCAGCTTCAGTGTCCCAAACCGACTGTCCAGGTCACATTGCAAAAACACAGAGACACACATTTGCCTCATTATGTGCTTGTGGACTTGGAGATCAGACGACATAACAAAAACATGTCACCTTCAGTCTGGAGAAACAGGTTGGATTAACCTTTGTCTCAGACGTACTGTAGTCCACTGAGAATTGCCAGGCTTCTGGATGCGTCATCAGTAATTAATTTACCCCTGGATTTCCCTAATGATGTTACTGTGGTAGATGGATTACCACAGAGAACAGTCCGCACTACAGTATAATAAATTACCTGTATGCTTCAACATGAGGAGCCAGGACTACTGATGGTGGAGATCAATTATGTGTTGGATTAAAGTACACTGCATCATCTGGCAGATCAGACAGGTTTGTGTTTGAGGAGTTAAATGCTCATTTATCTATTGATAAGTCACATTTTGTCATGCTTGTGCTGACATTTAATCAAATCAGACTTCAGCACTGGAAAATAAATTCAGTTAAGGAACTAAAAAACATGCATTCTAATCCCTACTTGACTGGTTGAAGCATGAACACATTCCCAAAAGCAACTTAAATTTTCGTACTGCCAAAAAGATGCATACATGGGTCATCTTCACTTTTACATGAGGGAAAAAGTGGGGAATGATCTTATTGACATCTTATGCATCCTGAAGTGAAGATTTATGAAGGGATGAATTTAAAATACTGTCTGTAATATTTGTACTTACTTTAACATACAGTAGGCATACACTTGAATCACATGACTTGAATTCAAATCAGACTCGAGTCATGAATCTGATGACTTCAGACTTGACAAGATCAAACTTGAACTTTAGCCTTTTGACTTGGAATGACTTGTTGTGCACAAAGATTCAAAATTATGTTATTAAAAGAATTACAGTGAATCAACTCTTTGTTTTCCTGACAACACATACTCTGCATCAGTCCAATAGCAGCTAGTGTGGTTGCGGAGCAGGAGTGTTTGTCAGTGCAGAGCAGCAGACAGACAGACAACAGATGATACCTCAGATTACCACCTTCAGATGTAAAGACTCTGCTGTGCTAGACAAAATTCACACAGATTGATTTGAAAGATGGGTGGCACGGTGGTGCAGTGGTTAGCACTGTCGCCTCACACCAAGAGGGTTCTGGGTTCGCACCCGCCGGCCGGCCGGGGCCCTTCTGTGTGGAGTTTGCATGTTCTCTCTGGGCACTCCGGCTTCCTCCCACCATCCAAAGACATGCAAGTTAGGTTAATTGGTGATTCTAAATTGTCCGTAGGTGTGACTGTGAGTGTGAATGTTTGTCTGTCTCTATGTGTTAGCCCTGCGATTGACTGGCGACCAGTCCTGGGTGTACCCCGCCTCTCGCCCAATGTCAGCGGGGATTGGCTCCAGCCCCCCCATGACCCTCTAAGAGGATAAGCGGTATAGAAAATGGATGGATGGATGATTTGAAAGATAGTAACGTTTATTTGAATGTAATAAATACACATTTTAAAAAGCATTTGACAAAAGAAACAACTTTCAGACAAAATAACATACAGTTCTATTCTAATGTTAGTTTGTCAGCTATTTATAAGATTTTTTTTCAACTCTTATTTTACTCAACCCCTTTCTGTCCATGACATTATAGAGATTATATTTCAGCATCACTTGTCATCACTTTACCCTTTACCTGTTAACTCCAATCTTTAACAAATGTGATGTTAGCAAAACTTTCGTATATGCATTTAATATACTGTATTCATATTAACATTGGTGTTTGCAGGCAACATCCCTATCCTGTTATGACAGCAATGCTAATGTTCTTTCACTTTTAATGAACAATTCACTTATAACCTGTAATCTGTATGATACACAAACAACTACAGTAACAGATACCAGCTCCACTCAGTCACTTAATGAATGGTAAACAGTTTTACTTTGTACTTAATATGAATATGACATTTTGATTTTCACAAGGCCTTTGGAAAAAATGTGATTTGCATATGTAGCATGTTTTCCTCTATAATGGCTTCTTTCTAGCCACCCTCGCATACAGGACAGTGTTATGTAAAGCGCTTGATATGGTTGACTGGTGGACCTTCACTCCACTCTCAGTCCTGAACCCTGCAGCTCCTTCAAAGTGATTGCTGGATTGTTGATAAGTCTCCTTCCTGCTCGGACACTGAGTTTTGAGGGACGGCCTTGTCATGCAGTGCCTGCCTGGGTGGTATGATGTAGCTTCCATTTCCTCACTACTGATCCAACAGTGCTCACTGGGATATCCAAACCCTTTTATATTTTGTAGCATTTTCTTAATTTGTGTAATACTTCAGTACATTTAGTACTTTGGTCTTCATATTCACACCTTTCCTTCAGATTCACAGTCTGACCAATGATACTAAAACTTAGGGGATTATTTTAATGATCCACAGGTGGAGGCCAATTGTGTCCTCATTAGGGCAATTCAATTTCAATTCAGTTTTATTTATATAGCGCCATATCATAACAAAGTTATCTCAGGGCACTTTTTCGAATAGAGCAGGTCTAGACCGACTCTTTATATTTACAGAGACCCAACAGTTCCCACCATGAGCAAGCACTATGCGACAGTGGCAAGGAAAACTCCCTTTTAACAGGTAGAAACCTCGAGCAGAACCAGGCTCAAGGTGGGCGGTCATCTGCCTCGACCGGTTGGGTTGAAGGGGGAGGGGGGGAGCGGGAGAGAGAGAGCAGGAGGAAAGAGAACATACAGCAGCACAATACAGTTCCACATAGAGATGTAAGGCAATAGATATGGTAATGGCATTGATGTTAACACCAACAGAAACAACACTAAGAGCAACATTATAATAACAATACTAATAACAAGAGCAGCAACAGCAATAGCAGCAGCAGGTGCAGAGCAGGAGCACGGGGGCAGCAGGCGGCAGCAACCACAGACCCAGACTCTACAGCTCCGGAGGCAGAAATACCTGCAGAAAGCAACAGAAGGGGAGAGAGAGAGAGAGAGGAGAGAAAGCACACAACTAAGGGAAGAAGTTGAATTAATAACACGCATTGATGGGATATGAGGGCGTACAGATGGAGAGGAAGAGGAGGAGAAAGGAGCTCAGTGCATCATAGGAAGTCCCCCGGCAGTCTAGGCCTATACCAGCATAACTAAGGGGGGGCTCAGGGGTCACCTGAGTCAGCCCTACTATAAGCTTTATCAAAGAGGAAAGTCTTAAGCCTACTCTTAATTGTGAGGAGGTTGTCCGCCTCCCGTACACAAACTGGGATCTGGTTCCCATTCTACTTTTAGAGACTCTAGGAACCACAAGGAACCCTGCATTCTGGGAGCGCAGTGCTCTAGTGGGGTAATAGGGTACTATGAGCTCTTTAAGATATGATGGTGCCTGACCATTTAGGGCTTTGAAGGTGAGGAGAAGGATTTTAAATTCTATTCTGGATTTTACAGGGAGCCAGTGTAGAGAAGCTAATATTGGAGAAATATGTTCTCTTTTTCTGGTTCTTGTCAGTAAGCGTGCCACAGCATTCTGAATCAGCTGGAGAATCTTAAGGATTTATTGGGGCAGCCTGATAATAGAGAGTTGCAATAGTCCAGCCTAGACGTAACAAATGCATGGACTAGTTTTTCTGCATCTTTTTGAGATAGGATGTGCCTGATTTTTGCAATGTTACGTAAATGAAAAAAGGCAGTTCTTGAAGTTTGTTTTATGTGGGAGTTAAAGGACATATCCTGATCAAAGATAACTCCAAGATTCCTTACGGTTTCGCTGGAGGCCAGGGCAATGCCATCTAGAGAAACTATATCTTTAGATAATGTGTTTCGAAGGTGTTCGGGGCCAAGTACAATAACTTCGGTTTTGTCTGAGTTTAACATCAGAAAATTGCAGGTCATCCAGGTTTTTATGTCCTTAAGGCATGCTTGAAGTTTAGCTAATTGATTGGTTTCATCTGGCTTGATCGATAAATATAATTGGGTATCATCTGCATAACAATGAAAATTTATGGAGTGCTTCCTAATAATATTGCCTAAAGGAAGCATATACAAGGTAAATAGAACTGGTCCAAGCACAGAACCTTGTGGAACTCCGTGACTGACTTTGGCGTGCATAGAGGATTCATCATTAACGTGTACAAACTGATATCGATCTGATAAATAGGATTTAAACCAGCTTAGTGCAGTACCTTCAATGCCAATTAAATGTTCTAGTCTCTGTAATAGAATGTGATGGTCAATGGTATCGAATGCAGCACTAAGATCTAGTAAGACAAGTACAGAGACAAGTCCTTTGTCTGATGCAATTAGAAGGTCATTTGTAACTTTCACCAGTGCTGTCTCTGTGCTATGATACACTCTAAATCCTGACTGAAAATCCTCAAACAGCTTGTTGTTGTGTAGAAAGTCACACAACTGATTGGCGACTGCTTTCTCAAGGACCTTAGAGAGAAAAGGAGGGTTAGATATAGGTCTATAATTTGACAAAATCCCTGGATCAAGAGTGGGCTTTTTAAGAAGAGGCTTAATTACAGCTACTTTAAAGGACTGTGGCACATAGCCTTTTAATAAGGACAGATTGATCATATCTAGTAAATAAGTGCTAACTAAGGGTAAAATTTCTTTAAGCAGGCTAGTTGGGACGGGTATTTCTCATCTGTGTAAACTTGGAGCTTCCAGAGCATGGGTGTTGAATACTTCAAAATAAAACATTACACAGAAATGAATCTCAATGTATCATTTATAATTTGGTTGAATACTTTTGCAGGCCACTGTATATCGATAGGGGAGAATGGCGATCTGATTTTTGTGATGTTAGTTTTTTCCATAATCTCCAAGCCTATGGGTAAAGGTGCATTCCAGTTCAATTCAGTTTTATTTATATATTTAACAGGTAGAAACCTTGAGCAGAACCAGGCTCAGGTGGGCGGTCATCTGCCTCGACCGTTCCAGTTTCACAACAAACACTACTCAGGTACAACTTGTGTGTATTACAGACAGAAACACGTCTCTGTAGTCTACCCTCGACTTCAGAGTTTGAAGCAGTGATTCATGATGACGAGTCTAGGGAAGTTTGACAGTTGTAAATGGAAATTAGAGGAACTCATACTCAGAAGAAGTTGATATTGTTGTAGATAAAGGCTCAAAGGTTACATATAGTTGGAAACACAAGAGTAAGTGTAACTCGACCTTATCTCTGTATTGCTGTATAAACTAGCAAGATACTGTAAATGTTATCTGTAAGACGTTTCCTTTGTGATTTACACACAATATATCCAGTAAGACACGTGTTAGAGAGATTTGGATAATAAGTATTCTTGTGAGTTCTGTAGATTAGAAAAGGAAACTATTTGTCATTTTTGTCCCAGAATACCTTGATGAATGTCTTTTTAGAAGACTTGGTGAATAATAATAATGGAAGGTAGAGATATTTTCCTTAGTTTGACCTCTTCTGAGATGTTTTCTTGGAGGAAAATTCCACATGCCGTATACATTTTGCCAAATGCTTCCAAAGAATCATTTTATCATGTGGTTAAAAAAACCAAAAAAAACCGTTGGCGTTCTTGTGGTGACGTCAGAACGCAGCGTACGCAACCTTACGCTGCTGACGTGTAGGTAGGGAAGTGGCTGTCAAGCCGTCTTTAGTCGCTAGCGCTTAGCTTTTCCTCATCTTCATCATAAGCCTTTGTCATTGACAGCCCGCTATGAAATCATCTGCTTTAGTACTTAGCTATCTGATAAAATAAGAACGGAAGAGAAGCCCGGCCAATCGCACAGGTAGGGGACTTCCAATTAAATCACCGGCAAGAGCTAGCAGGCTAGCAGGTTGTAGTGCCAATAGTAGCTATTACAGCTGAACAAATTGACATCGTCGTTGACACATTAGTTACACTGAGCGGTAGCAATATAACATTGACGTTTTCTTACGTTCCTGTTGAAAACCGTAAGGTAATTTTATTCAGAGCTGCTAGCCTGTCACCATTCGTATTTACCCCATGGTGGTGGTGACAACTCATTCTGCCAGCTGCTGAGCCCCACAGCCCCAGGTAAATGCAGCCAGGTGGGCTTACATTACTAACGCACTGCAGAAGAAAGAGGGCAAGGCTCGACAATCTGCTGCATTCACTTACATCCAGCAGAGACCAACCCAGTCACAGTCTGAGACAGTTTGCTGTGGTTAAATTGAAGCCATTGTTAAAACCAAAGCAGTTCATAAAATCCACATCAGACGTATCACTTGTACAGAGATGTACAGAGATTCACTGTTAATCCGCTTAATTCACTTTACGTTGAGGGTGGCAGAATAGCAAAGGGGAAGTGCTGGAAATATACAATCGTGCCAATTTATTTGGTACACGAAGCAGCACACCAGTCTCACCTTCGTGAAAACTCTCTCTCTGTTATACAGTATATATGAGCAATAACTACAATTAAGGGATCCTTATCAAAATATTTCTTTGTCATGAGTTTAAGTAAAAAAAACAAAAAACAAAAAACAAACGTATCAGCTAATAAATTATGATCTGACTCCAAACTCTTGAATACGAATATGGCCCAGTATAGATCAGGCTCTAATGGAGACCATCAGCTGTTCTAGTTTCAAAAAACTGTTTTTAAAATAGTTTTTCACAATAGCTGATTAATTTGCTGTCGATCGGTTAATTGCTTAATCTTAATCTCATTTTTAGCGCTACGCTTTTTTGGACATGCATCGCTTTAGTTCCAAAACAGATGTGCATTGCTTGTATTTTATTGTTGATCCTTCGTACGGGTACCATCATCATGTGTCCTCTAGCTGACATTGGCTGAATTAATTATGACTGGACACTGGATTTATTCCTTTGCACTATTGTATTTGTATTTCTTTATTTCTTCTTGTCGTTGGTACAGTATGTGGAGTTCTTTAAAGTGACAGAAGTCGAGTCACAGGATACGGTTGCCTGCTAACAGCACCCAGTCTGAATCCACCTTGTGGTGTTGTCAGCCCTACTGGATGGCTGTGTGTTTGAAGTGACACACATAGCTGTTTCAGGGGTGTAGCAACCTCACTGCCCCCCCAGTAGATGGAGGATGTCCCAGATAAACTAACACTGTTTTCCACAGGTGTGGTTGAATGCAGCGGTTTTATGAAGAAGCGTGAGTGACAACAACAATGGGGAAGAGGAAGGTGCCAGATCTGTACAGAGCTCCCTTTCCCTTATACTCCATTAAAGTTGACCCTAAAACAGGGGTAGTGGTCACAGCAGGCGGAGGAGGGGCTTCCAAGACAGGCATCAAGAATGCTGTGGTAAGTACTGAGGATCAAGTGTTTAGTGATTAAACTGTTTTTTTAATAGCATACTACAGTGGCCAAGAAAGCTCAATGCACTGTAACTTAAGAAAACACATGCACATAAACAAATGTGTTTTCTTAATGTGGATGTGTTGTGTGTGTGTAGATGTGTTTTTTAAGTTGTTGTGCATTGAGCTCTCAGAACCACTGTAGAATACAACAGAAGAGGGTATTATTCAATTGTATATGTATATTGCAATAGTAATATTTACAGGTGCCCACCTGCACTGTCAACTCTAGAACGTGTTTAGTGTGAGTGTATGAATGAAACCTGGAGCAGCAGCAGCAGTAGCAGACTCATGATTGTGTTGCAGCACTTCCTGGATCTACAGCTGGTTGGAGAACACCAGTACAGTGCCAGTCTCCTTCACTCTCATGATACTGACACACGTGCAACCATGAACATGGCTGTAGGTAACGGTGTGATCGCTGCAGGACAGGACGGGAGCTGCTGTCTGTTGAGGTTCAAACACTGCACACAGAAAGAAGGAGGCAAAGCTGCTGCTAAAGATGGTGAGGCTAACTGCTACAATCTGAAATATACCTGCTGTCTTAAAAAGAACATATATTACATATAGTATGAAGCTGGTTAGCAACTGGCTTGGGTTTTACAGGCTGTTAGCAGAGCATCTTCAGCTTCAACTCAGTCATGTGCAACATCATCACAATATTAGTATCGAATATGACATTCAATGAAATGGCTGTGGGCAAATTAGGTCATTGCAACGTGATATTTAATGAGGTCAAATATATACAATATAAGCACACAACTAGAATAGAACAAGAAGCTGTAGGAATAATGTCCGAATATTAAAAGTAGTGTTCAGTGAGTATAGAAAAAGAAACAGATTCTATTTATTGTCCATAGAGACATTTGTGCTGTTTCTGTACATGATGAACAACACAGTATTATGTGCTGCAATAGTCTGTTCTACAACAGATGCATAATGATTCAAAGCAAAAGGCAGGTATCACCTTATTCATATACAGTGTCCATGGAAAATCCTCATACCAATTTTTCATCTTACAGCCTGAAAACAAAACCCATTAAATTATCCTTTTCCAGCTTTATTCACTCATTTTGCCTTACAACAGCAACAGTTCTGAAAATTAATAAAAACTGAAAAGCTAGAATAAGAGACTTGGAAAAGTGATCAGTCCCCTTATTTAATGCTCCATAGAACCACCTTTTGCTTTAATTACAGCCATCAGTCTGTTTGGATATGTCTCTTACCAGCTTCGTGCACCTCGATTGGGGAATATTTGTCCATTCTTCCGTGCAGAACAGTTCAAGTTCAGTCAGATTTCGTGGTGAGCGGCGATGGACTGCTCTCTTCAAGTTGGATTTAGGTCAGGGTCTCTCAAGTACATTCACCTCCCTAAATCTTTGATTACTTAGTACTATTACTACTATGAAGTAGTGAAAAGGCACGAGTTAGGAGAAGGATACACAAACAGGTGGGGCCAATTAGCCTGGTGTGTGATCTGGAAGGTGATTGGTTGTTATAGTGGTTAATCTAAGGGGCTGATCACTTATCCAAACCAGGCACTTTACTAATCAAATTTTAATAAATGTTCAGAATATTTAAAAATGTTATTTTCACTTTGATGTGTAAGATTAGAATGTGTAAATACAGCTGGAAAAATATTTTGTATTGTCATGTGGGTGTAATGTGACAGACGGTAAGGACTTTGACAGGGCGTGATGATTTTCCTTAGGCTCTGTACATGTGCATCTAAACCTGTAAACCTTGTGTGATCACCTGGCAGGGAACAGCGTGCAGCAGGGTAATGCCAGGCGACGAGCTGGGAAAGGAGACAAAGGGGGACAGGATGGTGCTGCAGCGTCTGGAGATATGTCCGACATGAAGGATGAGACGGCTCACATTTCTGTGACTGGTTTGGCTGAAGTGCAGTCAGACCTGAACCCTCAGGACCCACTCCAGAAGGTGGTCAGGTTCAGTCCTGACCTGAGCCTTCTGCTGACAGGAGGCACAGATGGACACATCCGAATTTGGGAGGTAAACAGTCTACTTGTTCTTTTCACCTGACCAGCCATGTTTGAGGGGTGTATCAAGGCTCTGGAGCACGTGCTGCTTTAGTTTGATTCCTTTGGGAGGTGAGGACAATGCTTCTGAACATAAGTATGGATGTAAAGTGGATGTCTATGTGATAGCCAGCTGGTGGAAATGCTCCTTTTTGTGGTCTGTCCTGCAGTTCAGCATTCCTTACACTAAACTTAACCTCACCAAAGCCTAGCTAGTGCTGAAACGACAAGGGGATGAATCCATTAGAAGATGAATGACACTTTTTGATAAGTAATTAAAAGTTGAAGTCATATTTCAAGATAAATACTAATATTAACTGGTTATAGCTTTTCAAACATAAAAAATATGACATTTTCAGACCTTCATTGTCTTTGTTGCTGTAGCTCCTCCACGGGTTAGAGCAGAAGTGGATGAGTTGCCACTTGGCTGTCCAGAGATGCCCTTTTGCACACCACTCAGCTGTTAATTTTATATTTTTGGCCTCTCTTTTGGATTGTAGAAACCTGGACATTTCCCTCTAATCTCACTGCTGCATGTTTTAATTTTCATTATTAGGTACTTGTAGTTGAAAATCCTATGTTGGCTGTTGGAAAAGCATAATGTCTGTCACCAACAGTCATCCAGTGAAAATGAAATAATTCCTTTTTTTTTTTTCTTTTTTTTTTTTTTATAAATATGGCTCTTATTTTCATAGTTTTGGCCCACTGTCCTATTTAGTAAATAGCTTAGAGTTCTGGGGGTGTGATGGTGTGTTTTAGTCCACTTAATGAAAATGATGGTAAAGACTAAACGTGTTACATAAACCTTTGGAAATCTCCATTAGTTTTTGCAGACTGACTGACTTCCTGGTTCAGCTTTGACCTGCTACAATAAAAAGGGACAATATTGGAGATTTTGGATGTGTGATTTAGTTAATAATTGAGGTCAAGTGGGATTTGTTAGGGTTTGTTGGACTGGGCTGTGAAGCTGTTGCAGATATCACCCATGAAACTGGTGAACAAAACATTATCATAACCAATTTTATCATAGCTAAGAGGAATAATGGGGAAAACATAGATGACATACTGTATCTTGATCATTCTAATGTGGTTTATCTTGATAAGTAGGTGTATATAATAAACTGGTCACTGAATGTATGCATTGATGTCTTGACTTTGATTGTATGTTCTTCACTCTTCTGCAGTTTCCATCCCTGAAGAAGAAGTTTGACTTCAAAGCACATGAAGGCGAGATTGAAGACTTGGACATGAGTCCAGGGAACAAGGTGAAACAAGAAATAGGTTTCCATCCAAATGTAGTACAAATTTGAACAGAATTTCAAGAAAATCAGCAAAAGAAAATGTGAATTAATGCGCGTTTCCATCCACCACCGTTATGCAATTATTAGCAGTTGGTTTGTCGAGATAAACAGCTTGGTGGCGCTAACGCTCCAGTCAGGTGCCATTAACCATCATAGAAGAAGAGGGCGCAACAAGATAATGTAATTAAAAGAGCGCCAGTCAAACTTCAAACAGTGAAAAACAATGTAGGAAAACATGATGGAAATATGAGTTTTCTGTTAGATTCATGATTAATGTGAGGAAGGTTACAACCTCATCGCTCCACACAGATCTTTTGGTCTTTCATGTGGAGCAGAAGCTTCATTAGACGTTTAAGTCACATGCTTCATGTAAGTCTGTTTCACATTTGGCCTTTTATCGGTACAGCAACTTTTTCACCTCAGCCAAAATGTGATATTTTGAGGTTTATTTGAATTTTCGCCATTTCCACAAATTGAAACTGTGGATAAAAACATGAGGCTGGAAACCCACCTATCCACACCTCTTGATGTGGATATTTAATGTAGGCTCTAAATGATGACAGATGTATTGATTCATTAGTAATGGTCATTGTGTTGGGTTGTGTTTTGATGCAGCACCTAGTGACTGTTGGCCGGGACTTTGCCTGCAGTGTATGGAGTGGCAATCAGTTGGCTATGGGTCTTAAATGGCTTGAAACCATGCCTCAGATAGCTGAGAGGACTTATCGATACATGGCCTGCAGGTAAAACCAACAAAACAAAAAGTTTCCTCTTCTATGAAAGAGCATCTGAATGATGTGATGGCGACTATACATGGTTGTATTTTAATGTATTTCAGGTTTGGAAAGGTAGAAGACCAAAAAGACGCCCTGAGGCTTTACACAGTCCAGATCCCCCATAAACGAGATAGAAAACCTCCTCCTTGCTACCTCACTAAGTGGGATGGCAAGAGCTTCCTGCCTATGCTGACAGCTCCCTGTGGCACTGAGGTCATCTCCAGTCTGGCTGTCAGGTAACTGACTGGTTGATATTATAACATGTTAACATGGTAGGGTTTGGTCAGGACTGTCTGGTGGCCCAGACTCAGTCAGGGTACTTGTTCTCAGAGTCTCACTACATGTCATGTGGCCAGTTAGCCTTGCCTCTTTGCTTTACAGCTGGTCCACTGTACTCTTTTCTTTTTAGTATTGTGCCATTTCTGACCAATCACATTGGATACCATCTCACCTTGTATTGAGTGAACATGGCACTCAGAAGCTGGTATCTTGTAGCCCATATGTTCATTATCATCATCAGGTCAAGAGGGACTAATGGAGAAATACCATTCTTAGTGTATTTACAATGTTACTGCTGGTTTGACAAAAACCTCTACACAGCTTTACACAGCCTGACTTTGGGGTTTAGTGTCTTGCCCAAGGACTCCTTGACCTGTGGACAGGAGGAGCCAGGGATCAGAGTGCCAACCCTGTGATCAGTGGATGACCCACTCTACCTCCTGATTCACAGCCACCCCATGTGCAAAGCCAAACCAACATAGAATCAGGTGTAGCATTAATACCACTCAATAAAGGCAGCACCAAAAATATGTAACGATAATTAATAAGCCTCAAAGGGGCTCACCAAAATGATGTAGTGCCAACGCTATCAGAAATAATCAGTATTTATACTCAACTTACATTACTGACATTAAAGTCACCTCAGGGCCCCACCCTTAGAAAAGGGAAAACAATGGCCAATTAATGAATTCAGTCTCAATCTGGAAGTTATGGAGTTCTTGACTCATGTACAGTGAATGTAATACGTCATACACACAAACAACATAATCAAGTTCTTTATAGATGAAAGGTTTATTAAACTACTAAATACACACACAACTACAACTACTAAACATACAACTGAGTGTATACACCGATCAGCCATAACATTATGACCATCTGCCTAATATTGTGGTCCCCCATTTGCCACCAAAACAGCCCTGACCCGTCGAGGCATGGACTCCACTAGACCTCTGAAGCTGTGCTGTGGTATCTGGCACCAAGACATTAGCAGCAGATCCTTTAAGTCCTGTAAGTTGCGAGGTGGGGCCTCCATGGATCGGACTTGTTTGTCCAGCACATCCCACAGATGCTCGACTGGATTGAGGTCTGGGGAATTTGGAGGCCAAGTCAACACCTTGAACTCGTTGTCGTGTTCTTCAAACCATTCCTGAACTATTTTTGCAGTGTGGCAGGGCGCATTATCCTGCTGAAAGAGGCCACTGCCATTAGAGAATACCGTTTCCATGAAGGGGTCTGCAACAATGTTTCGGTAGGTGGTACGTGTCAAAGTAACATCCACATGAATGGCAGGACCCAAGGTTTCCCAGCAGAACATTGCCCAAAGCATCACACTGCCTCTGCTGGCTTGCCTTCTTCCCATAGTGCACCCTGGTTCCATGTCTTCCCCAGGTCAGCGACGCATATGCACCCAGCCATCCACATGATGTAAAAGAAAACATGATTCATCAGACCAGGCCACCTTCTTCCATTGTTCCCTGGTCCAGTTCTAATGCTCACGTGCCCATTGTTGGCGCTTTCGGCGGTGGACAGGGGTCAGCAATGGGCATCCTGGCCGGTCTGCGGCTACGCAGCCCCATACGCAATAAACTGCAATGCACTGTGGGTTCTGACATCTTTCTATCAGAACCAGCATTAACTTTTTCAGCGATTTGAGCTACAGTAGCTCTTCTGTTGGATCGGACCACACGGGCCAGCCTTTGCTCCCCACGCGCATCAATGAGCCTTGGCCGCCCATGACCCTGTCACCGGTACACCGGTTTTCCTTCCTTGGACCACTTTTGGTAGGTCCTGACCACTGCAGACCAGGAAGAGCTGCAGTTTTGGAGATGCTCTGACCCAGTTGTCTAGCCATCACAATTTGGCCCTTGTCAAAGTCACTCACATCCTTACGCTTGCCCATTTTTCCTGCTTCCAACACATCAACTTTCAATTCAATTCAATTCAGTTTTATTTATATAGCGCCATATCATAACAAAGTTATCTCAGGGCACTTTTTCGAATAGAGCAGGTCTAGACCGACTCTTTATATTTACAGAGACCCAACAGTTCCCACCATGAGCAAGCACTATGCGACAGTGGCAAGGAAAAACTCCCTTTTAACAGGTAGAAACCTCGAGCAGAACCAGGCTCAAGGTGGGCGGTCATCTGCCTCGACCGGTTGGGTTGAAGGGGAAAGGGGGGAGCGGGAGAGAGAGAGCAGGAGGAAAGAGAACATACAGCAGCTCAATACAGCATAGATATGGTAATGGCATTGATGTTAACACCAACAGAAACAACACTAAGAGCAACATTATAATAGCAATACTAATAACAGCAACAACAGCAATAGCATCAGCGGGTGCAGAGCAGGAGCACGGGGGCAGCAGGCGGCAGCAACCACAGACCCAGACCTCCACAGCTCCAGAGGCAGAAACACCTGCAGAAAGCAACAGAAGGGGAGGGAGAGAGAGAGAGGAGAGAAAGCACACAACTACGGGAAGAAGTTGAATTAATAACAAGCATTGATGGGATATGAGGGCGTACAGATGGAGAGGAAGAGGAGGAGAAAGGAGCTCAGTGCATCATAGGAAGTCCCCGGCAGTCTAGGCCTATAGCAGCATAACTAAGGGGGGGCTCAGGGGTCACCTGAGTCAGCCCTACTATAAGCTTTATCAAAGAGGAAAGTCTTAAGCCTACTCTTAAATGTGAGGAGGTTGTCCTCCTCCCGTACACAAACTGGGATCTGGTTCCACAGGAGAGGAGCTTGATAGCTGAAGGCTCTGGCTCCCATTCTACTTTTAGAGACTCTAGGAACCACAAGGAACCCTGCATTCTGGGAGCGCAGTGCTCTAGTGGGGTAATAGGGTACTATGAGCTCTTTAAGATATGATGGTGCCTGACCATTTAGGGCTTTGAAGGTGAGGAGAAGGATTTTAAATTCTATTCTGGATTTTACAGGGAGCCAGTGTAGAGAAGCTAATATTGGAGAAATATGTTCTCTTTTTCTGGTTCTTGTCAGTAAACGTGCCGCAGCATTCTGAATCAGCTGGAGAGTCTTAAGGGATTTATTGGGGCAGCCTGATAATAGAGAGTTGCAATAGTCCAGCCTAGACGTAACAAATGCATGGACTAGTTTTTCTGCATCTTTTTGAGATAGGATGTGTCTGATTTTTGCAATGTTACGTAAATGAAAAAGGCAGTTCTTGAAGTTTGTTTTATTTGGGAGTTAAAGGACATATCCTGATCAAAGATAATCCAAGATTCCTTACGGTTTCGCTGGAGGCCAGGGCAATGCCATCTAGAGAAACTATATCTTTAGATAATGTGTTTCGAAGGTGTTCGGGGCCAAGTACAATAACTTCGGTTTTGTCTGAGTTTAACATCAGAAAATTGCAGGTCATCCAGGTTTTTATGTCCTTAAGGCATGCTTGAAGTTTAGCTAATTGATTGGTTTCATCTGGCTTGATCGATAAATATAATTGGGTATCATCTGCATAACAATGAAAATTTATGGAGTGCTTCCTAATAATATTGCCTAAAGGAAGCATATACAAGGTAAATAGAATTGGTCCAAGCACAGAACCTTGTGGAACTCCGTGACTAACTTTGGCGTGCATAGAGGATTCATCATTAACGTGTACAAACTGATAACGATCTGATAAATAGGATTTAAACCAGCTTAGTGCAGTACCTTTAATGCCAATAAAATGTTCTAGTCTCTGTAATAGAATGTGATGGTCAATGGTATCGAATGCAGCACTAAGATCTAGTAAGACAAGTACAGAGACAAGTCCTTTGTCTGATGCAATTAGAAGGTCATTTGTAACTTTCACCAGTGCTGTCTCTGTGCTATGATGCACTCTAAATCCTGACTGAAAATCCTCAAACAGGTTGTTGTTGTGTAGAAAGTCACACAACTGATTGGCGACTGCTTTCTCAAGGACCTTAGAGAGAAAAGGAGGGTTAGATATAGGTCTATAATTTGACAAAATCCCTGGATCAAGAGTGGGCTTTTAAGAAGAGGCTTAATTACAGCTACTTTAAAGGACTGTGGCACATAGCCTTTTAATAAGGACAGATTGATCATATCTAGTACAAAGTGCTAACTAAGGGTAAAATTTCTTTAAGCAGCCTAGTTGGGACGGGGTCTAAGAGACACGTTGATGGCTTAGATGAGGAAATCATGGAAGTTAGTTGATTACGGTTGATGGGAGAAAAGCAGTCTAAATGTACAGGTTTTACAGTTGTTTCTAAGGTTCCTGTGTTTGAAGATAAGTCAGTACCAACTGAGGGCAGGAGGTGCTGAATTTTTTCTCTAATAGTTAGAATTTTATCTTTAAAGAAGCTCATGAAGTCATTACTACTGAGGTCTATAGGAATACATGGCTCAACAGAGCTGTGACTCTCTGTCAGCCTGGCTACAGTGCTGAACAGAAACCTGGGGTTGTTCTTATTTTCCTCTATTAATGATGAGTAGTAGGCTGCTCTAGCATTACGGAGGGCCTTCCTATAAATTTTAAGACTAACTTGCCAGGCTAAACGTGATTCTTCCAGATTGGTGGAACGCCATTTCCTTTCAAGTTTTCGCGATGTTTGTTTTAATTTGCGGGTTTGCGGGTTATACCATGGAGCTAACCTCCTCTGTTTTATTATCTTCTTTTTTAGAGGGGCGATAGAGTCGAGTGTTATTCGTAGTGAGCCTGCAGCACTATCAACAAGATGATCAATTTGGGAGGGACTAAAGTTAGCATATGAGTCATCTGTTACATTGAGACATGGAACTGAATTTAATGCCGATGGAATCACTTCCTTAAATTTAGCTACAGCACTATCAGATAGACATCTAGTGTAGGAATGTTTGCCTAATGGCGTGTAGTCCAGTAATAGGAATTCAAAAGTTAATACTAAAACTTTGAGGACAAAATGTTCACTTGCTGCCTAATATATCCCACCCACTGACAGGTGCCATTGTAACGAGATAATCAATGTTCTTTACTTAACCTGTCAGTGGTCATAATGTTATGGCTGATTGGTGTAAATGCAACCATAAATAAATGCAATAAGTACAGTGATAAACAATTAATAAATACATGAATGAAGCCATGAATACAGCGGCAAACACTTAATGACTGAATGAGGACCCCTGTGTACCAGATAAGCAGTGAATTTTGTCTTTTTTCTTCTCTCTTTTAACTTTGCATATTTGTATGTTGCAGTTCCAATGCTATTGTTATGTCCATGTCAAACAAACTTAACTTATAGCATGCAGCCATATTTTAGCTTTTGTAATATTTTGCAGAATTGTTTACATTTTCTAAATGAAATGTTCAGGTGATACACCCACCTTGAAATTCAGTGCTTCTCCCACCAAAACACACATCTGCATTAATAACTCACAGTAGTTATGATTTCCACAGTGGAGATTTCCATTCCGTCTGTGGACTATTGTGTTGGATTGGTTAGCAGGACAGATGTCCCGCCTAAGAATAGTTCTGGTTGGACAGACCTGGAAGCACCCCACGTTTCTGACCAAAACATTTTAGCTAGGAGGGATGAACAACTTCGTCAACTTTGCTGTGAACCTGCCAGAGAGCGCTGAAATCAAGATGGCATGTTACACATGGGTTCTTCCGCTGCATCGCTGCCTCGCTTGGACTCCTCCAACAGCAGCTCCAACATGTCCCAATCAGCTACCAGAGCTCACGTCTGAGGGCAACGTAGAGGAATGGTGTGTTTATGTGCAGTGGTGTAGCTAAAACTAGCATCAACTCTGAAGCCAGCAAAATCATTTTCAAACATCAGAGCTTATACATGCAATGCTATGTGGCAGCTCTGGGGCCAGACCTTCACTTCCACCAGAAAGGAATCACGGATCACTGTGATTTGAACACAATATAAAACTCTAAAATAAATTTTAATGAAAACATCATTATACATTAGCTATGTTGAGAAAGTTTCATGTCTCTTCAAGTTGATTTTGAGAGCGTACTAAAATCAACTGAAACCAGTGGACAACACATTCAAAAATGACAGCACCATTTGCATGAATTGTGAAGCAGTTGTCAGTAATGTTGTAAGCACATTGTATTTATTGGGCTGATACCACTGGTATGGTGTTTTACCTACTGTGTTTACCTGACCAGGCAAGCAGAAAAAGAACGTTTTTTTTAGGGCAGGGTGGTCAAATATACATTGTTGTCTTGAAAGTACTTGAGCATATCTCATGTGGTTTGGAAAGGTCTTCAATGATTTCTGGCAGCACCAGGATGTTAACTTGAACCTTGTCTTTGACAGTGACTCTGGAACATTTGTTGGCCTTGGAACTGTGACAGGATCAGTGGCTATCTACATCGCTTTCTCCCTCCAGGTAAAGGCAGTGTGGACACATCTCAAACTAACAGGTGCATAAATCAACCAAGCAGCCCGGCTCTGGTATGATAATGTGCTCTCACTCTTTGTGTTTGTAGAAGCTGTATTATGTACAGGAGTCCCATGGCATTGTTGTGACAGACCTAGCCTTCCTGCCTGACTGTCTGAAGGGCAAAAATATCAAAGGGAATAATGAAACGGCAATGTTGAGTGTAGCTGTGGACAGCCGCTGTCAAGTCCATGCTGTCCCCAACCGAAGTAAGTCCTGCATCATCATTCAGTGAACACACTAAGGACTATGTATCATAACCTCAGACCTCTTCACCTCATATTGTGTCCCTTTTTTCTGCGTTCTCCAGGATCCTTTCCTATCTGGCTGGTGCTGTTCTTCTGTGGCCTCATGGTGGTGGGAGTGGTCCTCCTCCTACAGTACCTCTTTCCAGGATTTATTTAAATTATGCAAGTGTTGTCACAGGTCAGGGTTGATGGCGCTCGGACACATCTTCACACGACTTACTTTGCCACCGTCAGCATCAGCAGTCTTTAGTCCAACATCCAAACCTCCTCCCAGTGCTGCACCACAACTCCCAGCTGAGCCTGAAGGCTCTTCTAGCTGCAGCACTGATTGTGAACAGCTTTTATGGCACCCTGACGTTGTCCCCCCTCAGCTCTTACCCAGGGTTGTTTCTCTCAGACCTGTAAACCCTGCTGAATCAAACCAGGACAGACTGTGGGGATTTATTTGCTTTGATCTCTATCAATTATTCTTAATCGGGTTTTGGATTCATATTGGAGAGTTGAAGGGCTTATGAATGTTTCAAGGGTGGGATCTTTTTATTGACATATTTAAGGAACAATGTAAAAATATATAAATGATTGACACATAATGTGTCTGATTTTGTTTTCTGTTTACACACAAACACTTAGCCACTGTCTTTGAAGAACTGCTTCTAAGGCTGTTTTTACATTGTACTACCACCAGGGGACAGCAGAGTCCAGACAGTTCACAGTCCTCTGGTAAAGGGCTGCCAGTAAAGATAACTAATAGATGTCAAAACATCTATTAGTCTCAGCACATTGGATTTTTGAGTTCAAACCTGCAGCTACAAGTTTTCACTTTGACTGGGTTGCCCAATATTTCAGCACAAAGTTACAACATCTCCAACAAATATCAAAAATCATTTGATATTATTACAAGAAAACACATGGGAAAATGAGTGAAGTTCCTATAAGGCAGGGAGTTTGTGTAAATGAAATAAAAATTTTATTTTTACTGGAGTGAAAGCTGGATATTTCCTTCTTTTATGTCACCTTTAATTTTGTTCAAACATCCTGACTGCAAATACGTTGCCCAGCAGATGTGACAGATTTTTTTTAAATGATGCCCATATTATTGTAACTAACTTGGTGAAATTATAGAAGAAATAAAATATTAATAAGAAAGGTAGCTTTTGGTCTCTATGCTTCATGATCCTGACAGAGTCTGGTATAAACCTGCAATAACTGATTTTGTTTTGGCCATTTGGGGGCAGCGGAAACAAGCTGTGAACACAACACAGGACTCCTGGATAAGATAAGATAAACTTTATTGATCCCACAGTGGGGAAAGTTCACCGTTACAGCAGCTCAAAAAAGAGATAAAACAACAATTCAGGAAAGAAAGAAGAAATTAAATAAAAAACATTATATACACAATACAATAAATATAAGAAACATAAATAAAAATACAAAGACCCTAAAGTGCATGATTAGTCATCAGTCATACTGTAATGTGAGTGGTGGTTACAGTGACGCAGCAGATTGTAATGCAGCATTATACAGTCTGATTGTGGTGGGAATGAAGGACCTGCGGAAGCGCTCCTTCTTACACTTCGAGTGTAGGAGTCTGTCACTGAAGGAGCTGCTTAAGGCCCCCACAGTCTGATGCAGAGGGTGGGAGGTGTTGTCCATGATGGCGGACAGTTTTGCCAGAACCATCCTCTCCCCCACCACCTCGATGGAGTCCAGGGGGCAGCCACAGACTGAGCTAGATCTTTTTATCAGTCTATTGAGTCTGTTCTTGTCCCGCTCAGAACACCCCCCTCCCCAACACACTACTGCATAAGATACCACAGATGCCACCACAGTCTCATAAAAAGTTCTCAGCAGTTGCCTGCTCACACCGAAGGTTCCTAGCCTCCTCAGCAGGTATAAACGACACTGACCCTTCTTATAAAGAAAGTCGGTGTTATCTGTCCAGTCCAGTTTATTATTTAGGTGAACACCCAGGTACCTGTATGTCCTCACTCTCTCGATGTCAAGTCCCTGGATGTTTACCGGTGCAGTGGAGGAGGATTTTCTGTGGAAGTCGACCACTATCTCCTTTGTCTTGCTGGCATTTACTAGAAGGTGATTCTGCCCACACCAGTCGACAAAGTCCGTGATGACCTTCCTGTACTCACAGTCGTTCCCCTCTGACACACATCCCACAATGGCAGTGTCATCGGAGAACTTCTGGTGGTGACAACTGTCCGTGGAGTACCTGAAGTCTGATGTGTACAGGGTGAAGAGGAAAGGTGAGAGTACTGTGCCCTGAGGGGCCCCTGTGCTGCAGAACACCACATCAGACACACAGTACTGCAGCCTCACATACTGGGGTCTGTGAGTGAGGTAGTCAATGACCCATGCAGCCAGATGGTCACTGACCCCCGCTCTCTCCAGCTTCATCCCGAGCAGTGAAGGTTGAATCGTGTTAAAAGCACTGGAGAAATCGAAAAAAGTGATCCTCACAGTGTTTCCAGTGCCCTCCAGGTGAGACAGGGATCTCTGCAGCAAGTAGATGACAGCATCATCCACCCCAATGCCAGGCTGGTATGCAAACTGCAGGGGATCCATGTTTGGGCTCACCAGGGGGCGGAGATGGTTTAGGATGATTCTCTCAAGTGCCTTCATCAGGTGAGAGGTTAAGGCCACGGGTCTGAAGTGGTTGGGCTCCTTGTCGCACAAAGTCTTGGGAACTGGGACCACACAAGAAGTCTTCCACCTGACAGGAAGTAGGCCCAGTATCAAATCTGTTGAAAAACAGATTTAGCTTGTTAGCCCAGTCTCTGTCTCCAGGTTCAGGGTCCCTCCTCCTGCCTTTGCCCTGCCCTGATATAGTTTGGAGTCCGCTCCAAACCTCCCTCGGGAAAATGTATTAAAGCAAAGGTCCGGAACATCATAATGTCTAACTTGAGTTAGTGTGATATATGGTGATGTAGCCTTGTAGATGTATCAACGTCTGCATGTAATCAATAACTAATTCAGTATTATTCAAAAACATTGACAATATTGTCACTTAATATTTAATTAAACAGATACATAATACTGTAGATAGGTATAATGTTCTTGTATTATTAAGTAAAAGAAGGGCTGCATTTAGAAATACGAGAAAATAAATAAAATAGCTTTTGAATAACTTAAAATAAAGTTCATAACTTGAGAAAAATAAAGTTTAGCAGCAGCTTTTCCCTTTTAATTTAACTGTCTAACATCTTGACTGAACAGTCTCAACCAACTTTACAATATATAAATCTCAGCAAATCTTAACAATTGAACACTTTTACAGTTTCTCTTTCTTTCTCTCTTATATCCCACTCCCCTACTTTCTGTTGATTAGTGAGAGAATTGAGCTGTAGCTTGTCCTGCCAGGATTTTAAATCTAGGCCTGGATGGTGTCAGGGCCATTCTCATGCACATGTGGAGGTGCTCAATGGTGAGCCTGGAACGATATTTAGTCTTAATTATGTTCATTGTGGAGAATGCTGCCTCGCAGCTGTATGTGGAGCAAAACATGGTCAATATGTACAGGGCTACTTTCCTCAGACCTAGGAAAGCTGTCTCTGAGACTATTTGGAGCCAGAAAGTGGCAGGGTCACTTCCTCTGAACTGCTCTTTCAGGGCCACATCTGCTTGGAGATCAACCAGTTCCATCTGAAGAGCCCCAGCATTTGCCCACTTGAAGTACTGTGTGACTTCTTTTGAGAACCCCCTGACATCTGTGATGAGGAATGGGTTCTGAATTAACAGGGTGAGCTGCTGTCCAAAGCTGAAGCTGTCAAAATGTTTGCTGAAGTTTACAATCAGCTTATCAACAAAGTCAACAAAAGAAGACACATCTCTCTGTCCCTGAACCTGTTCCTGCAGTGCTGGGAAGTGAACACATTCTCCCTGCAGGTCTTCCTTGAACACCTCAAGTTTCATCCGAAAGGAGCGGACAGCTGTTAACAGTTCACAAATTGAATTGTCTTTGCCCTGTAGCTTCAAATTGAGTTCATTCAGATGTGAGGTGATATCAACCAAAAAGGCCACATTATCCATCTTTTCTTCATATTTTAAAAAGAGAGAAAACTGTGTTGTTTCTGACTTTTCAGCTCTACCAGGAAAGCTGCTACCTCCCTTCTGACCAAAACCACTCTAACACTCTGCTTTTGCTGAGCCATCTCACATTGTTGTGCAGCAAAAGATCATCAGCATTTGCTTCAACTTCTCTGAGGAATTCCCTGAGCATGCGATGCTGATAGGAAGAGGATGCCCTGAGAAAGTGATCATTTTCATCATTACGTTCATCACCTCAGCATGCTCATCTGACAGGGTGGAGCATAGGACAGATTGGTGAATTATGCAATGGTAAGCTATGAGCTCAGGATTGTCTTCTTTCAGTCTTGCCACAGCTCCTTTATCTCTCCCTATTATGGCAGGGGCTCCATCTGTGGTTATTGAAACCACTTGTTTTGGCTCTATTCCCCTTTGTTAACATCTCTTTTGGCCAGGTAGATGTCCTCTCCTCTTGTACTGGTCTGAAGGGGAGTAATACCTAACAAGTCTTCACAAAAAACTTTCTTGTCTTTGTTGAAGAAGCTTACATAAACTAACAACTGAGCATTGTCAGACACATCAGTGGAGTCATCTCCAGCCAAGCCCACACATGGTGCTTTATGAATGGCTTCATCCAGCTGGGCTAGTACATCCTGGGTTAATATGTCACTTTTCTTTGTGGGTGATGATGCTGACATGGGTATTTGCTTTATTTTATTACAAAGCTCTTCTTTTTGTTTTCCCTCAAATAAGGTTTCTGCCACTGCACTCATGCACTCCTTGACAATCCCCCCATCAGTAAATGGTTTTTTGTGTTGACCCAAAATCCAAGCAATTCTGAGGGAACATTCATGAGCACGTTGTTGGGCAGTGAATGAATGGGTCAAGATTCTGGTGGATTGATCATACTGGGCTCTGAGACTGCTTATTTTCTGCAACCTCAGTTCAGACCTCAGTGGGTATGCTTGGTCAAAATCTTTGTGTTTTGTCTCACAGTGGCGTTTCACATTACCACTTTTAATGAGCGCCATGGTCTCTGAGCATATCAGACACAGTGGTTTTGTGCTCCCACAGGGAAGAATGAACATGAACGAGTCTGGGTGGACAGACTGAAAGCTCTATTTTCGCTATCCACTTTTCTTTTCTTACACCGCGCCATTTGTGGATGTTTGTCTCTCCCTTTCTCCGGCTCACTCGTCTCTTCGTCTTCTCTCTCTGTATCGCTTTCTTTATTTTTCTTTCTCTTTCTATCTTCCTTTCGTCTGTCCCTCGCCTCTCACCTGTTTGTGTATGCTGAGCGGCAAATTTTAGCGCCTGGAATGCAGAGACTTCATTGGCTGAGTAGCGTCACGTGGGATGGTTTAACTCGAATGCAATTGGTCTGTGCGTTTCCTGATCTGCTCAACCAATGCCGTAAACACTAGAAAAGCTGCGCCGGTTAAAATAGAAGCGTCCCGTCAAATTTAAAATCCCGTTATAATTTAATGGTAATAGGTCCGGGTCCGTATAGGATGGCGTCCGGACCCGGACCGCGGTCCGCCAGTTAGTGACCTCCGCCAATATCTATTTTTCCACCAGCCAAGGATGACAGGCTGAGGGGGTGGCCTGGCAGTTATTCACAGAAATATTTTTAGTTGCTCCCCAGTCTCTCTGGGCTGTTTCACCACTTTTGAGTTGCTTGGTTTTATTTTAAAGAACATATTACCCATTCTATGTGTTTTAATCTATAGGCCCCCTAAACCTACTTCTGGTTTTATTCAGGAATTCTCTGACCTTTTATCAGTCATTATGATACAATATGACAGCGTTCTTATTCTTGGCATTAAAGACACTGCACTAAGCTGGTTTAAATCCTATTTATCAGATCGATATCAGTTTGTACACTTTAATGATGATTCTATGCACGCCAAAGTTAGTCACGGAGTTCCACAAGGTTCTGTGCTTGGACCAATTCTATTTACCTTATATATGCTTCCTTTAGGCAACATTATTAGGAAGCACTCCATAAATTTTCATTGTTATGCAGATGATACCCAATTATACTTATCGATCAAGCCAGATGAAACCAATCAATTAGCTAAACTTCAAGCATGCCTTAAGGACATAAAAACCTGGATGACCTGCAATTTTCTGATGTTAAACTCAGACAAAACCGAAGTTATTGTACTTGGCCCCGAACACCTTCGAAACACATTATCTAAAGATATAATTTCTCTAGATGGCATTGCCCTGGCCTCCAGTGACACCGTAAGGAATCTTGGAGTTATCTTTGATCAGGATATGTCCTTTAACTCCCACATAAAACAAACTTCAAGAACTGCCTTTTTTCACTTACGTAACATTGCAAAAATCAGGCACATCCTATCTCAAAAAGATGCAGAAAAACTAGTCCATGCATTTGTTACATCTAGGCTGGATTATTGTAACTCTCTATTAACAGGCTGCCCCAATAAGTCCCTTAAGACTCTCCAGCTGATTCAGAATGCTGCGGCACGTTTACTGACAAGAACCAGAAAAAGAGATCATATTTCGCCAATATTAGCTTCTCTACACTGGCTCCCTGTAAAATCCAGAATAGAATTTAAAATCCTTCTCCTCACAAAGATCCAGAATCAAAGCCCTAAATGGTCAGGCACCATCATATCTTAAAGAGCTCATAGTACCCTATTACCCCACTAGAGCACTGCACTCCCAGAATGCAGGGTTCCTTGTGGTTCCTAGAGTATCTAAAAGTAGAATGGGAGCCAGAGCCTTCAGCTATCAAGCTCCTCTCCTGTGGAACCAGATCCCAGTTTGTGTGCGGGAGGCGGACAACCTCCTCACATTTAAGAGTAGGCTTAAGACTTTCCTCTTTGATAAAGCTTATAGTAGGGCTGACTCAGGTGACCCCTGAGCCACCCCTTAGTTATGCTGATATAGGCCTAGACTGCCGGGGGACTTCCTATGATGCACTGAGCTCCTTTCTCCTCCTCTTCCTCTCCATCTGTACGCCCTCATATCCCATCAATGCTTGTTATTAATTCAACTTCTTCCCGTAGTTGTGTGCTTTCTCTCCTCTCTCTCTCTCTCTCTCTCTCTCCCCTTCTGTTGCTTTCTGCAGGTATTTCTGCCTCCGGAGCTGTAGAGTCTGGATCTATGGTTGCAGCCACCTGCTGCCCCCGTGCTCCTGCTCTGCGCCCGCTGCTGCTATTACTGTTCCATCCATCCATTTTCTATACCACTTATCCTCTTAGAGGGTCGCGGGGGGCTGGAGCCAATCCCAGCTGACATTGGGCGAGAGGCGGGGTACACCCAGGACTGGTCGCCAGTCAATCGCAGGGCTGACACAGAGAGACAGACAACCATTCACACCTACGGACAATTTAGAATCACCAATTAACCTAACTTGCATGTCTTTGGATGGTGGGAACCCTCTTGCTGTGAGGCGACAGTGCTAACCACTGCACCACCGTGCCGCCTGCTATTACTGTTGTTGCTCTTATTATTAGTATTGCTATTATAATGTTGCTCCTGTTGGTGTTAACATCAATGCCATTACCACAGCTATTGCTTTACATCCCTAGGTGGAACTGTATTGTGCTGCTGTTTTTTCTCTTTCCTCCTGCTCTCGCTCCCGCTCCCCCCCCCTTCAACCCAACTGGTCGAGGCAGATGACCGCCCACCTAGAGCCTGGTTCTGCTCGAGGTTTCTACCTGTTAAAAGGGAGTTTTTCCTTGCCACTGTCGCACAGTGCTTGCTCATCGTGGGAACTGTTGGGTCTCTGTAAATATAAAGAGTCGGTCTAGACCTGCTCTACTCGAAAAAGTGCCCTGAGATAACTTTGTTATGATATGGCGCTATATAAATAAAACTGAATTGAATTGAATTGAATTGGTGATTTTAATATCCACGTCTGTTGTCCTTCATCCTCGCTTGCGTTCGATTTTATTCAACTTTTAGATTCGTTTAATTTGACACAATTTGTAAAGCTCCCTAGCCATTACAAGGTCACACACTTGACCTTGTACTCTCTCATGGTGTCTGTGTGGATTATATGAACTTGGTAGACTTTGTGGTCTCTGACCAGAACGCAGTGCTGTTTCAGGTTCCACTCCTCTCTGCTGACTGCAAACCCACCACTATGATTCGCTCCCGCCCCCTAAATTCACTCTCTGTCCCCCATTTCTGTCAAGTCTTCACTGCCTCACACGTTTTTTAATAATGGCTTCACTGTAGATGATCTTGTCAGTGTTTTTAACAGCTCATGCAGTACTACTTTAGATTCTATAGCTCCAATTAGATATAAAAAGCTGAAGCCTTCTTCTCTGCCGTGGTTGAATGACGAATTAAGGATTCTAAAGAGGTACTGCAGGAAAGCTGAGAGGAAATGGAAAAAGGATAAACTCAGTGTCTCCCTTGCTTCACTAAAAAACCTAATGTTCACTTATCAAAGTTTGATCAAAGCAGCGAGGAGCACTTATTTTGCAGATCTGATTGCTAAACAGGACCACAATCCCAGAATCCTTTTTAACACTGTTAACTCTGTGATTGGCTCCCCATTTAACCAACCACTTGAACCTTCTCCGGAGAGATGTGAAGAATTTCTGAACTATTTTTGTAGCAAAATAGTGGAGATTCGGCAGAATTTTGACAATGATTACAGAGAGCCTGATGGTGACTCACCAATTGCCACCTTAATTCACTTCAATGAAATCTCCCTGTCAACCCTGGAACACACTGTTGCGTGGTCAAAATCTTCCTCCTGCCCTTCTGACTGCATTCCCACTTGGTTTTTAAAAGCTGTACTTCAGACAGTTGGCCCAAACATTTTAGCTATTATAAACTGTTCGATGTCTTCAGGCATTTTTTCCTATTTTAAACATGCCTCTGTTTATCCCCTCTTAAAGAAGCCCTCCCTAGATCCTTCAGTTTTAAGTAATTTTCAGCCCATCTCCAAACTGCCTTTTTTTATCAAAGATTTTAGAAAAATTTGTCTCTGCTCAACTAATTTCTTTTATGAACAACAATGCATTTTTTGATTGTCTATTCTGGGTTCCCTCCTATTCAGCATTTTTATGCTACCCCTGGGGCAAATCATGCGTAGACACAGCATTGATTTCCATTGCTACGCGGATGACACCCAATTGTATGTCCCTTTAAAGACTGGTAACACTAATGTTACTTGTATCCTGTCCTGCCTTGCTGAAATAAAAAATTGGATGTCCAAAAATTTCCTGCAGCTAAATGACTCAAAATCAGAGGTGATTATAATGACCCCATCTGGCCATAGCGCAAGCAACGTAAACTATATGTCATCTAGTCTGGGTGACACATTAAACCAATTCTTGCAGCCCTCCATTGGTTGCCTGTGAGTTTCAGAATGATTTTAATATTTTATTGCTGGTGTTTAAAGCCTTGAACGGTCAGGTTCCTGCCTATATTTGTGACCTACTAATTCCCTATGAGCCTGATCACTGCCTGAGATCTTCCAGCAGGGCCCTACTTACAGTTCCAAAATCTCGGCTTGTCACTAAAGGTGACCGTGCCTTTGTCGTCTGGGCCCCTAAATTGTGGAACTCCCTGCCGGAAGATCTCATGCAGGCAAAACTGACATCCTCTTTTAAATCGCTTCTTAAAACTCACTTTTATTGTAGGGCTTTCTCTTGATGATGGCGTTTTAAATGTGTAAATTATTTTATCGTGTTTACCCTATGTGATTCCTGTATTATTTTACTACATCATTTTAATGCATTATTTTATTGTTGTCCTTTATTATTTTTGTTATGTCCCGCAATGTTTGTGAAGTTAATTCATTAAGTTAGTTATCTTGTGTTCATGTTGTCTCGTCATTTCCTGTTTTATTTTGATAATCAGGTATCCCTCTTGTTTCAGGTGTTTTGACTTCCTGCCCCGGTGTGTTTCCCACCAGTCTGATTGTCTTTCCCCACCCTGATGTTTCCACCTGTTCCCCATTACCTTGTGTATTTATAGTCCTTGTCCCCCTTTGTCCTGTGCCAGTTCGTCTTGTCTATCTGTCAGAGAACCAGTGATCAATCTAGAATCTTGTTTTGTGCCCATGTTCGGTCAAGTTCTTGTTTTGTTCTTCAAGCCTTGAGTGCCTTTTTCTTGTTGGATTTTCTATCTGGTCAAGTTTTTGGATTTTTCTTTCATCAGTAAAGACTCTTTTGATTTTGATACTCTTGTCCTGAGTCGTGCATTTGGATCCTGCTCTTGTGATCAGTCATAACAGTTTTACTGTATTATTTTACTGGATTGACTGTACTGTTTTATTTGCTCTTATTGTAAAGCACTTTGTAACTTTGCTTTTGAAAAGTGCTATATAAATAAAGTTATTATATACCATCATCAGTTGCCATGGCAAACTTGATAGCAGACGGTTGCTAATTTACACATCCAGCAGTTATGGCACAGATAGATAGATAACAAATATGCATGCCTTTGCCCATCATATTTTTCAAGAGCATCTAAAAATCAAAAACAAAACAAACCCTTCCTGCCAACTTCCCCCACTTTCTTCCTACTTAGAAAAGTAGTAGTAATAGTAGTAAGTAGTCTGTTTACACCTACACATACACTGAAATAATATATATTTTTTGAAAGGATAGCAGTTTATTCCAAAATTCTTGTATTTTATTATATTAATATTTATGTAGTTTAAGAGAAGTTGCACAAGTCTGTCTTCCACTTGTAATGAAGCCTCTCTCCCTACTGTGCTAAACCTGTACTTTGCCTCTCTAAACCTGGCCCTGTCCCCACTCCTGAATGCTTCTTCTTTTTTTCAACTGTAGCTGTCGGAGTTTAGCTGTGAACCATTGTTATAACTCACTCTGGTGCGTGACAGTACACAGCAGTCCTCAAAGAAGCTGATGTATGACGTCTCAGCCTGTGTGATCTCATCCCACACTCTACCTGAAGATCCTCCACAGCTTCACTGCTCCACTTCTTTGATGTCCTCACAACAGTTTCATAGAGCTTTCATTTCTGCCTGTATGCAGCATTCAGGTGGACCATGACATGGTCAGAGTGTCCCAGTGCAGGGAAGGTGTGATCGCACTGCTGATTGTTGTGTAACAGTGATTCAATTATTCTCCTCTCTGGTCGGGGATTTAATAAACTGTATTTGGGGAGTTCCTGGCTTAGAGAATGCCTTTCAACAGCCCACAAGGAGGAGGCTGAAACTGCTGCTGTAAATTAGAGGTTGGTAATGGCAGTTTGGTCAATAAGTTACATTTTGGCATGCCACATTCTGTTAGCTGACTAACCAAGGAACTGGTAAACATCATCCAGATCTCTGAAGACAGACACACTCAGTAGTCAACATGTATTGTGGCTGCACTGCATTCTGTTATAATGACATTTGATTGGTCTCTAACTGAAACCCTCTATCTATCCCAGTCTCCCCTGTGAACTTTGATGATGAATATTACTGTCTGGAACAGTGTGGACCACCATGTACAAGTGTGAGGTATGAGTATGAAGATTTCTAATTCTAACCAAAGACCACCTGTGATTGCACTGACGCTTTACACTGATTGGCCTTTTAAGATGATTTCCTGACAATATGTACAACTGATTTTTGTATTGGTGGTTATTTGCCTTATGAAGTTCAGTTTACAGAGACATGTTGGTTTTGTTTATTGTACCAAGTGAATCAGCTCCTGAAGATATGAGTGCAATGAGAACCAGCAGGGCTAAAGGACTGGGACAGAAACCCCTGACTCTGATGACGCTTTGGCTCTGCATAAACTGCATTTTAATTATCTCTGATCAGAACCAACTGGGCAATATGTCTCCAAAAGTCCTGAGTAATGTAGTCTTAAACAAGTTAAGTTGTGTGGCTGCTTTAAAGTAAACACATGCAGGAATGCAGGAATAATAACTGTTATACTTTTTATTTATTATTATATATTTATTTTCCAACAGGTGGCACCACGTGTCTGCTGAATGTGCTACAGAGAGTAGTGGAGTTGTGATCTCTGTGTGTTGATTTAACCTACTTTTGGTTCAGCTGCATGGACTGCTTCTGAGCTATTGGATGGTCTTCAGGGACCACTTTAGGGTCCACATGTCAAAGTGTCCATGGGCAAGACACTGAACCCCGAGTTGCTCCTGAGTCAATTCAATTCAGTTTTATTTATATAGCGCCATATCATAACAAAGTTATCTCAGGGTACTTTTTCATATAGAGCAGGTCTAGACCGACTCTTTATATTTACAGAGACCCACCATGAGCAGCACTAGGCGACAGTGGCAAGGAAAAACTCCCTTTTAACAGGTAGAAACCTTGAGCAGAACCAGGCTCAGGTGGGCGGTCATCTGCCTCAACCGTTCCAGTTTCACAACAAACACTACTCAGGTACAATTCATGTGTGTATTACAGACAGAAACACGTCTCTGTAGTCTACCCTTGACTTCAGAGTTTGAAGCAGTGATTCATGATGACGAGTCTAGGGAATTAGACAGCTGGCTGTGCACAGCTGAATATGTAGAACTAGGACAGAAAGGGAGAAACCACAAGACATTGTTGTAGGATTAGGATTAGAACAAAGTTGGAACCCAGCAGTCATGTTTGAGAGCATAAGAGCTGAAAGCTTGTGGCAATTAGTTTATGGTATAACTACAATTTGTTTGATATCATACTGCACTGAAGCAGAATATAAACTGAATATGGTTAGGCCTGCATTTACCTGATCTTGAGGCCCTGTCTTGTAGAGGGACACTGTGTCAAAATGTAGTTTTAAACTCTTTATTTCAGTTTAGATTGTGCTTACATAGTGCATATTTCAACATAAATGTAGGTTTAATCAAATGACCACAAATTAAAGGCCCTTACACTTTTGAAGCATGTGAGATTGTGTGACAAATGTCTGGTGCCAAAAAATATGATTAAAGCTGGGGTAGGCAAAATCTGTGCAACCTAGGCAAAACCTTCCGCCTCTCTCTCTGCTGCCTTGTATCACTCCGCTAAGCCCCTCCCACCAAACCCACAACTTCGACCGGCAGCAGAAGGAGTCGTTCCCCAGTGAAACTGTATCCCTCGTAGGGCTCGCTCTCCACGGTGTGAGCCTCACCGAGGCCGCGGTCCCTGTCGCCGTGACTTGTTTTCTCAAAGATGCCCCTCCAGCGCTTTGCGGCCGCAGAGCAGAGTGCCCCAGGCTTCAGAGGCAGCTACAACTCCGTCCAGCATCGGGAAGAGAGGCTAGTACACCGCACACACACACACCACTGTATCCCTTGTAGGGCTCGCTTTCCATGGCGTGAGCCTCACCGAGACCGCGGTCCCTCCTGCCGTGACTTGTTTTCTCAAAGACGCCCCTCCAGCGCTTCGCGGCTGCAGAGCAGAGCACTCCAGGTTTCAGAGGAGGCAAAGGAGGTGTTGGAAATTTATCACAAGTTTCAGGATTTTCGGCAGGATTTTCCTCCACTGAATCAGGTTTTCACTGTCTGAAGGGACGTGTACACACATCTGCTCTTGTAGCTTAGCCAATACGAACACACCGTCTCTCTGAAATAACCTGTGATAGGCTAAAGTCTATCGTCACGGGATAGATTTTCTGAAGCCTGAAAACAGAGGCAAGAAGGGGGGCTGAAATGGAGGTCTACTCTCAGACTTACAATATGCTGCACGGTTAATATGGCATTTTTGCCCAGTGACGCCAAAAGAAAACTGCCTACCCATCCTTTAATGCCGGGTTCAGACTACACAATCTTTTTGTCTGTTGCGATGCTCACTGTGTCAGGTTATTATTAGGCCATTATAGAGTCATAACTTCTTGCCGTGACTAGGACGAGAGACATGACAGACTACATATACTGTATATACTATACATATATAACTTGCCGTCATTCACAACATGTGTGATGTCATGGGGGAAGGAGGTGCTAGGGGTCACCTTCTGGGAACAAGAATGTAAACAAACAATGGCATCCGAAGCAGTGTATATGATACTGGCTGTCTTGAGTTTAGAAAAGCCTAAAAGAAGGAAGAAAACACCACTGTGACCTTTGCTCTGTTTCACAGTTGTATATCTTCTGGCCACTAATGGCAGCTCTTAGCACACTGCTGCTAAGCAGTCACTGAGTGAGACAGGACCAAACCCCCCCCCCCAAGGAACAGCTCTGTTCCGTACGGTGACTTTGGCATAGTGGCCACGCTGCATTGCAGGATAGTGTGACACACACTGGGCCAAAAAGACACAATCATTACAAAGGACTGGCTGTAAAACAATGAATACTGTACATCACAAACACCCTGAAACAACTCTTTCTATTATCAGAATTTGAATTTGGATATTGGAAATTATTTTTCACCACCCATGTGTGCAGTGAGCCAGCAGGAAGTCACCTTTCATAGGAATTAATGGGGTGCCATCTGTCTTAGTTTTTTCTGATTGCTTACACACTTGTTGCGGAATTTGGCTCGCTGTGTCAAAACTCTACACACAAACCACATAACATACAACACTTGGAGCCAAACATCTCACTTCTATGTCAAAATTAAACTCTGTAATCAAAACCTAACAATCATTTTTCAAAATGGTATTTTTGTCCCAAATGACACACACATGCACCATCTGAATAAACCATTCAAAGCAGCAACAACACACTGATGCACTTCATACATAACACTGCGGTCATTGGTACTTTGTAGCCTATACCTTTTTAATTTAATTTTATATTGTTGTTTTTTCCTGAAAAGATTGTTGGGACAAAAAAGAAATCAAATTTCAATTAACCCAAATATAGAGAAAGCTCAGAAAAGAATGATGTACAGTTTATTCATTACACAATCCAGGCTTTTACAGTACAAGAACATACGTAAAAATAATGAAGTGGAATTACAGTACAGTACTGTATTACATAAACTCACCGAAAGAAAAATCATTACAGTAAAAGTAATGTGCAAAACAAACAATAAAAACATACTGTAGGCCTATAAGGGATGGTTCATGGATCCCGCCTTCTGTCAGGGTCTGGCCACATCACCTCATCCACATCACAAGCAATGTCCTCTCTGGCTAGGCAACCGGGAAAATATCGCCTTGCGTGCCGTATCCAACCCTGGACTGACCCTACATCAATGTCTCCGCATGCCTCCTCCATTGCTTGCAGAAGAGGCATACGGGCATGTGGTGGCGGTCATAAACTTTCCAACGCCAAGCTGAGGAGAATTCCTCAATAGGATTGAGAAATGGGGAGTAAGGGGGCAAGTATACAACAGTGAAGTCGATGTGGTTGGTGAACCAGTCCTGGACCAGAGCAGCCTGGTGGAAACTAACGTTATCCCAGATGACAACAAACCTGGGTTGCTCTGGTCCGTCCTATACAACTGCAGTATGTAGTGCATCCAGAGATGTGACTATGTGTGCAGTATTGTAGGGACCTAGGGTGGCATGACGATAGAGAACTCCTTCCAGACTAATGGCGGCACACATGGTGATATTTCCCCCACGCTGACCAGGGACATGCACAACGGCTCTTTGTCCAATGATGTTTCGGCCCCCCTGCCTGGTTTTGGCCAGATTGAATCCAGCTTCATCAGGACTCTCTGTAAAATGCATACACTGTACAATGAATATGGTGTAACCCAAAATGCAGGACTACAATGTCTACTTTTTCACACAAGGGTGGGGATGGGGGTGGGAGGTGGTGGTGGGGGGGTTGGTTGGGTCAGACACATTCAGTCAAAACTGCAAGCTACAGGCAAGGCAGGTCACCTAGGTCACTTACTGCTTTGTCTGAACGTATCTATTCAGTGCCAATAGGACACAATATACTGACACACTATTTTACAGTATGGTACAGTGACACTTACTTGCACGTAGTCATAGCGAAGATCTTTGACTCGAATGCTGTTCCTCTCACATGGAACCCTGTACAGCTGCTTCATTGTGATTTGATATTGACGCAAGATGCGGGAGAGTGTAGAAGTACTGACCCGGTTTATGTTACCAAATGTTGTGTTATCTGCAATAATTTGCTCTTGTAATTGATGTAGGTGGATGGTGTTGTTGGCCAAGACAAAATTGACGATCGCCATTTCTTGTTCATGGGTGAACAGGCGCTGCCTTCCACCCGCAGGAGATTGTCTGGCAGTTCTGTAGAAAATGCAAGAACATGATGTCATTGGTTAGGTTTTGTTTTTTTACATGTACTGTACTGTCATACTGTGCACAGTAACATCAAAACTGTAGTACATGTACTTCACAGCACTATACCTATTACCGTATTTTGTTTCACTAAGGAGCATGGACCTACTACATATTGAGTATTCTACTGTGATGCAGAATGATGTGCAACAATTACATAGGTACAGTCTAGTGCAGAAAATATACTGTAAGACATACCTGTTCTCCAATCTAAAGGTCCGTATTATGGATGCTACTGTGTAGCGACTCAGGTTGGGCTGTACTCTCATCCCTGGCCTCCCTCATCGTCAGGCCATGATTTATAACATGGTCCACGAAAGTGGCCTTAATATTGTCGGAGATACTGGTAAGACCCCTTCTTGGTTATCGTCCTCCCTTGTCCTCCTCCTCCTCCTCATCCTTGTGCTCGTGCTCCTCCTCGTCCTCCTCTTTGTTTCCAAAATTCTCATAAAAGCAGCAAGCTTACCTGAGGTCTATTTGTAGGGCTGAGGCTCCAACTGATTGGTGTTCAGTTACTGTATAAGTGTTCCCATGTGTGCAGCTGGGCCAATTGCAGGTATGTTTTGTACTTAGAACAGAAGAGTTTTCATTCTTGAACGAAGTGTCTAATGTTTGCAATGTGTGTTTAGCAGAATTGCAAACAAAGTTTAAAGCTGATCAATGTGCACTTTTGTGTTTGTAGTATTGCTATCTTGGTTTAAGGTATGGTTACATGAGCTAAAGTTTTGACGCTTTTGTCTGAGCATTCACTTTTAGTGTGTAAGCAATCGGAAAAAACTAATACATCATGGGTAGGACTGCAGTGCCATCTTTGATCTTTTGCATAGTTGGTATTGACAGTAATGGAGGAGGCCTTTCTTATGGTCACTAAGGGTGCTTTCACATCCTGTCTGGTTCAGTTACAATGAACTCTGGTGTCCAAGCAAAACTTGTCACCTGAAGGTCTGCTAATTTTCCATGTATGCACTAGGACAATGAAATAACAAAAAAGGAAACAAAGTGGCAACACATAAGTCAAGGTAAATTAGCCATTTAGCTGTTAGCATTTTTCCGCCCATTTAGCTAAGATTAGTACCTGGAGCCCAATGAAACCTTGTCATCACGACTTTTGTTAACACTTGGTGAGCATGAATTTAGTTTATCCTTTATTTGAAGGTTACACATTTATTAGGTATGCCCATACATCTGTAAAGTTATCATTATCAAACACAACATCCCTGCAGCAGGATTAATATGTTCAGTTTATGCTAACACTGTGTGAAGTCTGAAAAGCCATAGTGTAGTGGTGCTGGACATTTAGTAGATTATTATTGTGTTAGTATATATTCTGTTGGACCTCCATCATTATTTATGTGTATGTGTTTTTGCTTAATTATTATTTAAAATGCTTTGTTGTCAGTTGTCAGTGAAAAACTCACCTGCCCTCAACCTTAGTAGCTATAGGGTGATATTGCTTTTTGCCAGTAGACAGCAGAAGTAGCTTTGTAATGTCAGTGACTGGCTGTTAACCTTGCATAGGAGCAAGTTACCCCAGTCTCAATGTGGAACAGTGCATTCATGTATTCATCTAAAACTGTTCCTTTGCTGTATTTGCAGTCATTAAAAATACTAGGCACCTGAATCAATATAGTCTTCTCTCAGCATGTATAACATTGCAACAGACTGCATTATATTGAAAGATATTTCTACTGTTGTGCTGACGTCATGTATATACAGTCATGTGAAAAAATTAGGACACCCTATGAAAGCCTGTGTTTTTTTTAAACATATTTGGACATATGGATATTTAATATCAATTTTAACAATACTGAGAGATTCAAGTAATATAACTAAACAATTAAAACTTAAGAAAAGACTTTCTGTAAAATGTAATTTTAAGAAAATGCAATGTCTGGTGAGGAATAAATTAGGACACCCCCACTTAAAATGGCTAAAATCACACAGGTGTTTCACATCAGGTGCACATGATTAGAACATCGTTACTCAGCATTTTGAAGGAGGCTTGCCCTATTTAAACCGCAGACATTTAGTTTGGTGTGCTCCTGACTGTTGAAGTGAGAGTGAACACCATGGTGAGATTGAAAGAGCAATCTGAGGCCATCAGAAAGAAGACTGTAGCAACTTATGAGTGAAAGTACATGCCTCTACAATCAGAAAGAGACTGCACAAGTTTAACTTTCATGGGAGGTGTGCAAGGAGGAAACCTTTGCTCTCTAAAAGAAACATGAAGGCCAGACTGAAGTTTACCAGAGAGAACGCAGATGAAGACCACTTCTGGAATAATGTTCTTTGGACAGATGAGTCTAAAATTGAATTATTTTGACACCAGAACAGAGGACATGTTTGGTGTAAACCAAATACTGTTAGGTTTCAGTTCAACAGATCCCAGGAAGCAGAATGCACACACAGCCAGGTCTGTAGCAAACACAAGTTTATTATGAACAATGGTGGCTGGCAGGCAGTGGCAGGAGGAGAGCTGAGACTTCCAGAGACTGTCGAAACAACGGCAGGCAGAGCAGGCTGAAGCTGGAAAAGCTGGCACTGGACTGGAGCGAGTCTGAAGCGCAAGAGAGACTGGAGTTAGGCAGAGAACAAACTGCAAGCATAAGCTTAACTAGTCTTGAAGGTTTGTCACAGTTACCGCACAGGAGAACTGACAATCTGACGAAGAATGAGGAGCTGCGCCAAGTATTTAAGGGCTGCAGAGGTGATTTCTGATGAGCCTCAGCTGTGCCAGGGAACCAGCAGGAGACAGGTGGCCACGCCCAGGAGAAAAACAGGAGGCAAAACAAAAGGGAACAGGGGAGCAACCCTAACATAACAGTACCACCCCTTCAATGGGAGCCTCCCGGCGACCCACCAGGCTTGTCCGGGTGGGCCCGATGAAAGTCCTGGATGAGTTGAGGGTCGACAATGAACGACCGTGGCACCCAAGACCTCTCCTCAGGACCGTACCCCTCCCAATCCACTAAGTATTGTAACCCCGGCCTCGGCAACGGACATCCAGGAGACGCCGAACATCGAAGACAGGGTGATTGTCCACGAGTCGGGCAGGCGGAGGGGGAGCGGCCGGAGGGAAAAGCGGACTGGAGGACACAGGTTTCAGCTGAGAAACATGGAATGTGGGGTGAATCCTCATGGACCTGGGGAGCTTCAGCTTCAGTCTGCCCGTTAGTCTGGGGATGAAAACCAGAAGAGAGACTCGCCGATGCTCCCAACCCCTGACAGAAGGACCTCCACACCTGCGAGACAAACTGTGAGACCACGATCAGACACTATGTCCACTGGGATCCCATGTAATCGGAACACATGACTGGTAACCAGGTCTGCTGTCTCCTTGGCAGAGGGAAGTTTAGGGAGAGCCACCCGATGAACTGCCTTAGAAAAACGGTCGACTATGGTGAGAATGACTGTTACCTTGTGATGGTGGTAGGCCGGTAATGAAATCCAAGGCGACGTGGGACCAAGGGCGACTGGGAACCGGAAGAGGCTGGAGCAGCCCGGCTGGGGGCTGATGGGAGGCCTTACTGCGGGCACAGATGGTGCAGGTTGCCATGAAAGGAGCGGGTGTCGACCTCCATCGTGGACCACCAGAAATGCCGCTTTAGGAGGGACAGAGTGCGGTTCATTCCTGGGTGGCAGGCGAACCGGGACATATGAAACCATTGTAACACCAGCGAACAAACTAAGTCAGGCACAAACAGGCGATTAGGAGGTGCATTACCTGGGGGAGGGTGGAGTTGCTGGGCCTCCCTAACCAGGGACTCAATCTCCCAGGAGACAGCAGCCACTATACGGGAGGAAGGGAGGATGGTGTCAGGGCTGGACGTATATTCCTCCAAGGAATACAGGCAGGACAAGCCATCGGGCTTGATATTACGAGAACCAGGGCGGTAGGTGAGGGTGAAGTTGAAGCGGCAGAAAAAGAGGGCCCAGCGAGCCTGACGGGAGTTGAGTCGCTTGGCAGTTTGGATGTACAGTAGATTCAGTCCACACCACAAACGGAAGCTCAGAACCCTCCAGCCAGTGCCTCCATTCTTCTAGCGCCAGCTTAACGGCCAGGAGCTCTGTGTCTCCAACATTGTAGTTGCGTTCGGCTGGTGTTAGTCTGCGGGAGAAAAAGGCACAAGGATGGAGCTGGTTATCTGGAACTGATCGCTGAGAAAGAACTGCCCCTACCCCAGTCTCCGACGCATCAACCTCCACAATGAACTGGCATGAAGTATCAGGCTGACTTAATACGGGAGCAGTGGCGAACAATCTCTTAAGTTCCATAAATGCCCTGCCAGCCTCTCCTGTCCACTGAAATAGAACCTTTGTGGAAGTTAGCTTGGTCAAAGGTGAAGCAACTCGACTGAAGTTCTTGATGAAGCGACGGTAAAAATTAGCAAAGCCCAAAAACCTCTGAAGCTGCTTATGTGTGGTGGGTTGTGGCCATTCAGTCACAGCCTTTACCTTAACAGGATCAGCCTCCACCCGGCCCTGTCCAATGACGTATCCCAGGACGCTCACAGAGGAGACGTGACACTCACATTTCTCCGCCTTGATGAACAACCGATTCTCAAGGAGCCACTGGTGAACCTGACGAACATGGGAGATGTGCTCAGAAAGGGACCTGGAGAAAATCAGAATGTCGTCCAGGTAGACAAACACAAAATGATTTTAAAAAAATCTCTCAGCACGTCATTCACCAAAGCCTGGAAGACGGTGGGGGCATTGGTCAACCCAAACGGCATCACCAAATACTCAAAATGCCCCACTGGTGTGTTGAACGCCGTCTTCCACTCATCACCCTCCCAAATACGGTCAAGGTGATAGGCGTTGCGTAGGTCAAGCTTAGAGAAGATGGTTGCTCCCTGTAGGGACTCAAAAGCAGAGCTGATCAGTGGTAATGGATATTTATTCTTCACAGTGATATTGTTAAGTCCGCGAAAATCTATACATGGGCGTAGCGTTTTATCTTTCTTAGCCACAAAGAAAAAACCAGCACCTACAGGGGATGACAAGGGGCGATTGATCCCTGCTGCCACAGACTCCCGGATGTATGTCTCCATAGCCTCCCTCTCCGGATGAGATAGGTTATACAGTCTGCTGGTAGGTAGAGGAGCACCAGGAAGGAGGCCAATGGCGCAATCATAAGGCCTGTGAGGTGGTAGTGACAGAGCCCTCTCCTTACTAAACACCTCAGTGATATCATGGTAAGCCTGTGGCACAAGCGTCAAATCAAGGGGCTCTGCTTTAGGAGGAGCCTTGGTGCCCTCTACTGGGGACACAGCGGACTGCAGACAAGTCGCATGGCAATAGGTGCTCCAGCCCACAACCTTGCCAGCCGACCAGTCAATCTGGGGATTATGTAGTTTTAACCATGGATAACCCAAAACCAAGGGAGTCTTAGTAGCAGTGATTATTTTGAAGCGAAGCTGCTCTCTATGATTCCCAGAAAGAATGAGGGTTAGAGAGGTGGTGAGTTAAGTGACCTGGGCTATTTGCCGACCATCCAGGGCGTAAGCATTTAGAGGGTTAGCGAGCTGCTCAAGAGTGACACCAGCTTGTAAGGCTAGTTGTTTGTCCAAAAAATTATCCTCTGCACCAGAGTCAATCAGGGCCCAAAAAGGTAGCGAGAGATCATTGTAACAGATCTTAGCGTGGACTTGTAACCTGGAATTAGGGAAAACAGGTGTGGGGAATGGGCTCGTCAGCACGCCCACTACTACTGACGAGCCCGGTTTTTTGGCCGAACTGGGCACGCTGAAATGAAGTGTCCGAACTGTCCACAATAAAGACACTCGCCAGCCCTTCTTCTCCGGAGCCGTTCCTCAGGTGAAAGGTGAGCACGGACCAATTGCATCGGTTCCTCCTCCGCGGAGTGGGGAGAGGATACCTGACCGCCGGTCCCCGGGCAATCCAATGCCCTAGCCGCTGCTGAAGACACCCGAAGGGCGGCGGAAGCTTGGGGCCGGCTTAGCCTCTCCTTGCGTCGCTCGCGGAGGCGGTTATCCAGCCTAATGGCGAGGGAGACAAGAGAATCCAAATTAGCCAGTTCATCCCGAGACGCTAATTCATCCTTTACCTGCTCACTTAATCCTCCGACGAACATGCCCCAGAGCGCCTCTTCATTTCATCAGGAGTCCGCAGCTAGAGTCCAGAAGTCCACAGAGTAGTCTGCAATGCTTCGAGACCCCTGTCAGAGACTTAACCGTTTTGATGCATTCCCAAAATGGTTGGGGTGGTCAAAAACAGACTGGAGTTCAGAAATAAATTCCTCATACCTGTAAGAGGCTTCTGTGTGACTGTAAATCACTGCCTCAGCCCACTTCAAGGCCCTTCCCCGTAGTAATCCCAACACATAATGTACCTTAGCTTGATCTGAAGAAAAGGCGAGGGGTCGTTGGCGAAAAACCAGCGAGCACTGGAGTAAGAATCCCCGACATTGGTCAAGCTCACCAGAGAAGGGTTTGGGAGTTGTTACCGGGACTCCGATCACCGCATCTGACACCGGTGCTGTATGTGAAGGCCCAGGAGGAGGCATAGGCGTAGCGGGACATGGCGTAGCGGGACCCGGCGAGGAGACCGGAGCTGCTGGAGAGGTAAGGTGAGATGATAACTCTGAAACTTGAATGGATAACTGGGAAATCTGGGTTACCATGGCCTGGTTTTGGTCCAAAAGCGTTCGAAGAAGCTGCTCGTGTTGACCCAGGAGGGCTACTTGACTGGAGATGGCTCGTTGGTAATCCATGCTCTCGCTCTGCGGTTCTGCGGGATCCATGTTTTGGTCAGATTGTTCTGTTAGGTTTCAGTTCAACAGATCCCAGGAAGCAGAATGCGCACACAGCCAGGTCTGTAGCGAACACAAGTTTATTATGAACAATGGTGGCTGGGCAGGCAGTGGCAGGAGGAGAGCTGAGACCTCCAGAGACTGTCAAAACAATGGCAGGCTGGGCTGGCAGGGCAGGCTGAGGCTGGAAAAGCTGGCACTGGACTGGAGCGAGTCTGAAGCGCAAGAGAGACTGGAGTTAAGCAGAGAACAAACTGCAAGCATAAGCTTAACTGGTCTTGAAGGTTTGTCACAGTTACCGCACAGGAGAACAGACAATCTGACGAAGAATGAGGAGTTGCACCAAGTATTTAAGGGCTGTGGAGGTGATTGCTGATGAGCCTCAGCTGTGCCAGGGAACCAGCAGCAGCAGGAGACAGGTGGCCACGCCCAGGTGTAGACACACAGACAGACAGACAAAGACACAAGGAGCAGGGAAAAACAGGAGGCAAAACAAAAGGGAACAGGGGAGCAACCCTAACCATAACAAATACAGCATTCCAGGAAAAGAACCTCATACCAACTGTGAAGCATGGAGGTGGAAGTGTCATGGTTTGGGAATGCTTTGCTGCAGCAGGGCCTGGCCAGCTCATCATCATAGAATCCACCATGAATTCTACTGTGTATCAGAGGGTGCTTGAGGAACATGTGAGACCATCTGTAAAAAAATTTAAGCTGAAGCGGAACTGGGCCCTACAACATGACAATGACCCAAAACATACCAGTAAATCCACCAAGGACTGGCTGAAAACTAAGAAATGGAGAGTCCTGGAATGGGCGAGTCAAAGCCCAGATCTTAATCCCATTGAGGTGCTGTGGGGTGACTTGAAACGTGCTGTACATGCAAGAAACCCCTCAAACATCTCACAGCTGAAAGAATTCTGCATTGAGGAGTGGGGCAAACTTTCCTCAGACCGATGTCAGAGAATGGTAGATGGCCACAAGAAGAGTCTCACTGAAGTTATTTCAGCCAAAGGGGGTAACGCTAGCTATTAGGGGGTAGGGTGTCCTAACTTTTTCCTCAGTTAGAATACACATTTGTTTATCTTTTGTTTAATGAGTAAAACAAGGTAAATTTTTGTTGTTTACCTGCAATAAAATCACTTTCTTTTCCAGAGATAAACAAAAACAAGATTAGACACCAATATGAACATTTCTTAATAAATAACCGAATATTTAATGGGGTGTCCTAATTTTTTTTCACATGACTGTAAGTGAGGGTGTACGAAACATTTACTATTGTACTTTTTTATTGCATATTTTGCTGTTGGGCTTATACTTATTTGTCTCTTGCCTCAGCTCATGCATCCCAGTGCCTGCTGTGTCACTGCTGGACAATGATATCCAAATAATAGACAATAAGACAAGACAGCAGACATCACTTCAGTGATAGAGCATGAGGAAGAGGTGCAAAAACATACACTGCCTTAACAAGGAGACAACACTATGACCATTACGTTGCAGTCTCTGAATTTTATTGTGACCCCTGGTTTCCCACAAGTGCATCACATCACCTGAAGCCCTAGTGAGGTGTGGCTCCTGTGGCAGACGGTGTCTGACAGGAAATAAATATAAATACAGCAACATCCAGGACCAGGAGACATGTACGATGAGGAAGAACACCTAGAGAGAGGAGACAGGAGTTACTTATAAAGGTGTTCCTGCCCGGACCTGTTGGCTGAAACTAGAAGGAAAACTGTCAGTAAGTAGCACTGCACCTATGGCTGCATACCTAGGGGTAAGTGGAAAAATGTCTTTTTGTAATTTGGGTGAACTGACCTTTAAAATGATTGTGAATATGAGAGTTGGTAATCTAATAATGGAATGTGATCTGACAGACCTGAATCTGTCCCCTGTCTCTTACCAGTTGTACCTCATCATGCAAACTGAGGACCTGTACATCATGACCTCCACTGAATGTCTTTGGGGAAAAAAACATCTTCCATGCCCCTGCTCAGCGAAAATGTGAAAACACAGCTGCCCAGTTGCTATAAGAGTTTTGAATGCTTTCCAAAGGTGTGAGATAGAAATCCTAAAGCATGCATGTTTCCACTATAAATGCAGCCCTCTCCTGTTGCTGCTTCACTTCAAGCATTTCAAATTAGAGGGGAAAAAACCCCCAGCTTTCTCTCAGATGAAAAACATGTCCTGGGGTCAAAAGCATATAAAATACCAAATGCCTATTAAAGGCAGTTCAGTTAAGTGAGCGTCAAGGGTAATATGAAACAGACAAGAAAGGCAGACATTACCTACCAGCGTTACGCTGTCAGCAACTCAGAGTCCACCGAACAGAATCTCAAGTCCATAATACAGGGAAACATGCATTGGAGTACTGTGATGGATTGATTCTTTTTGTCACAATTGACAGTGTAGATGAATCGGACAGGTTAAGGTGTTTCTTTATAACAACATAATTCTGATTCTTGACATTTGTCATCCTGTTGTAATGTGTCTCTGCCATAATACATCTTTTTTTATCTTTCTCTTTACAGTCCTTAAATATAGTGAAGTGATTGATTAACTTAAGCATGACAAAATCTGGCCTAGAATCAAATTTTGAATTGCATGAAAAAATTAAAGCCCCTAGTGCAGAGTTTGAACATGTACTATCCAGTGATAGTATCAGGGAATACAGAGGCAGACACACTGGGCCTTTCTCAGTCTGCTTTATTGTCTGTTCTTGCATCATCAGTCATGGTCCAAATACTATTCTAACCATTTATTGCAACAATATGCATTTTAGTTTGGTGGTGATGCTCTGGAACTAATCTGAGCAAGCTTCACACATATTTAATGAACATGAACACATGTTAAAAAACACTGAAATTCATTCTTGCTAATGCAGGGGGAGACTGGGGGTGTGCAGGGAGTTCATCTCTGAAAGCAGCAGTGTGGATGCAAAGCTCAGTGTTGTTGTATGCACACTGATATGTTTATATGGACCGCCTATTGCAAGAGTCATGGACATACATGATTGGAGGGTGTATGGAACATGTGACTAACTGACTTCAGTGCCTGCCTGAACTACTGCAAGCGCCATTCATAGTCCATGTTCAAACCAAAAACGCTTCAGACCCCAGGAAGTGTTCATGCTCCACCATTCCACGGGGTCAGGGGATGCTTTGGGAGCTGAGTTTTGACAATTTTTAGGGGAGAAATTAACTGTTTAAATTTCGAATACGTGGTTAATTAATCAAAATAATGCCTAGTTGAAGATTTGCTCCAGTGTTTTGAGGGATGAGAGAGGTCATCCAGAGAACAGTCTTATCTCAGCAGCACTTTGGAAATTGACTGGTAACTCTGATTCTCCGTTGCACTGTACAAGGTATCATTCCTTTTGTAAGATAAACTCTAAGAAAATCTAATATTTGTTGCTGCCAACAAATATTTAACTTACCTTAGTTTGTTTGAAGGTGAAGTTAAGATTAAGTTATTTTTTTTACTGGACAGTTAACATTGTAGGTTTGGCTCCATATATATGCTACACTTATACACACACATTTTTGGCATTTTCACATTTGTTGGATAGTTGACAGTGAAGAGGCAGACAGGAAATGAGGACAGAGTGAGGGGTATGACCATGGACGGATTATAAGACCATGGGCCCCTGGGTACAGACATGTAAAAAGGGCCCCCATCCCTCCTACACAGAAGACAGATACCAAGACTGAGACACAAAATGACACAGTGGCTGCGTTATGTAGTCGTGTAGTCGTATTATTTTATTTATAGGTGAACCAGAACTCTCGCATCGCTTTATAGTCGCTTTACGTTGCTTTGTGGTTGGAAAAAATGCTTCCTGAGCATAAAAAGAAACCCACAACCTTTTAAACTTTAGTACTAGTTATTGTTACTGTATGTACTAGTTATTGTTGGGCAAGTTATTGCTCTTTATGGTCAGCTAATGCTAGCAATATTTAAAAGGTATAGTTCAACATTTTGGGGAATAGGCTTATTTATTTTATTTTATTTTTTCATAAGTGATTTGAGAAGTTTGACACCACTTGTACATCTGTGTGTTCAGTACAGAGCTGGAGTCAGGATATGGTTAGCTTAGCATAAAGACTGGAAGCAGGGGGGAAACAGCTAGCCTGGCTCTGTCCAAAGTTCAAAAATACAATGCTTTCTGATTAACATGTTTTATCTGGTTTGTTCATTCTGCACAGACACAATTCCATACTTAAGTGTTGGATGGAAAGTAGGTCCTAAATGGAAAATGTTCCTCCTCTGGTGAGCATGCTGAAGCAGTTATAATCTCTGTGTCTCCACGTCCATCTCCCATACAGAATAGTACCTGGTGCTCCTCCACCTCCTACTATCCTACAAACTTCACATAGTATAGCTCCGCCATCCCTGCGAATCCTTTCAAAGTGCTCTACCAGTCTCACTGTGATGGGATCAAGAATAAAAGATTACAGGTGTGACCTATGTGGGAAGTCTTCTTCCCAAGAGAACAAGCCTCACGAGAGCAAGTATAAAGATGCTTGGTTGCAGCTTGAAATATTAGTCTAATTTGTCTCATGCATTTGATTTTTATACCTTTTAAGCATTGAGGATACAGCTGTTGCCATCTTTGTTGTGTACAATTACCATGGTTACAGGTGTTGTTTAAGTCTATCCCAAGGTTAGTGTTTACTTGTTCACACAGTGTCCGTGTCACTCTGCTCTGCAGTGATATAACAGAGGAACTGTCCTCAGTAAATCCAGTTGTCATTTCCAAAATCTGCATGTTTGAACAGAACCACTCACTCTCTCTGTCGTTCCTGCTCACCTAGCATTAGCATTACTGCACCATCAGAAGCTGTTGCACTCACAAAATACACTGTCTGGTTTAGCTTGAGAGGAGATGGTTGACTGCTGACATTAATCCTGGATCTTACTCAATTCTTCCGATAGCAACACAAAAGCTAACCGACTAAAAGTAATGTTAACGTTACATCTGTGCAGTGTGCTGTGTGGCTTGGTGGCATAGTGGTTAGAGCACATGTTCATACATCTTGTTTAGACCCCAAAGTTGGTGGTTCAAATCCCAACTCTTAACATTACATCCACATCCGCTTGCTTGACAATGTTACGTTAGCTAACCTTTTTATAAATGACTTGCTGACCTGCATGTTTTTGTAGTTTGTCCCAGCTGTTTTGTTGATTTTGTCTAATTCTCAGTGGATTGTAGATTAATTTAGTCCATCTGTTTCTTCCAAACACTGGTAACGTCACATAACGTTACTGACAAACAAAGACAGTTACTGAATGCAAGATGCTTTCTTGTATACAGTGGTGCAAGTGGCTAAATCAACTTTTGAACAAAAGATATTTTGGGCGGCGGAGGAAACTTTCTTACTGATCAGGAGCTAGTGTGTGATTCCACAGATGCATGCAGGTGGTTGAATAAGAATACTTATTCTCTTTTAATGAATAAGTTGCATTAAAAGAGTATTTAGTTGTTTTGCCAGTCCGTCTGTATTTCACATTATCGTTTCATTTTTATTTGTTGATAAAAAAATGTAATATTTTGTTATAACTGCTCGTTTTCAAAGGTTGCTTTTTATTTAGTTTTGGTCTAGCTTTTGTCGTGAAAAATAGGTCATCAACGAATATTTTTCGTAACAGTTTTTATTGACAAAATTAACACTGCTTTTTAGCAGACTTTAGCATGCTAATGCTAAACTGAGATAGGGATCATGGTAAAGATTACACCAGCTTAGCATCAGCATGTTAGTATTGTCATTATGAGCATGCTGATGTTGGCAATTAGCTCAGTACAGTTTCACAGAGCCATTAGCAGGACTGTAGACAGTCTTGATGGACAATAATAGACTCTATGGTACAAATGAATAATATCTATCAGGCACACAAAATACTGGTTAATAGTGTCACGACTGGTGCAAGCAGGGTAACAGAAACACAGGGGATAGGACTTCTGAGGCAGAGCTCGTGCAGTTCAATGATTTATGTGAAAGTACAAAAGGCTTATGGGATAGTGAAGCAGACAAGGGTCAAAACCAGAATACAGCAGTCCAACAAATCCAAAAGGAGCAAGCAAGACTGCAAAATCCAATAATCAGGTAAAATGGTAAAAAGAACAGACTGGTTTCAGGTTTTCAGATAAACAGAAGAGAGATAAAAGACACAAGGCTGGAAAGAAAAGGCATGGAAACTTAAAGGAAATGAACTAGTATATGAAGTGAAGGCTGATTAGGGAGTGAGGTGCAGGTGGGGAGATGAGTGGGGAAGCTCAGGTGACTGCAGGGCTGATGAGAAGTGGGAACAGGTGTGTTGATGGGTGGGGTAATCAGGTGATGAGGAAAGGAGGGAAAGTCTGAAGACATGTGGTGGACAGCTAGTGGATGGCAGGTCTAGGGAGTTGAATCCAGGAGGATAGAAAGGGCTGTGTTTAAGGGCGTTTTCACACCTAACCTGTTTGGTTCAGTTAAAATGAACCCTGGTGCATTTGCCTGGTTAGTGCGGTTCGTTTAGGCAGGTGTGAACACTGTAATCGCACTCGGGTGTGGACCAAAACAACTGCACCGAGACCCATTAGGTCTTTGACGTGGTCTCGGTCCACTTCCAAACGAACTCTGGAGCGGTTTGTTTGTGGTGGGAACGTTATCCGACATCGATCCGACCCAACTACGTGGTATACAGGTTTGAGCTAAACGGCTCCTGTAGCCAGTTGTGCTTTGCAGTCTGCGATGCGGCAGAGCCCACAAACTGTTTCTAGTAGTAGAAGCTAGCCGGAGAACGAACCAGCAATGTTTCTCTCACAGAAATATGCACTAGTTCACAACACAGGTAGGCCTGTATTTACTTTCTTCTTCTTCTTTGGTTTTACTGGCGGACTACAAACCATTGTCAGTGGTGCATGTTCTCACATGGTTTGTAGTGATGCATTTTAGTTCGCTTGGATTTTTCCTCTGTGTGAAAAGAAACCGAACCAAGGGGAAAGTCAGGTACACAGAGGTTGAACCCACAGAGCAGACTCGACTCGAGTAAACCGTTCAGAGCTTTTAATATCCCAAAAGCAAAGTACAAGTTCACAGAGCGAAGGTGTCCAAAGGGTAAGGCAAAGCGAGTTATAACACAAAAACTGGTCGTACACAAGTAACACGGGGAACACGAGTAACGCTAGATAACAACACACATGAGGCGAAGATTATCTGGCAAAGGGGAGGGGAGAGACACTGGGTGTATATATAGGGCCAGGTAAGTAGCCAATGAGACACAGGTGAAACACATAAGGCTGATTAGGGCTGGCGGGAAACTTGACAGGAACAAGAGGATGAGACAAAACACTACCAAAATAAAACAGGAAGTATCTCAAGACACAGACTAACAGAACCAATCATGACAGTACCACCCCCTCAAAGGCCAGCACCCGACGGCCCAGGATCCTCAGGATGTTGTCTGTGGTAGTCCGTATTGACTCCGGATCCACGATGTGTCTCGCTGGAACCCAGGACCTCTCCTCCGGTCCATAACCCTCCCAGTCCACCAGGTACTGGAATCCCAGACCCCGGCTGCGTACTGCCAGGAGCTTCCTAACGGAATAGACCGGGCCACAATCGATGAAACGGGGAGGCGGGGGCCTGGAGGCTGGGACCAGTGGACTCTCCTTGACAGGCTTTAAGCGACTGATGTGGAAGGTGGGATAGACTCTCATGGACCTGGGGACTCTGAGCCTCACAGCAGCAGGATTAATAACCTTGGACACAGGGAATGGACCAATAAATTTGGGAGCCAACTTACGTGACTCGACCCAGAGAGGTAGATTCTGGGTGGACAGCCACACCCTTTGGCTACACTGGTAAGTAGGAGCCAGAACCCGGCGTCGGTCTGCAGCTTTCTTGTAGGCCTCGGATGACCGAAGCAGGGACTGGTGGGCCCGGACCCACATGCGACGGCAACGACGAACCAGGGCGAGAGCTGAGGGGACACTAACCTTGCGTTCCAGAGCAGGGAACAGGGGAGGCTGGTAACAAAACACGCACACTGGAAAGGGGACATGCCAGTAGAAGAGCATGGCAAGGTGTTATGTCCAAATTCTACCCACGTGAGATGTTTGCTCCAGGTGGTCGGCTCCTTAGATACCAGACATCGGAGTCCCGTCTCCCAAGAGATTGCAGAAGGCCCTCCAGAACTGCGCAACGTACTGCGGTCGGACAGAACGTTCCTAGGGAATCCGTGAATACGAAATACCTGGTGCAGCATCACCTCTGCCGTCTCCTTGGCAGAGGGAAGTTTGGGCAGAGGAATAAAATGAGCCATTTTAGAGAATCTATCAATAACAGAGAGGATAGTTGTGTTACCTTGTGAGGGTGGCAATCCAGTGACAAAGTCCAGAGAAATGTCCGACCAGGGGCGCGAGGGCACTGCAACAGTCCGAAGGGGGGCCTCCATGAGGGCTTGTTCCTGGAGCAGACGGAGCAGGCAGCAACATACTCCGATACCTCCTTCTTTAAGTCTGGCCACCAGAACCGCTGGCGGATGACAAAACTGGTTCTGTTGATCCCCGGATGGCACGATAAGGAGGAGGAGTGTGCCCAGTGAATCACCTGGGACCGGAGCGGTGGTGAAGCTCTTCTTTAACCGTTGAAAAGCAGAATCTGCTGCCGGATCCCAGGAGAAGGGAATCTTGTAGGAGGTGAGGACGTGTAGAGGGGCGGCTTTGGAACTGAAGTTTCTAATGAAACGTCGATAAAAATTGGCGAAGCCCAGGAACCGTTGCACCTCCTTGCGGGAGATGGGAGTCGGCCAGTTCATGACGGCACAGACCTTCTCTGGGTCCATCTTCACCTCCCCCTCGGCCACAATGAGACCTAAGAAAGACACTGAGGAGACATGAAACTCACATTTCTCTGCCTTCGCAAATAGCTGGTCGGACCTGTCGGACATGTTGGATGTGAGTTCTCTCATCTGGTGAGAAGATGAAGATATTATTCAAATACACAAAGACAGGAACCCATGTCTCACATTCCAAATATCCCCAAAGGATCCCCACTTATACAAGACCAAGGACCCTTAACTCAAAGTTTGGAGGTATTAACCATCAGAACCTAATATATTGCAAGTCGTTTCCCACTGCAACTAAAAAAATCCAGAATCCGTTAAAGCTAAAATTGCTTTGCTCAATGTGAGGTCAGTCTCCAACAAAACCTTTATTTTAAATGATTTTATTATTACTGAGGACTTCATTTCCTATTTTTAACAGAAACATGGCTAAGACCAGGTGATCACAGCCAGTTGAATGAACTCTGTCCTTCAAATTATGAATTCTTCAGCTCCCCTAGGGCAAGTGGCCGCAGAGGAGGGTTTGCTGTAATTTTTAAAAATCATTTTAAGTGCAGCCTTATGTCTGTTTTTTTTTTTTTTTTAAATAATGTAGCAAGTTTTGAGGTAATAATGTTTAAAATTAACAGTGTCATTCCAGTTCTTTGTTGTTTTTCGACCCTCAACTCCTAACCCATTTTCTTACTGAATTTTCAGAATTCTTAGCCTCCATGGTTCTTAAGTACGATAAAATTATGATTGTTGGGGATTTCAACTTTCATGTCGATAACACCTGAAATCGAGTTTTTAAATATTACTGAGTCCTACAATTTGGTTCATGTGCACAGTCCAACCCACTGCTGACAGTCTCTCCATTAGAGATCTTGCTATCTCTGACCATATGTGTATCCTGCTTAATACAGTTCTCCAAGCTACTATAAAACTGCATAAGCAAAAGGTACAGTGCCGTGTTCTCAAACACACAGCTCAGTCTTTCTCCTCACTTTTTAACACTGCTAGTGACACTTTACACATCCTTTCTAATACAAATGACCAGACATTAGCTTTTAATCAGCTATGCTTATATACCCTGGACAAGGTTGCTCCTTTTAAAACTAAACTTAAGTCTAACGTCAAAATAGCCCCGTGGATGAATTAAGAAATCCATAGCCTTGAACCTGTAGAAAAGTTGAACGCAGGTGGAAGTCAAATAAAACACAAATCACTACATCGGCCCCCAGCCTCAGAGGACAGAAGAGCTGAGTGGATAAAGTTAATTTTTGAAGGCAACGTCCCAGCTACAGTCGGTTTGTCTGTGCTAACCACTTTGTGTGTGACTGCTTTTCCAACTTGGGTCAGTAACAACGCAGGACTGGCAATGAAATTTTTCCTAAAAGGGATCAATACCAACTGTCTGTAGCACAACTGCAGAAGAGGGAAATGTAAGTATTTAAGGAATTATGCTATGCGTTTCTTTAGCAAAAGCTAACACTATCAGTTGAGGTAAATATTAGATGTAATTTTCTAGAATGTTAACCCTCTATTGCATGTTGTTGCTATTTGGCAACAATTATTTTATCTCAATTTTACTAAAAGGCAGTAATATAAAATCCAATGTTTTACTGTTTAATTGTGAAAAGGGGTCTTTTACTTTGATAGGACAACTATTTGATCACATCACATGACCAGGAAATCCTGTTTGCAATTCCTTTTTCCATGGACACACGGCACTGAGAAGATCATGATCTGAGGGCTCCCAAAGTTGACTAATTGCTCAATATTTAGGCAAAATACCTGCAAGAAAAAAATTGAAATACTATCTGGGGTAAGTTAACTTTTAATTTTCACCATTAAAACCTTTTTAGCTTTGATATGTTTTTTGTAAAATGATAAAATTAATTTGTTGCCATATGGCAACTATATGCGAATATGGAAGTGATCTGTGTGCATTCAACCTATTGGACTGTAATTGTAATTACATAGCACTAGGCCACTCTGAGACTGTTTACAACTTTTGATTTGACATTTAAAAGGGAGAAAACATTTATTTTTATTTTGTAATTTCAGAAATTTTGTAACTGTAATAATGTATTATCTGGATTAGTTTCAGTTAGAGAAAGAATTGCAATATCCCAACCAAATTATATGTTAGTTCACATTTGTGTACATTTCTAGTCAATAAGCCCATACAGTTTTAACAACAATATTTTCTTAAAAGTTAATATTTTGTAGATGAGATGTGGGTGGCAAATGCATATGATATACAGTATAGTCCAGATAGTACAGTAATTGGAATTGTAGGCAGCATTTTGACTGTATAGACAGTTTTCATAATGCTGCTTTCGTCCATAGAACATGGAAGCCAGATTCTTCTATGGGACAGGGAAAGTGAACAGGGCAGAGTTAGCTCTTCCACCAGAGGAGAGTGAGGATGAGCTAGTGGGCAGTGATGAGGAGAATGATGTTGACATGAACCTGGATGAGAGCAGTGACAGTTCAGAGTCAGAGTCAGAGTCAGAGTCAGGCACAGACACAGACACAGAACCAGAGGCAGAAACAGAGGAAACAGGTAAAGGTATTAGACTGTTCATCCTCTAAGGTGTGTGTGTGTGTGTGTGTGTGTGTGTGTGTGTGTGTGTGTGTGTGTGTGTGACATACTTAGGAGAATAAGCTACTGCAAAGTGAATATGTTACCCTTCCATGATATGGGTAAAGATTAAAAAAATATCAATTAATGAATCTAAAAAAAAAAAGTTTCATAAATAGCAGCTTTCCATCATAGTTATTTATAATGTGAGTACTTATTTTAAATTTCACCAGGTGGACCAGTGAGGGATGACATACCAGAGTTCCAAAAGGTGAAAAACCTGAAGTGGCAGACAAATAAATCAATTCCACCTGTGCCACAATGGAAAGGCTCTCTCCCAGAATCAACTGAAATATTAGAACCAGTAAATTACTTTCGCCACCTTTTCCACAGAGAAGTCATAGAAGATGTCGTCAGGCAAACAAATCTGTATGCTTTACAGTGCGACGTCACTAGACCCCTCAATGTTACTGTTGCTGAAATGGAGCAGTTCATTGGAGTGTGCTTCTACATGTCTATCCATGGCTTGCCAAAAACCCGGTTGTACTGGAACCCCCAAACGAGGGTGGAGACTGTTGCAAGCACCATGACTGTGAATCGATGGGAAAATATCAAAAGACATCTCCACTTTGCTGACAACAACAACCAGGTGCCAGGGGGAGACAAGTTGTTCAAGGTGAGACCTCTACTCAACTTTCTCAATGACAGCTTCGGCAGCATCCCTATGGATGAAAAGCTCTGCGTGGATGAGCAGATGGTGCCCTTCAAGGGGAAAAGCCAACTGAAGCAGTACATACCTATGAAGCCAAAGCGCTGGGGCTACAAGTTTTTCATCCTAGCAGACCAACATGGCATTGTTTACAACTTTGACGTGTACACAGGGTCCATTCAACCCCATCCTGGATTCCCTGACATTGGTGCCAGTGGAAACATCGTGCTACAGTTGGCTTCAGCTATCCCCACCAATACTTCGCACAAACTGTTCTTTGACAACTGGTTCTGCAGTGTGGACCTGCAGGTACTCCTGGAGAAGAAGAAGATCCATTGTGTCGGAACTGTGAGACAGAACCGTCTTGCAGGCTGCACATTTATGGACGATGCTGCCATGAAAGCAAAAGGACGAGGAACACACCAAGAGAAGATGACCACTCATGATGGCGTGAACCTAAGGGCCGTCAAGTGGTTTGACAACCGTCCCGTGACCCTCCTGAGCACATTTGTTGCGGCAAACCCCACCACAGAAGTGCAAAGGTGGGACAAAAAAAAAGAAAGAGATGGTCCGTGTCTCACGCCCCAACATTGTGTCAGTGTACAATAAGAGCATGGGGGGAGTGGATCTTCTGGATTCTTTGATAGCCCTCTACCGTACCAAGATCAGGTCCAAGAAATGGTACCATCGCATCGTCTTCCACATGCTGGACCTGACCCTGGTAGAGGCATGGCTCCTCTACCGAAGAGACTGCCAGTCCCAGATCCCAGAGAACGCCCAACTCCCACTGTTGGACTTCAAAATCCAAGTGGCCTCCTGCTTATGCATGGAGAACAAGGTGTCCAACAAAAGAAAGGGGAGACCCTCACAGGTTGTTGTCCTGGGGAAAAAGAGAAGAGGGCCCCACAGCTTTGTGCCACCTGATCCGGTCAGAAGGGACAACACAGACCACTGGCCCTTGCAAGCAAACGAGAAGGGGAGATGTAAAATGCCGGGATGCAAAGGCATTGTGAGAAGCCGGTGCTCCAAGTGTGCTGTGTTCCTTTGCTTCACCCGAGAGAGGAACTGCTTCTTCGACTTCCATAAGGGGTGAAATTGGGTCACAATGAAAAATGTAATGTGAACGTGATTGAAAAACATGTTGATGATGACGAATAAATGAAATGAATGATATTAAATGAAAATTATAAAAAAAATAAATTAAATTAAATCGGAAAAATACTGTTAAGAGCAGTTGCTCTAAGTGTGCCATGTTCACCCGAGACAAGGACCTGCTTTTTCGACTTCGACATGGCATTTGGTTAGAATGGACAATGTTATGTTAATTTGTTTAAAAACATGTTGATGATGACTAAATGAAATTAATTAGAAAATTAATTTGTTTTTGATCAAGAAAATGATGTCCGTGTGTCTTATTACAGGTGTATGTAATTTTATTACGATGTTATTATTACCTTGTATTCAAAATAATTTAAATTATATTAATTTAACTGTGTAAATATTGGGTTATACATTTCACAAAGTTTAAGTTGGATTTGTTTAGTCTTGTTTTTAATAAAAGGATGTTTTTAGAGAAAATTTTGATTGTATGGTACTTTCCACGATTGCGCATTGTTGCCATATGGCAACAATTTACCAACGACCCCCCTTTAAATTTTTTTAAATTTTTTTTCAAACATTTTTATTATTTAAGCAATTAAAAGTAATTAAAACACATTAAAACATTTTTATCATGTTCAAGTATTAATTCATGCAATAGAGGCGTTACTTGCTGCAAGATACACAATACAGTTAATGCTATTAGTTTGTTATGTCTGTAAGAATGGGCACCAAGTTATTGTTAAAAGTGGGGGTACAAGGTTATTGATGGGCAAGGCGAGGATGAGACTGAAATGAGACTGCGTTGTCCAGGGAAAATATTGCGCCAAACTCCGTTTAAGAAATATGACATTTTAACAATTCCTTGCGTGTCCGTAAAAACACATAACTCTAGAAACAAGATAAGTGGCGTCATATGTAACAGTCTTATTGTCAGTTTGGCATCAATGTTATCTATAAAGAAACTGTATTTCTGTTGAATTTTGTCGCCTCGACTGGCTACCAGTCTCCTTTGGTTAGCTGCGCCATTTTAGTGGGAGAGTACCGAAAGAATGAGAGGCGAACCGAATCAAAAATTAAGATTTCTCACTAAAATAAGTGCTGGTTGATGGATCAGATGCAAGCCAAATTAAACACCGATTCATAAAACATTTAATTCACCATATATCGTGTGTGTGACTGTATTTGAGTTTTCCAGCCGTTTCAAAAGTAACTATCTGGTTTGCTTCTTGGTGCTGGAGAGAGCGCGCCTACAACGTTAGCGTGTTGTGCTAGGTCAAAATGTGCTTTACATAGGCTTTGCAGTGTGTAAATATGTATGATAGTGTTTCTCTTTGCTAGACTGAGCAGAGACCTCATCGCAACAGAGCAACAGCCCTCGGTCTCTCCTGTTGCGTTCATGTAGTCTCACATTGCATTACAAACAATAGAGTTTCACTAGGTAAATGTTTGTAGCCTGATATATTCTGACTACTTTGAATAACGTTCAGACCAAAAATTCGCGATGAGATGAAAACGTTTTAGAACGCCGCAGGAAAAGTTGCAGTATGGCAAGCCAAAGGGATCAAATGTTGTCAGGTCAGCACACATCCCTGGTACATAAAACGGCATAAAATACGGCGTCCTGATGGTTTTCACGCCGTTGCATTTTAAAACACAGCTTTTTACGCGCGTTAAACCCTGTCCAAGACGCGCGTTATTTACGCCGTTTTTTTGTATGATAATGAGCCCTTCCTCCTGTTTTACATAGCTAGTAAATCCAGACTTTTTGTTAAACTATTTTAATAGTTTGTAGCACGTTGATGAGATTGATTTGATTCAGGGAGAATGTCCAAAAGGGGGTTCTCGGTCATAATCCTCTGAATCTGAATACTGTACAATTTATAAAGACAACACAGATAGCAATCTTGCCTAGCAATGGCAAGCATCTTTCATCGATGCATTGCTTTGGTCTGGCTTTACTCTTCACCGATTGGTTACAAAACCTCTGGATTTACTGGCTATGTAAAACAGGAGGAAGGGCTCATTACCATACATGAAAACGGCATAAATAACGCGTCTTGGACGGGTTTTAACACGCATAAAAAGCGGCGTGTCATGGTGAGCCATTTAGGCAACAGGGAGAGGACCCAAATGCAGACAGGCGGGGAGGCTGAATAAGTCCAAAGATTTATTTAACTACAAAACGAACTGACACGCAGGGGAACACCAGAAACGCGACACGAAGAGATCACCATCAAGAACATCAGCAACATCAATGACACGACAGAGAACAAAGGGAGAGGACCGGTGTGTATATATAGGGAAGGAGTTAACGAGGGAAACAGAAACAGGTGAGAACAAGACAAAGGTGAACCTAATCAAACTGGAGGGAAAAACAAAGACAGGAAAAACCAAGGCACACAAGGAAACACGAACAGGGATTTCAAAATAAAACAGGAAACAAGACCAAAATACAGAGTCCAAACAAGAGTCCTTCGTGGACCATGACACGGCGTTTTGTATGGTTTTTATAGGCATAAAAAGCGGCGTTTTTAAAATGCAACGGCGTAAAAAGCGGCGTGAAAACCATCAGGATGCCGTATTTTATGCCGTTTTATGTACCAGCAACATGTGCCGACCTGACGACATTTGATCCCTTTGGCTTGCCAAATTGCAGCAGTGTGAACTGGCCTGTCTCAGCTCGACTCAAGCTGGCTGATGGCGTTGCCTGCGACTCAGGTTGTCAAATCGCCAGCGGCTGGTTTTAGAAATACAGGGGGTCTTGGACCCCCTTATTAACAACTAGGACCCCCAAAGACGGCAAAATCATTTGAGGAGGTCTCTGGTTACCAGTGCCGGTTGTAATTCTGCGGCGCAATAAAACATTCTGACTCTGCGGTTCCGCTGCTATTCATGATGTCGCTGTATAAACTGTGAATCTTTCAGAACAGCTCACTGGTGTCAGAAAAGCTCACAAGGTCAGTTAACAGTTAAATGAAAGTATCTACGCTGTTACAGCTGTGCGTAATATTACGCATCGTTTTGGAGAGGTGTGAGTGCATGCCTATTGAGTTTGTCTGAGCAGAAAACACGATTTATATGGATTTATATATGTGTGTGTGTATAAATATGTGTGTGTATATGTATATATTTTACCGGCCATGCCACGAGACCCCCAATTGTCATAGAGTATTTTGCACACTGCGTGACACCAACTCCTCTAAACGACGGAACTGCTCTGTCAACTGCGTTGCGTTTCAACACATCTTGTCGCAAGTCTTTGGTCTGAACTGGCCTTAACACTGAGCTGTTGCAGCCTTTAGTAGTTGTACTTATAATGTAATATTGCTATGTATTGTTCTTATGTCATATTGCTTGGGTTTCATGAAAAAAATGTAATTTTGTTACAGCTGTCCAGGCTACTGTGTCCTGCAAAGACCTTGGTTGGCACATCCACTGTTCCCTATGCAGCTCCACGGGCCTTTCAGTGATGTGGAGAAGCTGAGCCATCACCACTGAGGCCTTCCACAGTGTTCTGCATAAAGAGCATGGTAGGTGCAATTAATGAGAATATGACAATGTTAAAAATGTAATCTTCTCCTTCATTCAAGACCAAATGTATCTACAGTTGGATACTGTTATAAAAACCTGATAAAACTTGACAGTATAATGTACAAATAAAAGTGACTCTGCTATGTTTTACAGATCATCTGAATGACCTGATGATGCTCGTGTTTGATGAGGTGTTCCTGGAACCACCACACTCTCCTCACAGTATGAAAAATCATCAGAGGACGTTATTGCTGGGTAGGTGTCATGCTTCAGTCAAGCGACGGCCTGAAGACAACACAGCAGCCAGCAGCATCAGGAAAATCTCAGTATCAAGACGCGTCAGGATGACCACTGTGACCTGAGAACACCATGACCAGCTGACAAAACTTCAGTATACAAGAAACCCTTTACCCTGATGGAGGACATCGTCTGGATGATGTGAAAGCCTTTTTTGATTTCATCCATGTAGAAGGGTTAAAAATGGTTAATTTAATATGCTGACTATGAAAATGTGAAAGATTTGCTAGTAATTCTTTACTACAGGAAGTAATTAGTGACTGTAGAAAGCACAAGACATTTCTCTGTTTCACAGTCAAACTTTATTATGGTGTCAGCGGATCAAAATATATATTATACAATATTCTCTACAGTATTTTCAAAGGGTATCAAACAATCTGCAGCTTAAACAAACATGTTAAAGCATAAATATGGCAATAATTGTCTGACAACTGACAAGTAGAAACTAGAAAATGATCCAAGTTGCTCTGAAACATGAACACAGTACAGTCCTCAGTTTTTCAATTACATAAGCAACTTACTTTGGACAGTTGCTACAGTAATCACTATTCTAATTGATTACTTTCTTACATTTATCAGGTGTCTTTTTACCATAAATAATTTAATATTTCACATCTTCTATTGTTAAATATTGTAGGCTACTTTCCATCTCCACACCCTTATAAGTAGGCTTACTACAAGTTTACATACAGTGCTACATGTACATGGTCTCTCTTCACCACAAATGTTTCCACTTCAATGGCCTTTGTAGGTCACTTCTCACAAATGTACCTGTAGAGTCAAACGTAAAACAGTGTGTGTTTACGGTTTATGCATAAATACAAAGCTAACATTATATGAGATATGACGTTAAATAGTATTTACCTGAGCCAAGAATCAGAGAAACCTGTAGTCTTGGGTTACTGATGTTGTGCAGTATTGAAGAAGTGCAGCTAAATTAGATCCCTGGCTGCAAAAACCGGGTGGAGCATTAGCAAAGTTGGTGGGTGGTGCCCCCTCAGTGCCTGCGCTGGCACGTGGGGGCTGACCAATGAGAGTAGACTGGGCTTTTAGGGAGGGGGGCCTTAAAGAGACAGGAGCTAAAACGGAGTGTTTCAGACAGAGGGTGAAAAGAGGTTCTGCAGCAATCGTCAGTATGAGAAAAATAATGTGTTTTTTGAACATTAAGGCATGTAAATCCATTCTAGTAGAACCCCCCAATAGAAGCATGAACCTGAAAATGAGCATAATATGTCCCCTTTAACTTCTTCATAGAAAAGATTTATCATATTAGGTCAAATATCACTCCTCCGACCTCTGCAGTTGACCTCCCTTGCCCTTCCTTGGATGTGTTGGATTGTTTTAGGCAAATAACACTGCAGGATCTTAGAAAAACTGTGTCACTTATGAGACCCTCATTGAGTCCCCTTGACATTATCCCCACAAAACTGCTTAAAGAAACAATAGAGACAATCAGCCCTGCACTGCTGACCATCAATACCCCTCTGACCTTCTGGAGTTGTACCAGATCTGGACTGGTTTTCCTCATACCTAGGCAACTGGACATTTTTCGTTTCTGTTGGTGAATTTTCTTCACAAACTGCGCCGTCTATACACGGAATACCACAAGGATATATCCTGGGACCTGTTCTGTTTACCCTGTACATGCTACCCTTGGGGCAGATAATCCGTCATCATAACATCTCATTCCATAGCTACGCGGATGATACACAGCTGTACCTATTGTTTAAACCCTCCGACACCAGCAAATTACCTTCATTACAACTGCCTAAATGACATAAAAAGTTGGATGTCCCAAAACTTCTTAAAATTTAACTCCGACAAGACAGAAGTATTGTCGGAGTTAATAAAGCATTATTGGCCCTGTACACATTTCAAAACAAATATAGCTGCTCCTTGGCCCCCTCACTCCCAACATAAAGTCAGCTACAAAACATCTGGGTGTTATACTGGATAGCAACCTGAGCCTGGAGCAACATGTAAAGAAAGTAGTCCAATCGTGTTTTTATCAACTGAGGAATATCTCGAAAGTTTGATCAGTTCTGTCCTTCAGTAACACAGAGAAAATTATACATACTTCCCACCTCGATTATTGTCGTGCCTTGTTTACTTGTCTAAACAACTGAGCTATGGAGCAGCTTCAAATTGTCCAAAATTCAGCAGCCAGACTACTGACAAAAATAAGCGATTCTCACACATCACACCAATTTTGGCTTCACTGCATTGGCTTCCAGTCTCTTTTAGAATCAATTTTAAAGTGCTTTTAATCACATACAAGGCTCTAAATGATCTGGCGCCGGAGTATATAACCAAGCTCCTCACACCATACTGTCTCGTCTTAAAACTTACTTTTACAGAATGGCTTTTCCTAACAGCTGACTGAGTGTACTTCTGTGCTCATGAGCTGTTGGTTTTTATTTCTCTTAATGAGTTTTTAACTTTTATATGTGTGTGTGTGCACGCATGTATGTATAGATTGAGATCGTACAAGTATCTGGGTGTTCACTTGAACAGCAAACTGAACTGGTCAGACAATACGGATGCTCTGTTTAAAAAGGGCCAGAGCCGTCTCTTTTTGCTCAGGAGACTAAGATCTTTTGGAGTGCAGGGTGTGCTCCTGAGGACTTTCTATGACTCTGTGGTGGCATCAGCTGTCTTGTATGGGGTGACCTGTTGGGCCAGTGGCATCTCTTCCAGGGATAGAAAGAGACTGGACAGACTGGTAAAGAAGGCCAGCTCTGTCCTTGGATGCCCTCTGGACCCAGTGGAGGTGGTGGGAGGCAGGAGAATGGTGGCCAAGCTATCATCACTACTGGAGAACACTTCCCACCCCCTACATGTCACTCTTTCAGAACTGGGCAGCTCCTTCAGCGACCGGCTGCTCCACCCGCGGTGTCTGAAGGAGAGGTACCGTAGGTCCTTCCTGCCTGCTGCTGTCAGACTCTATAATCAGTACAACTCCCGGTAATCTACACTTGACTGTCAGTGTGCAGACTATTCACTACTATACTTCATCTACTGCTGTGCATTATCTTCATACATATATTGTATTCATGATGTTATCTACTTCATATGTTGCTGTGAAATATTTTTCATATACATGTATATTATATATGTGCAATATTTTTATCTTATCTATTTGTTCATACTTACAACTGCACTCAGTCACTCTATTATTTATTTCTGTCTATACTGTGTATAGGACTATTTTTCTATTTTTCTATTTATTTTTATTGTATTTCTATATATGACACTTTTGCTGGCTGCTGCAGCGCTAAAAATTTCCCTTCTGTGGGACAATAAAGGCTTATCTTATCTTATCTTATCTTATATGCGTACATGTATATATGTATGTATCTACGTATATATGTGTATGTATATATGTATGTACAATGCTGTGAAAAAGTATTTGCCTTCCTGATTTCTTATTTTTTTGCATATTTGTCATGCTTAAATGTTTCAGATCATCAAACTAATTTTAATATTAGACAAAGATAACTCGAGTAAATACAAAATGCAGTTTTTAAATGATGATTTCATTTTATTAAGGGAAAAAAGCTATCCAAACCTACCTGGCCCTATGTGAAAAAGTAATTGCCCCCCCTTGTTAAATCATGAATTAACTGTGATTAACCACATTTTTTGGAAAGCTGAGTTCAATTTCACCCAGGCCTGATTACTGTCAGACCTGTTGAATCAAGAAATCACTTAAATAGAACCTGTCTGACAAAATGAAGTAGGCTGAAAGATCTCAAAATGCAACACATGATGCCGAGTTCTAAAGAAATTCAAGAACAGATGAGAAACAAAGTCATTGACATCTATCAGTCTGGAAAGGGCTACAAAGCCATTTCTAAGGCTGTGGGACTCCAGCGAACCACGGTGAGAGCCATTATCCACAAATGGAGAAAACTTGGAACAGTGGTGAACCTTCCCAGGAGTGGCCGGCCTACCAAAATTACTCCAAGAGCGCATCGACGACTCATCCAGGAGGTCACAAAAGAACCAAGAACAACATCTAAAGAACTGCAGGCCTCATTTGCCTCAGTTAAGGTCAGTGTCCATGATTCAACAATAAGAAAGAGACTGGGCAAAAATGGCATCCATGGGAGAGTTCCAAGGCGAAAACCACTGCTGACCAAAAAGAACACAAAGGCTCATCTCACATTTCCCAAAAAACATCTTGATGATCCCCAAGACTTTTGGGAAAATATTCTGTGGACTGACGAGACAAAAGTTGAACTTTTTGGAAGGTGTGCGTCCCGTTACATCTGTCGTAAAACTAACACAGCATTTCATAAAAAGAACATCATACCAACAGTAAAACATGGTGGTGGTAGTGTGATGGTCTGGGGCTGCTTTGCTGCTTCAGGACCTGGACAACTTGCCGTAACTGATGGAACCATGAATTCTGCTCTCTACCAGAAGATCCTGAAGGAGAATGTCCGGCCAGCAGTTCGAGACCTCAAGCTCAAGTGCACTTGGGTTATGCAGCAGGACAATGATCCGAAACACACCAGCAAGTCCACCTCTGAATGGCTTAAAAAAAAAAACTAAATGAAGGTTTTGGAGTGGCCTAGTCAAAGTCCGGCCTTAAATCCAATTGTGATGCTGTGGCATGACCTTAAACAGCTGAATGTGGCTGAATTAAAACAATTCTGCAAAGAAGAGTGGGCCAAAATTCCTCCACAGCGATGTAAAAGACTCATTGCCAGTTATCGCAAACGCTAGATTACAGTTGTTGCCGCCAAGGATGGCACAACCAGTTATTAGGTCTAGAGGGCAATTACTTTTTCACATAGGGCCAGGTAGGTTTGGATAGCTTTTTTCCCTTAATAAAATGAAATCATCATTTAAAAACTTCATTTTGTATTTACTCGGGTTATCTTTGTCTAATATTAAAATTTGTTTGATGATCTGAAACATTTAAAAATATAAGAAATCAGGAAGGGGGCAAATACTTTTTCACAGCACTGTATGTATGTGCACGTTTCATTATCTACCTCTTGCAGTTGTTGCTAATGTTGCTTATGTTTTGAATTTCATTATCTTGGAAAGCACTTTGTGTGTTTTTGCTTGAAAAGTGCTCTATAAATAAACTATTATTATTATTATTATTAGGGTTCATATTCAGTAATATGTATGTTTCTACATGCGCATTTCTTCTTTCCCACAGAGAGCTTGACCTCTGTTTGTTTGTCTGGACTGTGTCTTTCTAATCCACGTGTCTCTGTATCTGCTCATCGTGTCTCTGTATCTGCTCATCGTGTCTCTGTATCTGCTCATCATGTCTTGTCCTTGCCATCTCACGTCGTCTCTGTGTCTGTTGTGGTTGACAAGGCAATTTCATTAAAGTTTAGGGTTGTTTGTTTGAATGAAAACCCTTCAATTTGATTTCTATTTTGGCGAACCAGAAAGACTGATGACTCCCACCGCCCCCTCTTTGATCTACGTGTCACTGTGGCAGGCTCAGTGTGTTTAGCACCACGGGACTAAATTACACAGATGATGGGGATCTTACTGTGCACACACCCTGCTTCCATTTTGGGGTAATTCTTAAGACAAACATGGAAAAGAAAACAAGGTCCTATTAGGAGGAGGCTTTTGGTTTCTGACAAAGGGGGTAATGAGACAAAGAAAATGACAGGGTGAGTGGAACAACCATGTTCCTCTGACTCCCTCTCTGTGGGTGACTTGAACTCTCCCTCACCACAGAGCGGTGACTGAGCCCCTCTAAGGCCAGACAGTGGGAAAAATGATGCTTTGACAGAGTAACAGGATCATCATGTACAACATGTGCCACTGGCAAAGATGTCTGAGGCCTTTTAAAGTCCTTGTATCTTCATTTGTCAACATTTAAAGAGGGCTGTGTGGATGCAGCAGTGGTTATTTCTGGTGTCTCCCACAGACCCTGAAAGACGCAATCTCCTACTGGTGACGGAGATGTGGTTTTACTTCTATATGTCAAGCACACATACACACACTTTTAGTACACTTGTGAGGACCTGCAGATATTTAGTCCCTAACTTTAACCTTCACCTTAAATTTCTCAAGTCTGTCTCAAAACAAAAGTCAGGTGCCCATATGAACGGTGAAACAGGTGTGTTGTGCTGTAATCATTCCTCCTGTTCATACTGGAAATTAAGAGATCCTTTCCTAAAGCGATTTCAATCTAAGTGATGGAGGACAAAATCCACAGTCCTCTCTCTGTGTGAAAATACATTGTAAACTTATATTTGAAGCCAATGTGAGGCTTCATCAGTCTGAGATAGACAAATCAAGTGGGTAATCCAAATGTACAGTCTTTTTTAGTATGAAATTCTCTATTTGTGTTTCTGTGCTGAGCTACAGTGATAGTAACAGAGGGGGTTCTGTGCTAAAATGACTAACTTGATTTGTGTAACTCAGATTGCAGAAGATCTTCCTTTAATGTGGAGCAGCTGTTGTTACTGACCATTTTTTTGGGCCTTTTATCTCAACCTCACAATTTTTATTATCTTGAGATGACAAATGGTGTTCTTATTGAATTCAGTTTTTAAGACCATTGTACCATGATCAAACATGTGTATAGAGGTTTTCATATTACATATTAGTATGCAGCCGTATTCATGTGGGTTTCTTCACTGACTCATTTCAATATGTGAGTGTCCTGAAATATATGTCATGTCTTCACCAGTGTACAAAGATATTGATTAGAAAAGCCTTGCTGCAATGTGTGGTCATATTATGTGATTTAATTCAGTATATTATGTTTTCATGTGTATATTTTGTATGAGAGCATTATCTATTTCATTGTGAGCAAATTCCTATATGGAGTTCAATTCCAATGTTCCAGTGTGACACCCTGGCGTGGCCTGCAGCCAGCTGTCGTCTTCAAGGAATCTCATTGTTGCCTGTCTCAATATTTCCCTTACATAGGTACGGTATGTAAAGGTAAATGCCTTCCTGTGTTCTTTTTGTCAGGGTTTGTACTTTGTTTCTGCATCCCAAAATTATTGTCATTCCCAAACATGAAAAAAGCTACAATGTGAAATGCAAAGAAATGTGATTTGGACCGAAAACCACAGCTTCAGAGGTACTATATTGCCGGTCTCTTGGTTTGCAATTCTGAGCTAGGTCTTTATGGTAATTGGACAAAGGTTTAAGGGGTGGGCATTCTGTGTGGTGTAGCTCTACTGCTCTTGTATTGGTCGGATACAGATACGGATATGAATAAAGGATCTTACTCTTTAACAATAAGGTCTGTCTCTGTAGGAATCCTTTCCATAATTCCATTTTGGTAAAGATCTTCGACGACACTGAAACATCTAATCAGTGAACACAGCCTCTATAGTTCAGCAAACAAAATGAGGGTTGATGACAGCCAACATGTGCTGAGTAGTCCGACATTCTCAGCTGGTTAAACTTCTGGTCAGTCCTCTCCTGCTCTCCATCTGCACCTACACTGCGTTTTAACACACACACACACACAGTTTGGCTGCTCTCATTAAATTCCTTTTCTGTTTCTGTTGTCAGATAACCGAATGAGCATTAGCAGTGATTTGACGGTGAATTATATGTGAATGTACTGGTCTGAATGTACAGTACGCACACTTACTTTGGATATATAATGAATTATTACATGTAATAATGCATGACAACAGTCACTGGGTTAAATGCTGTGTAGCCACCAATGTGCATACCTTATAGCCAAGTCACGTCATGCCTGTCATCTAATTACAATCACCTACGCTATTGATTATGGTACTGTGTAACTACTTCATTTGTTAAGTGAAATCAAACCCTCCACCGATGACATTACATTAACAGAAGAAAGCAACAAATATCCAGTAATTGGCACTTAGCAATAGATCGAACAACCTGTAACCCAATGCTGACACTGAGCCAAAATAATAACAGTAATAACAGTTGCAATATGGACTGTGGCTGACAAACAACTGTGAAATGTTCCTTTTCATTTTGGAATGCTTTCTGTGGCATTCACAGCAGCTTACCTTATTTTATTCTTTCTAACTTCTCACTTATTCTTCTGTTTTTCCACATAAACTAGTCCCATCAAAGACAGCACTTCCTGTACATCACAGGTCTTTTCCAGACAATCACTGGCCACCAAATGTAAATGCTGTCATGCAATAACTACAGGCTGAATCACTTCTGTGTTGTATGAATCAGTGATTGCAGACTATGTCTAATATCTATACATATGGAAATGTACTTGAGCTTCAAACTGTCCTAAAGTCTAATATTTTATTCCTAAACTAGTGCTGACCAGCTGAAATGACCCAGCTACACAACTTTGCATCTCTGAAGATCTAAAACACACACACACACACACACACACACACACTCTGTGGGATTGTGGTGGAGGGCTGCCTGCTTACTGATGGCATCACTTTCTCCACCACACTCTCTTGAAGACTCTACCGGCACAGTGAAATTATATGTCTAGGCCTCAGAGCAAACAGTGGGATTCAGAGCTGTGTAGGATGAATCCGTCACTTTGTTTGTGGTGGTTCTGTGAGGGAGGCAGGACTGTGTTTGCAGAGGATTTGGCAGGCCTAATGTGCTGCACATGAATTCAACAAGCAGAATCAACAGAACTAAAAAGCCACCAAGGCACACAATAAGAGAAGTAAAAATTTGAATAAATTCCATCCATTCTGTGTTTGGAATAAAAGCTGATAAATGTAGGTTTATTATCAGCTGCCACTGGGTGAACAAACTGAGTAACGTTATGTATGTCATCTGGCAGGTGATGTTTGGGATCTGGGGGAGGGGGGCGAGTCAGGAGGACTGAAGGTTGGACCGGACAGGAAAATTGTGACCGGTGGCAGTTTGAACACTTCAGTATCATCATTACCAGGGACAAGGATTATGTTATGTTGTTCAGCTTTCTGGGACATTTTAATGTGCAGGACTTTCTAACATAGTTGTTATGTTCTATAATCCATCTGCACGTTCATGGACACACACAATGCGCACACACTCAAACTGTAATACTATGATGAAGGGAACATTTATGACTGTTCTGAGGAAACACAGCGGCCTTGCAGTGTTTGCTTTACTTCATTGAACTGAGGAAGATAAGGGTGGGGAAGGCGGCGGGCCCAGATGGCATCAGCTCCAGACTTCTGAAGTCCTGTGCGGACCAGCTGTGTGGGATTGTTGAACACCTGTTCAACCTGAGTCTGAAGCTGGGGAGGGTGCCAAAACTGTGGAAAACATCGTGTCTGGTTCCTGTGCCGAAGACCCCACACCCCAAGGACCTCAATGGCTATAGGCCAGTGGCATTGACCTCTCACCCGATGAAGACCCTGGAGAGACTGGTCCTTGTTCACCTGCGTCCGCTGGTGAGCCCATGTATGGACCCTCTGCAGTTTGCCTACCAACCCCGCATTGGGGTGGATGACGCTGTCATTTACCTACTTCACACATCCCTCTCTCACCTAGAAAAGGCTGGAAACACTGTGAGGATCATGTTTTTTGATTTCTCCAGTGCTTTTAACACCATCCAGCCCAGGATTCTGGGGGACAAGTTGGAGCACGCTGGGGTGGACCATCACCTGGCAGCATGGATCCTGGACTACCTCACAAACCGACCACAGTATGTGAGGTTACAGGACTGTGTGTCTGACACACTTCTCTGCAGCACAGGGGCTCCACAGGGAACCGTTCTGGCGCCTTTCCTGTTCACCTTCTACACAGCAGACTTCACCCATAACACTTTGAACTGTCACCTGCAGAAGTTCTCTGACGACTCTGCCATCGTCGGCCTCATCACCAACGGGGATGATGGGGAGTACAGAGAACTGACCCAGGGCTTTGTGGGTTGGTGTCAGCAGAACCGCCTCCAGATCAACGCGAGTAAAACCAAAGAGCTGGTGGTGGACTTCGGCAGGCGCAAACTCCCTCCACCTACACCAGTGAACATCCAGGGAATGGACATTGAGATTGTGAGATCGTACAAGTATGTGGGTGTTCACTTGAACAGCAAACTGGACTGGTCAGACAATACGGACGCTCTGTTTAAAAAGGGCCAGAGCCGTCTCTTTTTGCTCAGGAGACTAAGATCTTTTGGAGTGCAGGGTGCGCTCCTGAGGACTTTCTATGACTCTGTGGTGGCATCAGCTGTCTTGTATGGGGTGACCTGTTGGGCCAGTGGCATCTCTTCCAGGGATAGGAAGAGACTGGACAGACTGATTAAGAAGGCCAACTCTGTCCTTGGATGCCCTCTGGACCCAGTGGAGGTGGTGGGAGGCAGGAGAATGGTGGCCAAGCTATCATCACTACTGGAGAACACTTCCCACCCCCTACATGTCACTCTTTCAGAACTGGGCAGCTCCTTCAGCGACCGGCTGCTCCACCCGCGGTGTCTGAAGGAGAGGTACCGTAGGTCCTTTCTGCCTGCTGCTGTCAGACTCTATAATCAGTACAACTCCCGGTAATCTACACTTGACTGTCAGTGTGCAGACTATTCACTACTATACTTCATCTACTGCTGTGCATTATCTTCATACATATATTGTATTCATGATGTTATCTACTTCATATGTTGCTGTGAAATATTTTCATATACATGTATATTATATATGTGCAATATTTTTATCTTATCTATTTGTTCATACTTACAACTGCACTCAGTCACTATATTATTTATTTCTGTCTATACTGTGTATAGGACTATTTTTTTATTTTTCTATTTATTTTTATTGTATTCCTATATATGACACTTTTGCTGGCTGCTGCAGCGCTAAAAATTTCCCTTCTGTGGGACAATAAAGGCTTATCTTATCTTATCTTATCTTATCTTATTGCTTCATTTTAGTGTTAGAGCACAAAAGCTGGCCACTCTGCTGGCCGGAACAACACTGGTCGGAACCAAGCCTTGACAGGGGTCAGGGTCTAAAGCAAGTAAAGCAACTGGGCACACCTCTGACCACACCCAATCACACCTATGAGTGATGCTGGATGTGGTCATAGGTGAAACAAGCTTGAAACTTTCAACCTGTGAGGGCAGCTACACTGCTTTTACACTACAAGATCGCTAATGACGTGTCAAATCACCAACAATCCAATCAAGCGACCTCACTTATCCTTGTTGGAAGAACAGGCCCATGGTATGGCTGTACTAATGGCTAAATATACTGTTGTTTCTTGGGGATATAAAGAAAATTACAGCCTCTAGGGGCCACTGCAGAGCTTAAGACTTTAAGTCTGGTCTTTTCCTGGTAAATCCTTTACTCATGCTTCTAAAAGTTACTATTTAGCTAGTCATAAAGAGTCCGTTCCTTACAGATCATCTGGCTCAACAGTAAAGTAGTGCTGAGTGTAAATGGGGAGGGCCATCTATGGACTCTCAAATCACAGAGGAGCCACTGTCTCATGGCAGTAAGAAAGTTAGAATAATATATATGTTGGACGAGGGCCCACCCTTTTAAAATGGAGTCTACTCAGGGCAGTTGTATAAACTTCAGAGGACTTGCAGTGTCTCTCTGTGATGTCAAAGGCCCTCTAAAAAGTTTAAATTGAATCACTGTAATAGACAAGAGGGGAGATTGGGAATAATAAACTACATGAAATTAGATTTCCTCCAGTGATCAGGTTCCATGCTTTCACATTCAAACAGCAGCCATTTGTGACTTGGAAAAGAGGAGGAGGGGAAAAAGTGCTTGCAGTACTTCATGATTTGATTATGCTTTGAAATGTTAATAGGACAAAATTTTAATGCGATCCCTCTTCAAAATAAGCAGGACTGGGGAGGGGCATATTGTGATTGGAGGGGTTAGTGTTTATCCTGCGTTGGAGCTTTGCTCTCCGCTTCAGAAAGGTTTTCTCTGGCAACGATGATCCAAACCAGCTCAAATAAAGGGCCGCACGGTTCAAGAAATGGAGTGAGTTTCTGTCACCCTGAGTACTTCAGCAGCCAAGCCCCCAAAACAGCATAGGAAAACATGGCAGCCCCCGCAGGGCCCTGAGTCAACAGGCCTCCTTCCTCTGCTGGATGCCAGCGCTGCTTTTCCAATCACAGGAAAACCTATCAGCAGCTGCTTGTGGACACACTGCAGCACGTGCACACACACACACACACACACACACACACACACACACACACACACACACACACACAATTACAAATATATAAGGACAATATCAGTCTTCAGTGGTGGAAGAAGTACGTACTCAGATCCTTTACTTAAGTAAAAGTACACTATGTAACCACAATGTAAAAATACTCCATTACAAGTAAAACTCCTAAATTCAAAATCCTACTTAAGTAAAAGTACAGACATATCATCAGCTAAATGTACCTGAAGTAAAAAGTCCTCATTACATAATAAAATGTCCCCTGTTTGATTGGATTATTACTGATCCATCAGTGTCAGAGCAGCATTTAGCTAATTTTACCCACTTTAGATACAATTAGGTAGTTTAGTCCAGAGGTCCCAGCCTAGGTGTTGGTGAAATCCATTTCTCTAATCTTTGTGTTTTGTCAAATATGTAATAGTTTTACCTCTTTTCCCTCAAACTGTTATTTAAATGGAGCAATGTGAGAAATTTAGAGGGGAACTGCTAACAACTCACAGGCATCTGAAACATGACAAGGAGCCCCAAGTAGACACTGCTTTTTTGTAACAAGCCCAAAAGGTTGGGTGCCATTCATTAATCTTCAACAATGTATTGCATTTTATAAGCTCATTATATGTTTTTTTAATGTAAAATAATAAGTAACTAGTAAGTATAGCTGTCAAATAAAGGTAGAGGAGTAAATAGACAATATTTGCCTCTGAAATGTAGTAGAGTAGAAGTATTAAATAGTAAAAATGGAAATATGTCAAAATTGTACAAAGTACAGTACTTGAGTAAATGTACTTGGTTACTTTCCACCACTGTCAGTCTAGAATTCAGCTGTGAATATTCTGTCTGTATTGTCCACCTCTGATTTAATAAGATGTTGTTTGATTGAGAAGTATCATTTTACTTTTTATACTATAATGCCAGAGTGTGTGTCCACTCTCTTTGTCTCCAGCTGACTGTGCAGCTCTATGAACAGAATGTCAGTGTTTAAAAAGTGCAGGCATTTTAACCTGGACAGTTGACTGGGGCCATAATAAGTAAGTAAGTGTTATAAATTCTTGTATTGAAATGAACACATTCAGCTGCCAGGACACAATGATAGCATCTCATGAGTATTATATGGACCCAACACATTTCATCCTAAACCACTAAATTACACACTGTCACTGCCTTCAGATAAACATATAACACACTCTCCAGAAACACACACCAGGTAGAAACCTTTGTATATTGTTTTTGCTGTTATGTGAGTTATGTTGACAAGCTGTAACATTAGCACTTTATTTGGTGGAGTTTTAACATAATAAACAGAGAGGGCTTTTAAGACCTTGTTAATATTGTGTTAATGTCCATAAAGCCTTATCTTCTGGCAGGGAAAGGCAAATAAATTGAATTACTTTGCTTCTGATGAGCTAAGCTCAAACAGAGCTTTAATGATTTCTGGTTGGCAGAGTGCCCCGGACATGGCGAGGCCAGGAGGTGGACAGGGTGTAATTTTAGGAAAGGGGTGTAGTGCTGGAGCAGCGCCAGCATGGAGGCTCCTGATGGTGTTTGTGTGCTGCCCCCGGGGTTAAGCAGCTAAAATGTTTTCATGTCTTCATGGTAAAGCCCTGGATGTGATGCTTTTTGCAAAACATTATGGAGAAAAAGTGAAAAATAAGAAGGGCCCTCTTTGAACCTCAGGGTGGTCCAGCAGTCTTAGTTATTACTGTTGACTGGCTGCCTTCAGCTGCCATCTGATTATGAGTGACTGGTCAAGAGCCTGCTGCTACTGCTGCTGCTGCTTTCAGCAGGATGTGACAGGAAGGTGAGAGGAAATACCAACATGAGAGGAGAAAAACTGATTCAGAGAGTATGCACACAGTGCTGGGTCCAATGTTAAAAATAACTTTTTTCTCCAATAACAAGTTACCTTTTAGCAGTATACTAAAATGAATTGATATTGAAATGAATGTATAACTTGGAAAAAACAATTAAAGGAATATTCACAAAATATTAGTCTATAAATATTACAAATCAACAGTTTATCTAAAACACTTCATGTGGAGGTCAAACTGAGCACACCTGAAACATTGGCTATAATTCCTCCTTGCACAGGAAAACTGTATGGTAGGTCAAAGTTGAAGCAGGAAGTGGATCTGTAACCTGTGATGAATGTTTACAACTGACAGTTCACAGGTTTTCTCTGTCAAATAACCTGGGGGTTTGTTTCCAGCCTGTCTGATCGTCTGACTGCTGTAGAATAGGTCATTTGCTACTGACTCCCAAAACGATATATATGACCGTCAGGCGTACCGGGCCTTTGTCGTCATTGTAACAATAATAAACCTGTGGTTACGTTGTGAAATGGTCACAGTTTGGTTTGGTTTAGGGTTAGGGGGTTAGGGGGGACCAATAGCAAGAGCTATAAAAATAAAACCCCAGATGTAAGAAACTGTGGTTTTCTTTTCACAGGCTGCCACCTTGTTTTACAGAATTACAGTGTCCAATCAGGAGCCTGTTTGATACAGCGCCATTGATTTAAAACACAGCTCCATTATCTGTTCATGTAAATAATCTAGTCAAAGTAGTTCAAAGGTTTTACCATAGATGTCCCACATTTTCAGATCTTATTCAATCATTGATCATTTCATTAAGCTGATATCATCAGGCTATTTAACTCATATTTCCTGACATACAGCCTCCGTCTGGAAGGATAAATCCACACTTGCACTTCTCTTCAACCAATGTTCAGCAGCAGAAAACACTTTCTTTTGTGCTCCATTGCTTGCCAGACAGTGGCTTCAGAGCTTACTTATCAGCACTTTATGCAAATCAGATGATCTGCAGCTCATATAAATACTTAGAATATACTTAGAAAATATTTCCCAATGTCTGTGGAAGGCAAAAGACAGGATGTCAGTCAGGCACCTGGAGAGAAGCTTGTTAAAAGATCATACATGCTTGTGAAATGCTGCTCATAGTTAGAAAGACAGCACTAATAATGTTACTTCAAATAAGGCTAAGGAAATATAATATGTGGTGGAGAGAATGCCAATAAATTAAAGTCAGCTCTCTAAGGCCTGGTGTATTAACATGTGAGCTGCATGTTATCTGAATAATAACGTTTGATCTTGGGGCCTTTGCATTTCCACCTGGTATTAATAATCTTTTTCATCATCTTGTTTCTGCATTATGATTGGATATGTGAAGTAAACAGGTGGAGCTGGAGGATTTGTCAAGTAACATTCTGAGTTTCAGTTCAAGGGAAGCAATGCTGGATGGTTTGATCTCCATAGTGAGGATCACATGATAGACTCAGAAGGCTGAAAACAGGCCCAGAAGGCTGTAGGCTACTTTTTTACTAGCCCTGCTAGCTAGGCTAACATTACTCACTGTAGGAAGGCAATCAAAGCTAAGGCAGAAGCTTGAGAAAATAGGAAGAGGCACATTTGACTATGGTCGGACCCTGTATGATTACAAATAAACTTGAACTTGACCTTTCAACTTGTGGACTGTTTTCGTCAGAATGTGGTCAAACTCTACAGATGTCTTTTACACCTGGCTGAAATCTGATCACAATGTGAGCCTGACCAGCCCCCGATGTGGTCTGGCTGATCCAATCATATTTGGATTGCAATGCATTTTGTGTGCATTTACACCTGAATTAACATGTTTTTATTTGTAACATCACTTATAGAGGTACAGACTGCGTGTTAATACCATGCACGTAAAAATGGGGTCAAGCTTTACAATGGCAAACTTTCTGCCTCTAATAGAAGAACAATAATAAATGACAAGATTAGAGAGAACTAAACTCTCCCTCGACACAATTTTGATCTAGAATTGGTTTTATAATGTTTGACTTTTTTCATTGTAATATTTAATAGAGATCAATGTGATTTCACTTTGGCATAACCAAGGGGCAGTCCTGCACCGGTCAGAGGTCTCATGATAAGACATGACTTCAGCTCCACTGCTGACTTGAAGGTTTACACAGTCTTTAGCTATCAGTCCTTATCATCCATACAGATGCATAAAGCCCTGATACTGTGATCATCCCATCAGCCTGAGATCTTTATTGAGGAGGTGTGGTCAGATGAGCAATCTGGAATCTGTCAACACCTCGGCTCCCTCGGCCGGGAATTCCTTCTGTAGCCTGGCCACTCTGGAGCCACTCCACATGGAAAGTACGCAGTGGAAACTGGCAGCCAAAAAAAACTCAGACTTTGCAGTCCACAACTCGTCCAGATTAGCATTCCTTCCCCCTGACACACAGGCTGAGGAGTGCATCACCATCTGACCAACAGGGGACGCACTTCAGGCCGGCAGGGTGGTGGTGGAAATGAGCTTACACTGAAGAAGAGGGCGATTAAGGGAAGATGTGGAGTTAGGCAGCATTGTGTGGTCAGTGTGCACTTCACACACCATTGTGTTCAAACTGTATAAGACAGAAAACCTAAGCTGTGAATGGACAGAAGTGCTGAGACATTTCATGACTCAAATCAGGAGGAGCCTCATCAAAGCTGACATTCTTACCAAAAAACAAGGAGAGATGTGTTTTATATCTCTCAAGGAAAGCTTTTTTTTGGTTTCGCTCACCTGATTTCACAGAGGAAGGAGTGTGTGTGTGTGTGTGTGTGTGTGTGTGGGGTGCTTCTTCATTAGCTCCATCCATTCCCATCATGAAATCATAATACAGCCCAGGGTCCACTCAGCCAGTGAGGGGGGTGGACAGGAGTGAGGAAAGGGAGAGGTGTGAAGCGAAGGCTGACCGATGAAGAGGAGGTTGCCAGTTCATCAGTGGGGGTGTCGGGTGGGAGGGTAGCTGCTGGCTGCTCAACAGTAGCATTCTTTCACACGTAGCTGGAAGTAATCAGCATGAACGAAACTCTGAGCTCCTTCTGTTTGCTTTGGCTGCACCTCCCTTCTCTCCCCCCCTGCCTCCACCCACCTCCTCATGCAAAGGCCCCATTTGAGCCCACCCCCTCATCCAGCCTCTGTATAACCCCCCCATCCATCCGTCCACACCAATCCACTCCAAATGATCTCAACACTGTTGCCTAATCAGAGTGCAACTGATCCTCACGATTCCCTCCTCCCTGCAGGAGAGAAGTCAGAGAGAACAGAAGAAGGTGAGAAGAAAAGAAAGAATGTACAGTTGAGTTTATGAAGTCGAAAACGGGCTGAGAAGACTTTGCAGATGATTTGTCAGGTGATTATCCTTTCTCGGATGACTGCATCCATCGTTTGAAGGGAGAAAGACATTTCTCCCCCGCACTGGAACACACCATATTTCTCAGAACCTGTTGAGCACAGACAGAACTCATCAGTTTGGAGTCAGGCACACACTGCAGGAATAAAACAGATGCTGTAGGTCAATGCCTCCTTGCTGATGTTGAGAACAGGAAGTTGCATAAGTCTCAAATCCCAATTGAATTCAAATGGCCTCATTGGCACTATAAAAGCAGCTGCAGAGCTGCCAGAGCTTTTTGGACCTTCAGTTTATATGTTGGAATGAAGACAGCCGTGAATGTAGTAATAACTGTTTCACTGCAGCAAGATACATTGTTTATGTCCTTGTGCACTGCCTCAGCCATGTTTTCTTCTTGATGCTTTGTATGAGTCCTACTCAGATCTCATGTTTGTTATGAGGTCTGAGTATGCTCAGATGCTTTCCTGAGTGGGTGGGCCGGTGTACATGTTTGATTGACAGCTGAGCTGGCATTGGCACAGAGAATCAATGTAAACTTATGCTGTGTCTCAATTCGGATACTTCCGTTAGTACACTTACATGCAGTACACTGTGTACACTATGTACTTACTTGTGTAGTGCGTTAATTTTGACAGGGTCATGTTGTCTCAAATTGTGGCGTTGTGCACTTACCAGAGATGACGATCGCAACATTTGACCTCTTCTTCTTTTTAATGGCGAATTGCAACCAGGTGGACCATTATTGCCAACATTTCGCCAACATTTCTGCTGGCTCATTCGCTCACTTGACTTTTATTTAGTTTAATTAAAAATGAATAAAAATGAACGTGCTTTTACTTTCAGCCGTAACAATCGCAACCGCGGCCGCCATTTTCATACATTGGTGGTCCCTCAGATTCTGCTACATAGCCAAGATGGCGACCATTGAGGGTGTGAAGTGTGCAGTGTTCCAGCTCCAATTGGCCATTTCTTTCTCCCATTGCCACTGTCCTGGTGCACAACAACATAGTTCATGTAGTGTTCCCATTAGGGGTGTATTGGTACACAGAGGTCACGCTTCTGTGCCAGTTCAGTACTTTGGTATAGTATCTCCATTCTCAAAATAAGTAACATTTCAATAGGCTATAAAACTGGAGAGCATATCTTATGCTAGGAAACTGAAAATACAAAATAAAGATAATAATAACGAATAAAACTTGTGACAGGCAGAAAAATGTTGACTAATGTCAATGTTTTTATGTATTATATAGGCTATGGACACAAGAAGAAAACGCATGCAAACATTGTTGGCTCCTGCTATCTCTCAGGGCATACAGTGAAGTTAATTATTAATAAATGTGATGTGTCTCCTTTTTATCAATATAACTCTGTAATTGAGTCCTTATTACAGGATTTTTTAAACCAGGGAAAAGTTTCTTGCTATAACAAAAAACGGGGAAAATATTTATTGTCATGGTGGCAGCAATATGCTGCTATATATTTGGTATTAATTATAGGTAAAAGGGAAAGTGTTCATTTGGTACACTTACAGGTAATTTATTCTAATTAATTACAGCAAAACCAAGCACAGCAGGGTCAGCTGAACAGGCAAACACACAATTCAACATATCTGGAAAAACAAAGCTTTCAAAATTAATGAATAATGAACAAATGTTTACTTGGGTTTAAATGGAGCAGCTCTTTCAAGAATAAAATATATATTATAAATGCAGTACAACCAACCAAACTGTAGTAACGGTCTCATTACTCTGTCTCTGTTTTCTATAATTACATCATTCTTTCTAGGAAACGTCCTGGAAATGATGGACCAGTAAAATAAAGCCTTACAATGTTTTGCATTTCCCTCTCAGTATCACTCACTGGTATCCCACCTGACCTGACCACGCTGCCTACAGTGTGTGATGGCACTCCCTGTCCGTCACTACTGTACTGGAGAGTAGGTTTACCCCTGCACCACCACAATTCTTTTATTTGTATTTTTCTGTTATTTTGGATTTTATTATCCAACTTGAAATGTACAGGATAGATTTTTGAAAGTAAATAAGCAGGCTATATTCTTTATAGAGCTCAAATTTGATTGTGATTTAATAATGCAGGCAGTTGTTCCACTGTTTCTCTGTCCACTTGAATGGTCAGGACCACGTTCTTGAAATGAAAACAAATGATCAAATTCAAAGAATTGAAACAATGGATCTGGTCCTATGCAGGTGGCCTAACAAAGGCATTGCGTTGGTTTCCAGGTTTGGTGTTAGAGTTCAACACAAGTCATCCCCATGTTGGTAACAGCTTCAGTTAGTCCTGCAGCAGAACATTTACCTCATATAGTGTTTGGGTTTGCTGTGCCAACAATAAGTTATAAAAGATTTTGTCAGTATCAGCTCCTTATCACCTACTTGTTAGTAATAAGCATTTATTATATTAATGTACTTAGTGAGGTTAACTGTTTATGAGGTTAGTCATTTTTCAGTCTTATGTTGAGGGCAAGGTCCACATTACTACATATGCCCACATGCTGTATAACCCCATTACATGATGACTGACCTCTTCCTTCAATGCAATACATAAACATGTGGGTCCTGCTGTGGGGCTCCTTGGTGTAAAAGGTCTAGAGGAGTTATACATGAAACACAGCAAACATAAAAAAAGCATTTTTATTGACAAAATCACGCATTCTGTGAGAAAACGGAGGTAGAGTGAGTCAGGAGGAGGTAGTGGGAGGAAGCTTGTTGAGGATCCAGCTTCTCAGCAGCTCCATCTCAGGCTGGGAGAGCTGGTGGTGCAGGCCTGGAAAGGAGTGGAAGGCAGTGGTCATTCCAGCCTTCCTCAGCAGCACTGACGTGTCCTCTCCCCACTGATGCAGCACCAGGTCATCACTGGTCCCATGGCACTGGAACAACTCAGAGAGGGGGAGACCTGCTCCGAGCCGCTCCTCCACTGCCTTCAGCACACACAGGCAGGAGACCAGATTACACTCTGTTGCAATGCTTTATCAACACTGTTTGATCTGCTCACTTCACTCAAGGTGCATGAGCATTTTTAATATCTTAGAATTGTATTATCATTATCATTAATACATAACTAATTACACATCGGTTAATCATTAGCATGAAGACTGGTCACCAGTACAAACCAGTACGCTGGCTTGTGTCCAGCTGAGTCAGATCTGAAAGGCAGCTGCCTCCACAGAACTGGATCTTTGTTCATCATGCCAAAGAGAACACTTCAGACTTCACCTTCATCTGAGTTATTACTCAGTAAACCTCAGTTATTGGGAGTGTTTAGTGGAAATTTGTTTATAAAAAAGAATATTACTAGAGATGTCCCCAGCCGATCCTAAGAATCGGTATCTGGACCGCTCTTCAAAAGAAATTACAGCCAAGAGGGAACAAGTAGCTGCAAAGTAACATGGTTTAAGGGACATGTGGTCTACACGAACTTTATTATGCTGTATTTCAAAACCCTATCAGAGTTATTTAGATCAAATTTCCAGGATGCATTTCCTGTCCTCCAGACAGTCATTGTATTCAGTTACTTTAATTACTGAATGAAAATCAGCTTGCAGAAACTCGCTCCAGTTGTGGATCATGTCAGCTGTTGAAATGACAGTGCTGCTGTGTGCAGCTGTTAGTGCAGACTGATTTTATGATGATCACCATGCAATAACCTAACTGACTACTATAAAACAGACGTCATCTTCACTGTGATGGATTACTTAAAGCTGCATTAACAAACAAGCTGTAAACACAAACATCTGACGGTATTAGTACCTTATAAGGTTATGGTGCATGTTTTACCCAACAGCTGCTTCTTTCCACATCCAGCAGTTACAGAGCAACATGATCATTCAGGACAGGTGAACCAGGTTGATGAGAGCGCTGAGAGTGAACCGAAACAGTAGAGTGGCCCGTAAAACCAAATCAATGAGCTGAAAGAGGCTAAAAGCTCTAATTCTCTGTGGGTTCATCACTACGATCGACATCTGACCTACTGTCAATATAAAATATTGATTACTGCAGCTTTAAAGTACCATTCCAGTGTTTTTGCATCTACTAGCCAACTGAGCACACATCATGTGTACTGTAGATTACTGCTGACCATTTTTCAAATCATGTCATACTTCTGAGATTTTTCCAGGTGTTCTTCCTGCCTTCTAGACAGCCGTTGCATTTCATTTATCTCAAAGCCTGCTTAAGTTAGGTCATCCATCAGAGACTGTGCTTTCATTAGAAGAAAAACACTTGTGATTTCAGTCGATCTTTGCTCCTGGCTGGTAGCACCCTAAAGGACATCAAGAGATTTAATACAGGCAAGAGTACAGCTGCCTGGAAGGTTGAAACAAAATCTCAAAACACTCCAGCATACTATATAAAAAATAGTCTGCAGTAAAATATGTGCACTTTGCAGTAAATTGGCTAAAACATACACAAACAGAAACGGGTGGCTGCTGATGTACCTGAAAAGCAACAGAGTCCTTGTTGAGAAAGCTGGATAGTGCAAAAACTCCTGCTACGTCAGGGTAGTACCGACACACCAGGTGCAGAGCCATGGCTCCGCCCATCGAGAATCCCCCTTTGATTAGGGACAAAAGAGAAAAGATCAACTGCTGCATCAGTTGGAAGCATTACGTGAAATTCTGTAACAAGTATTAGTACAATAAGAATAAAAAGTCACACCATAAACATACTCATCTCCACAGGAGTAACTGGAGCTTAGTTAGGGCACTTTATGCAGTCAGAGGTGGAAAATACTTCACTAAAAAAATATTAAGATGGATAGGACTCCTCAGTTTCACATCATCAGCTTTTTTTTTGCCTTGGAATAAGCAGCAGTTCATGAGTCTGTCCTTAATCTCACACATCTGGGTACATCTGGGCAAACTGTGTACATCTGGGAAAGTGTGCAAGTACCCATCATCCTGTCAGAGAGTTGAGGAACGAGGGAGAGTGAAGAAAGAGGGGGTTGAAGAGATGAAGAGAGGAGAGGTGGAATTCACATGTCTGGCCCAACGAGTCCACAATGAAACTGACATGCAGTGATCTGATGTGAGCATTTAAACTCAAACTGTGTGGTTCAGTGAAGTCAAGTAAAGGGAGATGAAGTCTGAATGAAATGATGAACCTGGGTTGTTGCATCAGCAAATTACAAACACACAGTGAAGAAAATGAAATAAAGACAAAGGGAGAGAAATGGAAGTGTGTGCTATTAAACATGACATACCATAATAATAACTGACCATGCCTCTGTTGATATATAATGTATATAGTGTGATTACATCAGCCAAAGTTATCTCTTTATATTAATTCAGTAATTATTGAAATAGGATAAAAAAAATCTCAACAGCATCAAAACTTTAAAGCCTAAGAAGAATTAAGTGTGCAGTGCATGGTGGCTTCACTAAAATGTCTCCACATTTTTCAACATAGAAACTTAATTCAAACATCAAAACATTCAGCTCAATTAGGACACTACTTTTCCCATTCATGTTGGGTCTCTGTAAATATAAAGAGTCGGTCTAGACCTGCTCTATATAAAAAAGTGCCCTGAGATAACTTTATGATATGGCACTATATAAATAAAACTGAATTGAATACCTTTCATACTTTCTGAAATATTTACGTTTTCTGGGAAATTTTCTCTATTCAAATGAATGGATTGAATGTTCAGAACTGACACTTTTTCATGCAACTATCTACTCATTCATACTTCAGCTAGAAACCCCATTCAAGCTATGAAATGTTCCACATCTTTCACACATTCTGGTATTATTCAACTTTATTTGAAGTTTAGGTATAATGGGAGTCAATGAGAAAAACCTTCAAATCCACTCATCTTCAACCTCTTGAAACTCCAAACTTTAAAAACAGTCATGACACTTAGGACTTTCTCACATTAATTCAACTTTTTTATATCTTCCATACTTTTTACACAAACACGTAAGTTTCATGAAATTGTCAGGCCTTCTCAGATTTGTACGAGTGTGTGTGGAGCGGAATGTTCAGAGTCGAGAGGAGCTGGAAACTGTTCTTAAAAATGTCTCTTCAACTTGCTCTTATTCTCACAATTTTCACTCTTCAAGCATCATTTTTACTTCAAAACTTAGGAAAATTTGTGCCAAGCAACTGCCACATAGACTCGAATGTTAACTGAAAACAGAATTTTCAGCACGGATATTTTGGACACTACACACACACACACACTCAGTGTCCAAGCTCTCACAATGTAAAAATGTAGGCGATAGCAGTTATTAGTCATGTGAATGGCAAAGGACAAAAAATGGTGATGGTTCTACAATTATCATATGGATGGTAAAATATATTTTTTTTTTAGTTTTTCATATTTTTTATATTTAAACCCATTTTAACCATAGACATATATACGTAGACGCCGCATTGGCCTCTGGATCGTACGTCAACGTCGCCGCCATATTGGAAAGGGCAACTTGTCCAGAAGGCGGGACTAGAACGGACTGGAAAAGATGGAAAGCCCTGCACTTTTTTAACCGGTCAAAATTTCGTAACCACTTAGGTGTCCATATTTAAATCAAGATCATATTGAGGACTGACTCTTGCAATATTTGGAGTATAACTGCACAATATACACAACATTATATATATATTATACATATATATATTATTATACTTCTTATACTATTATATTACCGGTATACTATTTACTACTCGCTATTTTATTTTATTTACTATATTGTACTACTGTTATACTACTGTTTATAGTAGTTTATAGGCACTATAATATTGTAATTCTCATACTACACCTTATTATATTTATAGACTATTAATAATAATAATATGCTATACTGCTGTACTATAGTATATAATATATATCTTTATATTGTTGTGCTACTACTACATCTCACTTTATACTATATTTCATACTGTTTACTGTACTATATTTTTACAATTTCTTACCATATCATGTAAATATGTTATACTGTTATACCAAGACTATGTCACTTGAGATGAAACTGAGGCTAAGTGCAACACTGGTCGCGTGTACTGTAATTTTGAGTTTAATGACTTGTATAGTTTCTATTGTTATTCTTTATTTGTATTTTATTCTGTCTGTCTGTACTTATTCTGTCTTTGATCTGCTGTAACACATTATAACAAATATGTAACAAAATACAGAAAGCAGACCCAGAGGGCTTATAGTAAAAACCTCACCTCTATTATTTACAATTTATCCTAATACTATAGATATTTGTTTCCTTAAGATAAAAATAAGGAAAACAAATAGTAGTAATATTAATAATTATAAATGAAGCAAACGTAAACACATAACACAAACACTGAGCACATTAACTATGGCACGGGCGTTTTTTCATGTTAGACTTAAACACTGACAGTGACGGACAGATTTTGATAGAGAGAGGAGTGGTGCTGGTATTCAGTTACTCTGATTATAGCCTAACTATCAACATAACTATCAACTATCAAGTAACTGGAGACAAAACATTCTACTCCACGTAGATCATAAACCCTTGAATATAAAAACGAGTCATCGGTTGAGAGATGTAAACTTTATAGTGCTTTTTATACAGAAAAAACGCAGCTCCTCCATTTACTTGTATTTGTTTACAGGCCAGTCCTGTCCTTTCCAATATGGCGGACGCGTTGACCTATCGCAGCAACGTTCTGAAGCTGTCAATGCGGCGTCTACGTAATATATGTCTATGATTTTAACCCCCTCATCAACAGATTTAACCTCAGGGCTGTTCAGTGTTAGCCTGGCCATAAGTCAGTGTATGCAGAAAAAAAAAGTAATTATCTTCAGAATGTAATAGTCTGTCAATTCCCTTCATTTGGTCTCGCATAGAAATGCAGGATAACTATTTATAGTGCTGTAATTACATGAAGTTATCAATATCAACATAATGTGTATTTTTTACATTCAGTCTGACTAACTATCTGCTTTGTGCAAGGCAGACAACTAGAGCCGAAGCGGGAAGCGCGAGCGCAGAAAGACAGCTAACATTACTGTCCTCACTGCCACCCTTACAAAACAGCTAATGAGTATCCAATTAACAGATGTAAACCCAGGGTTATTGGGGAAATCACGTTACTACGAACCATGTAAACTCTTTAATAAAGCTATTATCTAAATGTGGTTATTCACAGTAATCAGAGTAATCACAGTAATCATAAGGATTAACGTTACTTGAAAAGCAACCATTCATACAGCCAAGTGCTGCATGTGTCTAGACTAGCACTAACTTTGACAGCTGGCTAAGTTAACTAGCTTATTAATTTAGCAGATAAGCAAACACTAGCTAGTAATTTTAGCTACTTAGCTTTCACTCACTCACTCACTAGCTTGCTTGAACGCCTTATGCGCTCCAGCGCAGGGTTTTCTGCCAGAACAGCTGTCAACACGGCGATAAGCATCGCGCACATATGGCAGACCAAACAGAGAGTAATTGAAGAGCCTATACTCATAGAATGGGGGTTACAGCACGTAACCAATGGTACGTACACTCGCCTGTTAATCTCTGTTGCTGTCTCAGTGTTTTGGCCTGAGAATTGTTTGGGCAGCATGAGACTGAACATGACAGCGTGTCTCAGCGTGAGAGTTGGCAACACTGATCCTGACATACCTGAATAATACGTTCCGAAACAGCGTCGGGGTGATCTTGTCAAGACGACTTAACTCAACACCCCCCTCCCCCCTTTTAATTTTTTTACGGATCTGCATGATTCACGTGGGTCACATTTTCAGGTCGGAAAATCCGGATTTCCGGATTAATCCCTAAATTATGGTCTTTGAGCTAGATGCAGGAGTTTAAGAGGTGCTCAGTTTAAACTCTATAATATGGTCTCTCTAAGCCAGGAGTCACTCAGCAGTTACCAACACCATGGAAACATGCTTCTCAGCATGCTTCTCTGGGCAGTGTGTGGTGTAAGAGGGGTGCCCTAATGTGTCTATTATCATCACTTATTGCCATACTGACAGTAATAACTAACCAGGAAACAAGGCGGATGAGAGCAGTGAGACTGAACCAAAGCAGTAAATCTGGAGGCAATCCATCCAATAGTAATAGATATTTCAGTCTATACTAAAGTGGTGGACTGACTGACATTGTCATCCCTAGAGCCATTCTGCATACTAATTAATGCAGCTTCACTTAATGTAAATACTGTATGTACATATATTTATGGATTATTTTCCCATCTCTGCATTGTACAATAGCAAGAACAGATTATTATGTTAAAAGATAATTCTGGTTTATTGTCTGACTGCTCGTGTTCTTTGACCTGTCTGACTTCTGTGTTCCCAAATCTTAACAATTATCTGGGTGATTACAATGTTATCATAATTAAAAGGAATGAGTGTCAAAAGTATGAAAATAGTTTTAATAAATCAGAAATGTCCTTAAGTAGAAATAAACAGCATGAAAGAAGTCTGATAAAGCAACATTACAACAAAATAGTTTGAAAACATACTGAGACAATGAAAATGTCTCAGTATGTACATGTGGCTGTATGTACATGTATGTTTGTTTCTCAACTGTAAATGTCTTGCTCAGTATGTCTTAATGACAATTCCTTAATAATAAATTTCTCTGCTGATATATCGTTATCAGACGTTTTAAACTCAAATATCAATAACTCTCTGGCTCTAATGTACAATCTAAAAAACAGAATGTAGCAAACAATTACAATTTGCACTGTGAAATAGAATAATTAAACTATACATTTAAGAAAAGACAACATGAAGTACAGTATTTGTCATATTGACCTGAACAGGTCTGCAGTGTGTAAGATGTTCCCCCTCCTCTGACACATATCAGTCTACATTCAGCCTCCACAAAAACCTTTTCCATAGAAACTTATGGGGATTGTCAGTCCGTCAGCCGGGGTACACGCAGCACTGCCGAGTGACTGTTGAGTATTTATAGTTAATGACAAAATGTTATGATTTAGTAAGATAATATTTCAGCAGTTTCCCAGGAGCATGTGTTTTTTCATTCACTTTCTCTGGAGTCGAGTCTTCTACCCCCCCCCCCCCCCCAAAAAAAAGTGTTCCTATATAGTTATACAAGGGTTAACCCTTTTCCCACTACTCTCAGTGGTTTCCCCTTTCATGTGCAGCCATCGCTCACTGACATTAAAACACTCCATGTCCTCCCATATGTTTCCTGTGGGAACTCTTACCTTGCCTCAGCCATAATGTTTATAGTACTTGATCTCAGTGGTTTCATTTCATTGTTATTTATATGTGAACTTGATAAGCAGAATATTTGAGGCAAAAAGCTTTTCAGGACCCGAGAATCCGCTCTGAAAACCCTTTTTTATTCTCTGTTGGCAGCATATGAAAGAACGCGGTAACCCGATGAGATGCATTCTTCATTTTATATCACGACAGAGGGAGTTAGGAAGAGCCCGGCTAAGATGGACTGAGGGCTGTGTGTGTGTGTGTGTGTGTGTGTGTGTGTGTGTGTGTGTGTGTGTGTGTGTGTGTGTGTGGAGGAGGAGAACACAAAGGAAAAAGGATCTAGTGAGAGAAAAAGAGAGTGCAGTCTGTTAGTGTTGTCCACCCCTGATAAAATGGACGCATTGCATTTATTCTGTTATTATTGTACTGCACTACACTGTTGGCTATGGGAATGTATTTAATGAATAATTCAACATTTTGGGAAATACAAAAGTTCAGTACAGAGATGGAGTCAGGATATGGTTAGCCTAGCTTAGCATAAAGACATGGCGCAGGTGGAAACAGCTAACGTGGCTCTTACCAAAGTTAAAAAATACACCTACCAACACCTCTAAAACTCACTGACTAACATGTTGTTTCCTATTTGTTTCACCCATGCAGATACCTATGAACAGAAATGTAGCAGGGCTAGCCGTGTCAACGAGCATGGCGTCAGTTGAAGCCTGTATACAAACAGAGGGAGTATTCAGGGTACAGAGGCTGGGATGTGCTGATCATGAGAGTGAATATGATAAAACTGCTGCTTTTCTCTAGAGTTTACATTAATTAACCCTGGGAAATAAGACAATTATGAATTTCAAGATGCCGCCTGTGTGCAGGCTTACATAGAAAACAATCTACAGCCATGCTAGTGGCTCTGGCTGTATTTAGACACAGCATGCTTTGAGCTAAATGCTAATGTCAGCAGACTAACATGCTCAAAATGACCTGGATCAAAGTGATAGACTGAACTACAGACATTCCTGTCCAAAAAAAAAAAAAAAAGTCATATGTTGGACCTATGTTTTATCTATTTGGCCAGCACATTTTGGCTATAGTGCAGAGTAGTCCAGGAGTAGTGCCAGATATGGTCAGAGAGCACAGGTTTTGGTTTTGGTTTTAGTCTCTTTACAGTTACAACCTCACTGTGACGACAAGACTTCAGGAAGCTGCAAAGGGTCACTGCACTGACTGTGGTTCATCAAGAAATAGTTCCAGCATGTAACTCGCCCTAAAACCACAAACTGTCACTGTTACATTTCTGTTTGTGTATTCATTAAACTGATGACTGATGAATTAGTGAGCATTAGAGGAGTTGGTAGTTGTATTTTTGAAGAGAGCAACAAATAATCAAAAATATAATGGTATATGTTCAGATTTTAACATGTAGCAAACATGAAGTCAAAACCAGATCCATACCGATGACCATCCTGTGTTTGGGAATCCCGGCATTGACCTCGTCCTGGATAATGGACGCTAAGGTGCTGCACATGGCGTCTATAGACTCTAGGTGCTCTGGGCAGTCCCGCGAGATCTTGTAACGGTCAAACCAGACAGTAGACAGAGCCCCTCGCATGGGTGTGTATGACCTGATGGCATCAAGATGAGAGTCAGAGGTCAGCTACATGGATGCAGCTTCATTACAGGCAAACCTGATTAGTTAATACATTAAGAATAAGTGCTGTGTGGCATAAAACATTTTCCCTCTACACAAATGGGAAATACCATGAGAATGAAAAATTTTAGAGGAACATCAGAGGACATCATTGCTGTTTGCTTTCCCAATCATTCACAGCAGAGAGCACTGAAGAGAATGCACTTTGTATGCCTGACAAAACTACTGCACTGCTACTGTGGCAATGTAGGTGTAATCTAGCATCAGCTGCAGGTAGAGAGATCATCGATATCCTCAAGGAAAGGTAGTCTGGGTAGTTGGCCTGCCAGCCTCCTGTCCGGTCCGCTGGGGAGATACAGCATACCGGTACGTATGCTAGGGGCCAGGCTCTGGTGGATAAAGGCTGTATGCAGATGCTGATTCATTAGAGCCTGGTGCAACCCAGGGCATTGTTGGAGGCTTCAAAGGTGGAGATAAGGTGTGTGCATGGGGACATTCACAGGTATCTGGATGTACCAGTAGAAATTTGCGTTCAGGGGAAAAAGCATTGAGTTAAGGCTACGGTTAGCTCCCGCCTGTTGCAACCCCTATTATTAGGTACTGATTGGCTGGGGTTTGATAGAGTGGTTAAGCAGACCACAGGGGCACACGCCTGACAATCATGGAGGTGTGTGTGGTGTGTTGTGAAGGAAGTGGTGACCATCTTCCAGGGGGCTCACAGTAACCCCATGGCTGGTCACCTCAGATACAACAATGGCTTGCTTTTACTGAACGGGCATTCATGGGGACGTGTGTCGGTGGTGCGCAGGAAGGTTAACACGCCTGTGGGTATTTGGGCTGATTGTTGATCGGCCATGTGGCATGCAAGTAACATGTACTTAAATACCACAGTGAAGCTGGGTCCAGGGGAGGATTGACGGACAAGCTGGAGGAGGCAGGTGACAGGTGCACGGAGGAAAAGAGGAAACGGACCCTAACGGACATAACTGTACTGGCCCGTACTGCAGCTTTGTAATTGTTATAAGACACTTTTGTTTGCATTAAAACCTGTTCACCTGTCAGTCTGTGTCCACTGCTTACATCCGAGCCCCCAGTGACACTCTCCTGTCACAGCTACATAACAGTTCTACACTTACATTATCTGAATATTCTAGCTGAGTAAATGAAGTACCTCAACCTGTTCGGTCAACTCATCCACATTACTGGTGATTGTTAAAAAAAAGTCACATTATCACAATGGAAGTATTTAGTAAAGTAAAACGAGGCAAAAAATATTTGATTTAGTCAACTGGGACCCAGTCATATACCTACCTAGCTGGAGCTGTGGGGTAAATAACTCTAATGTGGCTGAACACCAGATCCGGCACCATGACATCTTGAACCCAGGCTCTCAGTCCCTGCCCAGTGTCACCTTGATATGGAAATCAGAATTAGATTTCACACAGTAGTAATGATGGGCAGTTAATTAGAGTAGAGGGTACTTAATATACAAATATACAACAAATATGACTGCAGCTCTGAATGGTTGGTATAAAACACTGTGTGAACTCTGCTAACCACTAATTAAAATAAGAAAGATTTTATATGCCAGTTAGGTGTTGCTACTGTTAAAAATCATTTTGTTTAGGTACAGTTAAAGATTTACATTTCTTGGTGGAAGAGTAGAATTGCTATAAAACAATAACAGAACAAAAATGAGTAACAGCAGAATAATAAGAGGAATAACTGTTCTGTCCACTTTCAACACATTTTCAATATTAAATACAACCTCACATGATGAAATAAACAATGTTCCAAATACAACAGAGCCTTTTCACAACAGACCTTTTGACATGTCACAGCACAGTGTGATTAACCCATCCAAAAAGGAAGAGAGCAATCATTCATGTTATTAGTTCCACCTGTGCATTCCCTGCTATGGCAACTTTAATGTCTGTTGTGAAAAAGGTCTATTCTCTCCTCAAATAAATCACTATTAACAGCCTGGTCATGTGCAATACTTTCAGGCAAGACGTCCTTGTGGTCTATTCACACTAGAGGTCATTATCACTGCTTTATGGTCATTCTGGTGTTATCCGACCTACAAATACAGCGTAGGAGAATACATACGACAGACAAACTATGTGAATGAACAAAATCACCGTAAGCCCCAGAGACCCGCTGAAGAGGAAAGAGACTGCTGAGCACCTGAACCGTGCAGGAAGATAACCGATGCGGAGTGTTTTCCTGTTGGAGAAACGGCACACATTTGAAGCTTCCTCACGGCAGCCATGACAGCATGAGGTAATCACGCGAGAGCATCGGACTAAACCTCGCGAGACACATTACCAAAGCCTGGGTTGGAAATTTGAGGTTGCCCGCCCGCCCGAGGTTGCCATACATATACACTGATCAGCCATAACATTATGACCACTGACAGGTTAAGTGAAGAACATTGATTATCTCGTTACAGTGGCACCTGTCAGTGGGTGGGATATTTTAGGCAGCAAGTGAAAGGGTCATGGGCGGTCAAGGCTCATTGATGCGTGTAGGGAGCGAAGGCTGGTTACTGTAGCTCAAATTGCTGAAAAAGTTAATGCTGGTTCTGATAGAAAGATGTCAGAACACACAGTGCATCGCAGTTTGTTGCGTATGGGGCTGCGTAGCCGCAGACCGGTCAGGCTGCCCATGCTGACCCCTGTCCACCGCCGAAAGCGCCTACAATGGGTACGTGAGCATCAGAACTGGACCACGGAGCAATGGAAGAAGGTGGCCTGGTCTGATGCTCACGTGCCCATTGTTGGCGCTTTCAGCGGTGGACAGGGGTCAGCATGGGCAGCCTGACTGGTCCGCGGCTACGCAGCCCCATACGCAACAAACTGATGTAAAAGAAAACAATCACGTTTTCTTTTACATCATGTGGATGGCTGGGTGCATGTGCATCGTTTATCTGGGTGAGACATGGCACCAGGATGTACTATGGGAAGAAGGCAAGCCGGCGGAGGCAGTGTGATGCTTTGGGCAATGTTCTGCTGGGAAACCTTGGGTCCTGCTATTCATGTGGATGTTACTTTGACATGTACCACCTACCTAAACATTGTTGCAGACCAAGTATACCCCTTCATGGAAACGGTATTCCCTAATGGCAGTGGCCTCTTTCAGCAGGATAATGCGCCCTGCCACACGTCTTGGTGCCACATACCACAGCACAGCTTCAGAGGTCTAGTGGAGTCCATGCCTCGAAGGGTCAGGGCTGTTTCGGCGGCAAAAGGGGGACCTACACAATATTAGGCAGGTGGTCATAATGTTATGGCTGATCGGTGTATAGGCCTACTATATATTGATTGGTGAGTCCAGATTGCCTGTAGGTGTGAATGTGAGTGTGAATGGTTGTCTATCAGCCCTGGCCTGACTGGCCTGTCCCTCTGAAGGATGAGAGGAATCGTCTTGACAAGAAGATCGCCCCAACGCTGTTTCGGAACGTATTATTCAGGTATGTCAGGATCAGTGTTGCCAACTCTCACCTGAGACACGCTTTCATGTTCACGCTGTCCAAACAATTCTCAGGCCAAAACTCTGCGACAGCAACAGAGATGAACAGGCGAGCATACGTACTGTTGGTTACGTACTGTAACCCCAATTCTATGAGTATAGGCTCTTAAATTACTCTCTGTTTGGTCCATGATATGTGCACGATGCTTATCGCCAATGGAATATTATATCATTCTAAAAGGTGTACTTGAAAACAGTACTTGTATCTGTAACTGTAGTTTTGCAAACTTGTACATTTATGTTTGTATCTGTAAGCTTAATTCTGCAAACTTGTGCATTGAAGTTTGTATCCGTAACCGTAGTTAGATGGTTACGTATGACCCAGGACATTCATTTTTTCACTTATTCATATTTTTTTATATTTAAACCTATTTTAACCCCCTCATCAACAGATTTAACCTCAGGGCTGTTCAGTGTTAGCCTGGCCATAAGTCAGTGTATGCTGAAAAAAAAGTAATTATCTTCAGAATGTAATAGTCTGTCAATTCCCTTCATTTGGTCTCACATAGAAATGCAGCAAAACTATTTATAGTGCTGTAATTACATAAAGTTATCAATATGAAAATAATGTGTATGTTTACATTTAGTCTAACGTTATTTGTGTGACTATCTGTTTTGTGCAAGGCAGACAACTAGAGCCAAGGCGGGAAGCACGACCGCAGAAAGACACAGCTAAGTATCCAGGGTAACCCAGGGTTACTGGGGAAATCACGTTACTGTGAACTATTTAAACTCTTTAATCAAGCTATTATCTAAATGTGGTTATTCACAGTAATCAGAGTAATCACAGTAACCATAAGGATTAACATTACTTGAAAAGCAACCATTCATACAGCCAAGTGCTGCATGTGTCTAGACTAGCACTAACTTTGACAGCTGGCTAAGTTAACTAGCTTATTAACTTAGCAGATAAGCAAACACTAGCTAGCAATTTTAGCTACTTAGCTTTCACTCACTCAGCCAAATATGAACACACTCACTCACTCACTAGCTCGCTTGAACGCCTTCTGCGCTCCAGCGCAGGGTTTTCTGCCAGAACAGCTGTGAGCACGGCGATTATGGAATATTATATCATTCTAAAAGGTGTACTTGAAAATGGGGGTTTGTATCTGTAAGCTTAGTTTTGCAAACTTGTACATTTATGTTTGTATCTGTAAGCTTAGTTTTGCAAACTTGTACAGTGACGTTTGTATCTGTAAGCTTAGTTTTGCAGACTTGTACATTTTGTTTTCTGTCTGCAAACTCCGTTTTGCGAGTCTGCGCATTCAGACACAGGCTTGCAAACTCATTTTCACAGTTACGGCAGCAAAAGTACTTATGCGCGCGTGTTCGCACAAGCTTACGGATTTTTGACACATTTACTACGTGGTGTGTTTTGTAAACAGGGGGCCTTTCTCAATCTGCGTTCTTCTTTGTACTCGTGTTCTTGTGTCCTTGTGAAACGTCATCTTTTGCGGCCCAAGTACTGTCCCAATACAAAAGTTCGCATTTTGCCAAGAACGGTTAAAATTCCCGGAAGTGTTCTCGACACGCCCATTTTACCGAGGATGCATCGGTTGGTAACTTGTATGGACTTGACAGCGCAAACATCCCAGCATTCATTTCGGCATTCAAGCGGGGAACAGAGAGCGGCAGAAAGAGGCCAACAAACAACCAACAACGGTACGTTTTTTACTATTTTCGTACGGTATTTCATCACTAAATTCACTTCTGTGAGTGTTTGAGGCGAGAAATTAACTGTGTACAATTCGAAAATTGTCAGTGTTACGAAAATTGATGGCGGATTGAAAATGTGCTCCAACGTTTTCGTAGCTGAGAAGTTCCACAAGCTAGCTAGCTAGCTACCCAGCCTGACCTGGCCACCAGGCCAGGCCGGCCAGTCACGCTCACAGAGCTCTCTTGCCCCACAGACAGTCACACAGACCAGGAGCAAAATGGCAGAGGAAAGCCAGGCCCACAACTGTAAGATATTTTTAATTTTCGTACCGCTGTTATTCTGTCATTACATTCTGAGTAATGTTGTAATATTTTAACTTAAATCAAGGGACAACTGAGGAGACCAGGGCCCTCATTGAATGGCGGGCAGCGAATGAGGCCCTCTTCACTGGTCGGAGGAATTCCTCCAAAAATGGATGGGAGTGAGAATGCTTTTTGTGTGTTTGTATGTCAGGGGTGGTAGTGCGGTATCAAACAGTGTAAATAGTGACAGGTTAAATAATTAGTACAGGTGACAGTTATGATGTAGTTACTGGTATGGTATGACAATGCAGAAAGTTAGTATGAAGGCAGTATTGCACTTCAGCTGTGCATGGAAGAACTTGCACGCAGGAGTATTTGAGTGACAGTTCTACAATTAAGTTGTTATGGTTAGTAATAGTATTAGTAATGGTGTTTAAGTTGTCCTCTGTTTGCTTTTTCCAGAGTTTTCGTGAACAAGTCAGGCCTGGCTATCACAGCCAAACAGGCCAAGAAGAAGTGGAATAACCTGAAGGAGAAATACAAGGTAACCTACCATTGTATCTGCTTTTCAGCAATAAAGTGGTAGGGCATGCCTGAGATGTTGATATGAAACTGTTTTGACTAGTGGAGAAAACGTATTATGTGGAATTCATCGGCTCAAAAGTCAAGCTATTTTTGGCATCAGTACAGCTTCTCTCATTATTGCAAGACATCTTAAAATAATGTTGTATAATAACTTGACATGAAGGGAATTTAAGCAGGACAGCGTTGCAACAAACACACATTAGACAACATTTGTGAAGCCATTGAAACTGTTTTGGGACTGCAAATATGTCCAACAATAACTTTCACAGTGTTCATTAATTTAGACGTTATTTTTTAGGAACACAGGGATCCTCCAACAGGGAAAGGGGTGGAGGCGGGTGGGGTGACTGCTGCCACCTGGCAGTGGTACAGTGTAATGGATGCTGCACTCCAGGGGCAGCACTCAATAAGTCCGCCTCTGGTAGTTGCAGCAAACATGACTGCCACTACAGGTGGGGTTGTTACCTCCCCGTCCTCTGCCCCTCCCAGAGAACGGGCCCACCCACCACCAAGAAAGAGGGCCAGGGTCAGTGAGGCACTCCTGGAGTTTATGAAGGAGTAGGCAGAGAGGGAAGAGGAGAGAGAGCAGCAGGCAGTGGCGAGGGAAGAGGCTAGGGAGAGAGCAGCCACTGACAGGGCAGAGAGATATTTGTCTCTCTTTGAGAGACTTGTAAATAAATAACTGTATAAATTTTGATTTAATGTTTCAGTTCAAAGTTGCTTGTTTTATTTGTTTTCTTACATAAATATTTTAGAAGTTGAGTATGGTAGATAAATAAACAGTTGTACATAAAGTGGTAAATTTCAGGATGTGTTATTTAGACTTCAAGTGAGACCCCAAAGTTAATGGAGGCCAGAACAAGGCCTTCTCCTCAAAATGACACCTGCTACAAAGTTGGAACACTTTTTTTTGTACTTGTAGACAGCCATCAAATTTAGCATGCTTCTTTCTAACTAAAATAGTTGGTGATTTATAGAGGCGTTTTTTCTGTTGTCATTGCCATTCTTATGGAGCGTATTTAAAAAAACAAAAGACAAAACAATTAATAACCATATACACAATAATTTATAATTATTCATCAGAAAAGCAATATTAATAACAATTTTACATCACAGATAACAATTTAACTAATATAATGATGGTAATAATAATTGTAATAACATTTTCATTTCACAGCATTCACTAGACATTTAACCTAGGGGTTCACCCGATCAGTTATAATCATGCTCCCTCAGACATGCAGCCAGCCCTCCAGGGGCAGACACCTGTGCAGCAAGTCTGGCACGGAGATTATTGCCTGAGAGCTCCTGACCATCATCATCAGGAACATTCCCCTGATCTTCTTCATCCTCCTCGTGACGTTCCTCCTCCTCCTCCTCCAGCATATCGCCTGTCGACAGACAGAGGTTGTGGAGGATGCAGCATGCTGCTATAACTTTGGGGGCAAATAGAGGCCGAATCTCCAAAGCCCTAAGGAAGATGGCTCGCCAGCGGGTTTTTAGCATGCCGAAGGTGCGCTCAATGATGTTCCTGGCCTTGGCATGGTGCTTGTTGAAGCGTGCTTCAACTTGGCCTGATGATTAAAATACAGGTAAAATCTATGTAGTGTTTCAAATGCAAAGTAACAGATGTAATAAATAATTTACCCTGTGTATTCTTACCCGCTACATGCTGGCGGTATGGCGTCATGAGGGTGACAGGATGCTGCAGGCATGGGTAGCCCCCATCTCCAAGAAGAAAGAAGCCAGCTGGTGGATAGAGGGCCTCCTTGTACATTGGCGATCTCCGGAGGACAAGGGCGTCATGGACTGACCCTGTGTTGCCAATGTAAGTGTCCAGAAATGTCCCTTTGCTGTCACACACACCCTGGAGTACCACTGAAGGGAAGAGCTTGCGGTTGATGTAGCACTTCTTTTGTGGTTCAGCAGGTGGGAGTATTCTGATGTGACACCCATCTATTGCACCAACCGCACAGCGGAATGCCTCATGGCCAGCAAGGCGAGCAAAGCCTGCCCCCACCTCCTCCATCTCTTGTGGCTTGGGGAAATGAATAATCCTGTGAAGGATGGCCATCATTTCTTCCACTACACTGTGGACTACTCTGCCAACTGTGGCTCTCGGCATGGCGAAGATGTCGGCTGTCACTCTGTATGAGGTGCCACATGCAAGCCAGTAGAGACAGACAGCCACCTCAATTTCATGGCTCCATCCATGTGGCTTTTGCCGAGGTAACATCCGTACCAGCACATTGATGGTGTCCCTGGAGAGCCTAAATGCTGGTTTCAGGTCAGCCTCAGAGAAGAACGTGCAGAGGATAGGCACATAATTGTTCATTTGTGCATACCTCAGAGAAGGTGTTTGATCCTGTGTTTAAAAAACAAATATTTATTAGGTACTCTACTTATCAGTTAACATTCTAAAAGTATTTATTTATTTATTTATTATTAGTTATTAACTGTTTACATTGTTCATGAGTATTTCACCTAGATGTATTTAATATTATATAATGTAAAATGTATTTATTCATAGTTCTTTTATCAGGCTCTCATGACACATTATTGATAATTTATTCCATTATTCTTTGTGTTGCCCCTATTATGACAATGTCTGTTCAGTTTGTATTCCATTAATTCTATTCTGGTTATTTATATTTCATTAAAAAAATCTGCAAATGTGAGTGTGAATTTATTTTGATATTAAGTAAGTGTGCAGAGTGTATAGTAATTTAATTTACTCAAATCATCAAACTGCCTGTTATTAATTGCACAAGGAAACTATAGTTATGTATTCTATTCATTCAGGGTTCTCCCCCAGGACTTTGTAACAAGGTGGTGATGCCCATCAACAGTATCAAATGATAGTCTTGACTGATGTAATCAATTGTAAGACTGAGTGGTTGGAAATTTGCTGGATATTAACAAGGGGCTAGGCCTACAGCATCACTGATGAAACCAATCAGTTGGCTAAACTTCAAGCATGCCTTAAGGACATAAAAACCTGGATGACCTGCAATTTTCTGATGTTAAACTCAGACAAAACCGAAGTTATTGTACTTGGCCCCGAACACCTTCGAAACACATTATCTAAAGATATAGTTTCTCTAGATGGCATTGCCCTGGCCTCCAGCGAAACCGTAAGGAATCTTGGAGTTATCTTTGATCAGGATATGTCCTTTAACTCCCAAATAAAACAAACTTCAAGAACTGCCTTTTTTCATTTACGTAACATTGCAAAAATCAGGCACATCCTATCTCAAAAAGATGCAGAAAAACTAGTCCATGCATTTGTTACGTCTAGGCTGGACTATTGCAACTCTCTATTATCAGGCTGCCCCAATAAGTCCCTTAAGACTCTCCAGCTGATTCAGAATGCTGCGGCACGTTTACTGACAAGAACCAGAAAAAGAGATCATATTTCTCCAATATTAGCTTCTCTACACTGGCTCCCTGTAAAATCCAGAATAGAATTTAAAATCCTTCTCCTCACCTTCAAAGCCCTAAATGGTCAGGCACCATCATATCTTAAAGAGCTCATAGTACCCTATTACCCCACTAGAGCACTGCGCTCCCAGAATGCAGGGTTCCTTGTGGTTCCTAGAGTCTCTAAAAGTAGAATGGGAGCCAGAGCCTTCAGCTATCAAGCTCCTCTCCTGTGGAACCAGATCCCAGTTTGTGTACGGGAGGCGGACAACCTCCTCACATTTAAGAGTAGGCTTAAGACTTTCCTCTTTGATAAAGCTTATAGTAGGGCTGACTCAGGTGACCCCTGAGCCCCCCCTTAGTTATGCTGCTATAGGCCTAGACTGCCGGGGGACTTCCTATGATGCACTGAGCTCCTTTCTCCTCCTCTTCCTCTCCATCTGTACGCCCTCATATCCCATCAATGCTTGTTATTAATTCAACTTCTTCCCGTAGTTGTGTGCTTTCTCTCCTCTCTCTCTCTCTCTCTCTCTCCCTCTTCTGTTGTTTTCTGCAGGTATTTCTGCCTCCGGAGCTGTAGAGTCTGGATCTGTGGTTGCGGCCGCCTGCTGCCCCCGTGCTCCTGCTCTGCACCCGCTGCTGCTGTTACTGTTGTTGCTCTTATTATTAGTATTGCTATTATAATGTTGCTCTTAGTGTTGTTTCTGTTGGTGTTAACATCAATGCCATTACCACAGCTATTGCTTTACATCCCTAGGTGGAACTGTATTGTGCTGCTGTATGTTCTCTTTCCTCCTGCTCTCTCTCCCGCTCCCCCCATCCCCCTTCAACCCAACCGGTCGAGGCAGATGACCGCCCACCTAGAGCCTGGTTCTGCTCGAGGTTTCTACCTGTTAAAAGGGAGTTTTTCCTTGCCACTGTCGCATAGTGCTTGCTCATGGTGGGAACTATTGGGTCTCTGTAAATATAAAGAGTCGGTCTAGACTTGCTCTATTCGAAAAAGTGCCCTGAGATAACTTTGTTATGATATGGCGCTATATAAATAAAACTGAATTGAACTGTTACACTGTTTGGGGAGAACCCTGTTATTCATGTTTTATACCTTTAACATTTCCATCTACTGTATCGTATTTATTCTCCTCATCCTCGCTCTTTTCGCCTCCAGTCTCCTCCTCAGCTCAGCAGCCTCCTCTTCTGCTTCTCGGTAAAGCATACCGACGGTAGCTGCCAACATTGTCCGGTCCATCTTTGTTCTTAGTTATTTTACCCTAATGCTTTGTATGTGTGAACCACAAACAATAGCCTTTATTGGGATTTTTTCCCGCCGTTGGCTCGCGATGTACAGAAAATTCTTGGCTTGTGACACTTAGAAGCACTTTGGGAAAAAAAATAAATAAATAAACAACAGAAGCAGTATGAAAGGGGACTGTCGTTGCTTTATTATTATAAATATTATAATATTGTTATTCTGGAGCACTGCAGGCGGCCTCTGTGCTGGGGGTATTGCGCAATACCAGCAAGCACGCATCGTCTCAAACTGTCAACAGCGTTCTGTGTGCTTGTGACCTTGCGAGTTCATTCTTCCAAGAACGACTAGCAAGAACGTTCTCCCCAAGAACACAAGTCTGTCCTTTGCGTTCTTGGGTTTGAGAAAGGCCCAGGGTTTCGCAAAAGAATCAGACTATCCGCAAGGGAGGGAGGGCGGCACCTCCAGCTTCTGACCAATCAGTGTCTTTCAAATTGCTAAGCACATCTCAATTGGCTAGTCAACACTGTCAGTCAACCATCATGCTCAGTCAACATAGAGCCGTGTAAAGAGATCCAACCCCTGAACACACAGTTATATTTTAAAGATTTATTCTCTGTAGCCCCTGATTTAAGCTACATTGACTTTTACTGACGTTTTTCTTATGTTTTAATATTTTTCATTTACCTTTTCATATTCCATTTGATTATTTAATTTATTGTATTTTTTTTCACACATTAGAATCTTAATTTGTACAAAGATGTTCATTTCATGTCCACAAGTCCACAAACTGTATGTTTATATTATTCAATTTAAAAAAAAAGAGATCCAACCCTCAAAGATGGACTCCACCAGGCCTCTGTGACCAGTAAGTCAACAAAATACATCAACTTGTGTCAGAAAAGGTACAAAAAACAATGTTTAGAAATATAGTAATATTTTTTAATAATGGGTCGCCCTAGTCAGGTAACAATAACATTTTTTTTTCAACACAACAGTAAGAAAATAGAGTATATTATATACAGTATATAGTGAGTAGAAACACTAGCGTTACCACCATTCCAACCAAGGACGCTACAGACAGAGACTGGTTAAAGTTTACTTTATGCTAAAGCTAGTTAGCTGGCTGGCTAACGTTAGCTAGCTGAATAGGCCCATTATTAAAAAACATTTCTAAACATTTTGGGTTTTTACCTTCCAAAAAACTTAATGTTACATCTGACACAAGTTTATGTATTTTGTTGACTTACTGGCGGTTGTGGAGGCCTGCCGGAGTCCATGCTTCAGTCGTCGATAAATTGACTGAGTTCTCCCTCGATCAGTTTTTTCTTTTTTTTTGGGGGGGGGGGGGGTGACAGTGTTAACTAGCTAACTGTGTTGTGCGTAGTGATTCCAAAGACACTGATTGGTCAGAAGCTGGAGGTCCCGCCCTCCCTCCCTTGCAGTATGATTCTTTTGCGAAACCCTGTTTACAAAACATACCACGTAGTAAATGTGTCAAAAATCCATGAGCTTGTGCGAGCACGCGCGCGTAAGTACTTTTGTCGCCGCAACTGTGAAAATTAGTTTGCAAGCCTGTGTCTGAATGTGCAGACTCGCAAAACAGAAATGTACAAGTCTACAAAACTAAGCTTACAGATACAAACGTCACTGTACAAGTTTGCAAAACTAAGCTTACAGATACAAACATAAATGTACAAGTTTGCAAAACTAAGCTTACAGATACAAACCCCCGTTTTCAAGTACACCTTTTAGAATGATATAATATTCCATAATCGCCGTGCTCACAGCTGTTCTGGCAGAAAACCCTGCGCTGGAGCGCAGAAGGCGTTCAAGCGAGCTAGTGAGTGAGTGAGTGTGTTCATATTTGGCTGAGTGAGTGAAAGCTAAGTAGCTAAAATTGCTAGCTAGTGTTTGCTTATCTGCTAAGTTAATAAGCTAGTTAACTTAGCCAGCTGTCAAAGTTAGTGCTAGTCTAGACACATGCAGCACTTGGCTGTATGAATGGTTGCTTTTCAAGTAATGTTAATCCTTATGATTACTGTGATTACTCTGATTACTGTGAATAACCACATTTAGATAATAGCTTGATTAAAGAGTTTAAATAGTTCACAGTAACGTGATTTCCCCAGTAACCCTGGGTTACCCTGGATACTTAGCTGTGTCTTTCTGCGGTCGTGCTTCCCGCCTTGGCTCTAGTTGTCTGCCTTGCACAAAACAGATAGTCACACAAATAACGTTAGACTAAATGTAAACATACACATTATTTTCATATTGATAACTTTATGTAATTACAGCACTATAAATAGTTTTGCTGCATTTCTATGTGAGACCAAATGAAGGGAATTGACAGACTATTACATTCTGAAGATAATTACTTTTTTTTCAGCATACACTGACTTATGGCCAGGCTAACACTGAACAGCCCTGAGGTTAAATCTGTTGATGAGGGGGTTAAAAATATGAATAAGTGAAAAAATGAATGTCCTGGGTCATACTTAACCATCCATATGATAATTGTACAACCGCCACCAGTCAGTCAAGTTCATAGTAGTGGTAACAAAGAATGGATTCAGAAAGATGCAACAGAAAGACATTGTCTTAGTGTTGACTGTATTCAGTTAAACAGATGAAGGAACACACTGTTTAAATCATCATCGGAAACTAATGTGACAGCAAAGTAGATGAACGAGTGACTGATTGACATTATGGGCCATACCATCTAAACAAAATATTATTTTGTGCACTTGTGCAGTTTTGTAAGGCGCCATGTACCTCACTGCTGGTATTATCTTGATAAATAAAGCCTGTTTTCCAGCACTGTGTCATACACTGTGCGGTGATCTAATGGAATGTCTGGATCTACATATCAGTTTAAACACATTTCAGGGTCTTATCTTGTATAAACCTCGGCCTCTCTAACTTGGATTCTGGTCATTTTCCTCAGCCTTGCACTCAGAGGACCACACAAACAGTGTCCCTACCCTGAACCCCCACTAATGATGCAGAGAGTGGACAGAAGGGTGTTGCTTTATAAGGCCTGAATCAAATCACTTTACTTTAATAGTCATGTATACTGTCCTTCTGAGGATATTCATTTTACGTTTTTGTTTTTGTATAATTAATGTCATGTAACCATGGTCCAAATGTTGTGTATTGTAATGGGACATGCATTACTTGTAGAGAACTGAGGTCCTGTCTTCCAGGGCCAAATTAACTCACTATGGGCTCCGGGGCTGTTAGAAATGAACTAATGCTTTAGGGTTCTGTTTTGTTCCTTTTCCTGGGTTTATGTCAAATAGCTCTGCAGTACTACAGTACCCATGAGCCTCCACAACTATTGCTATGGATAAGATACCAGGTGGAGCCTTGGGATTACGGTTCAAGCATACTCAGAGGCTTCTTTCTTGTCTATGCTAAAATAGTCAGTAAGCTCATGAGCCTATGCAAACAAAGAATTACTTTAACATTACATTCATTTGATAAATGCTTTGTCCAAAGCAGCTTACAGTAAGTGCATATAGTCCTAGCAAACGACTAAGAGCGTGTCAGTGCTAGTGCCTGTTTTGTTGTTGTTTATTTCCGTTCAGCAATGAGACATTAGTACGTGCTCGGTGTATGGGGTGTCTAGTCTGAGAAAGGGGTTTTCAGCCTGTGGTGGAAGGTGGGCAGTGACTCTGGTGTCTTGACTTCATGAGGAGATCATTCCACCACTGTGTGACCAGAAAGGAGAAGAGTTTTGGCCGAGGTGAGCGATCACACGGTTCACAGAGATTGTTCTTTCACCCAGAGGCAGAGGACAAGTAGGCTCAAGTAGAGTGAAGCAGAGCAAGAGGACAGGGATTGACCATGGCCTGGAGGTAGGGACAAGAAGTATGCATGAAGTGGATACGAGCTTCAACAGGGAGCCAGTACAGTGAATGGAGAGGCAGAGCGGTGTGGGAAAACTTGGCATGGTTGAACAGACAGACAGCAGCCAGGGCTGTAGCCAGGATTTTATAAATACTGGGGTCATGAGTCCAAATTCTCTGAGCAGAACCCCAGCCACCTAGATAGTTTTGACAAGTCACCAAAAAACTCTTATGAACATTTGTATTTGTAGTTGAGAACCTCATGTGCAATATATCCTGGTGCATGTGTAGGTGCAGGGTTGCAGGCTTTCTGAGTCTGAGAAAGCCCATTTTTCTTTCAGTGAGAAACTGAAGTGGTTGTAGTTATAGAGGACTGAATAGACCACCAACAAAGTCTTCATAATTAATGTTGAAATGTTCCTTTAAGATTTAGAGAAGGGTGTTGCGGGAGTCTTTGGGAAGTGCTACAGTTGTTCTGGCAGACATCTGAAGGTCTGCTCGCTGTAAGCAGTAAACAGTGGAGCCACAGACAGTAGCTGTGGAAAACGTAAATCAACCAATGATTCTTTCAACAGTCTGAACTCTACATATCTACCACACACACACACACACGCACACACACACACACACACACACACACACACACACTGCCAAGTAAGATTGAGACCCCAGAATACTGCCTCTAAGAAAACAGCAGCAACATGACTGGTGAATTAGTATAATCAGGACACTCGAACACAGAAGACTAACAGTTAAGCAATAAGTGATTGTTTATATGATAACTATAATCAGAAAATTATGATTTTAAATGGAAAAGAATAAGCATTTGTTAGAGTGAGTATTAAAAGTAACCAATGTAATACTAATGCACTGAACATGAAAAAGAGGAACTGTTAACACTGTAGGAAAGTGTGTCAAGGTTCAACTGATGTAATATGTAGACACGTCCGGTACTTTCCAACTGAGATAGGTAAGGAAAGAACTACCATATAAAGGCATGTATATGTATGAGATGTGATTTAAGAAAAAATGTGTAATCGTTGAGCAACTAGGGAAGGGAGTAGCCTGGCATAGAGAATAAAAAGAGATGTCGGAGACTTTGAGCCTCAGAGCGGTGCGAGCGGCAAGGAAACACTTTGGACAGCAAAGGATTGGATACCAGCCAGCACTGGAGGACTTCGATGGATCGGCAACAAACAGAGGATGACCAAGAGATCAAGAAAAGAGACTGTTGCTGATCAAGATAGGACGTCGGGGAACCTCAGCTCTCCCTGCCATCAGAGGAGGAGAGTTGTTTGGAACTTTTGGGACTTTGTACTGAGTCTTGGATTTCCATCGAGGACTCTTCTCCTTGGCAGGAGGACTATGGAAGGTTAATACTGGCCAGGTTAGCCTCCCTTTTCCTACCCAGAGATTTTATATTTGGAGATTCAATATAGACAAGAGAGAAAGAGGTATTTGATTATTATTTTGTGATTGATTGAAGTGTTGATTTTAAGAGCTGTTGCTATACCCTTGCTAAATTCCTGCAATAAACCTAAACATTATTATAAAGTAAATTGTTCACTCATTCATTGCTAAAAGCTTCTCATGATAGTAAAAAGTTAAGTTTATGTGTGCTCAACATCTATAAGGTTCTGAAAGGTTATTCTAATTTTTGTCCACTAAAGATTGTTAAACAGACCCTGAGGGCTTATTATCCAAGCCATCTAACCCAAACCTAGCAACTTACCAATTGCACAGATCTATAAGAGGAAAGTTGCCGTTAATGGGCGTGTCTGGTGACTAAATCCGACGACCAAAGCTACTCGGTCGGGTGTAGTTATCAGAGGAAGCAGGGTAGACGACCGGATGTAGGCAGTTAGAAGCTAGGCGAGTTTCCTCGACACCAGCTTAAATATCTTTAGAATTTCTAATAGGATTAGATTTCCATAGAACTGAAGATCGGACCCTTTAAACAGAGAGCTGGTCCAGTGAGTCCTGTACAGGGCTTTTACCGGGATCTAACAACACACACACACACACATATTCACACTTGTTCTCATGCAAACACAGTGTAAGAAAACAGTGATCTGTATCCAGAGCCCTTCCAGAGCTTTTAGCCAGACACAGTCCTCTCTTGCAACATCCTTTCAAGCTGAGGAAAACAACCCTTCCTTCTTTTAATTCATACCCCTGCTTTTATCATGCTGAAAGCTTAAGCAGCTGCAACCTAACTCCTAACTGCAACAATTTCATTTTTCACCTGCTTTTTGTGACTTGTGATATTAATACATTCAATTGACCTTTTATCTGCTATCAGTGAAAATGTTTTGGACAGTTTTACTTGAGTTGAAACTTTTCTTACACTGCTTTCATCTCTTATTCTTTAACTACTTTTAAATTTCTAACCTAACCTTTCCTGAAAACGACCATTTGAAAAGTGAATGCAGGATTTTATGTTTTACAAGATCTAAGGGCAAAAATTCAGAGAGAAAAGTGGCTGGTTTGAGCAATGCTCTTAGAAACACTATTCTTTTTTCAACATCGCGTCATATTACATAACAAAAGGGAGTCTTACTCTGCCTCTGCCTCAGCAACGTGCGGTAGTAGGTGGTAGTGAGTCTGAGTGGTTGCAATTTAGTAAGTTGATCTTTTTTTTTGGTAGTTTTACATTGCATTTCACAATTTTTCATCATGGTGAATTAACTCCAGCCTGTCAGGACATTATGTCCACAGTTTACCTAACAGGAAAAGCAATGGTTAGCGTAGATGCTGCTATAGCATCAGTTCTATCAGACCTGGAGAGTATTTCTTCATTGAAAGAAGAGCCACTGAAGGCTTTTATTAACACCATCAAAATGTGAAATAGGTAGTGATGATGAACTTGTAATAGAGAAACAAAAAATTATTTGGATTCAGTTTTAATTCAATGATTAATCTACATGTAAATACTTCTTAGCTGCACTATTTACAAGTTTAAATTGGTAAAGTCAACTTTACGTATAAAAGATTGAGTATGTGATTTAAAAGCAATGGCTTCTGGGTTTAGATACCTGCTGAACACTCAGCAATAATATGTACTTTACTACCTTGGTCCCCAGGCTTTTAATCTAACAGTATAGAAAACCAGATAACTGAAAGAACTCAACAGAATAATAGATTATTTCTCTCAGTCTGCCCCCCATTCCCCTTCTGCCTCTCTCTCTCTCTCTATCTCTCTCACCCCTGTGTTACAGCACCGTAAAACGTAGTGTGGGATTATGTTAGGCGATGCCAGATGAGACTGATAGGAGCTGAAACTTGCACATTGGTTCTGTGGTCGGTGTTGTGGGTAAGTATCAATACCCCAATGGTTTTAACTGCTTTCTGCTTTTACACTTCAAATGGCACCTCAACTTCTTTTAATGCTTATGCCTGCACTTCGGCTTCACCTGCAACTCCCATACATCTCACATGCAAATAATAAATATTTTAAGCATTTCACAGTGTTTGCACCTGCAATTTTCAGTCAGCACACTTAGATTCATGAAAAAATTCATTCAATCAGCCTTGTCCAGTTCCTACTTCTGCTTTTATCATGCTGGAAGCTTCAGCTCAGGAATTCTACTGTTCCTGACTGCAGTGATTGTTAACCGTCAGTGTTTCCCCTCTGCTTCCCTCTTTTGCTTTGTGTGGTATCAGCGGTACCTGTCTTCACCCCCTGTACAGTGTATCCCTGCTGACCTCAGTATTCTGCTTCAACCTACACTGCAGTAGGCAGCTTTGGCTTTTATGGCTTCACATCAAAGCCCCCCTCCTACAGCCTTGCAAGAGAGAGCCACATAACTCAACCAACATGAAAGTGTGGCAGAGTGTACATTTTTTATGGACAAAAAAACAAAAGTAAACATGCTGAACCCTTCACACACTAGATAATGGAGGGACAATAGCAACATTGGCGTTGTGCACTCATTGCTTTAATTTTGACCTCTCTCACAGTACTTCTCCTCTGTTCTGTATGTAATCTGTGATTCCTTCTACCTACAGCACAGGGACACAAGTTTTAGATTTGCAGGAATGCTCACAGGAGGCCAAGGAATATTCTGGCAATACCGTTTTATTCACAGGCTTGACTTTGATGTGGATGGATGTATTTGACATTCTTTCTCTTACTGAGAAAATTAGAAGCATACATGTCAGCGCAAAGGTCAACAGGGACAGCATATGATACAGTGCAGTTTCACTACAACATTGGCCCAATGGAACTGCTCGATCTGTCCCAAAAGCATGATTGAGAAATAAATTATCCTGTTTATGGCCTTGTTTTAGCCATGAGTAGTCCCTTGCCTGCTCTCAAAACCTCTCATTCTCAGTAACCCTCATGCCTCCGTTCCCTCCACATGCCTCCTCCCATGAACACTATTACCTCTGTGGAAGTCATCCTGTGGCTGCTGCATGAAGGCGTGGGGGTGGGTTTCACCTCATAGCACTGGTCCAGGGAAGGTTTGGCCCATTAGCTCATAGCGGATGAGGTAAGAAGTAGAGAAAGCTGATCCTAGACCAGCACTCAAGGGCAAATGTGTCTCCCAGGTGTGTTGGGGAAGCACCGGCTCTCCCTGGGCCTCTGATTTAACCATAACACAGTGCTCCTGTAGTGGGCCCAACTTCACATCAGTTGCCATTACACTGGAAAGAAAGAGGAAGCTGCGTTTACTGAGCTATGAGCTGCTCCTGCCAACTTCCAAGTTTGAGTATTTGAAAAATAAAGTATGAAGGGAGCTGGTCATCCCATCATTTTGCACAACACAGGTTCTGCTCAGGTTGATTCTGGACGGTGGGATGCCCTCTGATGGATCTTTGCCCTTTGTTTGGATGGATCTGTCACAGACCGTAGCTAGACAGCAGGAATTTACAGAAGAGACAACTTAGACGAATAGTTCAACATTTTTGGCAAATATGCTTTTATGCTTTCTTGATGAGAAGATGGATATCAATCTCAGGTCTCTGTGTTAAGTACAGAGCTGGTTAGCCTTAGCATAAAGCAGGTGGAAACAGCTGGCCTGGCTCTGTCCAAAGTTAAAAAATACACCAATCAACACCTCAGAACTTGACTTATTTACATTTTGTATCTCATTTGTTTGATCTGTACAAGATGTAAACTGCAGTGTGGTGTTAGTTTAGCCATCTGCCCAGTACATCTTTGTTGTGTCTTTACCTATTGCACAGGCAGCCAGATGAGCACCTTTTGGTTTGGCTCTCAAGGGTACCAAACCTGACAACATCCAGGTACTGTATCCAGCAGCCTAAAACGTGTTGATGTAGTCCTTAGAAGACAATGAATACATAACATTACTGGGTTCATCTATCTGTTGTAGTGATGGCTTTTTGTCATTCAGACAGAGGTGACTTTATTCAGACATGATGGCACATTTACTGAAAGAGACACAATGCTCGTCCAATCTTAGGCACCTGGTGCGTGAGAGGGAGCAGAGAGAGAGAGGACAGCGGTGAGTTAAAACTGTTATGGTATCAAGGATTGTTTTGTATTCTTTCACACTAGGCTACATCATTACTTATTTGCCGTTGAAGCTTTAATTAATGCCAATCAGGAGCATGAGTGACGCTCGCTTCTGCTTTTCACTGTGAATCCAGAACAGAACAGTTTTATCATTGAAGTTATTAGAGAGTGAATACCAGACCATGCACAAGTACTGAATGACAGGAAGTTAAGTTCCTGTTAACTCACATATGTAAACTGCTTTGCTGGATTTTCATTTACTCATCCACGCATGACATGGATAAACCTTGAGAATATAGGGAGAGACTGTTGGTCAGATCATTAATGTGGTTGTAGCAGGGTCTTTTAACTTCTTCTGCTTTGGTCTGATCTCTGATTTGATCTCTGATCTGATCTTCTTAACAACTTAGAATTGGCTCTTTCACAGCAGTTTATTAAACTGATTTATTGTCTCTGTGCATAAGAGAGATAATATATGTATTACAGTGATCTTAGAAGGTGGTACAAGACACGTTTATTCTCTCTGTATATTCAACCTTGTGCTGCTGCAGCCCTCAAGTTCAGCATTCAGTTTTGTGCTGTGTTGAAAGTGATACAGAAATGTTACAGACCTAGTCAGATTGCTGTCATGACTCTTACATAAAAGTGACCAGGATGCTTATTCAAACATAAGACCAACATGTTAAATTGACATCAGATTAATGTAAATGGGTGAATGTCTGAAAGGGGCATTAGTGAGCTTTAGATGGGATGGTAGAGGTGGCTAGGTTAACCACGTCCTGACTCCAGCTTCGTACCTAACACAGAGGCACTGACAGAGACTGATATCAATCGCCAAAAGTGGTGAACTATTACATCAAGGGCTGAAAGCAAGGCAAACCGACACAACATATGGTGTCAATTGAAACATTTCTACAAGTTAAAAAATGGCCTGTTGTTACATGTTTAATCAATCATGGAATTCAGGTTTCTTCAGTGGGATCTTGAATTGTTGGAAGGACATGCTAAACAGTTGAAAGAGGATTTATGTCATGGAAGTCACTGGTTGATGTTGTTGGCTTTATGTTCATAATGTGAAATTCAATATTATGTGAAATGTATTATTCTCAGCAGACGAGAGGTCAGGTGGTTTGTGATTTAATTAGCTTTCCTTCCCAAAATAATATACTGCCACATCCCTGGAGTCAGACAGTCCCTTCCTGGGGTCCACAGTGCCACACCCAGCCCTCACCTTATTCTGAACTCAGACACACAGACAGAGAGGTGAAATGATCTTGGTGATTACATGTGAACACAAGGTGTCTTCATACCATGTGGTTTCATGGAACCTTTTTACTAGCTTTTGTACGAGTGAGAGAAAACCGCAGCCAACAGCAACATGTCACAGTGTACTGAAACCTAGAGCATACAGCTTTCCTGCCCAACCTGATGGGTCCTCACAAAGTAACAGGTTCTATATCAGGTTTGGGTCATTATGTTGCATATAACTGTGAGCTCCGGTCAAGTTCGGGTTAATTATTTTTCAAATGTTGCTTTCTGTAACTCTACCAATCGTCTGCATTCATGTGTGTCATGTGATGCAGGTACTGTAGATACGCATGTCAGGTTCAGTCGGGTTCAGTTGAGTCAGGTCTTAAAGACCTCCTTCCCCGGTTTAGGCCTCAACTTTACACTCATGCAGAATTCTACTGCATATTCTAACTCACAGTTAGAATAAACATGAAACATGCATACCGGTGTTTTACACATATTGTTTTAGATTGTACTATCTTTAAACTTGCATGATCCTTGCTCAGAAATTGGATTTGTAGTCAGATTAGGAGTATGTATTATTGAGGCCTATCTGACCTCCAGTCATTATGTTGCTCTTAGTGTTGTTTCTGTTGGTGTTAACATCAATGCCATTACCATATCTATGCTGTATTGAGCTGCTGTATGTTCTCTTTCCTCCTGCTCTCTCTCTCCCGCTCCCCCCTTCCCCCTTCAACCCAACCGGTCGAGGCAGATGACCGCCCACCTTGAGCCTGGTTCTGCTCGAGGTTTCTACCTGTTAAAAGGGAGTTTTTCCTTGCCACTGTCGCATAGTGCTTGCTCATGGTGGGAACTGTTGGGTCTCTGTAAATATAAAGAGTCGGTCTAGACCTGCTCTATTCGAAAAAGTGCCCTGAGATAACTTTGTTATGATATGGCGCTATATAAATAAAACTGAATTGAATTGAATTTTATTGAAGCTATATCAACAGCAACTGGCTGCCTCCCACTTTGATCCCTGTCAGCAGCAGCTGCTAGAGATTTCAAGAAGAACATGGCAAATATGCTGCTGCTCTCCAGGCTTCTATAGCATCTGCATCAGGATTTCTATTCCAGTCACCAACGGGCAGCAGGTGATGCTAACTGAAGCAGGGGAATCATCCAGCCTGGATATAAAAGGGCCGGACTCTGACTGATCCTGGCTGCAACAGGAGGGGCTGGATTTCAAAGACGAAGAGGTGATGGCTGGCTGAGGGGGAGAATGAAACAAAAGAGAGAGAAACAAGGAACAAGGACTGTGAGTTCCATGTAACAGGATTATATGCAATGCTGAATAGCTCTTGCTGACAGGTGATTTTTGCCTGAGACGCTCCACGACCAAAAAGGCTGAATACAATAAATTCCTTTGAAAACCATTTAAATTAGTTTCCTGTGTTGATGTAGGACAAGTCACAGAGTATGGAGACCCAAAGTGTTCAATAAGGAATAAACAATTACCAGTAAATAAATAATAATATGAATGAATACAGACAAAATGTGTATGTATGTAATGTAATCATGAAATTGTGAAATAATTCAATACATTTTAAGCTCATAAGAATGAAATGTTTGTCCTCCTGCTTCTTGTCACAACAATACAGTTTTTTCAATTTTATGTCATTTTTATTTCAAATGTGCTTATTCCAGAGTCTGTTTTTATTTCACAAGACCATATTTCCCAATGAAGGTTTTATTTTATGTCTGTCAGTGAAGACAAACAATAGCCAATTGAAATCAAATCAAATTATTTTGTCAAACTAGATTGAATGTTCTGGGATAACTAATATCCACACCAAGTTGAGTGGCTATTTGGCTGGTAGTTTTTGAAATGTCTTGCTTTGGACGAAGAGCTGGATGGACGGACAGACTGACCAGCATCATATCATTAGTCCTGCTGGCAGCACAGTAAAAACTCAGCCATACTAGAAGTCTGTGCAAGAAAATCTAACAGTGAAATTAAGGCAAATCTAAAGCTGTGTTTGCCACATATAAAAGAATGTTGATAACGGACAGTTTGGCAAAACTCCACATAATGTTTGATGAAAATGCATGACTTCACTGCCAACACTTTAAGTGATTATTCATAATGGAATATCTGCACAAGGCAACAATAGTAAGGTTAAGGTATCATTAAAGCTTTTGACTTTCACCAGTGTTGTAGTAGTTGACCTGTTTTTATTTATAGAGTAAGAACAGTAATGATAAAAGCCGTGTTGTTACTGTTCATTATAAACAAACGGACAACAGCACTGTGTGAAAAAGCGCAGCCTCCTCATGTATTTCAATGAGACTGGGGGACTCCAGCAAAAGAACACATTGTCATCTGGCAAAAAAGTTGAACCTGCCTGTGGAAACCACAGTGCAACATCATTCAGCAACACATTGTGTTAGCCTAGATCAATGACTGGAAGCGGGAAACCTGCTAGCGTTGCCCCCAGGGAGGATCTGTCAATTTTGGAATTTTTCTTACAGAATTCCAGACATTGACTATTTTGTACAATTGTTTTTGAACATTTACATAAACTGTTTAGGGGATATTGTTCCTGACAAAGAAACTGAATTGAATGCACAACCAGAGCGTCATGCAGACACTGTGTGGTATAGTTGCAGAGTAGATGAATGTTGCTGCTGTTAATGTCCCAGGCTGAGGTGATAACTGAAGAGGACAGTTTGTAACTGCTGGGAATGTCTGGGAGATCATTATCTTATCAAGGGAAAAGAGAGAGAAATGAGAGCAGGGCTGGCAGACGCATTACCCACTCTCATACCTCTCACAAGAGAGAAACACGCTTTGGCACTGAAAGAAAAACACCATAGTGGTAATGAATAATCTAGTGTGAACACAGCAGCCAGTTGAATTTATACTTTTCCTGCATTATTTTCCATCTGAAAATGTGTTGATGACATTCCAGTGCTGTGGAAAATGTGTGTGCTAAGTGAACAAACAGACATTGATTCAACTCCAGAGACATATAAGCTAGAACATGATCCTAGGAGGGGCTGAGAAGTGGGGATCTGGGGTTGAAGAGGTATGAGTGGGCTCCTGACTATATTTTTCAGCTCACTCAATGTGTACTGTATGTTTGGGTCAGTTTTACATATTTATATAGATTAAAATCTGTAATGTCCAAGGGGACATGGATTTCCAGTGTTTCCTATAATCACTTGATAAAAAAAAAAAAAAAACAACGATAGATATATGGAATCAGATTTGTGTCAATATAATCAAACAAAACTTCTTAAATATCAAACAAAAAGAAGAATTTGAGAGAGAATAAAACTCACTGAAGCAAAAACTATGTCTCAAAAGTAAAACTTATAACTTGCTAACAAATGATTTGAGTAATGGTGTAAACTATTGGTCTTTAACTTCTTTGAACACGTCCTTTTGTTTGCAGCTCCCTCTGTTTGTCACTGATCAGACTTTTGCCCTCACTGTCGGTTGCCAGCTCTCTTGTTTGCTGCCTGACTTTTTGTTGTAGTTCTGACACAAACCTCTTGTGTGGACGGGTTTTTTTCAGGGGTGTGTCTCCATTGGCTAATGAGTTTTTGAGTGACAGCTCAGTGCCCTAGACGTATGGATATGGAGTTAACTGGGGTTTGCTTTCTCATGACGTCCATGCCTGTTTTTCTCCCGAGTGTGATACTCTGATAACAGGGCCCTACAGATTTCTGCAGGTTAACTTTAAAGCTGCATTAATTGTTTGTTTTTTTGCCACTTGGGGGAAGCAGAACAAGCTGAAAACACAACAGCAAACAATAGCAAAGTTGCCTATTTACACATCCAGCAGACACAGAGCAACATTAGCATTCATTTGAAGTGGTGTTTGTGTCCACCTGATGAATGTAAGTCTAGCTCTGGTTTGGGCTCCACCAACTCCTAAGAGTTAAAAGCTCAAAATTGCCCTAGAGTTGAGAAGAACTGCAGAGTTCTCTAAGAGTCCCATAATTACAAATAGCAATTTGAGCCACACTAATTTATTGTGTACTATAGTACATATTATAAAAAACATGAATTAGTGGAACTTTAACTGTGATAAATTAAAGCAAGTTTCAAATTGACAAATGAATGGAAACTAATAGCTGCCTGAATGGTAAAACTACAGATATAAACAGATATATTTATATCTATGGGTAAAACACTTATATAACCCAGGTTCTATTCTCTGATTAGCATTTGAATATGCTAGGAGGGTGTATCTTACAGTAAAACACTGAACCTCAGCTTCCATCAGCTTCTTTTTCAAAGTTCATTCTTGACCTTGGAAACAAAAATTTTACCACAAGGTCAATTTAGTAGCTGTTTTGGAGCTTTTGATCACATGATCTTCATCAAGAGTGATTTGTCTTGCTCAGTAAAAGAGGACATTTGAATATCTGCAATTCCATGACAAATTGGTGTCATGTGATATGATCGAGATCACAGGAGAACAACTTAATCGAAAGCTCCAGAAGAATTACTAAATGGGCCTTGTGGTGAGTGAGTGTTTTCTCAACCATATGTTTTGCAGATGGCACTTGAAGTATGTACAATTTCTAGTTATGGACTAAAAGATGAAAAACCACACATATGTTCCTTTAACTTCTAATAACAACTTGAGGCTTTACTGTAATTTTATTCTGAGAAATAAGCAGATATATACAATGTGTATGGGGCATTTCAGCAATAACATAATAAAAAATGGTAATAATGAGATGGTCTGCAGGACAGTATGTTGTTGCTGAAGAGCATTCAGTCTCCTGTGTAGGAGCTGACATACATAGAGGCTATACAGTGGCTCAAGCTGCTGCCCATTGGTCCTTGTATAAACTGATGATTAATAACTGTGAATAACATAATAACATAAGATAACATATTAATGAAATATATATATAATATAATACAACTTATTTTGTAAAAACCTGCCTATATTATAATACAAATATTGAGCGCATAATAACTTTTTGCAAATAATGTAATAAGTTGTTACATTTCTGGCTGGTTATAACATGATTAGATGCCAGAATAAAACATTTCAGAGCATTTTAAGTATTGATTGTTACTGAGAATTTTTAAACAACCTAAAAATGTGGTTGTATCAATGTGGCCCAGCACTGCAGAAACCTGGTCTCAGTAGGACCTCCATCTGGTCCACTGGCACTATTGGTGTGTGGGAAGCCAGTGAGAGATGATGTCCTGGTTTGGATAATGGCGGTGAAAGAAGTTTTGTTTGTGGTGCACACAACTTTGAAAAACACTGCATAAAAAATTCACAATATCAACCGGGAAACAAGTGGTTCCTGTGCTAGATCAACTTTTGGGTTGCCAGGTTGGGAAACATCTCTCTGGGTAGTGGTTCATTCTGTTCCAGCAGAACACTTGCTTTGTCTTTTTAGCTTTTCAATTAATCAGGAAGACTCCTCCAATAGACCATTTGACCTCTGACCTCCTGGATAAGAACTGCAGAGCATCTGGACCACAACAACTTTACAACTGCATTTGATGGATTGTTGTAACAACCCTTTATTAATGATGTATTGACATTTATAATAGCAGAAGACTTTGGTTGTTGTCTTATTAGAAAGTGAGAAACTGTGACCCCTTATCAATAACTTTATTAACATTTGCAACTGCAGAATAGATTGTTCATTAGAACATTGGACTTATTGACTTATTAATTACTGACCAACATTTATAACGGAACGGAATGAACAGAAACACACATTCATGTTATTATTAAAACATTATATTGAAACAGAGCACACTGATTGAGTCTTTATTGAAACAACAGAATGGGAACTTCCTAAGTAAAAAATTTAACCTACTGTAAACATTTCACCCTTCTGTACTGCTCTCTCCACATGTTACTATTTCAAGTGTTTATCAACAGTCAGCCATCCTTTTTAAATGAATTAATACACCAGGCAGATAAATGACAGAGTGAATTTGTGTAAGATAAAATGAAGTACACAATCAACTGTTTGTTGCATACAGTGCATGGATCAGTATGGAGTACTCATGATGTGTCATTGTTGAGCTAATCATCACATTTATGTCACCCAATGCTTGTATGGTATTTCTGTTCATTTGTGTGCTATATAATATTTAATGAGTATCACCATGGGGGCAAGGGGGTAGAAAAATGTCGATGGTTGTAGGAATACAGTCACCCTTCACCTTTGTTCCTGCATTTTTTTCTCTGCATGGGTTTTATACCTCAGCGCAGCAGTAATGTGTCCCAGCAGTGAAAGGCAGCTTTCTAGTTTATTATGAGCATTACAACGATCAATCTATAGACTGTAGGGAAGAACCCAGAAGAACATGGAGAGAAGAACATCAAACCTGCATGTGAAACAGTAAGGCAACAGTACCCCACTGTACTCAAATGTTTCCCCATGTCATGATGTCATCTTCTGACCTCCAGTGCTGCTCCACAGAGGACTGGCCCCTGCCAGCAAGGCCAGGAATGTTGGATTGTTTGTTTTGAGGTTGTGAAAAACACTCTGAAGCATTCTGGGGAAATTCACAACACTCGCGAGTCAAACTCTGCTTAAAGGCAAACACACTGTTCAGCACGGCTGTCAAGCTGGGAGGGTTTTTACTGTGGAGGTTGCTTACCTTAATCACTGAAATCTATCATGTCATCCATCCACAGCTAGTGTGTGTTTTGCTCATCAGTTAAGCAGTGAGGAGCCTCATGGCAGCCGTATGCTCAGGTGAGCAGGACCATTCTAATCGCTCTATCTTATTTATCTGTGTCCCTGCAGAGAACAACATATAAAGTAAACAGATGATGCTCTCAGCTAAACTCAAAAATCTAAATCTGACGAGATCAGTATCATCTGCCATGGTAGGACCATGATGCTGGTTGTTGCAACAGTGAGGACACAACAGCAACAACAGGTTTCCGAACTCAATGAATACTGTATTTTATATGATATGTACTGAATGTGCAGGTAGGCCATTTGCTTTGTAGAGGTAAACCATAACTGACCTTACCCATCTGTAGACCACACAGAATACTATGTGATTATATTATATTAGAATTCTGAGGCTTGGCTGGTCTGAGATGCTTTATATCTACGCATGTACCATATGACTGAAAGAATGTCTACCCTTTGGTTCAACATAAATAGGTTACGTAATAGTAGAAGAACTTTTTGATTAAAGAGTAACTTTACAGCAGGTTGTTTCACCTCTGACCACAGCCAGCATCACGGATCACTGTGGGGTGTGCTACTGTGTTGCACCTGTAACCACACCCAACATGTCATGGTGTCCTGGAGTACACCTGTACATTGTAAGGGCAAAATTTCTCTTTTCCTTTATTACTAGATATGTTTAGTGTAATTAAATTTCTCTATGTCCCATATATATGTCTAGTGTGATAACTTGTTTTTTCCTGTTAATCAGTCTTAATTCTGTACACTCAGATAATTTCTGTTTTAGGTCATCTCTGTTTTAAGTACATTGGTATCTTGGTTGGTTACAGCGGGAGAACAGATTGTTTGTAATCAGGGGAAAAGACAGCTGCAGTCTGGGGAACAGTCGGCCCTGGGTTTCCAGCCTTGGGCAGGAAAACTTAGCTGGAGACAGACTATCTTTGTTAGAGGTGATTCTCTACTCTGATATGTCTGTCTGTGGATTGTAAGGTTATAAGTATGTGACAGCAGCTTTCCTTCTTTGTCAGACGCTTCATATGCATTTTGGTGTATGATCTCTGACCTTCAGCTGAATTGGATTGACTCTGTGTGCTTGCCTGCACCCCCCTTTCATTTACTTTTTATTCTTATTTACCATTTCATCTGATTGTTTCATTCTTTTCTTAATTAAATATACAAATCATTTTAATTTGATTTTATTTGCTCACTTCTTCAAAGGAAATACACAATTTCCACCACATACATCACTTCAGCAAGGTGAGAAGTTAAGCCACTGGAGGTCAGCAAAAACAAGATTTCCAGGCGGTGTTAAAGAACTATTATGGTAGTCGCCCTATGAAGCAATGTTTTTACAAAAGGGTCCCTGTTTTTGTATCATGCACACAGCAAGCACGTGTATTCCCATCCTGCCATTGGTTTCACACTATTCCACTGATTAACAGTCGGTGGTGGTAACTAACCAACAAATGTAGTAAGTTGCCAGCAAAGGCAGTGAAGAAGAAGACTGCAAGCAAGCAAATATAAATGGAAACAATACAGGGTTTACAATATTGGTGAGAAACATTAAATGTAAAGATAACTTTTGTTTGTTTACACAGTTTGATCTGTCTGCCTTACCACTAGGTAAGGGCATTCCAGAGTTTGCCTGAAAGCCATAAGCCCTGGGCCTCATTTATCAACCATGCAAATGCACAGTTTTGTGCTTTAAGTGAGTGTGCGCTCATTTATACACATAGAATCAAGTTTACTTAACTGCGGCACTACAGTTTTGTTCCCAAGGAGACACAGCCTTGGTGATCTGGGCAGTTCACATTCTAACCATTCACCCATATATTCCAGAACATTCCTCCATAAGGGGAAAACCATGGGGCACTCCCATAATGCATGCATATATGTACTGCGTTCTGTTTTATATTTCCAACATAAACTGTCTTTAATTATTAATATTATTAAGGGGTAATAATACCTGTGAAGTAATTTATATTGAATAAATTTGCCTCTGGCTTCTCTGATGAATTCTCCATTGTTGGAAAGAATCCATGTTTCTTCATCAAATGTACAACCCAGGTCTTTTCCCCATACTATCTTAAGTTTATTACATCCATTGTTATTTACCCAAGGACATAACTCATACCACTCAGATGCTTTACGAAACATTGCTGGTAATTCTAGGTAATATTCTATTGGGTTTTTTTCTTGATGGAAGTGAACTTTCCCCTTAATACAGTGTCTGATTTGAAAATATTTCCAAAGATGTCCATGTCCCTGCAGATTGAATTTCTCCCTCATTCTGTCATAGGAAAGGAAATTGCCCTCTTCGAATAAGTCATTTAGTATTCTGATACCTTGTCTTTACCACTGAACCCAATAAATTGTCTGTTTACCTATTTCTATTTTGGGGTTGTGCCATATTGATGCATATTTTTGATTATTATGAGAGATCTTACATTTTTTATCATATTGTTATATCTTAGTAAGAATTGTTGCGGAATACATATTGGTATCATTCCAGTTAAAGGTACTGTGTGGAGTTTTCAGAAAGTCATTGTTTTTAGTGACACCGGTGGCCGTTAAGACAATTGCAGTCAGCATTGTTGCTCGTTCTCATGCTCGCACATAGTAAGTGCGAACGAGCATCGGCCAAAACAGTGACATGACATACAGTGGACTGAACTGATCAACCGGCATCATGTTGATAGATGAGGTAAGTGAAGTTACACTGTTATTATAGTTATATATATATATATATATATATATATATATATATATATATATATATATAAAATCAGATTTATAAAGAGCAATATCGTTATCAGCTTCCTAGCTTGCACAATATAGGCTAGTGACTTTGAACTAATCCATTGTCGTTGCATGATACATTGACTGCATTTATATGACACTTCAGCGTTAGCTAACGTTAGCTAGCCAGCTTTATCAATCGTCATTTGTCTAGCTTTCACCGAGAGGCTCAGCAATGTCAGCACAGCTAAATTTGCTGGATGATAACGCTAACGGTTAGTGAACTAGACGTTATTGACGTGATAGCTGAATCGATGCGCTAATGTTTCTGCATAATAGATGAGACTTTTTTATTGTCAACTAACATTACTGTACTGAATGGATCTGGCAGTGGGTTTAGACAACGATAATACTAAACTAACATCAGTTATAAACAGATGATAGGAGTGGGATGACTAACGTTAGACTGGAGATAATGCACATAAAGTAAAGAACAGACGTTTTTGTCAACACATCCTATGTATTCATAATTTCGTGCATCATTGTAGTTTACCTTGCTTTATCATTACAGCTTACCATTGTGTATTTCACTGTTACTGTCAATCAGCATTCCTCAAATATGAAAGGCATCACAATAAAACTACCCATTTTATACACTTTCATTTTCTTTCATTTCAGGATTCAAGTTCTGAAGATTATGCAGCTCTACTGGAAGAAAGCAGTGACAGTGAGGCTAGAGGGGGGAAGGGGGAGAGGCAGAGGTGCAGGGGGAGAGCAAGGGGTCAAGGTAGAGGTGCAGATGGAGTCCAGGGCAGGGGAAAGGGCAGAGGCCATGGTAGGGGGAGAGGAAGAGCAGGAGCTGGTTCTGTCACTGAAGAGGACAGACTAAAAAGTACACACCCATTTGACATGTGAATTTAGCCATTCTAAACAGATGTTCTTGCTCAATATCCAGACAGAATTGCAACAATTGACACAAGAGGAAAGGGATGTCCTGTCCTGCAGATGGTGGTCACCCATCTGCCTTTTTGTGGACATCATCGGGGACGTCTAGGAACCAAACCAGGTGGTGGAGTAGAGACAAATACCCTGACCCCTGACTATGTTGGCTACAAGGAAGCACCATTTAGGTGAAATTAAAAACTGTGTTCAGTGTCCCTGCATGTGAGTTCATTACCTCAAAGAAAAACTACATTTTATTTTTTTTATACAAGCTCATTTATTTTATAGAAGTACACATTTTTTTCAGTCTTATTATTTTTTTTTTTTTTACAAGTTCTACAATGTCATATATTAATTATTAAAATTACAAGTTTTTCAAAAGGTATTTATAATAAACAAACTATGGTACTGTAAACCACACTCTCAGGACTTCTTTCTTTTCTTCCCATTGTTGTCATTGCTCATGTAGCTGAGGTAATGTCCTTTATGGAGAGAGAGGGAGAAAAGAAGCAAGAATTAGAACCTACACAACTGACTGAGCAGCAGTGAATCAGCAGAAGTGTAAAAAGTATAATCATCTGTGTCATTTTGGCAGGGGAAAAAAAAATCAGGCTGATGATATCCAATGAAATGAAATGACTTTACAGGGCATATAATCCACACAGTAGGAGCATGAGAGGTAACAGTCATGTCTACAATATTGGAGATAAAATGCATCTTGACATTACAGGGCATGATTTGTAGGCCTGACTTCTCTATGAATCATAATCAAACACAGTGGGCCCTTGTGATAGATCAGATAGGACGTTATTTTGATAGAGATAACGTTAGCGAGCAAGCAAGCTAAGACAGTCTAGATGAATTAGCTGACCTTACCAACTCTAGACAGTATTTAGCTATGTTAGCTAGCTAGCAGTTTGTCTGCGTTACATGGATGTATTACAAGGTCTTATACATCCATGCCGCATTAGCAAATAATCTAACGTTAGCTAACACTGCCCAGCTAAAATTACAATATATTTTACATGTTCATCTCATTTTTTAAGTTGCGTTACAGTCCGTTCACACACAGGCAATATAAAGTGATTAATACATGTAAAACGTTACATACAGAACCTTTTCTGCATGTAAATTTCCCCGCTGTGGGACAATAAAGGCTTATCTTATCTTATCTTATCTTTAAGTAATTTATCTGTGGGACTATAACCATCTTTATTGTGTTCACTTTCCCCCATAATGTCAAGCGTAACTTACTACAATTTTATAATTTAATTTAATAGTTTTTCCATATTAGTGATAATAATTTCTCCTATATTTGGGTTCAGTTCTATTCAGTGCCTGAAATGGGCCGGTACTCACTGGTACTGAGTAGCAGCACTTCTGATTTTTCTCCACGAGTACCCTTACTTCTTATTGCGTACCGCCACCTCCTGGTATGCACCATGAACACCAGCGTAATAACGCTTGATTTTTTTTCCGCAAAGACTTGCCCTACTTTGCCTCTGATTGGCTAGTGTTTGTTGCCTTTGTTTGTTTGGTTGTTTAGGTTTAGGTTTAAGCATGAGGAGTGAGATGGATAGGGTTAGAAAAAAATGTCAGGGTCAGAGCCAATCAGAGGCAGAGTAGGGGTGGGCCTGCGCCCACGTAACTGTGTCCGTGTGTAAACACATAGCTAGCTTAATGCTGGGAAAACAGCACTGAAATGTCCTTGTTAAAATGGATAAAAAACGGCAAAAGAAAAAAAACAGAGGACCAGGAAGAAACGTTAGCAACTGACGAGGATTCCTTTCTGAATGATGCTGCTGCTGTAACTGGGCCGTTACAGCAGAGGCTGTAGGTACTAGTTGCGACACCAACACTGAGCCTCCCCCGTCAGCTGCCAACTACCACAGCGGCAACGACACTTCGCAAAATGGGCACAGTGCACCTGACCGCTGGACGAGGGACCAAGTTGACTATTTCTGCAAGGCAAATGATTGGCTCATTGTGAAAGATAAGAACCTTGGTTGCCGGATTTGTAGAGAAGTAAAATCTTTGGGAGTACACAAGGACTGAAACTATTGACTGAATGGGGTGAGTGTGTGGTGACGCACTTCGGCAATAGTAAGTATAAACAACAACTAAGTCTCAGAAAAAAGATCAAAGAACACAAAGACTCACTTGCTCATAAAAAGGCTGCTGACATACTGAAATGTGCTTCACCAAAGCAAGTACAGGCTATGCATACATCAGATTACGAGAGCACGGCCAGAGTCTTTCGAACAGCATATAAAATTGGCAAGCATGGCCGGCCACTGGCGGACTTGCTCTGCAACAGCTGAATGGACTACATGTGGGCAGGATCTTGCACTCCAGTAAAACATGTGGAGTAATAATAGATCACACTGCAGATTTGATGAAGGAAAAAATGTGTGTTTTGATTGATGAATCTCCCACTATTAGTGACAAATCTGTGCTAGTTGTATGTCTACGTTCAGCATTAGTGGATGCTAACCCTGAAACCTTTTTTTGGGAGTTGATTGAGTTGAGTGGACCAACTGCAGATGGCATCACTAAGGCTTTGATGGAGTGCCTTGAAGGACATTTTACTGAGGAGTTTTTAGATCAGTGTCTAGTTTCTTTTGCTTGTGATGGGGCATCATTAATGCTAGGGAAGAGAGCAGGCGTTGCTAGCCAGCTGTGCAGTAAATTCCCGAGCATTTTTGTGTGGTACTGCTTGAACCATCAGCTTGAACTAGCAGTAGGTGATGTCACCAAGGAAGTTTCTGGCCTCAACCATTTTCAGATCTTTTTTTATTGTAGCATATATGCAATATTATATTTGTGTACAATTTGTTTCAATAGCTACAAAAACGATTTATGAACCAAATATACATTTATGTACAAACTGTGGAAATGTATGTCGTATGTAATGTATGTAATGAAATACATACAAAAATACATTTGAAGTGGGATATATTACCAAGATATGCATATAAATATAAATATATCCAAGACACATGCATGTCATGCAACTGCTGAATTAGGGTTCTGGCACCTTTTTCGGTCCAATTCAGGCACTGGTTCTATTTCCAAATATTTCATACCTTTTGAAAACCATTTAAAATTAAATGCAGACAGTAGGTTAGGGGAACAAGTTTGAGACACTGGCATAGCTTCTGATTTGTGCCAATTAATTTTGTAACCAGATACTTTGGAATATGCTTCAATAACTTCTAACAGCACTGATAAAGAGTTGGCTGGTTCTTGACTCAGTATCAAAATGTCATCAGCATAAAAAACTTATTTGTTTTCCCTGGCACCTCCAAAATTATGGGGCTAAATATTGGCCAATATTTTTATTCATTTGAAAAAACAAATTGTAATTGAAAACCTAAAATCTGAAACTTAAAGTTAAGTTTTGATCTTGAAATATGAAAAATACAACATGTTCAAAATAAAAATAAGGGTAGGAAACGTTTTTTCAGTTTAAATATAATTTTGATTCAATTCTAGAATTATTTTGAATAAATAATTTATTTTCCTTTTTCACTTTCATATATATTTTGATATTTTAGGTCTTATAATTTTTTTACAGTTTCAGATCGTATTTTTTCAGTTTCAGACTTTTGGCCTTGATCTGGCGTGGGGGGCGTGGCATCAACTGAGAGGGGTGGGAAATCATGAGTGACAGCATAACAAAGAAGGCTGAGGACCTTCCTCAGTCATGTTGCCTTCAAGAAACGTAGGTAGTGTAGAAGTATGACTCAACACTTTATACACCATATTCACGTGATTGGCAGTGGAAAAACTGACGCCAGTGACAAAGTTCCCTTTAGCAAGCTGTTTTAGACTGTACTTGGCACCAATCACAGCATAAAAGCAATAAAATATGCCAGATTGGGAAATTCGACAGCCACACTTTAAGGTTTGACATTTCCCACTTCCACATAGTACTGAGAACGCAGCGTAGTATCCGCTACGGTCATGGATGTATTATAAGAACTGGATATGGCGCCACCGCTCAGCCTTGCTTCCAGTTTTTTCCAGTGGCCACTTGCTGAAAAATCCCCCTGAGGCCCAAAAAGCATTTTCCCCATAGGCCACATTAGTAAAAGAGACATCTGTAAAACTGTTGACAGGATACCTCGAACTGCAAACAAGGTCGATTATGACTCCATGGAGGTTTTATATTTGTAAAACTTTCCTCGAGCCGAGAAAAGCGATTTAAAAATCTGTGACGTCATCACAATGTAGAGTCTATGGGCCGAGTGGGAACTCGTGGGCAGGGCCAGCAGCACTACTGCGCATATTCATGGGCCGCATAACCCGGAAGTAAACCCGGAAGCTAGAAACTTTATAATACATCCATGGCTACGGTCCGCTAGCAATGGCGTCCGCTCCGCCAGAACAACCTGCCAGCACCAGCACACAAGTAAGAATCATGGATAAGCCTGAATGGTATTGATTTGTGAATCAAACCTCAATACATTTCTAAATCAATCTCTCTCTCAGTTCACCTGAAGTCCAACTGAAATTAAATGTCATGTTTTTTTGTCTGCTACAGCATGAATATCTGCATGATCTGTGTTCTCCGAAACCAAAAGAGAGAAATGTATAGTTTTTTGTTTTTTTTTCATGATAGCACCCCGTAGTTTTGCACTAATTCAATAGAATACTGTTCCAGGGTCCATCTGTGTAGATGGAGGCCTTAATTTGATACAGCCAGTCAAATCTTGCATAAAGAAGTAAGTTCAGCATAGTATCGTAGGCAGAGGCAGAGTGCTACATGACTCCAAAGACTTTGTACAACCCACATTAGCTTTCCTGCTCCTTCTTATCTGACTTACAAACACGAACACACGTCTTGTCCTGCACATCAACTTGTTGAACAAGTGACCAAATAAATATTCACCAGGGAAAAGTGCACTAACAGTTTGCAGGATAGGTAGCTAATTAGCTGCTCAGCTGCAGAACATCAAGCAGTATGTTTAAACGTACCTACAAATGTCACTTCAATCCGTTCAAATGCTGCTGTGGTTCTTACTTTTCCATACCAATAACAACACGCTGTCTGCCCATGACATGTAGGCTACCATGCAAGTTTGTTTACTTTGTCTCTCGATCCCTACAATGTAAAGACACGGTAACATTACATTTCCAGTATACCAACATTCTCTCCATTTCCCATTCACTTCTACTGAAGCCTGAATGACAGACAAATTCAGGTGTGTGTTTCCTGTTTCGTTGCGATCTCCAGCCGCTGCAGTCTTGCAGGTCAGAGTTCACCTTTGTTCAACTTAGACCGAGCGGATGTGCTCGGTTGGCCAATAGGAAACACTGCTGCACTGTGTTTGGGAATAGAGAAGTTAATATTCTAGCTTGTTTTTTCATTATTTTGTAAGTAGATTATCACGCTACCAGACTACAAACTGTAGCAGCGTTGCTCTCATACACTGTTTATATCTTTGTTGTGTCTCGTCGGATTTGTTAATTGTATTTCATGTCATGTCTTAGTTTTAGTTTTATGTTAAGTTGAAGTCACTCATGTCTAGTCTCGTCCTGCACTTCCTGTTTTATTTTGTACTCATCTTTTCCTCTCGTTTCAGACCCTGACTTCCTCCCTTTGTGTGATTTTCCCGCCGTTGTGATTGTCTACCCCGCCCCTGATTGATTTCACCTGTTTCCCCCTACCTCATGTATAAATAGCTCTCGTCTCCCTTTGTCCTGTGCCAGTTTGTCTTGTTTTGTCCGTAAAAAGATTTGAGGCAAGCGTACCAGTGAGTTTCCATGCATCAGGTTTTGCTTCAGTCTGTTATTATTTGATCCTCCTTGTGAGTGTTTTGTTTTGTACTATGTATATCCTCCTTGTGAGCGTTTTGTTTTCTACTTTGTATATCCTCCTCGTGAGCGGTTTTTGTTTTCTACTTCAGTAAAGATTTTTGATACACCTTACACTGTCTGAAGAGTTGTGCACTTGAGTCCACCAGTTTTGTGTCGGAGTTCGTGACAATCTTGTGATTGCTCTGATCAGTATCAGAAATGTGGTAGTCAGGGTGCATATGGTGCAAAACAAAGTAAAGCAAGATATAAATGTAAAGAAAAAGAGAATGATGATAGAAATGTAAATGCATTAGGTGTGTGGAATGTAATGAAAAAGGTTGAAGTTAAGGGATTTTGATAGTTATGGTAGATTGTTTGGCCCGTTGTGCTTTGTGGATTAGCTGAATCATTGCTGGGTTGTGAATCACTATCAGTATGTATTTTTCTGTGAGGATGATGTTTCTCTTTTGAACCCTAACCCTAACCCTGTTGAATTGGTGTTGTGAGGCTGTGGTCCAGCCTGGTGCTGCATATCCAAAGATTGATCTGATGTATATCTGGTAAACCCTGAGGATGATTTCGGGTGATGCTACATGTTTGTGTCCACTGAGCGCTTTGAGGTGGTTGAGTCTTTGATTGCCTTCTTTTCCAGGTTATTGACGTGGATGGTCCATGTTTCTTTGAAATGTGACTCCTAAAACATTGAGGGTTGTGGTGTGATAATTGGTTTGACTTGGGGGTTGCTGGTAAATGGGATTAGCTGAGTTTTGGTAGGGTTGAGTTTAATTCTCCACATGTTGGACAAGGTTTCTATTGTAGTGATGCATGTTTTTGGCAGCAAGTGGAATTGATTTGGAATGAGTCACAGAGGTCATCAGCAAATTGAGAGACTTGACTTATGATGGGTGGAGGGTAGTAGAAAGAAGAGTGGACTGAGGACTGTACTGACTTGGGAGTGAAAGGGGTGGAGACAGAAGTGGAAAACTTGACCCTGATTTGTAGATTGTGGAGGAAGCTTGTGGTATTTGGAGCTTTTTGTCTTTTTGTATGTGGCTGAGGAGGTCTGTAGCTGGTGGGTTGTTTTGGATCTTTGCCCAGTTGCCTCCGGAGCTGTGGAGTCTGGGTCTGTGGTTGCTGCCGCCTGCTGCCCCCGTGCTCCTGCTCTGCACCCGCTGCTGCTATTGCTGTTGTTGCTCTTGTTATTGGTGTTGCTGTTATGGTGTTGCTCTTAGTGTTGTTTCTGTTGTTGTTAACATCAATACCATTACCATATCTATTGCCTTACATCCCTATGTGGAACTGTATTGTGCTGCTGTATGTTCTCTTTCCTCATTTCATTTCATTTGTTTTATTTATATAGCGCCATATCATAACAAAGTTATCTCGGGGCACTTTTTCGAATAGAGCAAGTCTAGACCGACTCTTTATATTTACAGAAACCCAACAGTTCCCACCATGAGCAAGCACTATGCGACAGTGGCAAGGAAAAACTCCCTTTTAACAGGTAGAAACCTCGAGCAGAACCAGGCTCAAGGTGGGCGGTCATCTGCCTCGACCGGTTGGGGGGAAGGGGGGAGCGGGAGAGAGAGAGCAGGAGGAAAGAACATACAGCAGCTCAATACAGCATAGATATGGTAATGGCATTGATGTTAACAACAACGGAAACAACACTAAGAGCAACATTATAATAGCAATACTAATAACAACAGCAACAGCAATAGCATCAGCGGGGGCAGCAGGCGGCAGCAACCACAGACCCAGACTCCACAGCTCCAGAGGCAGAAACACCTGCAGAAAGCAACAGAAGGGGAGAGAGAGAGAGGAGAGAAAGCACACAACTACGGGAAGAAGTTGAATTAATAACAAGCATTGATGGGATATGAGGGCGCACAGATGGAGAGGAAGAGGAGGAGAAAGGAGCTCAGTGCATCATAGGAAGTCCCCCGGCAGTCTAGGCCTATAGCAGCATAACTAAAGGGGTGGCTCAGGGGTCACCTGAGTCAGCCCTACTATAAGCTTTATCAAAGAGGAAAGTCTTAAGCCTACTCTTAAATGTGAGGAGGTTGTCCGCCTCCCGTACACAAACTGGGATCTGGTTCCACAGGAGAGGAGCTTGATAGCTGAAGGCTCTGGCTCCCATTCTACTTTTAGAGACTCTAGGAACCACAAGGAACCCTGCATTCTGGGAGCGCAGTGCTCTAGTGGGGTAATAGGGTACTATGAGCTCTTCAAGATATGATGGTGCCTGACCATTTAGGGCTTTGAAGGTGAGGAGAAGGATTTTAAATTCTATTCTGGATTTTACAGGGAGCCAGTGTAGAGAAGCTAATATTGGAGAAATATGTTCTCTTTTTCTGGTTCTTGTCAGTAAACGTGCCGCAGCATTCTGAATCAGCTGGAGAGTCTTAAGGGATTTATTGGGGCAGCCTGATAATAGAGAGTTGCAATAGTCCAGCCTAGACGTAACAAATGCATGGACTAGTTTTTCTGCATCTTTTTGAGATAGGATGTGCCTGATTTTTTGCAATGTTACGTAAATGAAAAAAGGCAGTTCTTGAAGTTTGTTTTATTTGGGAGTTAAAGGACATATCCTGATCAAAGATAACTCAAAGATTCCTTACGGTTTCGCTGGAGGCCAGGGCAATGCCATCTAGAGAAACTATATCTTTAGATAATGTGTTTCGAAGGTGTTCGGGGCCAAGTACAATAACTTCGGTTTTGTCTGAGTTTAACATCAGAAAATTGCAGGTCATCCAGGTTTTATGTCCTTAAGGCATGCTTGAAGTTTAGCTAATTGATTGGTTTCATCTGGCTTGATCGATAAATATAATTGGGTATCATCTGCATAACAATGAA